>CM055122.1:194228646-194828646 GCA_029206835.1 Rana muscosa
TGTTAAATCATAACCAATCTTTAAACTGATATACATCCTAACTGACCAAGAGTAAAGCCATATATGGGTCGAATTCCGAAATAATTTTCTTTTTAAAAAGCTTAACTAAGAATTTTAGTTAGAATCTCACACCATTAGTAAGCCGCAGCAACAGCTGATTTTCATGCGGCCATTGAATATGAGTGATCAAGCATTACAGTCATGGGATAAATTAGAATCCGCTACAATCAGTCACGCAAGTCCAAGACCCCTTTCACACTGGGGCGGGCATTGATGGTAAAACGCTGCTAGTTTTAGCGTCGCTATTCGGTCGCTAGTGGGGCACATTTAACTCCCACTAGTGGCCGAATAAAGGGTTAAATGCGCCTGTGTAGAGCCGCTGCCTAAGTGCTTTGCAGGCGCTTCGGTAGTGGTATACACACCACTCCTCCACCGCTCCAAAGATGCTGCTCTCAGGACTCTTAACGTTCTGCCAGGGCAGCGTCCCAGTGTCAAAGCACTTGGGTTTTCACACTGGGACTGCAGTGGAGGTGTTTTTCAGGCGCTTTACAGGTGCTTTTTTTAGCCCAAAAGCACCTGAAAAACGCCCCAGTGTGAAAGGGGTGTAACCTAATTCACTTACAAAGGAATACCATTCTCACTCTAGAATAGTATTCTAAAGCCTCATACACACGATTGGATTTTCCGACGGGAATTGTGCGATGGCAGGCTGTTGTCGGAAAATCTGACCGTTTGTATGCTCCATCGGACAATTGTTGTCGGATTTTCCACCAACAAATGTTGGATAGCATGCTATAAAATTTTCGGATTATTCGATCGTGTGTACACAAGTCTTTCAGACAAAACTCCAAAGTACAAATACACATGCTCAGAAGCAATGCTAACCATAACATAACACAACATTAGCAGAAGTTGCCTAAAGGGTGGCGCTAAAGAGCTGAAAAAAACACGTAGTTTTGTGTTTGTTGGCCAACAATTGTGTGCCATTTGTATGCAAGACAAATTCCTGGCCAACGCCCTTCGGACAAAAGTCCGATGCTTTGTCCGCGGAAAATCTGATCGTGTGTATGAGGCTTAAGACTGGTCATTTATTATGCAATTGTCTTTCCTTCGAACCACAGGTTGAGGGAAAGAAAATAGTTTGATTCCCCCATCCACACTAATTAAGGTCAGCAATATCTCCTCTTGCTCATTTAACTGCTCATGCAGCGATCACATACAAGCGATCGGCCCAGGATAGAGGCAACCAATGGCTGCAAGCTCTGATCAGAGTATTCTGAGGGAAGGCGGTTCCCACGTCAGAACACAAAAGCACAGCGGGGGAGATTGGCACACTAACATTGCATGTGTTATTACAGCGATTTCTCTGTATTTTTTCTTCATTCAGCCCGCTGGTTTAACCACTTTAAAACAAGCCGCCGCAGTTGTACTGCGGCAGGTTGCCTCTCCTGGGTGAATCGCCATCATTGTACGTCAGCTGCTTTAAGAGCTCTAAGGGGCGCGACGCCAAAGCCGCTGCACGTGGCCGGCGACCGTAATGTCCACCGGCCACCCGCAATCGCTCCTGAGAGAGACAGATGATGACAGAGTCAATGTAAACAGACAGATCTCCGTTCTGTCAGGGGAGGAGAGATCTATTGTTCCTAGTAATTAGGAACAGCAATCTCTCTCCTGCTCCAGTCAATACACTCACCCACAGTTGGAAACACCTCCCTAGGGAACACATAACCCCTTCATCACCCCCTAGTGTTAACCCCTTCCCTGTCAGTGACATTTATACAGTAATCAGTGGCTATTATTAGCACTGATTGTTGTGTAAATGTCACTGGTCCCAAAAAAGTGTCAAAAGTGTCCAATCTGTCCACCGCAATGTCGCAGTCCCGCTAAAAATCGCTGATCACCACCATTACTAGTAAAAAAAAGGAAAAGTTTATAATAAAAATGCCATAAATATATTCCCTATTTTGTATACGCTATAACTTTTGCGCAAATCAATCAATATACGCTTATTGCAATATTTTTTTACCAAAAACTTTTAGAAGAATACATAATTGCCTAAACCAATGAAGAATTTTTTGGGGGGATATTTATTATAGCAAAAAATAGTGTTTTTTTATTTTATTTTATTGTCTGTCTTTTTTAGTTTACAGCGCAAAAAATACCACCAAAAGAAAGCTCTTTTTATGGGGAAAAAAGGACATACATTTTGTTTTGGTACAGCGTTGTACGATTTTGCAATTGTCAGCTAAACTGACGCAGTGCCGCATCGCAAAGAATGGCCTGGTCATTAAGGGGGCAAATCCTTCCGGTCCTTAACAAGTTAAAACAACCAGGCTTAACCACTTCCCGCCCGGCCTAGAGCAGAATGGCAGCCGGGCGGTGGTTGCGTTATCCTGACTGAATGTCATATGATGTCCAGTATGATAACAGCCACCGCGCGCCCATGGGGGTGCGCATCGCGGCGATTGGTGGTGCGGTGTGTCAGTCTGACACACCGCTACACCGATGGAGGCCCTTTACCACATGATCAGTCGTGTCCAATCACGGCTGATCACGATGTAAACAGGAAGAGCCGTTGATCGGCTTTTCCTCAATCGCGTCTGACAGATGCGGGTAGACGAGAGATGATCGGCTGCTCTCCTGACAGAGGGGGTCTGCGCCGATTGTTTATCAGCGCAGCCCATCCTCGGATGCCTGCCCAGGACCACCAGGATGCCAGAATGGACCACCAGGGTTGGCCACCCCATTGGACCACCAGGTATGTCACCTAGACCACCAGTGAAATGCAAATCTGTGCCCAGGCAGCTGCCAATCAATGCCCATCCACAATGCCTGCCAGTGCCACAAAGGATGCCTATCAGTGCCATCTATTAGTGACGCATATCAGTGCCCATCAGTGCCACGTATCAGTGCCCATCAGTGCTGCCTATCAGTGCCACTCAAAGTACCCATCAGTGCAGCCTTTTAGTGCCCAGTGTCGCCTATCAGTGCCCACCAGTGCCACCCATGAGTGCCCATCAGTGCCGCCTATCAATTCCCATCAGAGCTGCATATCAGTGCCACCCATTAGTGCCGCCTACCAGTGCCCGTCAGTGCCCATCAGTAAAGGAGAAAAAAACATACTTATTTACAAAATTTTATAAAGGAAACAAAAAGAAAAATAGGATTTTTTACTCACCGTAAAATCCTTTTCTCTAAGTCCATGGACCGACACAGCTTCTCTATTGACAAAGTGGGTATTATCCGTTAATTAGGAGTGACTAGGCAGAAAAACTTGTAAAAAGTGTTGCATCACACCTTCTACAGTACCGCCCAGGGGGCGGACCCTCTGGGTATACCCTCTCAGTCTGCATCTTCGCAGATCAGTTCGTCAAAAAGCAGTACAAACTTAAAAGGAGGGGTGGGTGCTGTGTCGGTCCATGGACTCAGAGAAAAGGATTTTACGGTGAGTAAAAAATCCTATTTACTCTTTCGTCCATGGACCGACACAGCTTCTCTATTGACAAAGTGGGACGTCCCAAAGCAGTGTCAGAGAAAAAACGAGGGGTGGTAACAGCATAAAAATAAACTTCACCCCCAAACACAAAACAGCACTCCTCCAACGGAGGAGTTGCAACTCTAAACAGCCGCTTGCAAAACCTTGCGGCCGAAAGAGGCATCCGAAGATGCACCTACATCAATTTTGTAGAATTTTGTGAAAGTGTGAGCGGACGACCAAGTCGCCGCTTTACATAATTGGGAAACAGACGCTTGATGTCGGAAAGCCCAAGAGGCACCTATTGCCCTGGTCGAATGCGCTGTGACAGGAAAGGGGGGCGCCTGACCCTTTAAGGCGTAAGCCTGGATTACTATCTGTCGGATCCACCTAGAGATGGTGGCCGATGAGACTGCTTGGCCCTTCTTGGGACCAGCCACCGAAACAAACAGTGAGTCTGACTTCCGGAACAGGGAAGTAGCAGATAGGTATACTCTCAAAGCTCGGACAACGTCCAAGGAATGCAACGCCGACTCCTTAGGATTCGACGGCTGAGGACACAAGGATGGAAGTACAATGTCTTCGTTGAGATGAAAAGCCGAAACGACTTTCGGAAGAAAGGAAGGCTGCGGCCGCAGCACCACCTTATCCTTGTGGAAAATCAAATAGGGAGCCTTGCAGGACAAGGCTGCCAGCTCAGAGACTCGTCTAACTGACGTAACAGCCACCAAAAAGACCACTTTCTGAGAAAGTGTCAACAGGGGAATATCTCTAATATTCTCAAACGGTGCCTTCTGAAGTACCGAGAGGACCAGGTTCAAGTCCCACGGAGGTAACGGGGGACGGACCGGAGGGGCCACCTGTCGGACCCCCTGCACAAATGTACTCACGAGAGAGTGAGTCGCCAGGGGTCGCTGAAAAAAGACAGCCAGGGCAGATATCTGTCCCTTAAATCGTACTTAGGGCAAGCCCTTGGTCCACCCCATGCTGTAAAAACAGCAGGATTCTGGAAACCAAATAGGTACGCGGATGCCATTTCATTTCCTCACACCTGGAGATGTAGGCCCTCCAAGTGCGGTGATAGACCTTCCTAGAGGACGGTTTTCGAGCACTTCTCATAGTAGAGATTACTTAGTCTGACAGGCCCCGGTCTCTCAGTACCTGGTTCTCAACAGCCATGCCGTTAAAGCCAATGACTGTAAAGCAGGATGGAATATGGGACCTTGCGATAGCAGGTCCTTCCGTAGTGGTAGGCGCCAGGGGACGTCTGCTACCAGACGTACTAGATCGTCGTACCAAGGACGCTGAGGCCAATCTGGAGCGATTAGGATCATTGGAATTCGCTCTGCCTCCACTCTGCGGAGCAGAAGAGGAAGAAGCCTTAAGGGAGGGAAGGCATAGATTAGCCGATACTGACCCCACGATGCTACCAACGCGTCCGTTGCGTCTGCCCATGGGTCTCTTGACCGGGCCACAAATCTCAATACCTTCCGATTGAGTCGGGAAGCCAGAAGATCTACGTCTGGTGTGCCCCATCTTTGGCAGAGGAGTTGGAACACCTCCGGGTGTAAGGACCATTCTCCCTGGTCCAGCATCTGGCGGCTCAGGTAGTCCGCCTGCCAGTTTTCCACACCCGGAATGTACACGGCCGACAGTGCCGGTACGCTCCTCTCTGCCCACTTCAGGATGCGAGCGATCTCCGATGCTGCAGCTGAGCTTTTTGTTCCTCCTAGATGATTGACATATGCCACTGCTGTGGCGTTGTCTGACTGGATCCTGACTGGACGCCCTTGCAGTCTCTGAGACCATTTGAAGAGGCACAGCTTGTTCGCCCGGATCTCCAGGACATTGATCGGCAGGAGGGCTTCCTCTGGGGTCCAGCGACCCTGCGCCGACTGGACAACCCAGACTCCCCCCCAACCTGTAAGGCTGGCGTCCGTCGTGATCACTATCCAGTAAACCGGAAGAAATGACTTCCCGGCTATTACAGCCGGTGCTGTCAGCCACCATACCAGGGATCTCCTGGACTAGGTGGCTCACTCGGATTTGATAATCCAGAGATGAAGGGCATCTGTTCCATCTGGACAGAACTTCCTTCTGTAACACTCGAGTGTGGTATTGAACATATGGGACCGCCTCAAAGGAGGCTACCATGAGGCCCAACACTCGCATGCAAAAACGGAGTGACGACCAATTCCTGGAAGTCAGCTGCCGTACTGCAGCCCGGAGGGTCTGCAACTTCTCCACAGGGAGGAATACCTTTGCCTCTGAGGAATCCAGAATCAACCCCAGGTACACTAGGCGTTGAGTGGGCACCAATACTGACTTTTGCGTGTTTAGTATCCAACCACAGTCTCGAAGAGTCTGACAGGTAATGGACACGCTTACCTCTAATTCTGAGCTTGAAGGGGCCTTCAGCAGAAGGTCGTATAAGTAGCCTGTGATAGCGATACCCCGCTGTCTTAGAAGTGCCAGAATCGGAGCGAGCACCTTGGTGAACGTCCTGGGTGCTGAGGCAAGGCCCAACGGGAGGGCCACAAACTGGTAGTGGTCCTTCCCGATAGCAAATTGCAGAAACCTCTGGTGTCTGGAGTATATGGGGACATGCAGGTATGCGTCCTTGATGTCCAAGGAGGCCAGAAAGTCCCCCGGATGGAGAGCCGTGACTACAGATCAAACCGACTCTATCCGAAAACTTTGTACCTTCACAAAGCAATTGAGGGCTCTGAGATCCAAGCTTGGACGAACCCCCTCCTTCTTCGGCACAATGAACAGATTTGAGTAAAAACCCCGTTCCAGTTCTGGAACTGGAATAACTACCCCGCGTTCCAGTAGACCCTGGACCGCCCCATACAGGGCCTCCCGACGGGTCGGTAGTAGCTGGAGATTGGAGGTGTTGAATCTGTCCGGTGGACAAGAGAGAAACTCTATCTTGTAGCCTGAGGAGATTACTTCGCAAACCCACCTGTCGGAGATTAGTGCTGTCCACTGAGTCGCGAATTTGCGAAGACGTCTCCCCACCCGAGAGCTGGGTGGGGGTGGACCTTCATGCGGACGCAAATTTGTCCGCAGGCTTATTGGGTATGCGGGACCAGGGACGCTTTTGTCCTTGGGCAGGCGCTTTATCGGCCTGGGGTCTTTTCCCTGTCGCCCTAGGGGGACGAAAAAAACACTTGTGTGCAGTAAAGGAGGGCCCTTGCCCTTGGCGTGGCCCCTTACCCTTGCTAATTTGGGGAAGCAAAGTGCTTTTACTTCCTGTGGCATCCTTGATGATGTCATCCAGAGAAGCCCCAAAAAGTCTGTCGCCCTTAAAAGGCAGATCCAACAGGGCTTTCTTGGAAGTCTGGTCCGCAGACCAGCCTTTTAGCCAGATCAGGCGGCGTATTGCTACTGCATAAACCAAAGTTTTAGACAGCAGGGGAATAGTATTCATGTCTGACTCGCAGATAAACCTAAGGCCCTGGACCAACAGGTCGGCCAATGTTATCTCATCAGGAGGAGCATCTCGCTCCTTAACCCCTGGAGTAGCAATCTTGCCCATTCAGTAAGTGTGTGAGACACTAGGGCCCCCGCCAATGCCGGGCGTACTGCCGAGCCTACCACTGAGTATAGGTAGCAAGCGAGTGCTTCAGCCTTCTTATCCACAGGGTCCTAGAAAACAGGAGCCCCTTCTACAGGAATTGTGGTGGCTCTATTAAGTCTGGACACCGGAGGGTCCACTATAGGGGGGAGAGGTCCATTTCTTCAGAAAACTCTCCTCAAAAGGGGTACCGTACCGCAAACCTCTTTGGGGCTGTAAAGACCCTCAGTGGGTTCTCCCATTCCTTGTATAAGAGTTTATCAAAAGACACACAAGGGAACACCTTAGCAGTGCGGGCAGGTCTATGAAACCCAAGTGGACCGGAGTCTCTGCTGCTTCTGCATTATTTTCCAATTTTAGCATATCCCGCACTGCAGTAATAAGGTCAGATACCAAAGCCGTCTCACGTACTGACCTGGACTTTGAGTCATTCTCACTGTCCGGTCACGGTCTGCAGTCTCTGATGCGTCAGAATCTGGGCCCCGAGCCGTAGCTGGACCTGGTTCTGCACCAGAATTATCCCCAGAAGCTTGCAGGGGATGGGGCGTTTACTACCCCCTGTATTCCCGTGTGCTGCTTCCACCCTGGCAGCAAACGCCTCTAGGATTTCAGTCATAGCGTTCATAGACACCTCAGGGGCACCAGCTGCTAAATCTGGTGTTTCAGGGGAGAAGACATCTGGCTCAGATGCCATGCTGACCACACGCTGACACTCACAGGGCTCCAGGCAAGATATCAATAGGCCACCCTCCTGTGCTGCAGAGAGGCCGGGTCACCCAGAGGACTCACCACCCTGGATAGGTACTGCTATGCTGCGCCTGTGATGCTGTCCCTCTGCTGCTGTGTCAGTCTGCTTCTTTTATCAGCACTTCCTGTGTGAATTTTCGCGCCAGTGTAATGCACCCTAGAGGCCGGAGGCTCTCGAAAAATGGTTGCCAAAAACGTCTGTATGGAAGATAATGTGGGCTCTAAGAAAATGGCCGCCGACAGAAGATAGAGGTCAAGCAGCCATAGCCCACAAAAAGATGGCCGCCGAACGGCAATATCTGCATACAGGGTGGACAAACATGGCCGCCGATCAGCTGATAGGGGCCAGTGGGTGTGGCCGAACCACAGGAAGATGGCCGCCGGGCAGTCACAAGAGGCCAAACTTGGCATGGACCACCTCAAAATGGCCGCCGACAGCATGGAGGAGGAAGGACACAAACACAGGTAAGAAAAAATGACATTTCTTTTAAATGTTAGTTACAGCCAGCCCCGCTCCAGTGGGACCCCCTAGGTGACCCCCAGCACCCAGCAATCTTTAGCTAGAAGCCCAGGGAGGAGGGAAAGGCAGGGAGAGAGGGAAGAAAGGGGCCACAACCACTTACTTGATCTCTCCAGGAATGTCCAGCTAAATCACCCAGCCGAGGCAGGGGAGTTTTACTTACCTATCCTGCATGTATTCTGCTGGAAGACATTCCAAACAGATCATCGTCCGCGCACGGAAGGTGACTGTTGGCCAGGCATGCTGTGATTGGACCCAGAAGGGACGATCATATGTATGCCCTGGAGCATGACGCTCACCGGACAGGCTGCTGCGACTCGGCCGTAAGGTCAGCCGAAGCTGAGCGGTCCGATGCAAGCCTTGGAGCGTAAGCTCACCGGCCAGGCTGCTGCGACTCGGCCGTAAGGTCAGCCGAAGCTGAGCGGTCCGATGCAGGCCCTGGAGCGTAAGCTCACCAGCCACCCGTGGAGCGACGGGCATGTCGTGGAAAACCCAGCGCGTAGCTAGGGTCGGCACACGCTCGATGGCCGAAACTGGGGAGACTACAAGGATCGAGGATCCAGCCTGTCACCCAGTCGGCAGTTGATCGAAGATCGCAGGAAACAACAAATGTAGCAAAAAAAATAAAAAAAAATATTATATATATATATATATATATATATATATATATATATATATATATATATATATATCTTTTTTCCCCGGACCAATGGGCCCGAAGGGAGCCATGTCCTACTCCTTGCTAGACAGAAAAAAACTGATCTGCGAAGATGCAGACTGAGAGGGTATACCCAGAGGGTCCGCCCCCTGGGTGGTACTGTAGGTGGTGTGATGCAACACTTTTTACAAGTTTTTCTGCCTAGTCACTCCTAATTAACGGATAATACCCACTTTGTCAATAGAGAAGCTGTGTCGGTCCATGGACGAAAGAGTAAACTAATTTTTTTTCAAAATTTTCTGTCTTTTTTTATTTGTTTAGCAAAAAATTTAAACCGCAGAGGTGATCAAATACCACCAAAAGAAAGCTCTATTTGTGGGAACAAAATGATAAAAATTCTGTTTGGGTACAGAGTAGCATGACCGCATAATTGTCATTTAAACAGCGACAGCGCTGAAAGTTGAAAATTGGCTTGGGCAGGAAGGGGGGTAAGTGCCTGGTATTAAAAGTAGTTAAGTTAGCTTTCTTTCCTCTTTTTAAACAAAAGGTGAAGCAAGGGTGTCCAGGTATTATGTAAACCCTAAACAAAAATAGGTACAACTAGAAAAAAAAAAACATAAAGGGCTTAATTTACTAAGGGTAAACGTTACCAGAGATTTTGCACTCTGCAAAGGAATATGACAATAAAGTTGAAATGTATGCTCAGACATTGATCACTTGGATTGTGTTCCATAATTCACAAGATTTCACAGATCTCTTAAGCCCTGTACACACGATAGGTTTAACCGATGAAAACAGTCCGATGGACTTTTTTCATCGGACAAATCGATCGTGTATGGGCCCCATCGGTCTTTTTTCCATCAGTGTTTAAACATAGAACATGTTTTAAATTTATTCGATGGTTAAAAAACCTATAGCAAATTACTATCGTCTGTGGGGAACTCCATCGGATAAAAAACCCACGCATGCTCAGAATCAAGTCGACGCATGCTCAGAAGCATTGAACTTAATTTTTCTCGGCTCATCGGAGTGTTTTACGTCACTGCGTTTGGAACGGTTGGTTTTTTGACTGATGGTGTGTAGGCAAGACTGATGAAAGTCACCTTCATCGGTTTTCCGATGGAAAAATCCATTGGTTAAAAAAAACCATAGGAAATCCGATCGTGTGTACAGGGCTTTGCTGAATTCATAGACTTCTGCATTAACTTTCTTATAAATAGTGTCCGGATAGGAGGAATGCCCCTCACCATTCCTCTCCTACCTTCTTAACCCCCCCACCTCTCCCTTTAAACACCCCACCACCCCTATATCCCCTACCCCTCAGTTTCTTCTTTAACGCCCTAGGTCTGTCTATATCTCAGCTTCTCTGTTTACCATCGTTAATCTTACACAGTTATTTCTTTCTGTCCTATAGGCCAACTCTTCAAGCTATTTTTACTGGATGTTCCTACCCCATACTTTATGTTATTGGATCCCAAAGTGGTAGAACCATTTTGTCTCTACGGCTATATCCTCATATCCTTCATCTGATAATATATCTACACCTCCAAAATCATAAGTGACCAGTCTGAATGTATTCTGTATAAATATGTTATATCTGTATACCTTGCTAAACTCAGACTGAAAATAAAAAAAAGTTTAAATGGGGTACAGGTCTGCTTTAATAAATAAAAGTTAGTAAATCAAACTACCACTTAAAATCATTAACATAATATTCATGTGGAAAACCCATGAAAAATCATTTAGTGAACTAAAAACAATCATTATTAATCATAGGAAATAGCAAATAACACACAGAAATTATATAATACCAAATGCTCTGTTCATAAATTGCTGGACTTATACGCCTTTATATATGGACTATTAATTGGACTTTTTTTTGTGTAGCATTTTTTCACATTTACGTTTTTTTGCTTGTGAATTTAGTTTTATATGATGTTTTTTTATTTTGCACTGAAAGCTTTTCACTGATCAATGGTATATATTTTTAGATGTTAAAATTTGTTTAGAGTTGCACCCATATATCTTTACATAATACCAAATGTATTTACTTTAGTGAATGGACTCCACTCTGTACTTTTCTTATTACCAGTTTTTAGCCACAGACACATGCAGAAAAGCTTTACACTGTAGTGGGATACCAGTATTACATGCCTTCGGAGATCTAAAACATACAAAATAATAATTCAGTATTGTTCCCTTGCAAGATATTATTAAATGGCCAGAAATGATTTATTATGTGTGCCTGGAAAACGTGGCTCCAGATATAAGCTTTTTAGTGCAGGTGTTGAAATGCAGGGTGATTTATACCACTGTGTCTAAATAATGATACAGCATTCAGTTTACATTTGATGGGTAAAATAAATCAATAGGGAGAAACAGCCGGCCCTTGCAACTCTCATTTACTGTAACATAAAACTGTATACTGTATTTGTTTCAGCTATGTTCCACCTCAAGTCACAGATATCCCAAGAGCCAACCGGTTAAGTGCATATACAGTAGCCAAGGCTATAGGGACAGAGCTATAACAACTGGACCAAATGGGCTGCTACTCATACAATCCAGCCAGGCATTTGCTTCGCTTTTTTAACATGCAGAAAAAACTAGAACAGAAAGACAGCTGATCCCTCTGCAATATATTCTTTCCTCAGTTGTTTAAATAAGAAAAACAGATTGGTTGCTGCTTGATAGTACAGTGTTCTGTCTGAATTCGTGATCAAAGATTAAACATTTTAACATAAGGGTCACATTTAACTGCTTTAATACAGGTCATTTTCACCCCCTTCCTGCCCAGACCAATTTTTAGTTTTCAGCGCTGTCGCTCTTGGAATGACAATTGCGCGGTCATGCAACACTGTACCCAAATAAAATCTTTATGTTTTTTTTCCCCACAAATAGAGCTTTCGTTTGGTGGTATTTGATCACCTCTGCGGTTTTTATTTTTTGCGCTATAAACAAAAGAAGAGCGACAATTTTGAAAATAACACAATATCTTTTACTTTTTGATTTAATAAATATCACAATTTAAAATAAAAATAAAAATTTGTTTCCTCAGTTTAGGCGGATATGTATTCTTCTACATATTTTTGGTAAAAAACAAATAAATAAAAATAAAAATCGCAATAAGCGTATTTGATCAGTTTGCGCAAAAGTTCTAGCATCTACAAAATAGGGGATAGAATTATGGCATTTTTATTTATTTTTTTACTAGTAATGGCGGCGATCTGCGATTTTTATTGTGACCGTGACATTGCGACGGACATATCGGACACTTCTGACACGTGTTTGGGACCATTCACATTTATACAGCGATTAGTGCTAAAAACTGCACTGATTACTGTATAAATGTGACTGGCAGGGAAGAGGTTAACACTAGGGGGGCGCTGAAGGGGTTAAATATGTTCCCTAGTGAGTGATTCTAACTGTAGGGGGAGGGGACTCACAAGGAGGGGGAGACTGATGTGTGTTCCTCTGTACTGGGAACACACCATTGGTCTCCTCCCTGCTGACAGGACATGGATCTGTGTGTTTACACACACAGATCCATGGTCCTGCCGTGATTGCGGGCAATCGCAGGTGCCCGGCGGACATCGCGGCCGCTAGGCACGCGCACCGGGTTCCGAGCAATGCGGCCGGCGGGCACGCATGCGCGCCCCCTAGACGGCCAGGAATGCCTGGACATCATATGACGTCCGCCCGGAGGGACGAGAGGTTCCTGCGGACGTCATATTACAATACGCCGGGCAGGAAGTGGTTAAAGACCAGTGTTATTTAAAAGGAAACTATTCTATCCTTTTAAAATAATTTCTCAATGAAAGTTACTCAGTTTTTTTTTTTGGCACATATTTTTATACTCTTGCTTTGCCATATTCCCGTTAATTGTATCACACATTTGAAATGTACCCCTCTACTGATTTCAACCATTTGCTGAACCTCCTTGGAAATCATATGCTGAGATAATCATTTATCTACTTGTGTATTGTGTACTGTGATTATCTCATGTAAAACCTGGCAGGCTGTTTACTGTAATAGCGTGTTGTTTTCAGTCAGTCAAACTTGACTGGCAGACTTTCATCCAAAGTGTGAAACAGTACATCTGCCCATAGGATAGAATTTCAAAGGAAAATTCTTATGCCGCGTACACACGATCATTTTTCCCGTCGGGGAAAAATTACATTTTATTTTTTTTTAACAAGAAAAACGACCGTGTGTGGGCTTTTTGTCATTTTTCCCCGACGGGAAAAACGGCATTAATCACGACGAGAAAAATTAGAACATGCTCTAATTTTTCTCGTCGTGATTCCCGTCATTTTTTTCCGCGGCAGTTTTCCCATAGGGAAACACTGCCACAGAGCCCACACACAGTCGTTTTTCTCGACCAAGAAAAAAAATGACGGGAAAAACGGCCGTGTGTAGGGGACAAAGCCGTTCCCTCGTTTTTCCCGTCGATTTTCTCGACGGTGTTTTCACCGTCGAGAAAATCGATCATGTGTATGGGGCATTAGAAAAAAATTGTACAAAAAAAAACTCAGAAAGTTCGAATGTTGTTTGAAAGATTTTCTATGCTTTTACCATTTGATTTTGGAATGAATGGACTTTATCGAACAAAAAACACATACT
This sequence comes from Rana muscosa, assembly GCA_029206835.1. Lineage (NCBI taxonomy): Eukaryota > Metazoa > Chordata > Amphibia > Anura > Ranidae > Rana > Rana muscosa. Next base: position 194,242,247 of record CM055122.1, read on the forward strand.
GTTAGAAATATGTACATTTTTTTCAGCGTGCTACTTTGAATTTTCTTGTCACGTGGTCAAAAACTCACTTTCTTAGAACCTTCTTTTCCTAAGAATTTTGTTTGAAATTCTAACTATCCATGACCAGCTTAAAGTGTAACTAAAGCCGGCCATAGATGGTTCAAATCTCGGCCGGTTCTTCTGAACCGGCCAAGATTCGAAACATGTATGGGCAGGCTGAATGTACCAAGTTAATCGATCACTTGGGTACAACCGGCCTGTCAAATTTTACATACGATAATCACTGCCCCTCCCCCGCCAGGAGAATACAATGGCTCAGTGGGAGGGATTCCCGTCAACACTGTCTGTGTTGCAGGAAAGAAATTAGCTCCGTTTATGGCCTGCCTTAAGTGGATGTAAACCCCATTCATGAAATCTGGCTTGGGCACATATATCTGTAGTGTTTACTTATCTCTCTCCAAAAAGCCCTAAGTCCCGTGTCTTTCTGCTGTTCCATTCCTCTGTTATCAGAATGATAACTTCTAACAAGCTCTCCAACACAGGAGATAAAAGTAGCTGGAAATTTGTGTCGGGGAGGTAACTTAGAGACAGATAAGCAGAGAGCTGGTCTATTCACAGCACAGCTCTGCAAGTTTATTCGTTCCTCTGACAATGTGGAGTGGGGGGTGTGCCTTTCCTCCAATCGGCTCACACACAATGTATGCCCAGACTCCTCTCCCACTGCTGAAACAGGAAAAAACATTTGTAGTACGATGTACAGAAAAATGTAGAAAGCTGAAGACAGCAGATATGCATGTAATACTATGTAGGGAGATATCTTTCATCTCCGTGTATTATCTGAGGCTGTTCCCTTCACTGGTTATAGGAGAGGGTTTACTTCCACTTTAAGGCCAAAAAATGTTTGATAGAATGGAGAGGATTAGAACACCTGTCAGTTTTTATTGCTGTCTGTGACCCCGTTAGGGAGATTCACCCTCTATATTTGTCCTGTTTACCGTTATCGAAAGTGAAAGCAAAAGAACATCCCACATTTTGGGCTGACATCAGCACACTAAAAAGGCACACTAGTTCTGGTGAGTTTGGCGATACGCCAAGATTCCCTCACTTTGGATGGATTCCTTCTCACGATTATGGCAATGGGACAGGAAATTATGTGAAATCTCCCCAATGGCACACAGATGGCAAAAAAAAAAAAAAACTGACAGGGGTTATTACTTTATCCAAAATTAAAAATAAAGTTTTGCCTTTAGTTACACTTTTAAGCCGTGTACACACAATTGGTTTTACCGATCGCGTATGGGCCCCATCAGTCTTTTTTCCATCGGTGTGAAAAAATAGAACATGTTTTAAATTTATCCGATGGGAAAAAAAACGATAGCAAAATCCAATCGTCTGTGTGGAACTCCATTGGAGAAAAAACCCACGTATGCTCAGAATCAAGTTGACACATGCTCAGAAGCATTGTACTTAATTTTTCTCGGCTTGTCGGAGTGTTTTACGTCACGACGTTTGGGACGGTCGGATTTTTGACTGATGGTGTGTAGGCAAGACTGATGGAAGTCAGCTTCATCGGATTTCGGATGGAAAAATCCATCGGATTAGAATCCATAGGAAATCCGATCGTGTGTACAGGGCTTAAGAGTAATTTTACACTTTCTATGTTGTCAATATACAGGGCAGAGAAATATTAACATGTTTCTAAGCGCTGCTCCTTCGTTGGCTGGGGAGTGACATTCAGCCCCCTCTTCCCCTGTTTAACCACTTCCCGCCCCAGGTACATCATCTATCACGTTATACAAAACAATTGGGCTAACTTTACTGATTTGTTTTTATTTTTATTCATGAAATAGTTTTTTTTGTTTTTTTTTACGCGTGTAGCGATACCCCCAACTTAAGAGAGCCGCTGATATTGTTTCGGGCCCTGTACACAGCACTGCCAACCCCCGGCAATCTACTCGACCCTCCCCTGGCACAGCTAGTCTAGAGAATGATAGACTGGTAATGTCTCTGCGATCATCTATGACACAGTCCCACAATAAAGCAAACAGTGATAAAGTACAATAGTTGACACTGATACCGGAGTACTTAACTATAGCAACTTTACTTTAGTATAAAAGTTAGGTAGAAGTACAGTACATCATAACACATGCAGAGCCCTGCAATATTAGTGACACTTAGCAATACTGTATAACAGGGCTTGACAAATTTGCTTGGAATCTAGGAGCCAGCTAAAAAAGTTAGGAGCCAGGAACGTGCCCCGTCCCGCCGAGCTCGCGCGCAGAAGCGAACGCATACGTGAGTAGCGCCCGCATATGAAAGCAGTGTTCAAACCACACGTGAGGTATCGCCGCGATCGGTAGATCAAGAGCAATAATTCTAGCCCTAGACCTTCTCTGTAACTCAAAACATGCAACCTGTAGAATTTTTTAAACGTCGCCTATGGAGATTTTAAAGGGTAAAAGTTTGTCGCCATTCCACGAGCGGAAGCAATTTTGAAGTGCGACATGTTGGGTATCAATTTACTCAGCGTAACATTATCTTTCACAATATTAAAAAAAAATGGGCTAACTTTACTGTTGTCTTATTTTTTTATTAAAAAAAAGTGTATTTTTCCCAAAAAAAAGTGCGCTTGTAAGACCGCTGCGCAAATACTGTGTGACAAAGTATTGCAACGACCGCCATTTTATTCTCTAGGGTGTTAGAATAAAAATATATATAATGTTTGGGGGTTCTAATTAGAGGGAAGGAGATGGCACTGAAAACAGACAGGGAAACTCCATTAGCATTGCTGTTTGTCTTGTCATACCAACGGCCACCACAAGATGGCGCTAGATCACAGAAGGAAGCATAGGCCTGCAGAAGGCCGCAAAGCCGCGGCCTCAATTACCGGCCGGCGCGGCCCGACGCGATCCCACGGCACGGAGGAGGGGGGGCACGGAGAGACAGGATTCCCCAGCTGTGCTGCCCTAGGCGCCAGGTCGCTAATTCTATTCGCAATGGTGACCAGGCGCCCGGGGTTTGTCGAGCCCTGCTGTATAAAATATACTAGCACACCATGCTGCAGCTATCCTCCCTGTGAGCAATATGGCACCCAATAATGTTCTACGCTACCCAGTCAGGCCTGACTTAAAGTAAGGTACAGTTTTAGGGTGAAGAATCTTCGCATGCAAGGAAATCGGTGGTGCACATCAGGAATAACAATTTGTAGTCCAACGGGAATGTATCTCAGCAAAGTAACAACTCCCAGGAGACTATCAAACTCAGTTCTGGAAATAGTCTCCTGCTAGGATAGTTGGTATAGCACTAAGGGCCAAAGCAGTCAGTAGGCCTAAACAAAGTACTTGGCTATAACTTTGAGCAAGTGCTCTCTCACCACACCGGACTTAGTCCCCGTCCGTAACTTCTACCGCTGTGTATCCGCACACAGGGTCTGCGATAGCCGGGTCTTCGGTCCTCCTGATGTCAGTGAGAAAAGACGGAGATCAGGTGCCGCGCAGGCTCCGCAGTGGAGTGGAAGGTTCTTTGGAAGTACGCAAGGCCCAGGCTTCAGGCCTTGCACCAGCAGTAAGTCTGCACAGGGGATCCTCTTGCTAGAAGGGCGGTGTCCCAAAGAGGCCAAGCTCCGCCTCCCCTTCACCTTTATAGCCCACCCCATGAGTCTCTGCGGTTGGCAATGCACCTTGGGTGCTAAACGGGGTTCTGGGTATCGTAGTCCTGAGGCCTTAAAGGAGACCCCAGCTACATGCGTTTTTAAAATCACTGCGCAAATACCGTGTGACATAAAAAGTTTGCAATAACCGCCATTTTATTCCCCAGGGGCTCTGCTAAAAAATAAAAAAAAACATATAATGTTTGGGGATTCTGAGTAATTTTCTAGAAGAAAAAAAATAGGATTTTTGTACTCACCGTAAAATCCGTTTCTCTGACGTCCATGGACCGACACAGCTCTCATACTGATTACATGTGGGTACATATCCCTGCTTGCAGGAGAAGACCTAGGCAGAATGTTAGATGTTAAAACATTCTAGAACAAGCCAGAGTCGAACAGCCCTGCCCAGGGGCGGTCTCTCCGGACATTACCCTCCCACCTGCAGCCAGCAGCTTCAGGCCTGTATAACGGTCTGCCTGATGAACTGGTGGCAGACGACACGCTTGGCCCGGTTTCGGACCAGAGACAGATACAAACAGCGAGTCAGACTTCCGAATAGGAGCAGTAGCCGCCAGGTATACCCGTAAGGCACGCACCACGTCTAAATTGTGAAGCGCAACCTCTCTAGGATGCGATGGATGAGGGCACAAGGACGGAAGGACAATGTCCTCATTAAGGTGAAAAGTCGAAACCACCTTAGGAAGAAAAGACGGTCGCGGTCGCAATACTGCCTTATCCTTATGGAGGACCAGATAAGGCGACTTGCATGATAGAGCCGCCAACTCAGACACCCGTCTAACAGAAGTGATGGCCACTAAAAAAGCCACCTTCTGGAGACAAAGTTAAAAGAGGAATATCTCTTATATTCTCAAAAGGAGATTCCTGAAGAACCGAAAGCACCAAGTTCAGATCCCAAGGAGGGAGCGGGGGCTTGGCAGGAGGAACCACATGGCGTACCCCCCGCACAAAAGTGCTAACCAAGGAATGACCAGCTAGGGGTCTTTGAAAGAAAACGGCCAAAGCCGAAATCTGACCCTTAATAGTGCTCAAAGCCAGCCTTTGAGCAACACCACGCTGTAAGAACCTCAGGATTCTGGGAACAGAGTACGTCCGTGGACGCCAGTCCAGTTCCTCGCACATAGCGATGTAAGCTCTCCAAGTACGGTGATAGATCTTCCTAGAAGAAGACTTCCGAGCCCTAAGCATGGTTGAAATTACCAAATCCGACAGGCCTCGGTCTTTTAGCACCTGGCTCTCAATAGCCATGCCGTTAAAGCCAGAGACTGTAAAGCAGGATGAAAGATAGGACCTTGAGATAGAAGGTCCTCCCTCAAGGGCAGGCGCCAAGGGACGTCCGCGACGAGACGTACCAGGTCGGCGTACCAATGACGCAGAGGCCAGTCCGGAGCAATGAGTATTACCGGAATGCCCTCGGCCGCTACCCTGCGCAGCAGACGAGGAATCAACTGCAATGGAGGGTAGACATACATCAGGCGATACCGACCCCACGGGGCCACTAATGCGTCCGAGGCATCCGCCCAGGGATCCCTGGACCGGGCCACAAACCTTGACACCTTGCGATTGAGTCGAGACGCCATCAGGTCCACATCTGGAGTGCCCCATCGTTGACAAAGGAGCAGAAACACTTCCGGATGCAAGGACCACTCCCCCTGGTCCAGGGACTAGCGGCTCAGAAAGTCCGCCTGCCAGTTTTCTACGCCCGGAATGTAAACGGCCGACAGCGCCGGCACGCTTTTTTCCGCCCATCTTAGGATGTGGGCGACCTCGGATGCCGCAGCCGAGCTCCGAGTGACCCCCTGATGGTTGACATACGCCACGGCCGTGGCGTTGTCCGACTGGATTCTGACCGAGCGGCCCTGTAACCTCTTCGACCATGCGGAGAGACACAGCTTGATCGCCCGCAATTCCAGGACGTTGATTGGGAGACGAGATTCGGCTGGAGTCCAGAGCCCTTGAGCTGACAGGACTCCCCACACTCCTCCCCAGCCCGTCAGGCTGGCGTCCATTGTGATCACCGTCCAGTGGATGGGGAGGAACGACTTCCCGGCCCGAAGAGCCGGGGATCTCAGCCACCACGTCAGGGACGCCTTGACTGAGTGACTCACCTGGATCTGAAGATCCAATGACAATGGGGATTTGTCCCAAACCGACAGAATTCCCTTCTGCAACGCCGAGTGTGTGATTGGGCATACGGAACCACCTCAAAGGAGGCCACCACAAGTCCCAGGACTCTCATGCAGAAGCGAATTGACGACCATTTTCGGGACGTCAGAACCCGCACTGCCGACTGAAGTGTCAGTAACTTCTCTGAGGGTAGAAACACCCTCGCTGTCGAAGTGTCCAGGATCAGACCCAGATACTCCAGGTGCTGAGTCGGGACTAGAGTCGACTTCTGCGTGTTCAGAACCCATCCGAAGTCCCGGAGGGTCTGACTGACTATCGTCACATTTTCCTCCAATTCTGAGCCATTTTCTGCTATGAGAAGGAGATCGTCTAGATAGCCCACAATAACAATTCCTCGCTGTCTCAGCAAAGCTAGAACCGGGGCCAGCACCTTGGTAAAAACCCGTGGTGCCGATGCTAGGCCGAAGGAAAGGGCCACGAACTGATAGTGGACTTCGCCTATGGCAAAGCGCAGAAACCTCTGGTGGTCTGCGTAGATTGGGATGTGCAAGTAAGCATCCTTGATATCCAAGGACGCCAGAAAATCCCCCTGGTGGAGTGTCGCGATCACCGTGCGAATGGATTCCATCCTGAATTTTTGTACCCTCAGGTAGGCATTCAGGGCCTTGAGGTCCAGGATTGGCCAAACCCCGTCCTTTTTCGGGACAACAAACAGGTTTGAGTAAAACCCCTGAAATCTCTCTTGTGACGGAACTGGCACAATTACTCCGCGCCCGAGCAAATCCTGTATGGCCCCCAAGAGGGCCGCCCGGCGGGCAGGAAGGAGAGGGAGGTTCGAGGGGAAAAACCTGTTTGGGGGGCCACGAGCGGAACTCTATCCTGTATCCCGAGGTGACCGCATCGCACACCCACCGGTCGGAGATCCGGGAGGTCCACCGCACCGAGAACCTGCGAAGACGTCCCCCCACCCCAGAGTCGGGCAGGGGCAAGACTTCATGCGGTGGTCGACTTGGGAGCCTGCTTGGTAGGCTTACGCACCCAGGGACGTCTGTGTCCCCCAGCCGCACTTTTTTCAGTCTGGGTGGGCTTACCCGTGGAATCTGACTGACGAAAAAACATCTTCTTCGCCGGAAAGGAAGGGCCCGGCCTGCGGTGGGGCTCCTTTCCCTTAATAGACTGGGGAAGGAAGGTGCTCTTACCTCCTGTGACATTCTTAATAATGTCATCCAGAGTGGCCCCAAACAGTCTACCGCCCTTAAAGGGCAAGTCAGCCAGGAGCTTTTTGGAAGCTAGATCGGCCGACCAGCATTTCAGCCAGATAAGGCGACGCATCACCACAGCAGTAATGGAGGCCCCCGTTATTAAAGGGGTCGCATCCACAGTGGCATCGCACACGAAGACTAAACCCTGCGCAAGCTGGTGAGCCAGGGCAATGGTTTCAGGAGGGAGATTATGCTCCTGCACTGTCTGGTGCAATATCCGTGCCCAGCCTGTGAGTGTCTGAGACACAAGTGTCGCCGCCACTATAGGGCGTAAGGCGGCCCCCAATAAGGTGAAAATAGTTCTACACGCCACTTCTGACCTCCTGTCAGCAGGATCCTTAAATGCAGGAGTCCCTTCCATTGGGAGCATGGTAGCCTTATTCAAACGGGCGACCGGGGGGTCGACCACTGGGGGATGAGCCCACTTCTTAACTAGGTCCTCCTTAAAGGGGTACCTTAAGGCTATGCGCCGCGGGACCGTCAAAGTCTTCTGCGGCTTATCCCAGACTTGGCAATGTATGTATCAAAAAAAGGTACATATGGAAAAACCTTTTTTGAAGACACGGCTTTTAAAGAACCAAAAGGTCATAGTTTCCTCCTGAGGTTCCTCAGCCTCCACATTCAGCTTGAGAGTGTCCCTCACAGCATCAATGAGTTCACTCACAAGCACCCTGTCAGTAGGTGGTTCAAGACAGGGGTCTTCCTCACAAGGAGGGTCCTGTCCAAATACATCAATATCCTCAGAATTAGGGTCCTCAGCAGCAGCAGCTAGGCCCATATCGGAGTCAGAGCACTCCCCATGTGGAGATTGTGTGGGAAGGGGGCGCTTTACTGCCCCCGTGCGTTCGCACACCGCTTCCATCCTGACAAGGAATGATTCCAGGACTGCCGACAACTGGTCCATAGGGACCGCAGGTGCAGGAGCACTGCCAGTTGCCTCTGACAAATGGGGAGAAGCAGGTGTACCAGACTCCATAATGCCACCCTTTGAGACCCTATTCACTATTACAGTGAATAGTACAGTCCACCCACCGGCTGTGCTGAGGCTGAGGAGGGGATACCCGGAGGACTCACCACCCTTAGGGACCGCTCGGTTCCGCTGTATGAGCCGCGCTGTAATGCGGGTGAAGCCTGAGGAGAGTGAAGAATCTGTGAGGAGAGAGGTATTTTGCGCCGTTTAGCAGCGCCGCTAGAGGCCGAAAACAAAACTAAAAGCGCTGCGGCTACAAGAAAATGGCCGCCGGGCGCTTGTATAACTGAGCTTAAGCCGCGGCAAAATGGCCGCCGATGGCGCACTATTTAAATTTAAAATACCGCGCCAATGGCGCACGCAAAAACCCCACACACAGTCCTCCAGAACACTTTCCAGCACAATAAACAGACATGGAGCGGCCCCCCCAGGGCAGAACGACCCCCCAAGTATCCCCACACAGCACAGCACCAGCAGGGTGCAGAGAACAGCATAACAGGGGGGAGACAGGGAGAACCCCCCACACACAGAAACACAGCCAGCATGTATTCACCTTGCAGCAGGAGAGACTACTTACCCGTCCCGCAAGCACCTTGGAGAACACCCTCGGTGCCAATAGAGGGACCCACTGGCTTGTTTCAGACAGACCTATCACAGAGTCGTACTGCGTAGCTGTCGGCCCGGTCAACCGCGAAAGATACAGTAGGTACTGTTCAATCTTGAGAGGACCGCGGGAGCATGAAAGCAACCCGGCCACCCCTGGAGCCATGGGGTATGTCGTGAACTGAGTCTCACGCACACAAGGCGAGGATCAGCACGCTCGATGGTCGGACAGGGAAGACTACGAGGATACTAGTGTACCCAACCTGTTGCCCAGCCGACAGTTGATTGAAGGTCTCAAAAATAAAATAAAATTCCCAAAGGAATAAAATATTAAAAGTAAAAATCTTCCAGGAGACTGGCTCCTGCGAGAGCCACGTCTTCTCCTTCTGCTAGGCAGATGGGAGGGTAATGTCCGGAGGGACCGCCCCTGGGAGGGGCTGTTCGACTCTGGCTTGTTCTAGAATGTTTTAACATCTAACATTCTGCCTAGGTCTTCTCCTGCAAGCAGGGACATATACCCACATGTAATCAGTATGAGAGCTGTGTCGGTCCATGGACGATAAGAGAAAATATGATTTTTACATGTAGGAGCGAAGTGCCAGAATTGGCCTGGATGGAAAGTGGTTAATATGGGTCCCATTTATTTTTTTGGTCCGTCCCTTCCTTTTTGAGATTAGTTTTGGAATTTATTCTGCAATCCTAATGACTCGTTTGGATCTCTTTATCCCTCTTTTTATTATTTTTTATTTATTTATTATTTTTGGTACTGAGATATATATATACACAATATATGTGTATGATATAGTGCTGTTTGAGATGGAGCTCTCTAACCTATAATGGTTTTGGGGTATTTATCATATTGTTTTTAAATGCTGCTTATCTTAATAAATAGGATTTTTGTACTCACCGTAAAATCCGTTTCTCTGACGTCCATGGACCGACGCAGCTCTCATACTGATTACATGTGGGTATATGTCCCTGCTCGCAGGAGAAGACCTAGGCAGAATGTTAGAGGTTAAAACATTCTAGAACAAGCCAGAGCTGAACAGCCCCGCCCAGGGGGCGGTCCCTCCGGACATTACCCTCCCACCTGCAGCTAGCAGCCTCAGTTCGTAACAAAGCAGTACAAACTTAAAAGGAAGGGTGGGTGCTGCGTCGGTCCATGGACGTCAGAGAAACGGATTTTACGGTGAGTACAAAAATCCTATTTTCTCTTATCGTCCATGGACCGACGCAGCTCTCATACTGATTACATGTGGGACGTCCCAAAGCAGTATAAGAAAAGGGTGGGAGCAAAAAAAGTAAGGAACAACCAAAACTTCACTCCAAACCAGCAGAGCCCCTCAACGGAGGAGTTGCAACATTAGACAGCGGCCTGCAACACTTTGCGGCCGAAGGAAGCATCCGAAGATGCAGCCACATCAACCTTGTAGAACTTTGAAAAGGTATGAACGGACGACCAGGTCGTCGCCTTGCACACTTGTGCAACCGACGCTTGATGTCGGAAGGCCCGGGAAGCACCAATTGCCTTGGTGGAATGCGCCGCAACCGGAAAAGGGAGGCGCCCGCCCCTTAAGGGCATAGGCCTGTATGACGGTCTGCCTGATCCACCTAAAGACGGTGGCAGACGACACTGCTCGGCCCTGTTTTGGACCAGACACAGATTTCCGAATGGAAACAGTAGCAGACATGTACACTCGTAAGGCTTGTACCCATCTTAATGTATGAAGCGCAAACTCTCAGGGATGCGATGGGTGAGGACACAAGGACGGAAGAACAATGTCCTTCTTAAGGTGAAAGGCCAAGACCATCCTTAGAAAAGAAGGATGGTCGTGGGCGCAACACCAACATATCCTTATGGAGGACCAAGTAAGGCGACTTGCCGGACAAGGCCGCCAACTCAGACACCCGTCTAACCGAAGCAATGGCCACTAAGGCCAACTTCCGGGACAAGGTCAAGAGAGGAATCTCTCTGATATTCTCAAAGGGATGTTCTTGGAGAACCGAGATGCATCAAAATCAGATCCCAAGTAGGGAGAGGAGGCTTGACAGGGGGGATCACATGGCGAACCCCCTGCACAAAAGGTGCTAATCAAGGAATGGCCCGGTAGCGGTCGTTGAAAAAGACAGCCCGGGCCGAAATCCGACCCTCAAAAAAGGTATGCAAGGCCAGCTTTTGGGTCAAACCACGCTGTAAGAACAGCAAAATCCTGGGAACGGAATACATCCGAGGATGCCACTCAAGTTCCTCGCACATAGCGATGCAAGCCTTCCAGGTACGGTGAGATATCTTTTTGGAGGAAGATTCCCGTGTCAACAACATAGAAGAGATGACCGAATACGAGAGAACTCGGTCCTTCAGCACCTGGCTTTAAACAGCCATGCCATTAAAGCCAAGGACTGTAAAGCAGGATGAAGTATGCTCTGCAAAGCCGGCGAGGCAACAACAGTAGCAGAGGGTAAGCATATATCAGGCGATACTGCCCCCACAGGCTTCCAACGCATCTGACGCATCCGCCCAGGGGTCCCTGGACCTGACCACGATCTTGCCACCTTGTGAGTGAGTCGAGAGGCCACAAGGTCCACTTCCGGTGCCCCACCTCCGGTAAAGAAGGTGGAAACACCTCCGGATGCAAGGACCCTTTCGCCTGCAATGCACACGGCCGACAGGACCGTCTTGCAGCGAGATGTATGAAAATCCCAAAGAGACTCCGCAATGTATCGGAGAAGGGAGGCCCCAGTGTACAGGGTGCCTCAAATGTTGGCCAATAAAGGCAACTTGACGGAACGTCCCTAGAAACTCGGTCAGAGGACTAGTACCTCAGCCTCCACAGGTGGCGCAAACCCACCCTGGGCACAGGGACCGTAAAGGCTAAAGCAGTTGTAGTGCACCTGCTAGATGACTGATGGATGAAGCAGAGGCTTTTGCCCAGTCATTGAGCTACAAAAAATGCCAGAGACGCAGCCACTAACGGGCGGAACGCTAACCCCAGCCTGGTGAACACAGTCCAAGCCAGCGCTTCTGATCACCACTGAAAGCAGGTGGAAAGTGATACCCCTGAAACCAGGGATCCTTTTGACAATGCTCCATCCAGCAGCTACCCATGGATAGGTGCTGATTGTGCAAACACATAGTTTATACTATGTATTGCGTCAAACGCACAAATGGAGACTGTGGGAGGAAACCCACCCAGCCACAAAGAGCATAATACCACCACATACGGCGTATGTAGTTTAGTATTTGTGGATAAACCTATTAAACGTGTATATACTGTGCCAGCGACGAAGGCGCGCACATCATCGGGGCCTGGACGTAAACCAGCCACGCAGATTGCGTACACAACCGTGTAGGTATGTTAGCCTGCGAATAAACAAATTGCACATGTTTATACTGTGCATAGCACTGAGAATGCGCACACCATTGGAACGCAGGGGAGAAACCTGAGCACCCGGATGAAACCCATGCAGACTGCATACGCATACCGTGTATGGTATTATAGTATGTGTGCTAAACATTTTGCACAAGCCCATGTGTGCATAGCACCGAAGGCGCGCACACTGTTGGCGCGTGGGAGGAACCGAAGTACCCCACGCATACTCAGAGAATGCAATACCTACAGCTACTGTAAATGTATTTAGTGTAGTGTATAGACATAATGTGTATGTTTACATCGTGTATTGCACCAAAGGCATGCATGTCATGTAGCATGGGCAGAAACCCACGCAGACTGCATACGCATACCGTGTAGGTATTATAGTGTGTGTGCTAAACCTTTTGCACAAGCTCATGTGTGCATCGCACCGAAGGCGCGCACACCGTTGGCGCGTGGGAGGAACCGAAGTACCCCACGCATACTCAGAGAATGCAATACCTACAACTACTGTGAATGTATTTAGTGTAGTGTATAAACATGATGTGTATGTTTACATCGTGTATTGCACCAAAGGCATGCATGTCATGTAGCGTGGGCGGAAACCCACGCAGACTGCAAAGACATACCGGGTAGGTATGTTAGTATGTGGATATCCAATCGCACAAATTTAGATGGAGTGTGGGAGGGAACCAGAGTACCCGGAGGAAAACCACACAGACTGCCTACACATACCGTGTAGGTATTATAGCATGCGTGATAAACATTGAATCATGTTTAACTGTGCAGAAGGCCAAAGGCGCACATACTGTCAGCGCGTGGGAGGAAACCAGAACACTCGGAAGAACTCCACGCAGACAGCACACAGATACCGTGTAGGAATGATAGCATGTGAATCAACATATTGCACATGTTTATGCTGTGCATTTCCATTGGAGCGTGGGGGGAAACCGGAGCACCCGGAGGAACCCCACGCAAACAGTATACCCATACTGTAAACATGTATAATATGTGCAATAAACATATTGAACATGTCTATATACTGTGCAGAGAGCTGAAGCGCACATACCATGAGAGTGCGGGAGGACACCGGAGCCCCCGCCAACCCAGAGAGTATAATACATACATATACTGTGAATGTATCTGGAGTCGTGCATAAACATATTTTGTACGTTTATATCATGTATGGCACTGAAAAACAGCATTGGAACGTGGGGACAGCCACGCAGACACAGAGACCAATAACACATACATACACTGTGAATGTATGCAGTGTAGTGGTATAGGATGAGTTTAAATTATGGCGCAGAGGCGCATAATCTTCTCTGTATCATTCCAACCTGCTTGACTGTGCTGCTGAAGCAGCATGCAGGTAACAGGCAACCTCTGACCCTCAGACCGTGTGTCTGTCAGAGCTCAAATCATTCCCCAGGAAATGGCGGGAAATGTTACCTCAGGTATCACACAGAAGGCTCACAGGGATTAGAGACATAAATGAATAAAGTCCTCCCTCATCCATGCTGCTCTTGAGGCAGCGTGTGAGGAAAACAGTGAGGAAACTGTGTAAAAGAAAAGCTTGTCACAGCAATTCCAGCCTGAGAGTGTTTCTCACATCATCAATGAGATCACTTACAAGCGCCCTGTCATTCACTGACACAGAACTGGAGTCTTCCTCACAAGGGAATGTTCTGTTCATAAACATTAAATATTCAGAGGTAGGGTCCTGAGCATAGTAGCTAGGCCCACATCTGACTCAGAGCACTCCTTCACTTAAGATTTTTGTGGGGGGGAGGGGGCTTATAGCTCCTTTTGCTCGCACACCGCTTCCATTCTGACAGGAATGATTCCAGGACTGCTGACAACTGGTCCATAAGGACCGCAGGTGCAGGAAACATATGAACATGTTTAACTGTGCAGCACTGCCAGTTGCCCCAGGCAAGTGTGGAGAGCAGGTGTATCAGACTCCATAAACGCCACCCTCTGAGACCTTATACACTATACAGTGAATATACAGTCCACCCACTGGCTACGCTGAGGCTGAGGAGATACCCGGGAGGACCCACCAACCCTTAAGGACAGCTCAGTCTGTGAGGAGATTGTGAGGGGATTCGCGCTGCCGCCAGAAATAAATGCGCGGCGGCCACAAGAAAATGGTCGCTGGCCGCAGCTATAACTGCGCCACTGAACGCCAAGATGGCCGCCGAGCGCAAAATTCAAAGCTCTAATGCGCGCCAATGGCGCACGCAATAACCACCTCAAACAGTGCCAATGGCACACGCAATAATCACCTCACACACCAGAAAAAACTGCAGACATGAGCGCCCAGCCAGGCCAGAGTGACCCCCAAGCACCCCACAGCACAGCAGCAGTACAGGGTGCAGAGAGCAGCATAACAGGGGGGGGGGAGACAGGGAGAAACCCCCACACACAGAAACACAGCCAGCATGTACTCACCTGCAGTAGGAGAGACTACTTACCCGTCCCTTTCAGGGACCCACTGGCTTGTTTCAGACAGACCTATCACAGAGTCGTACTGCGCAGCTGTCGGCCCAGTCCACCACGAGAGATACAGTCAGTCAAGTACTGTTCAATCTTGAGAGGACCGCAGGAGCATAAAAGCAACCCGGCCACCCCTGGAGCCATGGGGTATGTAGTGAACTGAGTCTCACGCACGCAAGGCGAGGATCAGCACGCTCAATGGTCGGACAGGGAAGACTACGAGGATACTAGTGTACCCAACCTGTTGCCCAGCCGACAGTTGATTGAAGGTCTCAAAAATAAAATAATAAAATTCCCAAAAGGAATAAAAATCAAAAGTAAAATCTTCCAGGAGACTGGCTCCTGAGAGCCACGTCTTCTCCTTCTGCTAGGCAGAAAAAAACTGAGGCTGCTAGCTGCAGGTGGGAGGGTAATGTCCGGAGGGACCGCCCCCCTGGGCGGGGCTGTTCAGCTCTGGCTTGTTCTAGAATGTTTTAACCTCTAACATTCTGCCTAGGTCTTCTCCTGCGAGCAGGGACATATACCCACATGTAATCAGTATGAGAGCTGCGTCGGTCCATGGACGATAAGAGAAATATGTTTTTTTTAATGGTTGGGAGATTTTTGTGGCTTTGGAATTTAATTTTGTTCATTTAAATCTTTGTTGTTTTTTTCATTTAATATTCATCTATGGATTCTTAGGAGGGTTTCCTTTAAGGGTTTTTATCATATCTGGGGACTTTTTGATCTTCCTGTTATAGTCCCTTTGCGCTGATGCACTTTTTCGTCCACACGTGTTAAACTGAAGTGGCTTCTTGATACCCAATTGAGTGCACCTTTTTTGCCTACTCTCTGAAACCACCTGGAGGCTAATGTTCACACTATTAGAGCAGCAGCTCATAAAGCAATAAATATCTCCTCCCACATAGAATCTTTACCTTCATGACTTAACCCTGTGGATGGGGTGAAACACGCCGGCGGGGATGCCTGGATGGATCTAGACTGAGGCTGCTATCACTTGTATGCACATCAGGTTTGTTTTGTGTACGGGGATTGGGACCTTCTTTTCTTCTCTCTGAGTACATAGAGCAGGGATGGACTCTTCATACTGAGCCAGCACCCACAGCGGAGTCTACCAAATTTTCTATACAGGAGCCTGAGCAGTAACCCAATGCTTTCCCCAAGTTACATCAAATGGCTGGTGTCCTAATTGATCACATGCAGCACCATGACAGTTACAGATCAAGCAAGATGGCAAGTGCTTGGCTGAAAAGGATAGGAATGTTTAATTCTGCTTTAAGGCTGAAAGGTGGCAGGAATAAAGACCACCCACAGTATTAAATATTACTAAATCTAAACTTTCAAGAAGGAAGGCATGACACAACCTGCATTAGTAGAGATGTCACACCTTATAAGAGGAAAAAAGAATTATCACTCATTATGTTGCCACAGACTGTTAGAAATCTGTTGAAAAAGAAAGCCGTTTTAAAACCAAATGTTTTTCCACTGTAATTTATGATTTCTTTAAATAGTATAATAACTATAGGGTTAGCAATTCAGTTATCAAAATAAATATTAACGTTATAATTCTTCATGTGTATTCATACATACTATAGACCTCACATTACAAGGCCCAATAAATAATACAAGGCATAGCTAAATCTCATATTTTTTATGATCACTTTGAATAATTTTCAACACAGTTTACTAGATTTTACATTTATGAATTTGGAACGTTTAACCTGAGGTTAACTTTTGCTAATACATTATAAATGTTTTGTCTCCTCCACATTTCCAACATTATTTATACCTATAAATGCAAACCAGAAATCTGATTAATTCTGGTTCACCACAATAAAGTAATTACAATTAATTCTAGGTGGCTGCTATATATTACAGCTTAATATAGCTCTTTGCATAATACTACACATTTGCAAAGTTTCTGGTGCATATTTTGTCTAAATTATACCCATATTGCTAAGCCTGCATTTAGAAGGTCTAAAAAAGTAAATGTTAGAGCAAAGAATATTGAAATAATTTAGTTTTAGATGGTTATTACTGCATAGTTATCAGCTGTAAGAAGTTATGCTACTCTTTTTTTTTTTTAAAAAAAGGTACTTGCAGCAAAAAATAAAAAAAAATCGGCATATTTGAAAATTAGGGCAATAAAGTCATTAAAGTAAGTAAATCAAATGCTGTAACAACACACCAACCATATTCAAAGTAAATTTTCATTTACTCCACCCATGATACTATGCATATAGGATATAGGATAGGCTGTCATTTGGAAAAAGGGATTAACAGGATAATGTGTCAAGAGATATTTGATACAGTGCATTGCTTTCTTTGATGTCGACAGAGGTCAGAGTTTACAGAGCAAAAGTACTTACATAGTATGTCAACTGAATGAGGCAGAGAATTAATGGAGTTTCAAAATTTTGTTATTTTATATATAGTAAAAAAAAATCGTTATTAGACTATAAAATTTAAAAAAAAATTAAATAAAGATCCTGTTCCTTTAAAGAGGAAGTAAACCCTGATGGGTTTTACTTCCCATTTTGCTCACTGCAAACCCTGCAAATTAAAAGCATAATGGGCTAGTATTGCATACTAGCCCATTATGTGACACCTGCAAACGAATCCAGCGCTGTCCCCTGTGCAGGCTGCGTCCATCTTCTTGCCCCTCTTTGTTCCGGGACCAGGGACTCCAGGTCTGTAATTGTCAGGAGCCGCGTGACGTCACTCCCACGCATGCGCGCAGGAGCCGCCGGTAACGGCACAGTCTAACTGAAGCAACGGCACGACGTGCCATTGCTTCAGTGCACATGTGCCGATGACTCGGCACATGCAGATACAGGGGGGATATCTCCTAAACCGTGCCGGTTTAGGAGATATCCAGGGTAGCTACAGGTAAGCCTTATTATAGAAAAAGTGGTCTGTAAGGGTTTACAACCACTTTAAAGCATGTTATACAGCACAGTACTTGTGGTGTGTATTTTGGCCCCCTCTATCACCTGAAACACCTGGCTGATCCTGTCAGTTTCTACCCTTCCCTTTGTACACTGACCACAATATCAGGGCTGCTGAGCCCTGACACTGTTGTCAGTTTATGTGCGTCCGTCATATGTTGCTATCTGCAGCTCTCCTGTCTCTCTCTGTCCCCCTCCCTGCCTGTCATCTCTCACTGTTGCTGATCTGCTCCTCTCCCCATTGCTTCAAAACTAACTGAACTGTATATCATCCCCTCTATCAGATAAAAAGCGGAGTCCTAGTAAATTATGATTTCTACCTGTTTTAACAGGGTCTTCCAGCAATCACATGACTCCAGGCTCCCTGCTCCTCTCCTCCCCGGCTGATGTCAGTAGGGGAATCTCAGCCCCGCCCACTGGAGATATCACATGGGGAGAGCAGAGAGCCTGGAGTCGTCTTATCGCTGAAAGACACTGTTAAAACAGGTAGAAATCTTTTATTTTTTTTTATTTTTTTTTTCCTTTTTAATAAAGCATAGGCACTAGGATGCAGCTTTTAATCTGAATTTTCTTCATCTTTCCACCTATGAAATCTTCTGCCCTTATTGTTTTAACCCTTTTATGCCTAAGCCCAATTCTGATATTTGTTGCTTACAAGTTAAAATCTGTATTTTTTGCTAGAAAATTACTTGGAACCCCCAAATATTATATATATTTTTTTTTAGCAGACACCCTCGAGAATAAAATGGCGATCGTTGCAATTTTTTTATGTCACACAGTATTTGCGCAGCGGTCTTTCAAATGCAATTTTTTGGAAAAGAAGACACTTTCATTAATAAAAAAAAAACAGTAAAGTTAGCCCAATTTGTTTGTATAATGTGAAAGATGATGTTGCGCTGAGTAATTAGATACCCAACATGTCATGCTTTGAAATTGTGGAATGGCGACAAACTATGGTACTTAAAAATCTCCATAGGCAAGGTTACCAGGTTAAAGTTACAGAGGAAGACCTTTGTTATAGTTATTGCGCTCACTCTGATGATAGCGGTGATACCTCACATGTGTGATTTGAACACTGTTAACATTTGCCAACACGACTTACAAATGCGTTTTCTTTGCTGCGCGAGCACGCGGGGTCACTGGCACTTTAAAAAAATATATATGATTCTTATTTTTTAAACATTGTCCCTTTAAAAATAATTTAAAAAATCTGATAAATTTTATTGGTGTCACAAGGAATGTAAACATACCTTGTAGCAGTAATACGTGGTGACAGGTACTCTTTATGGAGGGATCGGGGGTCTAAAAGATCCCAAATCCCTCCTTTGCACTTAAAAGTATTTAGATTGCCAAAATCTGCAATTCTGAACACGGTCAATTTTTTTAAATCAGCGCCTTTGGCAGCTGAGTAAATCGAAAGTGACTTTGTGGCGTCGCTTCCAGGATTTTACATTGGAGACCCGATCAAAGCCGAATCCAGCTTCGTTCAGGTCTCAGCCTAGCCGGCGGACACACCGGCTGGTGGCTCGGGTCTTCCAGTGGGACGGGAAGAGCGGCAGAATGCGGCTGGAGTTGTGGACGTCCCCTCCCGCTCCTTTAGGATAACAGCCGAGCGGCTTTTAGCCCCATCGGTTGTTATCACTAAAAAGCCAACTGCTGGCTCTGAAAAACTGCATGCTGCATGCATCACCCCCTTCAAGCTATGAATGCATATTTGCGTACAATTGGCATGAAGGTATTAACTTTGGATATAAAAATATTTTTTTTCTAACAGTAAATACCTTATACAGACCACTTCCTGTTTCTTGTCTGGTCATTAGCCTAGGCTTACGACATCATGCACAGCTATCTCTCTCTCACTCTCGCGGGAGTTTGCCAAAAAGGGAGGGGGGATGAGTCATAAGAGGGCCAATGAGAGCTGCAGGGCTGGAGGTGTGCCTCTGTGTAAATCCAGGAAGTGAACAGGCAGCAGCTTCAGCTGACCACAGTTAAAATGGATGCATACAGAATTGGTGGAGGGAGATTTCTGCAGCATATTTAGCAAGTACAGAATCACAGTATATATAAAATAATATGCAAAGTGGTTGGAGGGAAGCTTCAGAATGACAAAGATGTTTTTATTACAAATTATGTGTGCAGACTGCAGTTCCTTTTTAACAAATTAACACTATAGACAGCAGGTAAGTGGTATGCAGTGCATTACCCAAACATATCAACTGGCTGATCAGTAATTTTCAGATATAGTGTAATTATTGCGTTAAAGATGCCCATACACAGTGACCAAAGGCTTTGGGAGGTTGGCTAATATCAAGCCAGGTATATGGATTTGATCTCAAAAACAGACTCCGGTTGCAAAGCTAGCTTTTGTTCTGAGAGT
This sequence comes from Rana muscosa, assembly GCA_029206835.1. Classification (NCBI taxonomy): domain Eukaryota; kingdom Metazoa; phylum Chordata; class Amphibia; order Anura; family Ranidae; genus Rana; species Rana muscosa. The sequence continues at coordinate 194,262,071 of CM055122.1, forward strand.
GTGGTTGGACAGTTTGTCTGGAAGCTGGCTGTCACATATATGATTGTTTAGTTTGTCTGAGCATATACTGTGCCTTGAAAAAGTATTTGTGCCCCTTGAAATTGTACACATTTCATCATGTTACAACCAAAAATTTTAATGTATTTTATTGGGATTTTTTTTTGGTAGACCAACACAAAGTGGCACATAATTGTGAAGTGGAAAGAAAATGATGCATGCTTTTCAGATTTTTTTTACAAATAAATATCTGAAAAGTGTGGTGTGCATTTGTATTCAGCCCCCTTTATTCTGATACCCCTAACTAAAATCTAGTGGAACCAATTGCCTTCAGAAGTCACCTACTTAGTAAATAGAGTCCACCTGTGTGTAATTTAGTCTCAGTATAAAGCGGTTCTATGAAGCACTCAGAGGTTTGCTAGAGAAGCTTGGTGAACAAACAGCATCATGAAGGCCAAGGAACGCACCAGACAGGCCAGGCATAACGTTTTGGAGAAGTTTAAAGCAGGGTTAGGTTATAGAAAAATATCCCAAGCTTTGAACATCTCACAGAGCACTGTTCAATCCATCATCTAAAAATGGAAAGAGTATGGCAAAACTGCAAACCTACCAAGACATGGCCGTCCACCTTAAACTGACAGGCCAGACAAGGAGAGCATTCATCAGAGAAGCAGCCAAGAGGCCCATGGTAACTCTGGGGGAGCTGCAGAGATCCACAGCTCAGGTGGGACAATCTGTCCACAGGACAACTATTAGTAGTATACTCCACAAATCTGTATGGAAGAGTGGCAAGAAGAAAGCCACTGTTGAAAGAAAGCCATAAGAAGTCCCATTTACAGTTTGCCAGAAGCCATGTGGGCCGCACAGCAAACATGTGGAAGAAGGTGCTCTGGTCAGATGAGACCAAAATTTTACTTTTTGGCCTATAAGCAAAGCTCTATGTGTGGCAGAATACTAAAATTGCACATCACCCTGGACACACGATCCTCACCGTGAAACACTGTGGTGGCAGCATCATGTTGTGGGGATGCTTTTCTTCAGCAGGGACAGGGAAGCTGTTCAGAGTCGATGGGAAAATGGATGGAGCCAAATACAGGGCAATCTGCGCAATACGAAAACCTGTTCGAATCTTCAAAAGACTTGAGACTGGGGTGGAGGTTCACCTTCCAGCAGGACAACGACCCTAAACATACAGCTAGAGCTACAATGGAATGATTTTGATCAAAGTATATTCATGTGTTAAAATGTCCCAGTCAAAGTCCAGATCAAAATCCAATTGAGAATCTGTTGCAAATTGCTGTTCACAGATGCCCTCCATGTGATTATGGTCTATCACATAAAATCCCAATAAAATACATTTACTTTTTTGGTTGTAACATGACAAAATGTGGAAAATTTCAAGGGATATGAATACTTTTTCAAGACACTGTATGTTTGAGAGTGTGGCCACATACCTATAGCTTTATTTGAGGGAAACAATAGCAAATAGCATAGGTTTTCTAATTGCGTGATCAATATTTTCTCCAAATATCTGTTGGTTAGGTGTGTCTGCATGATGTGTCATACACAAGATTGTTGTCTAAAATAAGCCAGATCAGGTGATGCCCATCTTATTTATCAAGCTTTACTTAATAGTTCTGCCCCATCCCCCCTCTCATATCCCCATAGTCATAATCTTCCAATGGTGCATGAGTTAATACAACTGCCGAGCCTGTAAAGAGTGCCGACTACACCCACCTTTTCCTCCCCCCCTCCTAAACTCCTCCATTCATAAATGCTGTACTATAGCTTCCATGAATGAAAAGCACTCTATGAATGGAGGAGGCTAATCTTTCATTTATCAAGTACTGTCCCTTGTTCAGATTTTGTTAATAACCTAAACGTAGGCTTTATTACATTGTACTGATATTAGAGAGAGAGAGAGAGAGAGAGACTACTGGCACAAAGCTCATTATGGCAACATGGAAATTCTATCTTGAACACAGGCATATGTAAAAAAAAAAATGTGTAACATAAACTGATCTTTTCAGTTTTTCATTAATCTGTTTTTCCTCTATTTTTAGTTTTTGAGTGGTAAAATATAAATATTTTTATTTCTATCTGTGACTCTTTTTGGGAGAGATCCCAACTGTTCCCAATTCTAGTTTAAAAGTGCTTTCCTTGCAGTCTGTATTTCTCATCGCGTTTTCTCTCTTTGTGACACTCTAATGCCCCATACACACGATCGTTTTTCATGCCGTTAAAAATGGCATTAAAAAAATGGCCATTAAATATGATCGTGTGTAGGCTCCAGAGCATTTTTAACGACGTGAAAAACGGGCATTAAAAATTTCGAACATGCTCTCTTTTTTCACGTCGTTTTTCATGTCGTTTTTTTTAACGACGTGAAAAACGATAGTGTGTATGCTTTAACGACGTGAAAAAAAACGCGCATGCTCAGAATCAAGTATGAGACAGGAGCGCTCGTTCTGGTAAAACTAGCGTTCGTAATGGAGATAGCACATTCGTCACGCAGTCACGGACTGAAAAGCACGAGACTGAAAAGAGCGAATCGTCGCTCAACAAACTTTACTAACATGAAGGGTGGCGCCATTCGAACGGAACTTCCCCTTTATAGTGCCGTCGTACGTGTTGTACGTCACTGCGCTTTGCTTGATCGTTTTTTTTAATGATCGTGTGTACGCAAGACAGGCTTGAGAGGAAACATGAAAAAAAACGACGTGAAAAACGGCAAGAAAAACGATCGTGTGTATGGGGCATAATACCGGTTATCACAAGAAGTGAAGGAAAACCTCCCTTTTGGGAAAACAGACAATACAAATTTCATAGTTTCAAGTTTAGTTAAAAAATAAAAAAAAAGGGGTTTTGTTTTTAACCCTGTCCCCAGTACAGATATTTTTAACCGCTTGCTGTCTCTGCAATACTCTATGGCAGTGGTCTCCAAACTGCGGCCCAGGGGGCTGGATGTGGCCCTATGCTTGCCTTTAATTGGCCCTTGAGGCATTATTCTTGCTACTAACACAAGCAATTGAGCATAATCCCTGCCACTGACACCAACAATGGGACACTATTCCTCCCACCGACACCAACAATGGGACACTATTCCTCCCACCGACACCAACAATGGGACACTATTCCTCCCACTGACACCAATGATGGGGCACAATTCCTCCCACTGACACCAACAATGGGACACTATTCCGCCCACTGACACTAATGATGGGGCTCTATTCCTCCCACTTCATACTTCATATTCCCATTGCACACGTTCCTGGATGAGCTCTGAAATTAGGGTGCTGCACCAACAACCAGCTGGAAACTGATGACTTCACATGCCTGACGAAGGGGTCCTGCGTGACTCCGAAACGTTGCACTCTCCTTGTGTTGTGATCATGCAATAAATCATCAGTTTGGATGCTATTCATGTCGTTCCATGGTGTGCTGGCAAATATCTACATTACTATTCCTCCCACTGATGTGGCAGCATTCCTCTGTGCCAACAATGGGGCATTGTTCACTCCCATTGGGCACAGTCTGGCCCCCCCAAAGTCAGTAAACAGACCCTTTGTTCAGAAAGTTTGGAGACCCCTGCTCTATGGGGCTGATTTACTAAAACTGGAGAGTGCAAAATCAAAAGCAGCTGTGCATAGTAGCCAATTATCTTCAAACCTGGAAGCTGATTGGTTTCTATGCAGAGCTGCACCAGATTTTGCACTCTTCAGTTTTAATAAATCAACCCTTATATATTTAGCTGCTTGACTACAAGTTCAGCTTTCACTTCATTCTAATTATGTTAATTAAAATTATTATTCAGTAGTTTAGACTGAGCCTGGTACTTTCTCACCATTTATATGTTACACTAAATTTGAACAGTTGACTTTATCAGATAGTTAAAATAAAGAAAAAGATGTTTAAAAAAGTTATACGAGTTACAATTAAAAGTGTCATTTGAAAAGATCTGCATTTGCCAATAAATGACACTTAAGCAATAAAAGTAACATTACATATTACACTGCATATAACAACCAGAAAACGTTTCTAAAGTTCATGAGCTGTCTGTCTAGTAGTTTCTGCTTTTATGTGGCTGTCTCTGCTTGTAGAGTCACACCCCCGGATTATAAACTAATTCATTCAAACTGTACACTTGTTCATATTCTTTCTTTTTTACCCCGCCTGTCGCCCTTAAGCTCTCTGACTTCATTGAGGTGAACTGTTTATTGGCAGCACAGGAAGCCCTAGTCAGATGTTAAGGCCGGGTTCACACTTATCCGACAAACGCTCCGACATTGGGAGCTCATGTCGCATGACGTGTGAAAATCAATGTTTCCCTATGGCAGCCCTCTTAACTGGTCCGACACGTCGGTCCGACTTTGAAGATGCTCCCTGTACTACTTTGGTCCGACTTTAATCCTACTTCAGCCCATTGACTATCATTGAAGTCGGATCAAAGTCGGACCGCGGTCTTGCATGATCCGACTTTGGCATGCGACTTGTGCTCTGCTGATCTTGAGGGGGAACTCCACACCAAATTTTAAATAAAAAAAAACGCATGGGTTCCCCTTCGGTCTGGTATGGATTTTAAAAAAACGGCGTGGGAGTCCCCCTCAAGATCCAAACCAGACCTTTATACGAGCACGCAACCTGGCAGGCCCCAGGAAAAGAAGGGGGGCGAGAGAGCGCCCCCTCCCTTCTGAACCGTACCAGGCCGCATGCCCTCAACATGGGGGTTTGGTGCTTTGGGGCCGGGGGGCGACCTGCGGCCCCTCCAACCCCAAAGCACCCTGCCCCATGTTGATGGGGACAAGGGCCTCTTCCCGACAACCCTGGCCGTTGGTTGTCGGGGTCTGCGGGCGGGGGGGCTTATTGGAATCCAGGAGCCCCCTTTACCCCCCCACCCTATGTGAATGAGTATGGGGTACATCGTACCCCTACCCATTCACCTGGTGGAATAAAATGTCAATAAAAAACACTACACAGGTTTTTAAAGTAATTTATTACACAGCTCCGGGGGTCTTCTTCCGACTTCGGGGGTCTTCTTCCAACTTCGGGGGTCTCCGGTGTCGTCTCCGCGCTCTCCGGCTCTTTCTTCCTTCTGCCGGGCCTCCGCTATCTTCCTCCAGCACTTTTGCTAGCGGGGGCCCGGTCTTCTTCATCGCCTTCTTTCCTCTTCTCCTCCTCCTCGATGTTCACTCGTCGCTTCCTCCCGCTGTAATGCTGGGTGTGCGGTGCGCAACGATTTATATAGGCCTCTCATGACTTCACAGTCACATGCTCCGGGTGGCCACATGCTCCCATGACATCACAGTCACAGGCTCCAGGGCCACCCGGAGCTTGCGACTGTGACGTCATGAGAGCCCTATATAAATCATTGCGCACCACACACCCGGTATTACAGCGGGAGAAAGCGACGAGTGAACATCGAGGAGGAGAAGAGGGAAGAAGGCAACGAAGAAGACCGGGCCCCCGCTAGCAAAAGAGCTGGAAGAAGATAGCGGAGGCCCGGCAGAAGGAAGAAAGAACCGGAGAGCGAGAGAAGAACTGGATAGCGAGGAGTCGACACCGGAGAAGTCGGGAGAAGACCCCCGGAGTCAGAAGAAGACCCCCGAAGCTGTGTAATAAATTAATAAAAAAACTACACAGGTTTTTAAAGTGACATTTTTTTCCACCAAGTGAATGGGTAGGGGTACGATGTACCCCATACTCATTCACATAGGGTGGGGGGCCGGGATCTGGGGGCCCCCTTATTAAAGGGGGCTGCTGGATTCCGATGAGCCCCCCGCCCGCAGACCCCGACAACCAACGGCCAGGGTTGTCGGGAAAAGGCCCTGTCCTCATCAACATGGAGACAGGGTGCTTTGGGGTGGGGGGGCCACATTTCGCCCCCCTGCCCCAGAGCACCAAACCCCCCATGTTGAGGACATGCGGCCTGGTACGGTTCAGGAGGGAGGGGGCGCTCTCTTGTCCCCCCCTTTTCCTGCGGCCTGCCAGGTTGCGTGCTCGGATAAGGGTCTGGTTTGGATTTTGAGGGGGACCCCCACGCCGTTTTTTCAGCTTAGGGGGTTCCCTTTCAAATCCATACCAGACCGAAGGGCCTGGTATGCTCCTGGAGGGGAACTCATGCCGTTTTTTTTTATTTAAAATTTGGCATGGAGTTCCCACTCAAGATTCATACCAAACACAGTGCCTGGTATTGGCGGGGATCCAAGTCTGATCCCTGTTCATTGAAAGTCGGACGTATGTCGGCTTCAAGTCGCAGGGCAAAGTCGGATCCAAAGTAGGACGGCTGTCGTGTCACACAAGTGTGAATCTGGCCTAAACCTGGGAATTTTCTGAACGGATGAACACTGACAAGTCATAACAACAAACCCAGAGACACACTTCATTAGCTTACATAGCAGCAAGAGAAATAATAGAAAAGACTGTTGAGAAAGTAAGAAAAGGTAGAGAAAATGATAAAAGATAAAAAAGGTACACAGAGGAATCATGAAGGTACCAGAATGGCAAAGAGGAGCTATCAGGAGATCCATCAAGGGGCAGAAAGAAAGGATGTTGGGAAACAAAGTCTTTAGAAAAAAAGACTTAAAGTATAACTAAGCCCTGGTTCACACTGGTGCGTTTTGACATGCGATTTGGCATGTCAAATCGCATGTCAAAACGGCGGTATTTGACGCAAATAGCCGGCAATGGCACCGTCCTAATCGGTGCGACGTCGCATCTGCGGCGCTGCACCGATTTCAAAAAGTAGTTTCTGTAGTACTTTTTGCACAGATGTCTCTGTAATCGCAGCCGAATTCGGGACTGACCAGCGGGAGTGAAATCGTGCGAGTTCAGCTGAACTCGCACGGCTTCACTTTCGCAGCCCAGTGTGAACCTGGGCTAAAGGCAAAACGTTTTTTTTTTCAATTTTGAATAGATTAGAGAGGGATTAGAACACCTGTCAGTTTTTATTGCGGTCTGTGTCCCCAATAGGGAGTCTCACCCTCTCTATTTGTCCTATTTACCATTATCATTGAAAGTGAACGTAAAAGAAAAGCCCAAATTTTGGGTTGTCCCCAAAACAGTAAGAGGGGAAATCTTCCAATGGGGACATTAGTTCTGATGACCTTGGGGTCCCCAAAGAATTTCCTTAATTGTTTAGCTATTGGACAGGAAGAAGTGAAGGGAAATCTCTGTAATGGGAGAGAGATGGTTACAAAAAACCCTCCCTTGCTCTATCCAAAATAAAAAAAAAGTTTTGCTTATAGATCCAGCACTGTCCTCAACTGGGCTGGTTCTTCGCCGGCGCCAGCATGTTAACTGTGGGAAGCCGGTCCTTGCGCCCTTCGACTGGCCCCGCAGCTCCCTGGGAACTGAGAACTGTCCCAGAAGGTTGCAGGTGGGGGGAGGGTTCGAATTTCAGATCGGATTGCCTAGGCCAGGCATGTCCAAAGTCCAGCCCGCGGGCCAATCGCGGCCCACGGTCTGGTTTTGAACAGCCCGCCAGGTTATCTAAACATATATATCTTTTGTGGCTGCCGACAATCTCCCAGCGCCGGGGGGACAAAAAAGATATATAGGTATTAGGCTGGCTGCCTCGGAGGGAGGAGGCGGGACGAGTGCCGTGCGCACAGGAGGATTATTTCCTGTTTACACTACAGCCTCTGCTAATAGGAAGTCCCGTCTCGGGCCATTGGACAACTGTTCTGTCCATCAAAGGAGGCGGGACTTTCTCTTAAAGGGGCTGCTGTGTAAACAGGACATTTTCCTGAATATCTTTGGCGCTCTTCCTGCCTCTTCCAAGGCTGCACTGATACCATTGCCAGGAAAGCACTCACCATTGTTAAGTGCTTTCCTGGCAATGATGGGTGCTGCATTTCTGGCAATGATGGGTGCTGCATTCCTGGCAATGATGGGTGCTGCATTCCTGGCAATGATGGGTGCTGCATTCCTGGCAATGATGGGTGAGTGCATTCCTGGCAATGATGGGTGAGTGCATTCCTGACAATGATGGGTGCTGCATTCCTGGCAATGGCGAGTGCTGCATTCCTGGCAATGGCGAGTGCTGCATTCCTGGCAATGGCGAGTGCTGCATTCCTGGCAATGGCGAGTGCTGCATTCCTGGCAATGGCGAGTGCTGCATTCCTGGCAATGGCGAGTGCTGCATTCCTGGCAATGGCGAGTGCTGCATTCCTGGCAATAGCGAGTGCTGCATTCCTGGCAATAGCGAGTGCTGCATTCCTGGCAATGGCGAGTGCCGCATTCCTGGCAATGGCGAGTGCCGCATTCCTGGCAATGATGGGTGCCTCATTCCTGGCAATGGTAAGTGCATTCCTGGCAATGATGGGTGCTGCATTCATGGCAATTGGGGGTCTGCAGATGGGCACTGACCCTTATTTTGCTTCACAAATATTTAAAATTTTAAAGTTTTTTTCCTGAAACTTCCTTCTCAAAGTGAAGGTGCGTATTATACGCCAATAAATACAGTATATCCAAATAATACGCCCAAGATCATCTCTTTAGTCACACACAGCCACAAAGGCAAGAGAATTCTTGTTGGGCAGTGTATTCGTGCTCGAACAAACACACTTAGACCGAATTTTAATGGTTCACAGAATGTCAGGCCAAATAGTCGGCCCTCGAGCATGTTCACTTCATCAAATCTGGCCCTCTTTGAAAAAAGTTTGGACACCCCTGGCCTAGGCAATCCAAGCAGAAGTGGGAGCAGGTACATGCCAAAACTAGGTACCTGCTACCCCCCCCCCCCCCAAAAAAATGACAAATATCCAAATATGGTAAAAGAGGGGGAGGAGGAAGAGCAGAATTTCAGCCTTTGGGATGAAGTTCCTCTTTAAGAATTGCAAGCACTTAAGGAAGCAATGTCGGTTATTAGGGGCTTTGGAACATACTCAGGCTTGGTAATCAATTGGACTAAATCCTCCCTCATGCTGATAGACGTAGCTCTGAATAGCCTGGGAGGTACAATACATGATGTACCGTTGTCTTCTGGTTTTAAGTACCTAGGAGTAGGGATGCACCGAAATTTCGGCCGCCGAAACATATCGGCCGAAAATGCCCCTTTCGGCAATTTGCCGAAAGAGAAAATAGGCCTATACTGGAGCCGAAAATGGGGTGGGCCCCCGCCCCTAGTGCCGCCCATTATGGGGGGGGTGTCATTGTGGGAGAGGAGAGCCGCTGCCGCCTGGTGATTAGAGCCCTGGGAACATAACAGCTTTTATTTCAATAGCTGTATGTTCCCCGCAGCGCCGTCACATACAGCCCCTCCTCTTTGTCCGAGCACTTTGATAGACAGATCCCCCGTCCAATCCTAGGACGGGTGTTCTGTCTATCAAAGTTCCCCGGACAAGGGGGAGGGGCTGTATGACGGCGCGCAGCTGGGAACACACAGCTATTGAAATAAAAGCGGCTATGTTCCCGGGGCTCTAATCACCAGGCAGCAGCGGCTCTCCTCTCTCTTCCCCTGCACAGGTAGGCTGAACTGGGGGACACAGGCTGGCCGCACTGGGGACACAGGCTGGCTGCATCTGACGGGCACTGGTGAGGCTGCATTGATCTCCTGTACCACGTCTGCAGTCTCTGACCATCTCCTGTACACCGTCTGCAGTCTCTGACCATCTCCTGTACACCGTCTGCAGTGTCTGACCATCTCCTGTACACCGTCTGCAGTGTCTGACCATCTCCTGTACACCGTCTGCAGTGTCTGACCATCTCCTGTACACCGTCTGCAGTGTCTGACCATCTCCTGTACACCGTCTGCAGTGTCTGACCATCTCCTGTACACCATCTGCAGTCTCTGACCATATCCTGTACACCGTCTGCAGTCTCTGACCATATCCTGTACACCGTCTGCAGTCTCTGACCATATCCTGTACACCGTCTGCAGTCTCTGACCATCTTCAATAAGGGGGCCCCCAGATCCTGGCCCCCCCACCCTATGTGAATGAGTATGGGGTACATCGTACCCCTACCCATTCACCTGGGGGAAAAGGGTCAATAAAAAAAACACACTAGACAGCTTTTTAAAAGTCATTTATTAGGCAGCTCCGGGGGTCTTCTTCCGACTTCGGGGGTCTTCTTCCGACTCTCTGGGGGGGGGGGGGGCGCTCGCTCATCCCCACCTCCTTTCCTGACCGGCCGGACTGCGTGCTCGGATAAGAGTCTGGTATGGATTTTGGGGGAACCGCCGCGCCGTTCTTTTCGGCGTAGGGGGTTCCCCTTAAAAACCTAAGGGCCTGGTATGTTCTTGGAGGGGAACCCATGCCGGTTTTTTTGTTAAAATTTGGCGTGGAGTTCCCCCTCATGATTCATACCAAATACCAGCTCCGTGGGAGGGGTTTTGCCTTAGAGCCGGTTCACAGAAGGGCGACTTCCTGTAAAGTTGCCTCTCTATGAACGGGATCCGACTTGGAGGCGACTTCCATTGAAATCAATGGGTACAAGTCGGATTGAAGTCGTACAAGAACCTTTTTTGAAGTCGGAGCGACTGCAGTCGTGTACATTAAGACGACTCCATTCACTTCCATTCGTTTTAAAAATAGCGCGACTTGGGGCAACTTGGGGCGACTTGAAGTCGGATCCTGAGTTGCCCCTGTGTGAACCGGCTCTGATTGTCTATTGTGACTTGGATGAAGATCAGATCACATTTTATGACCAATTTGTGCAGAAATCCATATCATTCCAAAAGGGTACACAAACTTTTTTTTGCAACTGTATCTCGTAGGAAACCATGTTAAATGAACTGTAGTGTGTTTCTGCAAAATGCACCAAAAAAAAAACACGTAGGTGTGACCTATGCCTAAAAGCAAGAAGGAAGAAATCATAACAACAAATGTATAATACTTCAGGAGACCAATCAAGAAGCAAGGAGAGATGTCAGGACAACAAGCATAATTCAAGTACGGGGAACTTCATGAAAGCAAGCAAGAGGCAAAAAGGAAAGCATCAGAAAAGCAAGTAAGAAGCAAAGAAGAGGTCAGGAAAGCAAGCCAAAATCAGACAAGATGTCAGTAGCATAAGCAAGAGGCAGAGAGGAAGATATAAGGTGATCCTGCAAAAATCATATAGGAAAGATGCATGGAAAACAACATGCAAGAAGCAGCAAGCGGGAGCTGGGGAGAACAAGTAATAATGAAAGGATGTATTATCAGAATGTAAAGAATAATAATAAAGGAAATCATGTAATATTGTTAAGCCACATGAAAAGCTGTACACAAATCTCAGAAACTGTCCTGAACAGAAGATGAGTATCGTGTGATGTACAGAAGAACTATAAATAATGCAAAGTGGTTTTCCTTAGAATGTTTAAACAGATGTGACTGCAGATCATATATTGGAGGTCATCTTCGAAGAAATTCATTCTGCACCACAAATGTTTGCTGCATATACTGTGTATATATATATATATATATATATATATATATATATATATATATATTTATTAGGGCTGTGGAAATTAACTATTAATTCCTCGATTAATCTATTACGTTTTTTGATTGATCAAAATTATTTTGATGGGTACTCGCTTCTCCGCCGGCTTCCAGGTCTTCAGGGAGTTCCGTTGGAGATCCAGTGACGCCACGGACACCGGCGGGGCTTGCCGTGTCAATCTGAAGGGATCCTTTGCTGTGCCTTCATATCTGCTTGCCGGCAGGACCTTACTATTTGCCACATGCAAGGGCTGTTACACTTCCCTCTATCAACCTGGGATTCTACAGCCATCCACTGGGAGTTGTGATAGTTCCCTTCACGGGACATCTAAATGCAGACAGACTGATGTTAACCCCTCCTCATCTGGATTCAGCAGTGGTATTGTTGTACACATTTTTATACCAGTATCATACTAAGCTACATGTTTTTATGACTGCTTTTGCTACCGTTTGGTATTACTCGCACCATTTTTACAGTTGATGTAGCTACATCGATTTTATCTCCAGTGCAATATTTATTTTTTTACCTACTTGAAGACTATAAAAGTTTTAATGCTATTCCCATCGAGCGCTGCCTTTGTGTGTTTTTTGTATCCTGCCATCCATTTTTCCAGTGGTTGGTAGCTACACTGGGAATCAGCCTGCAAGGAGATCAGCTAAAAGTAGTTGGATCTGTATGTGCGATATAATTAATCAAAATTAGTCGATTAATCGATTTTAAAAAAACGATAAATCGAACACGAAAATTTTAATCAGTAACAGCCCTAATTTTTATATATATATATATATATATATATATATATATATATATATATATATATATATCTGCAATAATCTATACCAAGTACAACACACTGAAAAATTGTCAGGGAGAAAAACATCTGTGAATCCACTGACTCTTCATTCTCCTTCTACTTTGAATTCACACTGCAGTTTCTAGCTGCATACATGACACCAATAGACTTCCTTGTGACTGCAATTATCACATTTCAATGACACATGTAAGGTAATGACAAAGCGCTAACATTATTATTGCATAACTTGCCAGCTTCACAAAGTCACAAAGAGACTGAAAGATTCTAAGGAGACCTTATGAGCAAATTTATGTTGTCAAATGATTGGTAATGAAATGTATCTGAATAGGGGTAGACTTGAATAGGCAAAGAGATGCGTCTTTACCATGACAAAGAATGTAGATTAAATGAAAAGCTACATCTGCTTTGATCATCCAGTAACAATTGTATCATGAACGATGCTTGCAGCAGTCTGTGTATTTAGTGATTGCGAAAAATGTCAGCAGTTGCTGATATTGTGATTTCCATCCAGACGTTATAACCTCAGTGTAGAATTAGAAACAAGAAAGCGCTCTGGTTGATCCCAGTGGCGTCTCCAGCTTTCATATTTAGGGGGGGCACATGGGGGGACAGGGACAAAAGTAGGGGGGCCAACTATAAAATGCAAATATATATATATATATCCTCGGGCCCTTTACTACGGTCCCACAACGGGCCCTTTCACATGTTCTGTAGTGAGCTCCCTTCCTACTATACTGGGGCCCCACCAGGGTGGCAGAAAACAAGAGATATATGTCACCAGCACACCAAGAAAATCTAAGGGTCCAAAGCAGTGGGAGAACTATCAGGGTTGCAAAGGTTGTCTTGCCACCGGGCCCTGGTGTTCTGCCACTGTGGGGTTCCCCAGCTGTCCTGTCCCTGTTATTGACAGCGCTGGTCTGGCATCTGTCTCCTTGGCACCGGCGGCAGTCTATTAGGACTTTGTGCTGGTGACATTATGGGTGCATGCAGGGGAAGGCTGGCACTATTGGTTATAGAGAGCCGAGCCCCTAGCTGGTCACCTAGCAGCAGTAATGCTGTATAACCTTCTCTGTTGACATGCTGATCGGGATGTGATCCTAGTGATGCTCCCAGTCAGATCTAATAAACACAGTATTTATTAGCATCAAGAGTACAACCACATATATATATATATAAACTGTATGTTCAGCGGCCATGTGGGCTCTATGCCTGTAAAGTGTGGGCTTTGATCAATAAAATCACTGATATTTAACACTAGGATTTGACTAGGAGCATCACCTGGATTGCATCCCGATCAGCATGTCAGAGAAGGCGCCACTGCTGCTAAGCAACCTGCAGGGAGCTCAACTGTCTACAACCAATAGAGATGGGCTCGGGTGTGTTTAAAATCCCACATGCCCGATCTCCCACAAGGAAGCCGACACTCCACAGTGCTAATCACAGACAGTGAGACATTTCCTGATCTGTGGAGCTGCGGAGCGGGAAATGTCTCATTGCCTGTGATTAGCGCTGTGCAGTGTGGGCTTTCTGGCAGGCTCTGGCATGTGGAATTTTGAACATGCCCAGCCCATCTCTAACAACAAATTGAGCTGGCCCTCCTGTACATCAGCCCCATAAAGTAACCTGCACTGGGTTCCAATGTGCTGCTGCCGCTGCCATGGAGACAGAGACCAGCGCTGTGAATAGCCGGGACAGGACAGCAACTCTGGTTGTTCCAGAACTGGTCCACACTGGGAACATTACCCCATCCACCTATAATGTGTAGATGGGGGAATTGGAGAATTTCCTTTTTTTTCATTCAACCTAATAGTTGAATGAAAAAAAGTGATCAATGTATGGGCTGCCCAAGAGCTAAGACCAGCCATAGACAGTTTAAATCTCAGCTGGTTCAGCAGGAACTGGCTGAGATTTGAACCATTAATGAGCAGATTCTCTTATGATTATCACTAGTGGTTGCTATAGTCACTAGTGATAATCACTGTTTGTCGGGGGAATACAATTGCTGGGCAGGAGGGATATTCCCCTGTCAGCACTGTCTGTGTTGATGGGGGAATCATGCAAGTTTCTTTCCTGCAATCTGTGGATGCGTATATTCCCTGCCTAACTGAAAGCGAAAGTAAATTGTGAATGTCTTGAAAGAACAGGAGAGGGGGAGGGAGACAGATGGGGGAGAGAAGGGATGGAGATAATGCAGTTCAGTGATTACAGTGTACTGCAGTCTGCAGTGCACACACTTACCCATGGTCTATGCTAGAATCTCAGGCATCATTCACACACAGCCTGGAATGCTGCTGATTTTCATATTTCCCGCCCACACATGCCCTCTCTTCAGATACAGCACGCTGGGACAGTGTGGGCGGGACTGGAAGGAGGAGGAGGAGCTGTATTCCTCCCTGCTCGTATGTGAGGAGAGTGAGGGGGGGGTGGCTGGACTCGCTGGGCTGTGAAAGAGTGTCATAGACTGACACTCGGCTCAGCTGGCAGTCACCACTCTCGGAATTTATAGGCTGGTTCTCCTGTCCTAAGGACGGGAGAAATCAGTCTGTTTTTTCAGTAACTGAGATGAAGGCTTGGGCCCCCCTCCCCCCCTCCCACAGTGCTTGTGGAGTCCTTCCTGCAACTCGCTCTTCTCCATGCCAATGAGGATGCAGGGAAAAGGAGCAGATTGAGCGGCTGTGGTTGTGTGAGCGCTCGCATTATGCAGTGTCAGCGAGCAGAGGGAGGGGGAGGAATCCCCCACAGGAGCTGACTGGGGACGCTCTCCCTCTCAGGAGAGACTATGTTACCCCAGCAGAAGCCCGAGCGAAAAAATAAATAAATAAATTTTTGGGGGGGGCACATGGTGGGGCACAGCATAATGTTGGGGGGCCAGGGCCCCCTCTGGTCCCCCCCTAGGGACGCCATTGGTTGATCCGTAGCTCTGACATGTTGAATACAGCATCTAAACTGGCATGCTAGCTAGTAAAGAGTTTATGTTGGACTTGCTGCACGACTCTGCTATAGTTATACAGGCTTCTCACCCTTTGTCCATATGCATAGATTAGGATGTGCTAAGAGAAAACCTGCAGCAAATGACCAGCTCCCGCCAGACCAGTGTGTTTTAAAGACTCCAATTCTCCGATACCCAAAACAGCATTTGTCTCAAAAACATTCTGAGGTGTGATAGAGGGACATCTATTAGTACAGAAAACTCAAGCAAAGGACCCAGCCTTGCTACATCCAATCAAAGCCCCAAATCAAAGTGCAAAAATTATCATTTGAGGCTACATTCGCTTGGACGTTTAGCCACGCTGTGAATCCAAGCGACAAGAATTTACTTATTACTGGGAATGACACTTGTGTGTGGATAGCTGTGGCTGCCAAGTCTGCACAGTGCAATGACAGGCTGTCAGTGGCTGCTTCTGTTCGTGACTAACTGCACGGCCAACGACTACCTGCAGTGATCATGTTTGGACGGGTCTGCGGGGGGCTTATCGGAATCCGGGAGCCCCCTTTAATAAGGGGGCCCCCAGATCCTGGCCCCCCCACCCTATGTGAATGAGTATGGGGTACATCGTACCCCTACCCATTCACCTGGGGGAAAAGTGTCAATAAAAAAACACACTAGACAGCTTTTTAAAGTCATTTATTAGGCAGCTCCGGGGGTCTTCTTCCGACTTCGGGGGTCTTCTTCCGACTCTCCAGGGGGGGGGGGCGCTCGCTCGTCCCCACCCCCTTTCCTGACCGGCCGGGCTGCGTGCTCGGATAAGAGTCTGGTATGGATTTTGGGGGAAACGCTGCGCCGTTTTTTTCGGCGTAGGGGGTTCCCCTTAAAAACCTAAGGGCCTGGTATGTTCTTGGAGGGGAACCCATGCCGGTTTTTTAGCCACCAGCTACTCACGATTGCTCCTGAGAAGGAGAGAACGGAGATCTGTCAATGTAAACAGACAGCTCTCCTCACCCCTGACAGAACGGAGATCTATCTGTTGTTCCTGATTAACCCCTTGATCGCCCCTAGTGTTAACCCCTTCCCTGCCAATGACATTTATACAGTAATCAGTGGCTATTTATAGCTCTAATCGCTGTATAAATGTCAACGATACCAAAATAGTGTCAAAAATGTCAGATCTGTCTGCCGTAATGTCGCAGTCCTTATAAAAATCGCAGATTGCCGCCATTAAAAATTTAATAATAAAAATGCCACAAATGTATCCCCTATTTTGTAGACAATATAACGATATATGAAAAATGGGGGAACTAATGCGCAAACCAATAAGGGATAAAATATACTAAAAACTAAAAAAGTAGCAGCCACCTAAAAAGTGTTCACACACTGAAAGGTATAACAATAAAAAGGGGGGGTGAGGGGGCGCTTACTATAAAAATATTTTAAACTATATAAAATAGCATGCATAAAACATCAAATATTGATAATTGCAAAACACATCCATAAATGACTCTTCATAAAAGGTGAAATAAAAATACCACTGTGAAAAATAATTAAAAAGTGCAACAATTAAAAAAAAAAAATGGAATTGTTTTTTCTGCACTAAAGACTGTTTATTGCACAATTTTATATAGTCTTTTCTAGTGTATGTATTTTGCATACACAGGATTACATTTATATATTTTTTTTACACATGTGATTTCTGTACTGGATTGTTGCACTTTTTATATATTTTTCACAGTGGTATTTTTATTATTTCACCTTTATGAAGAGTCATTTATGGATGTGTTTTGCAATTATCAATATTTGATGTTTTATGCACGCTATTTTATATAGTTTAAAATATTTTTTATAGTAAGCGCCCCCTCACCCCCCCTTTTTATTGATATAACGATATAACTTTTGCGAAAACCAATCAATATATGCTTATTGCGATTTTTTACCAAAAATTTGTAGAATACATATCGGCCTAAACTGAGGGAGAAAATAGGATTTTTAAATACAGTTTACCTGTAAAATCATTTTCTTGGAAGTACATCACGGGTAGGGGTGCAACGGATCAAAAAACTCACGGATCGGATCGATCCTCGGATCAGAGCCACGGATCGGATAATTTTCGGATCGGCAAAAAAAAAAAAAAAAATGGTTACACCCACCGGAGTTTGATTTCACAGTTATTTTCAACACAAAACGGAGCTTATTTGCTTAAATACAGTATTTGTAAATCCAACGGACTCTTTACATGTTACATTTTAAAAGCAGCAGCAAACCTGCTGACCTTGCATGGTTGCTAATGTGACAGAACACCTCTAATTTTCACATTTAATTAATGTTAGGGGTGTAACTAATTTACTAATGTTAGGGGTGTTCCGTCACATTAGCAATCATGTAAGGTTTGCTGCTGCTTTTAAAATGTAAACAGTCCGATGGATTTCCAAATAATGTATTAAAGCTGATAAGCTCTGTTTTGTGTTGAAATGAACTGAAATCTAAAGTTGGGTGTAACAAGATGTCCGCTTGGCCCCTTCTCTATCAATACTGTGCAGGAGTGTGGGGTGGAGCAAGATGGCGGCGAAACGTCACTACAGCGGTTGCCGCCGGGTGTACCAAGATGGCCCCCGCTCCGGAGCTAGGCCGAAGCCGCGGCCTTTCCAACGGCCGAGGCTCCGGAGCGCTGCACTGATCGTGTGGTGATCCGATCCGAACAGGGTGACCCGTTCGGATCACGGATCACCACCGATCCGTTGCACCACTAATCAGGGGACACAGAGCCTTAGGTATTTACTTAGTGGGTTAGATAGTCACCACAGGTGACTGGACACTGGCAACCCTAATTACAAGGCAAGTTCCTCCCCTATATAACCCCTCCCATATGGAGAGCACCTCAGTTTTGTAGCAAAGCAATAAGTATCCCAATGTTTAATCCCGAAGAGGGGTGGGAGCTCTGTGTCCCGTGATGTACTTCCAAGAAAAAGATTTTACAGGTAAGCTGTATTTAAAAATCCTATTTTCTTGTTCATACATCACGGGACACAGAGCCTTAGGTAATTGCCTAGGGATATGTCCCATAGCAATGCTTAAATTGAGGGGAGGGAGACACAGATCAGAAACATAGACCGCAATTGGGCCAGAGGATCTATACTGCTGCCTGCAGTACACTACGCCCGAAGGTGGCATCCTCATGCCCTCTCACATCTACCTGGTAGTATTTAGTGAATGTATGGACCGAAGACCAAGTAGCAGCCTTGCAGATCTGAGCCATTGAGGCCTGGTGATGCACTGCCTATGAAGCACCAACCGCTCTAGTCGAGTGCGCTTTAACTTGAAAAGGAGGAATCCTCTTTTCTAAAGCATAGGCCTGAATAATGACTTGTCAAATCCAACTCGCAAAAGTGGACTTCGACGCTGCCTGGCCCTTCCTTGGGCCCTGTGGCAGAATAAATAGACAGACAATCAGTCTTTCGTATCTGAGCCGTAGCTTTCAGATAAATATTTTACCGCTCTTACAACATCTAGAGAATGTAGATTCTCTTCCTCCGCGGACTGCGGATCTGGAAAAAAAAGGACGCAGGACTACATCTTGATTCAGATGGAATCCTGAAACCACTTTAGGTAAAAAAGCTGGGTGAGGACGCAACACCACCCTGTCTTCATGAATAGTCATATATGGCTCTTTACATGAAAGAGCCGCCGACTCCAATACCCTCCTTGCTGAGGATATGGCTACAAGAAAAACTAGTTTCTTTGTACTAAAGAAGCATGGTGCAATGGTTCAAAAGATTGTTTCTCTAAAACAGACAAAACCAAATTTAAGTCCCATGGGTACATGGGAGACTTAACCGGCGGATTCAAGCGCTCCCTGAACAAAGGCCCGGATCGGGGAATGAGAGGCAAGCAGTTTTTGAAAGAATACCGACAAGGCCGAGATCTGGCCCTTGATAGTGCTCAAGGCCAACTTCATTTCTACGCCTGACTGAAGAAAGGCCAGAATCCTGTTAATGGCATACTTCCTAGGATGCCCCTCCTTGGGTTCACACCAGGAAACATATACCCTCCAGATTCTATAGTAGATGAGCCTGGAGGCAGGCTTCCTAGCATTAACCAGAGTAGATAGGACTAGGCCCGAGAGCCCACGTCTCCTCAGAATGTGGGTCTCAACAGCCAAACCGTCAAAATTAGACTTTGTAAGGCAGGATGGAATATTGGACCCTGTGAGAGTCGATCTGAGCGAAGTGGGAGAACCCAAGGCTTGCCCTCTGCCATCTTTACTATTTAAGCATATGAGGATCTCCTGGGCCAAGCTGGGGCGACCAAAATCACCGGCTTTCCTTCCCTCTTGACTCTCTGAAGGAATTGTGGGAGAAGCGGAACTGGAGGGAACGCATAAATCATAGAATACCGATCCCATGGAATTGTCAGGGCATCTGACCCTTGAGCCAACGGATCCCTTGTCCTTGACACAAAGTTGTCCAGTTTTGTTTTGAACCTGGAAGCCAACAGGTCTACATCTGGGGTACCCCATTTCCGACATATGGCCTGAAATATGTTGGGGTGTAGAGACCATTCTCCTGGATTCAGTTGCTGGCGGCTTAGAAAATCCGCTTGCCAATTTTCTACCCCTGGAATGAAGAACGCAGATAGGCAAGGAATATGCTTTTCTGCCCAAGAAAGAAAAAATGTGATTCACCTCTATTTGGGCATCCAGACTTCTGGTGCCTCCTTGGTGATTGATATAAGCCACTGCTGTGGCATTGTTGGACTGTATCCGAACAGGACAACCCTGCAGTCTGTAAGGCCAGACTCTGAGGGCCAGATGAACTGCCTGAATTGCCAGAATGTTGATGGGCAGGAGCTTTTCGGCTCTGGACCACTTTCCCCGGGCAGATGGCTCTTCCAGAACTGCCCCCCAGCCTATAAGGCTGGCGTCTGTGGTTACAATTTTCCAAGTAACCAGAATAAAGGATCTTCCCTTTAACAGATTTTGGGGGAGCAACCACCAATTGAGACTCTGGCAAACCTGTGGAGACAGGATCATTGAAAGGTCCAAGGCGTGGATTCTTTTGTTCCAAGCGGACAGAATGCTGCCCTGCAATGGCCTTGAGTGAAACTGGGCATAAGGAACAGCCTCGAATGAGGCTACCATCTTTCCTAATAACCTCATGCATAGATGGATGGAAGTTTTTTTTTCCTTGCCTTTATCACTCGGACCAAATCTTTTATGGATTTGGCCTTGGGCCTGGGTAAGAATACCCTGCTTTGGGACGTGTCTATAATCATTTCCAAATATTCCAGCCTTCTTTGTGGCCGTAAGGAGGATTTTTCCAGATTGAGGACACAGCCTAGGTACTGTAAATACTCCACTGTGCTACGCACATTGCGGTCTAGGCGTGTTACGGACTGATCTATGAGCAACAGATCATCCAGATAGGCTGTTACTGCTATGCCCCGTGCCCTCAGCTTTGCCAGGGGTGGGGCTAGTACCTTTGTGAATACCCAAGGTGCAGCAGCCAGACCGAATGGTAGGGCCACAAACTGGAAGTGGCGCCGATCTACCGCAAATCTTAGAAATCTCTGGTGACCGGGAAATATTGGCACATGAAGATATGCATCTCTGATGTCCATTGATGCCAGGAATTCTCTTCCCTGAAGGGTGGAGACCACTGAAAGCACAAACTCCATGCGGAAGGGGCGAATGTTCAGAAACTGATTCGTCTTTCAGATCCAGAATAGGTCTGACATCCCCGTTTGGTTTTGGAACCGTAAAGAGGTTTGAGTAGAACCCTGAGCCCTGATGTTCTGGGGCTACTTCTATGATTACCCCTTGGGCTAAAAGGCGTTCCAGGGCCAAAAGCAAAAGGCCTCCTTTTTTCTGGATTCTTGGAAATCCTTGATCTCAGAAAACGGGGTGGCAGAAGTTCTTAAAATTCCAGCTTGTAGCCTAAAGATACCGTGGAGATTACCCACTTGTCCTGAACCTCTTCCCGCCAGGCACTTGCAAATTTGCAGCAGCCTTCCCCCCCCACTCGGCCGAGCGGGGGCGCCCCTTCACAGGGAAGTTTTGGGGTTCTGCTTGGAAGATCTTGAACCCCAAGCTCTTTTCTGCCCTTGGGCTTGGCTCTGGGCATTTCCCCTAGTATTAGCCTGGGGAGGCCGTCGCCACTGCCTGGAAGTCGAAGTTTCAGGGGCTGGAGAACGAGAACGTTCAAATGAGGGACGTTTACTCTTCTTTTTAACCGGTAACTGTGTAGACTTGCCTCCAGTAAACTTTTGGATATATTTGACCAAATCACCCCAAATAGGCGTTCCCAATAAAATGGGAATGCCGCCAAGTATCTTTTGCAAGAAAACTCAGCTTCCCAATGCTTTAGCCAAAGGGACCTGCGCATGTGTACCAGCAGGAGATTAAGGCGGGATGTTTGCTGAACAGAGTCCATAATCGCATCAACCGCAAAACATAGGGCCTTAGGAAGGTCCTCATAAACCTCAACTTCTTCTACAGGGAGGAGGTTAACCACCTGTTTCATTTGTTCCTTGAGGAACTGACACATGTCAATTGCTGCAACTGCAGGCTGTACCACAGCACCAGCCATAGAGGAGGAGGAGGCTTTAAGCAAAGATTCCAGTTTTTTATCAGTTGGATCTTTGAACCCCTGAGCATTGTCTGCAGGACAGGTCAGGTTTTTGTTTACACAAGAAATAGCCTCTTAAGCGCCTCAGACTGCACCTGATCCTCATCTCCAGATAGGGATTTTTCACCCTCAGAATGCTCATCTGATGAGAGCCAGAGCAGATGAAGGGGACCTACCCCGCTTTCTGACACATTTTAAGGAGGTTGCGAATAATGTAGCAATGCTTCCTTATAAGCCATGCAAAGCAGCTTTCAAAGCATCCTCAGTGACAAATACAGGAGCTGCAACATTAGGAGAGGCTGCAAAGCCCGACAGGGGTACATGTTCATCATGTAAGGCTGCTACCAGTCTGTCAGAGGGGGGGGGGGGGTGGTAATCTGCAGGCATGACCAGAACCCTAAGACCTAGGCGGGGATCCCTTAGTGCCTCTTTTACCTGCCCCTGAACCCCTCTTACTGGGAGACATAGTCCTTAAGCTGCAAATTAGAGGTACTAGTACAGGTGCAATCACTGTTGTGCTATTAGTCTTACAATACACATTATTAGCTCACATCACAACCTTATGCCGAGTAGGTGTCTTAGGTTTGCCTGGTCCGATCCACTGGGATGCTTACAGCCCACTGCTCTGTATCCACGCCGCTTACAGAAGGCTCTGGCGTGCTGGGCTTTTAAAAACAAGCCTCTTGGCACCTGCACACTGGAGAACCATGCACGCGCACGAGCAACCACGCCCCGCCCCCTCTTTCCCCTGCGATCTGAGTCAAAAGCGTGCTCCCGCCGCCCGTCATGGCGGCGGCCAGGGATTAAGGGGGAGAAGAGAGGACTACTGGGGGCTTCGTGGGACCCCTCTTATGTGTATTGTGGCAGAGCCTGCAGCGGAGGAGGTGAGTGGTGTTTTAAACAGACCGACTTCACCGAGCGTGTCCCTGGGTGGCATGTAAGAGTACACCAGGTATGTAACTTACTCCCTCTGGTGGTGGAAACCAGGTAAGACATGCCTACTCACAGAAGATAACATTTTTTAATATTATCTTCACTTACTTTATCCCCACCGCAGGAAAGCTGCTAATATAGCAGATCCAGCCTTCACCTATCACGGCGGGTAGTGTTGTGCCAACCTTCAGGTTTATGGGTTGCTTCTTACAGGATCCTCTTACCTGGACCTGTAGAAAACTCTGCCAGAACTTTTTGTGCCACTGTTGTATTAGTACACCAAAGCCTGGATCCCAGAGCCCATATCTCAGAAGAGAGACATTACAGGCAAACCTCGTTTCTTCTTTACACGAGGCCCGGGTACCATCCATCTTAGGCATTTAGTATTAGCCCGAGGTATGGATCCGGTTGCATAGCTCCTAGGCCTCCACAGAAACCATCAACAGAGCTTCCTTCTTAGCACATGTTCAATGTGACCAACCACCTTAGACACTGGTGAAAAAACTGAGGTGCTCTCCATATGGGAGGGGTTATATAGGGGAGGAACTCGCCTTGTAATTAGGGGTTGCCAGTGTCCAATCACCTGTGGTGACTATCTAACCCACTAATTACCTAAGGCTCTGTGTACCGTGATGTATGCCAAACAAAGAAATTAGTTTTTTTATATATTTTTCGGGGATATTTATTATAGCAAAAAATATAGCTTTTTATTTCAAAATAGTCCATCTTTTTTTGTTTATAGTGCAAAAAAAAAAAAAAAACGCAGAGGTGATCAAATACCAACAAAAGAAAACTATTCGTGGGAAAAAAGGACATCAATATTGTTTGGGTACAGCGTCACATGACCGCACAATTGTCAGAGGGAAAATCTTCCGGTCTGTAAGTGGCTAATGGAGTATTCACCTCCCTTTTATTCTCAGACACAGGCTGGAGGGGCGTAACACAAAAAAAGTCCACCTTCTCTAGAATGCATTAACAGATTATAAAAAGCATCTCATTATATGGACCACATCCATATGTAAATACTAAGAACCAGCAAGCAATATACTATTATAACAACATGTAATTACATAATCTGCAGCAATGGCGTCAGGCTTGGAAGCAATTAGAGTTGGGTAAGGAAATCCATATAGATTGGCAAGGCCCTGCAGAGGGTTCCTAATCACCACTGCTGCTCTGTCAAGATAAAGATAATTTAAAAGGGGTGTTCCAGGCAAAAAAGAAAAAATTAAAAGCCAGCAGCTACACATACTGCAGCTGCTGGCTTTTAATAAATGGAGACTTACCTGACCTGGTGTCCCTCGATGTCGGCACCGCAGTTAATGTTGGGTGCTGCCGTCACCATTGCGGGTAAGGGAACCCGGCAGTGAAGCCTTTCGGCTTCACGCCGGGAACCCTACTGCGCATGCGCAAGGCCCTGCTCCTCTCTCCTATTAGTCCGACGGCCAGGGGAGGAGGAGGAGGGAGCCCCACGGTGATGTCACGGCCGCGTCACGGCCACACTCCAGGAAGTGAGAGAGGATACCTGTCTGACAGGTATCCTGCCCCCCCCCCCGAAAGGTGCCAATTGTGGCACCGGAGGGGGGGAGGAATCCAATGAGCGGAAGTTCCACTTTAGGGTGGAACTCCGCTTTAATTATGCATTTGCCAGCACAACATGATTTCATATTTTAGTGTGAGCTAAAGTTTATGTTTTTTGAGTTACAATGCAGTGCACTCTTGGAGGTGAACTCTCCTGAGTGTCCATTATTTCATGTGTATGCCCAACCATGTTTTCTGTTGTCAGCCAGGGCCCTCCTCCAATGTAACAGATACTTTAGTAACTCATATTACACTACCAGAGGACATGGCTCCATATGTCACAACTTCTTGATATGTACATTGAGCGAATACATAAAATTCTTTAGATTTTGCTAATAGATGTGTTCTAGAGAGGCCTAACAATCAAACATTTAAAAAAAATTGAAACTAGATTACTTCTTTTAGTGGCCAAAGAAATGATCCAACATATTGGAAAAACCCGAAAAAAACTCCCTATACATACGAGTTATCTCTAGTGACACACCATTTTGTTGCATCACTGGTGAAAATCAGGTAAGACATTATGCCATGCCACCTATACAATGTAAAAAAATAAATAAAGGCACAATCCACATAAACATAAAGGAACTCTCGCCATTAAGAATGTTAAATATCAGAGCATTTATGCTTATAGTTTATAGTTTTATAGTTCAATGGAAATATAAGGCATTAAAAAAGGTTTACTCAAAAGATTGGCACCAAATATATCCCCTCTGCTTTACATACACGGACTTGATGGAATTTTATCAAATCTTATATGATCATAATTAAGAGACGGTAAGATGACCAAGTAAACCTCTATATACCAGTACTGATGTGAAAACTGCAGTTTGTTTTGTATGAAAGGATTTATGTTATCTGCTCTGGGTTCACACACAAAGGATTTGTCAATCCAGCTCTCTTATTGCTGTGTCAATTGTCAGGGATTCCATTTTCTATGCAATAATCTCCACATCTAGCTTATTCATTAAGCTTTATACAGCTCATGCAAGTGGCTGAAGGGAGATTTATTCAACGGTTTCAGGAATGCTGGGCAAACCAACCAAATGATTCTTCAGTCTCTGCTAGAATATCTAAATAGGGCACACCATAAAAGAATAGAAAAAAACAAAACCAACATATTATAATACTACTAATAAAAATGCCTGTCAAAATGTAATCAGCAACAATTGGATCTTACTCTTTGTCAATTGGGGAGGCTTTATAATTGCAATTCCTTCAGGCGTGGGTATGCCTGTGGGGCAGTGCTATATAAAAATATACTGCACTATTTGGCTTCAATGTAAACATTCTACTGTACATCTGTGTTCTACAAGATAAACAAGTACGCAGGTATAAATTGTAAGGTGGTCTCACAACAAAGCTGTGACAATTAATGTGCTGTGCCACATTTTCATGAAGGTAGTTCAGAGACAGATTTTTAGATCTAATGAGATAAAATCATTTACAGGAAAATCCAGCTAAAGCAGCCTATAGATGTTCCATTTTATTTTCTTCCACCGTGGAAAAATAGCTTGATTACCCCATCAACACAGTCAAGTGTTGATGGGGGGAATGCCTCCCAAGGCGCTATTGTGTTCTGCCAGAAGGCGGCACGGGAAGCCTTCCAGGTCAGCAGAAAAGAATGCTTACTGCTGGTGGCTATAACCGCTGGCAGTATTTGCATGTTAAAAACCTGACAGGCTGGTTTTACCCAAGTCAATCGATTGATCAACTTGGGTACAAACAGCCTGCCCATACACAGATTGAATCTCGAGTGGTCCTGGCTGAACTTCGATCCATCTATGGCCGGATTAAGGCTCCACTCACATAGGCATTTAGCCACATTGCAAATCCCAACAGCAAGAATTTACATCTTCATGTGGCTGGGATTAAAAGTTGTATTTGGATAGCGGTGGCCATCAAGCCCGTACAGTGAAATGACAGGCTTGCTCCGGGTGCGCTATTACCTGCGGTAATCACAGCTGGATGCACCCAAAGTGCATGGCTAAACACCCATGCAAATGTAGCCTTAGAGGTGGTATAGTGATCAAAGATTCCTTATAGGTCTAAGGTGACCCATAGACTTGTACTGAGATTAGAGAAGGGGGTTATAAGGAAGCCATATGGCATTAAACTAGTGCAATACATACATAATGCTCAGTTTAGCAATGAGAAGCATTGACTGATCATTTCTTTTTTTTTTTTTTTATGTTTTTAATAAGGTTTTACAGAATACAAGAAAGTAAAAATACAATTATACAGTAAAATGCATGTAATAGAGAACATTGCAACTAAGGTATCAATGAAAACATATAAAACCGATGCTGAAGATATGCGTCTTATTTAAGCAAGGCATAAAATAGATTAATTCTCACAAACAGATTTGAATTATACAATTAAAACTTTTGAATTTTATCATGGGAGAGGAAGGGTAAAGGAAAAGCGGTGAGTATTGGGATGATTGGGTGTGTACCTCTGCGGGCAGATGTTTGGAGCATAAGTCTTTTGTTAGGTGTCTGTCCCCAGGCCAAGCTATGGTGTGGTAGCGGATAAGGTGCGGTATTCCGTAGAATCTGTAAAGTGGATCCAGCAAGCCCATATTTTATGAAATTTTGTCGGGGAGTCTCTCGCTTGTTGTATGAAGTCTTCCATTTCAGCAATTTTTCCAACCCTTTGTAGCCATTCAGAGATGCATGGGGGTGAACTTTCCCTCCAATGTACAGGTATACAGAGTTTAGCCGCGTTAATGAGATGTAGTATAAGAGATCGTTTGTCGGTTGAATGGGGCAAGGACGTGTGGTGTAGCAAATATTGGGCCGGCGTGAAATCCAGTGTGTAGGTCGTTATGTGGGTAATAAGGCGGTGTACTTCCTTCCAAAAGGGCTGTATTTTAGGGAAATCCCCACCATATGTGGACAAGTGTTCCTTGGGCAGCTTCGCAACGCCAACATAGAGGGGGGACACTGGGGTGAAACTTATGAATTCTGTCTGGTGTCCTATACCACCTGGAGTATATTTTAAAGCCATTCTCTTGCGTTGAGACATTTAAGGAGCCCTTGTGGATATATGCAAATATGTGTGTCCAATCATCCCGAGAAAGATTTGTATCGAGTTCCCTTTCACATTTTTGGCTAGTTGCATCTTCTTTGGGGTTAATATCTGCGAATAATAGAGCATACATGGCTGAGATTGTGTGTCTGTGGGGATCTGACCTGGTGCATATGGCTTCAAAGGGCGTCAGATCTCTGTACCATTTAGAAGGAGAATTGAAGCTGAGTAAAAAGTGCCTAATCTGCATGTTTTTGAAAGGGGATTTTTCTGTCGGGATTTTGGGCAATAATGGTATTGAAGGGAAGGAGTTTTCCTTTATCAAAAAAGGTTTCCGCCCTGATTGAGGACATTATAGGAGAGCTATGTGTGTTAGAACCTGAGATCCCTGGGGGGAAGTCCGGGTTGCGGTCAATCAGGGTTATGGGCCCGGGAGACAAGGCTATTTTCAGTTTGTTACAGATTGATCAAAAGATCTGTAAGGTAGGACCAGTAAGGGGGTGAGTTTTATTTTTTACTTGGTATCCTGTGTGGGCTAATCCACGGTAAATGGTGTAGCAGTAAGTGGGAGACTGCTTCCTCAAGCTCGATCCATGCTTTGGTTTTGACATGAAGGTGTCAATCAACTATTCGGGTTAAAATGACAGGACCAATAATATTTATGGATGTCGGGGAGGCCAATTCCACCCAACAACTTGGCAGTAATTAATTTGTCCCATTTCACTCGAGGTTGTTTAGAGGCCCATATGAATGTTAGACATATCTGTTTATATGTGGCAAAGAAAGATACAGGCAGTTTGATTGGCATGGTCTGTATGAGATAAAAGGAGTCTGGGGAGGATATTCATTTTCACTATTGCTGCCAAGAAAAGAAACTCTTGTTCCAGTTCTGAAGGTCTTTTTGTATAGTATTAAGTATAGGAAGGAAGTTTCTGGAATACAGTTCCGGTAGTTTCAATGGTATTTGGATTCCTAGGTAAGTAAGAGCGTGCGTGTCCCATACAAAAGGGGAAGTTTTGTTGGCAAAGTGATACTGTATTGGTAGGTAGAGATATGTTTAGTGCCCTGGATTTTGCAAAATTAATTTAGAGATTGGATATTAATTTAACCACTTAACGACCGCTCACTGTACATATACGTCGGCAAAATGGCACGGACAGGCATAATCACGTACCTGTACGTGACTGCCTTCGTAAGGGTGGGGGGTCCGATCGGACCCCCCTCCGGTACAGTGAGCGATCGGTATCGCTCCAGGAGCGATCGGTGATGAGGGGGCGGCCATTGGTTTCTGGCCACCCCCTCACGATCACTCCCGGCGAATGAAATGCTTCCTCTGCCTGTGTAATGTATACACAGGCAGGAGGAAGTGATGTCATCCCTCCTGCGGCGCTCACACATACCGAGCGCCGTGCAGAGAAGACATCAAGTAAGTGCACCAACAGCCCACTGACACATAGGCACACATTCGCCCCCCCAGTCACCCCCAGATCACCCCCCAGTCACAGTGTCACTGATTGCAGTGATCAGTAAATAAATGATCACTGCAAACAGTGACATTTGTAACTGTAAAAGTGTCAGGGCAGTTAGTTTTAGGTCCAGGGTAGCCCCCTAACCCCCCCCCAATAAAGGTTTAACCCCTGGATCGCCCCCCCAGGTAACTCTTTCACCCCCTAGCACCACTGACTAAGCGATCGTTTTTCTGATCGCTGATTTAGTGTCGGTGGTGCCGCTAGGTAGTCAGTTTTTTTTTAGGTTGGCTGCCAGGTTTTTATAGCGTCAGGTACCCCCATATATTACCTAAAAAGGTTTAACCCCTTGATCGCCCCCCAGATAACCCTTTCACCCCCTTTTGCCAGTGTCACTAAGCGATCGTTTTTCTGATCGCAGTATTCGTTATGCTGGTGCCGCTAGGTAGTCAGTTATTTTTTTAGGTTCGCCGCCAGGTGTTTATAGCGTCAGGTACCACCATATATTATCTAATAAAGGTTTTAACCCCCTGATTGCCCCTAGAGTTAACCCTTTCACCAGTGATCACCGTATAAGTGTCACTGGTGACGCTGGTTAGCCAGTTAGTTATTTTGTTATTTAGGTTCCCCGTCAGGTTTTTATATAGCGTCAGGTACCCCCATATATTACCTAATAAAGGTTTTAACCCCCTGATTGCAACGTACTGGTATGTTGCTGGACTTTGAATGGTTATACCAGAATGATGCCTGCGGGTTTAGGCATCATCTTGGTATCATTCTTTTCAGCCAGCAGCCGGCTTTCATGAAAAAACAATCCTAGCGGCTAATTAGCCTCTGGACTGCTTTTACAAGCAGTGGGAGGGAATGTCCCCCCCCGGATATAAAAAGCGCCATTGGGAAATTGGGAAAGCATTTTATCACACCGATCTTGGTGTGGTCAGATGCTTTGAGAGCAGAGGAAAGATCTAGGGACCCCAGTTTTTTCAAAAAAAAGATTACCTGTCACTACCTATTGCTATCATAGGGGATATTTACATTCCCTGAGATAACAATAAAAATGATAAAAAAAAAATAATATGGAAGGAGCAGTTTAAAAAAAAAAAAAAAAGCAAAACTAATAATAAAAAAAAATAAATAAAAAAAAAGCACCCCTGTCCCGCCCTGCTCTTGCGCAAAGGCGTACGCAAGCGTCGGTCTGGCGTTATATGTAAACAGCAATTGCATCATGCATGTGAGGTATCACCGAAGGTCAGATCGAGGGCAGTAATTTTAGCAGTAGACCTTCTCTGTAAATCTAATGTGGTAACCTGTAAAGGCTTTTAAAAATGTATGTAGTTTGTCGCCACTGCGCGTTTATGCGAAATTTGAAAGAATGTCGTGTTTGGTATACATGTACTCGGCCTAAGATCATCTTTTTTATTTCATCAAACATTTGGGC
This sequence comes from Rana muscosa, assembly GCA_029206835.1. NCBI lineage: Eukaryota > Metazoa > Chordata > Amphibia > Anura > Ranidae > Rana > Rana muscosa. The sequence continues at coordinate 194,292,309 of CM055122.1, forward strand.
AATATAGTGTGTTTTAGTGCATTAAAATTTAAAAAAGTGTATTTTTCCCCCCAAAAAAAAAACGTTTGAAAAATCGCTGCGCAAATACTGTGTGGAAAAAAAAATGCAACACCCACCATTTTAATCTGTAGGGCCTTTTCTTTAAAAAAATATATATAATGTTTGGGGGTTCAACGTAATTTTCTTGCAAAAAAAAAATGTTTTCATGTAAACAAGAAGTGTCAGAAAGGGCCTTGTCTTCAAGTGGTTAGAAGAGTGGATGATGTGTGACATAATGTTGTGTATAAAATGCCAGGACAGTTCAAACCCCCCCCCCGCAAATGACCCCATTTTGGAAAGTAGACACCCCAAGCTATTTGCTGAGAGGCATGTCGAGTCCATGGAATATTTTATATGTTGACACAAGTTGCGGAAAAAATAATTTTTTATTTATTTTTTGTCACTAAATTATATATTGCTCAAACATGCCATGGGCATATGTGGAATTACACCCCAAAATACATTCTGTTGCTTTTCCTGAGTACGGGGATACCACGTGTGAGTCTTTTTGGGAGCCTAGCCGCGTACAGGACCCCAAAAACCAAGCACCGCCTTCAGGCTTTCTAAGGGTGTAAATTTTTGATTTCACTCCTCACTGCCTATCACAGTTTTGGAGGCCATGGAATGCCCAGATGGCACAAACCCCCCCCCCCCTCCCCCCAAATGACCCAATTTTGGAAAGTAGACACCCAAAGCTATTTGCTGAGAGGTATGGTGAGTATTTTGCAGATCTCACTTTGTCACAAAGTTTTGAAAATTGAAAAAAGAAAAAAAAAAAAAAAGAAAAAAATTATTTTCTTTCTTCATTTTCAAACACAAATGAGAGCTGTAAAATACTCACCATGCCTCTCAGCAAATATCTTGGGGTGTCTACTTTCCAAAATGGGGTCATTTGGGGGGGTTTTGTGCTATTTTGGCATTTTATGGCCTTCGAAACTGTGATAGGTAGTGAGGAGTGAAATCAAAAATTTGCGCTCTTAGAAATCCTGAAGGCGGTGCTTAGATTTCGGGGTCCCGGACGCGGCTAGGCTCCTAAAAAGTCCCACATATGTGGTATCCCCATACTCAGGAGAAGCAGAAAAATGTTTTTTGGGGTGCAATTCCACATATAACCATGGTGAGCAATATATCATTTAGTGACAACTTTTTGTAATTTTTTTTTCTGGTCATTATTCAATCACTTGGGACAAAAAAAAATTATTCAATGGGCTCAACATGCCTCTCAGCAATTTCCTTGGGGTGTCTACTTTCCAAAATGGGGTCATTTGGGGGGGGTTTGTACTGCCCTGCCATTTTAGCACCTCAAGAAATGAGATAGGCAGTCATAAATTAAAAGCTGTGTAAATTCCAGAAAATTTACCCTAGTTTGTAGACGCTATAACTTTTGCGCAAACCAATAAATATACGCTTATTGACATTTTTTTACTAAAGACATGTGGCTGAATACATTTTGGCCTAAATGTATGACTAAAATTGAGTTTATTCGATTTTTCTTATAACAAAAAGTAGAAAATATAAAAAAAAAAAAAATAATTCAAAATTTTCTGTCTTTTTCCGTTTATATCGCAAAAAAAAAAACTGCAGAGGCAATCAAATACCATTAAAAGAAAGCTCTATTTGTGGGAAGAAAAGGACGCAAATTTTGTTTGGGTACAACATTGCATGTCCGCACAATTTCCAGTTAAAGCAGCGCAGTGCCAAATTGTAAAATCAGCTCTGGTCTTTATGCTGCGTATTGGTCCGGGGCTTAAGTGGTTAACCACTTAAGCCCCGGACCAATACGGGCCATTATGACCAGGCCCCTTTTTGCGATTCGGCACCGCGTTGCTTTAACTGACAATTGCGCGGTCGTGCGACGTGGCTCCCAAACAAAATTGGCGTCCTTTTTTCCCCACAAATCAAGCTTTCTTTTGGTGGTATTTGATCACCTCTGCGGTTTTTATTTTTTGCGCTATAAATAAAAAGAGCGAAAATTTAGAAAAAAAATTACATATTTTTTACTTTTTGCTATAATAAATATCCCCCAAAAATATATAAAAAATTATTTTTTCCCTCAGTTTAGGCCGATACGTATTCTTCTACATATTTTTGGTAAAAAAATAAATAAAATAAATCGCAATTGGCGTTTATTGATTGGTTTGCGCAAAAATTATAGCGTTTACAAAATAGGGTATAGTTTTAAGGCATTTTTATTATTTATTTTTTTTACTAGTAATGGCAGCGATCAGCGATTTTTTTTCGTGACTGCGACATTATGGCGGACACATCGGACACTTTTGGCACATTTTTGGGACCATTGTCATTTTCACAGCGATCAGTGCAATAAAAATGCACTGTTTACTATGAAAATGACACTGGCAGTGAAGGGGTTAACCACTAGGGGCGCTGGAGGGGTTAAGTGTGCCTAGGGGCATGTTTACTACTGTGTGGGGGCGTGGCTACGACTGACACGTCACCGATCTCCGCTCTGTTTACACAGAGCGGAGATCGCTGACATTGTCAGTAGAGGAGCGGGGAGATGTTGTGTTTACACTGACATCTCCCCGCTCCGAGCCTCCGTGAGACGATCGCGGGGATCCCCGCGGCGATCGAGTCCGCGGGACCCGCGGTCCCACTCACGGGGAATGCAGGGGGGCCCCGACAGTTAAAAGGGCCACGTACAGGTACGTGATTGTGCCTGTACGAGCCATTCTGCCGACGTATATATACAGTGAGGGGTCCTTAAGTGGATATTGTGGTGATAGGATCAGTAAGAAAAAGTAAAATGTCATCCGCATATGTGGCTAGTTTGTATTGTCTGTCTTTTATTACCACACCCCCTTAATGTCTGGGTTAGCCCGAAGCCTGCGAAGGATAGGCTCCAAGGTGAGTATGAACATGAGAGGGGACAAGGGGCAACCATGGCTTGTTCCGTTCGACACAGAGAAGGCGTCCGACAAGCAACCGTTGACCTTGATTCCCGCAGTTGGGGATGAATTGAGTGCAAGGATGAACTGAAGCATGCGATCCTGGAACCCCAGGGCTTTTAGGGCTTCAGCCATGTAGTCCCATGGCAACCTATCGAACGCCTTCTCCGCGTCGAGAGAGAGGAAAAAGCCTGGTGTAGAAGATTTGGATAGCCAGTGATGAACGCTAATGGCTTTCAGTGTATTATCCCTCGCCTCCCTTCCGGGAATGAATCCTACCCTGGTCTAAAAGAGACTAAATTGGGAAGTAAGCGAAGTATGTGGTTGGCAAGAATTTTCACGTAAAATTTCACATCAACATTTAGGAGTGAAATGGGTCTATAGTTTGAGACTATTAAAGTATCCTTACCGGGTTTTGGAATCATGGTAATGTGGGCTTCGAGAAGGTCTTTGCTATTATGAGGAGGGGCAGGGATGGAGTTGAACGTTTTTAAAAAATACGGGAGGATTGAGTCAGTAAAGGATCTATAGTAACCAACAGACAAGCCATCAGGACCAGGGAATTTGCCTGTCTTTAGCTGCTTTAGGGCTGTAATAGACTTCTCCCACTCAATCGGTTTGTCTAGTTCTTCTGCCTCTTCAGGGGTAATGGGATTCGGGCCATATTGTGACAGGAAGGTGGAGATTAACTCCTTTCTGTTTGTGGTCTGATCTGCAGCGATTGGTGTTGGTAGATTATAGGAGTTTGGTATAAAATTGTTTAAACTGATCCGCAATGCCCGTAGAGGTGCAGATCTTGTTGCCTGCGGGGTCTGAAATGGAATGAATGGTCAGGGCAGCTTTTTTAGATTGGAGAGCTCTGGCAAGCAATTTCCCTGATTTGTTGCTATATTCATAGAACAATCGACGTGTCAGTGCAAATTTGCGTCTGGTCGTTATCCCTAGCTCATCAAGCAAAGCTTCCCTGGCCTTCAAGAGTTCAGTGAAAGTCTTGGCTGCCAATGATTGTTTATGCTTATTCTCAAGAGAGTGAATGCTTTCCGATAGTTCTGCAAAAAGGGCTGGTCTGGCTTTCCGCCTTTTCACTGCGATGGAGATAAGCTCTCCTCCGATTACACACTTGTGTACGGCCCAAAGGGTCATTGGATGGATCTCGGAGGAGTCATTCTCGTGAAAATATTGCACTAGACGTGAATTCAATGATTTAATGGTTTCAGGGTCGTTGAGGAGGGAATTATCGAGTCTCCAAAGTGTAGATCTTGTGGGCATTGTTTAGAATGTCAGGGTGATGGATATGGGGAGGTGGTCCGAGAGAACCATAGGATCTATTGTCGCTGTTATGAGAGATTCAAGGTCCGTTTGAGTTAAGAAGAAATAATCAATCCTCGTGTATTTGCTATGGGGTGGCGAGAAAAATTTAAAATCTTTTGTGTTGGGGTTTAGAGTGTGCCACGTGTCGTGAAGGGTTAGACCATTAAGCAGTGTTTTAACAGTACGAAGTGCTCTGTACGGTAAAGTGGAGGAACCTGAGGAAGTGTCAAGTGAAGGGGTAAGGGCCAGATTAAAATCGCCTCCTACAATAAGCATGCCCGTTTGAAACGTAGTGAGGAGTTAGGGTATCCCGAAAAAAAGGAATTTGTTGTTTGTTTGGAGCATAAAGGTTTGCCAGTGTGATAGGTTTATTGTACAATTTACCTTTTAGAAAGATATATCGTCCATTTACATCCAAGAGTGTGTCTTGGATTTGGCTAGGGCAATTTTTTGATATTAAGACAGAAACTCCCTTGGATTTGGATTCGGAAGTGGTAGCGTGATAAGCAGTGGGGTAGAATTTACTGTGTAGACTAGGTACGTTGTTGGATTTAAAATGCGTCTCTTGAAGGAAAACCACGTCTGCCTTGGCTCTCTGCAAGAGTAGAAGTAACTGAGACCTCTTTTCTGGGATATTTAGTCCCTGAATGTTTAGGGAGTATAGCTTGACCTGGGGGGGGGGGAGGTTGAGTGGTCTTTAAAAATGGGACATCATGTAGGGGTTCGTCTGCACACAGGGATAATGGGGTACAAAGTGATTCAAGGGTGGGGGGGTAGAGGCGGGGAGGGGAAGTAGGAGATATATATTTCTAAACAATGAACCGAGAAGAAGAAGTGGGACTTGCCCCCCTCTTCAAAAGTTATCAAAGACGGTAAGGTATAGTGGAAAGCTAGTGAATGACGACCCGAAGGAAGTAAACACTATACTTTGCCACTAAGTGGGGATTGTAAAAATCCCAGCCGGATAGATGTGTGTGGGTGTCATGACAACCTACCGCTACAGGTCACAACAATGTTTAAGATGATATATAAGGAAAGCGTGCTAAGATTGGAGTGTAGGCAGGGCAGATAGATGAACCAAGTATGGTGTATCTCCATAAATCACAACAGTATAAACCTTTCGATTGTGGTCACTGTAGTGAAATAGGGGAGAAGTATCACCAGTGCTGAAAGTTTGCAATCTAGAAATACTGTTTAGCAGTTAGTATCTATATAAACGCCTAGGTACAGTCTATAATATGTAAATATCAACAATAATCGTTTAGAACATCTTAAACAATAGCTGTTGGAACTCTAAAATAACAAAATCTTATACATTCATATAAAAAACAAATAACCAACCTATCTATTATCATAAGGCAAGTGGAGAGGGGTAGTATAGGGATATACCGGCCCCTGGAATATGCTGTTGGGCAACTATGGGACATCATTAAGTGTTTCAATGTGTAGTGGGTTAATGCCCACCTTACATGTAGGGAGTCTCTAGGTGGTACTTCCCACTCTTCCTCCCTGAAAGGATCACGTGTAATGCCAGTACCTGTGATGTATGCAAGCGTATCCATAGTGCCCCTGTGTGTCATATGGTACACATAACTGTATAAAGTTCATAGGCAATAGATCTAAAGTAATACGGTTAACAAAGCAATGAAGCAATGTAGGTCCCTCAGGGTAGGCTGGAGATGAGTGCTGGAGACTGAGAGGGGGGACATAGCCCATAGGCCTCAGTAGGAAGAGGGGGGGTGTATGTGGTCTCAGAGGATTGCTGAGAAATTCAGGGAGAGCTCGGGTAAGCTTTCTGAAATGTCAAAAAAGGAACAGGGGGAGCGAGGAGACGGTAGCAGTTTGTAAGGGGGAAGACTCCAGCACTCATCCATCAGCATCATTCAGTGCGTTGCCAGTCCCGTATTCACTGCATGCCACGAAAGCCTTCGGTGGCAATGTTGAGAGGCATAAAAATATATTTACTAGTACATGTGGGAAGAGCAAAAGACTTTTATAAAAATTCTTGCCACTGTAAATGAAAAATCATCCCATGAATACCTATAACTAACCCTTGATCCATGGCATATTACAGCAGGGCTCGACAAACCCCGGGCGCCAGGTCGCCATTGCGACTAGAATTAGCGACCTGGCGCCTGGAGCGGCACAGCTGGGGGTATCCTGTGTCTCCGTGTGCCCCCCCAGTGCACGATCGTGTCGGGCCGTGCCGGCCGGTAATTGAGGCTGCGGCTTTGCGGCCTTCTGCAGGCCTATGCCTCCTTCTGTGGTCTGGCGCCATCTTGTGGTGGCCATTGGTATGAGAAGACAACCAGCAATGCTAATGGAGCTTCCCCTGTTTGTTTTCACTGCCATCTCCTTCCCTCTAATTAGAACCCCCAAACATTATATATATTTTTTATTCTAACACCCTAGAGAATAAAATGGTAGTCGTTGCAATACTTTCTGTCACACCGTATTTGCGCAGCGGTCTTACAAGCGCACTTTTTGGGGAAAAAAATAGGATTTTTTGTACTCACCGTAAAATCCTTTTCTCTGACATCCATGGACTGACACGGTGTCTCTTTACACTTTACACGTGGGTTATGTCCCTGCTTGCAGGAGAAGACCTAGGCAGAATGTGAGATGTTATACATACATTCTAAAAGCCAGAGCTGAACAGCTCCACCCAGGGGGCGGTCCCTCCGGGCATAACCCTCCCACTACAGTCAGCAGACTTCAGTTCGTAACAAAGCAGTACAAACTTAAAAAGGAAGGGTGGGTGCCGTGTCAGTCCATGGATGTCAGAGAAAAGGATTTTACGGTGAGTACAAAAAATCCTATTTTCTCTTATCATCCATGGACTGACACGGTGTCTCTTTACACTTTACACGTGGGATGTCCCAAAGCAGTGTCAAGAGGGATGGGAGCAGTATAAATGGAAAAACCAAAAACTTTCACTCCAAGAAGGCAGAGCTCCTCAACGGAGGAGTCGCAACTTTAAACAGCGGCCTGCAGCACCCTGCGGCCGAAGGAAGCATCCGAAGATGCAGCTACATCAACCTTATAAAAAACTTAAAAGGTATGAACAGACGACCAGGTCGCCGCCTTGCACACTTGTGCAACCGACGCTTGATGTCGGAAAACCCAGGAAGCACCAATTGCCCTGGTGGAATGCGCCGTAACCGGAAAGGGAGGCGCCCGCCCTTTGAGAGCATAGGCTTGAATGACGGTTTGTCTGATTCCCCTAAAAATGATGGCAGACGAAACCGCTTGGCCCTGTTATGGACCAGGGGCAGTCACAAACAGTGAGTCGGACTTCCGAATAGAAGCAGTAGCAGACAGGTACACCCGGAAGGCTCGTACCACATCCAATATGTGCAGCGCAAACTCTCTGGGATGCGATGGGTGAGGACACAAGGACGGGAGGACAATGTCCTCATGTAGGTGAAAGGTAGACACCACCTTTGGCAAAAGGGAAGGTCGCGGATGCAACACCGCCTTATCCTTATGGATGACTAAATATGGCGACTTGCAGGACAAAGCCGCCAACTCAGACACTCGTCAAACAGAAGTGATTGCCACTAAAAGGCCACCTTCTGAGACAAGACAAGAGAGGAATATCCCGGATATTCCCAAAACGAGGTTCCTGGAGGACCGAGAGCACCAAATTCAGATCCCACGGTGGGAGAGAAGGCTTGACAGGAGGGAGCACATGGCGAACCCCCAACACAAGGTGCTAACCAAGAAATGACCCGCTAGAGGTCACTGAAAGAAGACGGCCAAGGCCGAAATCTGATCCTTGATGGTACTCAAAGCAAGCTTTTGGGTCACTCCACACTGTAGAGGACGCAGGATTCTGGGGACGGAACACGTCCGAGGACGCCAGTCCAGCGCTTTGCATATGGCGATATAAGCTTTCCAGGCACGGTGATAGATCTGCCTGGAGGAAGACTTCAGTGTCCTTAACATGGTCAAAATGACAGAGTCCGAGAGACCTCGGTCCCTCAACACCCGGCTTTTAACTGCTCTGCCGTTAAAGCCAGAGACTGTAAGCCGGATGAAACATAGGACCTTGAGACTGAAGGTCCTCCCTCATCGGCAACCGCCAGGGAACGTCCGCAACGAGACGTACCAGATCAGCGTACCAGTGACGCTGAGGCCAATCCGGAACAATTAGGATCACCGGAGTGTATATCAGGCGATAAGGACCCTATGGGGCCACCAACGCATCCGAGTCATCGCCCAAGGATCCCTGGATCTGGCCACAACCTCGACCCTTGCGACTGAGTCGAGAGGCCATCAGGTCCACATCCGACGTGCCCTACCGTCGGCAAAGGAGTTGAAATATGCAAGGACCACTCTTCCTGGTCCGGCGTCTGGCGATTGGCGACTCAGATAGTCCGCCCCTACAGAGCCGGCACGTTTCTTCCGGCCCACTTTAGGATACGGATTACCTCGGAAGCCGCAGCTGAGCTCCGAGTCCCCCCGTGATGGTTTACATACGCCACCGCCGTGGCGTTGTCCGACTGGCTCCTGATGGAGCGACCCCGTACTCTCTCCGACCTGAGGAGAGACACAGTCTGATGGCCCGTATTTCCAGAACAGTGATTGGTAAACGGGCTCGTCTGGAGTCCAAGGCCTTGAGCCGACAGGACTCCCCAGACTCCACCCCAGCCCGTCAGGCTGGTGTCCGTCGTGAGTACCGTCCATTGGATGGGAGGGGAACGACTTTCCGGACCGAAGAGCCGAGGGTCCCAACCACCCTGTCAGGGACGCCCTGACCAGGTGAATCACCTGGATCCGAAGATCCAAGGACAACGGGGATTTGTCCCAGGTGGACAAGATCTCCTTCTGCAATGCCCTGGTGTGTGATTGGGCATACGGAATGGCCGCGAAGGAGGCCACCAGGAGTCCCGGGACTCTCATGCAAACAACGGATTGACAACCATGTTCGGGATGTCAGCACCCGCACCGCAGACTGAAGTGTCAGCAACTTCTCCAGAGGTAGGATACCTTTGCCTCCAAGGAGTCCAGAACCAGAACTAGAGACTCCAGACACTGAGTCGGGACCAGGACTGACTCCCGAATGTTCAGGAACCACCCGAAGTCCCTGAGGGTCTAATTGACGATAGTCACCTTTCCTCTAAGTCTGAGCCACTTTCTGCTCATAGCAGAAGACCGTCCAGATAGCCCACGACAGCAATACCTCGCTGTAACAGAAGGCTAGAACCGGAGCAAGCACCTTGGTGAACACCCTTGGTGCCGAGGCAAGGCCGAAAGGAAGAGCCACAATCGATAGTGGACTTCGCTGATCGCAAGGCGCAGAAACTTCTGGTGACTTGCGCAGATCGGAACATGCAAGTAGGCGTCCTTGAAGTCCAAGGACGCCAGAAGAAAATCCCTTTGGTGGAGTGTAGCGATCACCGTGCGAATGGATCCCATGCGGAATTTCTGCACCTTCTCGAAGGCATTCAGGGCCTTGAGGTCCAGGATAGGTCAAACCACGTCCTATTTTTGGGACGACAAACAGATTCGAGTAGAATCCCTGAAAACTCTCCTGTGACGGAACCGGCACAATCACTCCAGACCTGATCAAATCCTGTACAGCCCCCAAGAGGGCTGCCCGACAGGTAGGAAGGAGAGGAAGATTCAAGGGAAAGAATCTGTGTGGGGGCCAGGATCGGAATACTATCCTATAACCTGAGGTGACCACCTCGCACACCCACCAGTCGGAGATTCGGGAGGTCCACCGATCCGTGAACCTGCGAAGTTGTCCCCCCACCCCAGAGTCGGGCGGAGGCAAGACTTCACGCGGAGGCGGGCTTGGGAGCCGCTTGTTTGGCTTACGCACCCAGGGGCACTAGTGCCCACCAGCCGCACTGCCGTCAGTCTGAGAGGGCCTACCTGTGGACTCTGACTGACGAAAAAAAAAACCGTTTTGCTAGAAAGGAAGGCCCCTGTTTGCGGCGGGCCTCCTCACCCTTGCTAGTCTAAGGAAGAAGAGTGCGTTTACCTCCCGTGACATCCATGACGATGTCATCCAGAGCAGCACCGAAAGGTCTACCGCCTTTAAAATAGTAGATCCGTCAGGAGCTTCCTAAGGCTAGGTCAGCAGACCAGCATTTCAACCAGATAAGACGACGCAATACCACCGCCGAGACAGAGGCCCCGGATATTAAAGGGGCCGCATTCAGCGTGGCGTCGCACACAGAAACCAGGCCCTGAACCAGTTGGTGGGCCAGAGCAACTGTGTCTGGAGGAAGAATATGCTCCTGTACAGCTAGGTGCAATATTTTTGCCCAACCTGTAAGTGTTTTAGACACAAGGGTCGCCGCTACCCCAGGTCGTAGGGCGGATCCCAACAAGGCAAACATGGTTCTGCTCACCACTTCTGACCTCCTGTCTGTGGGGTCCTCAAATGCAGGAGTCCCCTCCATCGGGAGAGTGATGGCCTTGTTCAACCGGGCGACTGGAGGGTCGACCACTGGGGGAGAAGCCCACTTTTTAAGTAGGGCATCTTCAAGGGGTATCTGATAGACAAACGCCGCGGGACCATAAAAAAAATTCTTCTGTGGCTTTTCCCAGACCTTATCAATGAGCTGGTCAAAGAAAGTACAATGGAAAAAACCCCTTTAGAAGGCCTGGCCTTAAAAGAACCAAAGGAGACAGTATCCGCCTGAGGTTCTGCATCCGCAGCATTTGAGCTTGAGAGTGTCCCTCACCGCAGTCATGAGCACACTAACAAGCGCCCTGTCATTTACTGACTCAGAACTGGAGTTTCCCTCATAAGGAATGTCCTGTTCAAAACCATCCATACATTCAGAACTAGGGTCCTGAGCGATAGTGGCTAGGCCCATATCTGAATCAGCGCACTGCCCTCGAGTAGATAAAGTGGGGAGAGGGCGCCTTTTTGCACCTTGCGCTTGCACACAGCTCCCATCCTGGTCAGAAATTGATTCCAGGGCTGCCCACAACAGGTCCATAGGGACCGCAGTGCTGAAGCACTGCCTGTTGCCACTGACATTTTTAGGGGAAGCTGGTGACACAGACTCCATATAGTCCCTCTCTGAGACTCTCTCAGATAAAAAGTCCACCCACAGGCTGTGCTGACTGAGGAGGGGGCGCCCAGGGGACTCACCAAACCGGACCAGGGACCGCTTAGTTCCGCTGTCTGTACCGCGCTGTGTCAGCGCTGGTAAGCTGTGAGGAGACTGTGAGGAGATTTGCGCTGCTATAGCAGCGCTAGAGGCCAAACTAGTGCTGAAAAGCGCGCGGGCTACAAGAAAATGGCCGCCGCACTTCACTGAGGCGATCCGCGGCAAGATGGCCGCCATGACGCAGTTAAAATGAAACAGCACACACGCACAGCGCCACTCGGCGCTCAGGCCCCAAAAAAAAAAAAAAAAAACACCACACAAAAAAGCCCCAAGGCATACATTGCAGACCAGCATGAGCCCCCCAAGAACAGTGTGACCCCCAAGCACCCCACACAGTCAGCGCCAGTAATGGTGACAGAGAGCGACAATAAAATACAGGGGGAGACAGGGAAAATCCCCCACAGAGAAACACACAGCCCTTTGTACTCACCTGCAGGCAGGAGAGACTACTTACCCCGTCCCCTGAGGGACACACTGGTGTTTCTGACAGGACTATCACAGTGCAGTACTGAGTAGCTGTCGGCCCGGTCCACCGCGAAAGATACAGTCAGTCAGGAGCTGTTCAGTCTTGAGAGGACCGTGGGAGCATGAAAGCAAACCCGGCCACCCCTGGAGTCATGGGGCCTGTCGTGAACTGAGTCTCATGCACAGAAGGCGAGGATCAGCACGCTCGATGGTCGGACAGGGAAGACTACGAGGATATCTTGTACCCAACCTGTTGCCCAGCCGACAGTTGATAGAAGATTCTCAAAAATAAAATAAAAAAGAATTCCAAAAAGGAATAAAATAGGTCAGGAGACTGGCTCCTGAGGGAGCCACGTCTTCTCCTTCTGCTAGGCAGAAAAAAACTGAAGTCTGCTGACTGTAGTGGGAGGGTTATGCCCGGAGGGACCGCCCCCTGGGTGGGGCTGTTCAGCTCTGGCTTTTAGAATGTATGTATAACATCTCACATTCTGCCTAGGTCTTCTCCTGCAAGCAGGGACATAACCCACGTGTAAAGTGTAAAGAGACACCGTGTCAGTCCATGGATGATAAGAGAAATACACTTTTTTAAATTAAATAAGACAACAGTGAAGTTAGCCCAATTTTTTTTTTATCTTGTGAAAGATAATGTTACGCCAAGTAAATTGATACCCAACATGTCACGCTTCAAAATTGCGTCCGTTCGTGGAATGGCGACAAACTTTTACCCTTTAAACTCTCCATAGGCGACGTTTAAAAAATTCTGCAGGTTGCATGTTTTGAGTTACAGAGGAGGTCTAGGGTTAGAATTATTGCTCTCACTCTACCAATTGCGGCGATACCTCACATGTGTGGTTTAAACACTGCTTTCATATGCGGGCGCTACTCATGTATGCGTTTGCTTCTGCGCGTGAGCTCGGCAGGACGGGGCGCGTTCCTGGCTCCTAACTTTTTTAGCTGGCTCCTAGATTCCAAGAAAATTTGTCAAGCCCTGTACTACAGTCAGCAATGTCTGAGCGAGGCACAGTATACTGTGCCCGAATCAAGTTACAAACCTGAGCGCAAGTACCCAACAGGGGACCAGTGCATATTAGCGATGCAGGTGGTATAGTTCTTTTCAGTTTATGTGGATCAAATGCCAAAGAGTCAGTTATGTTGATGGGGACCGTTCTGGAGAAAAACAAAAACAAAAAACAAACCCCCAAACTGAGGTAAACATGTCCTGCTAGTCAGCACTTAAGATTGGTCGTTACTAGTTCAGTAGTCGCGTCAGACTTTTCTTCTTGAACGCGGAGAATCGGTCGGGCTTGAACCATTGTGGGATCCACGGGCTGCAGTAAGGGATCTGTTCCCGGATGGGGAACGTCTTCTGCGATAACGGTTTACCTGAGCTTCCATGGGTTCTTCATGTCGTGGCTCTCATCTTGTAGTATTGCTGTGGAATTCGGGACGTCTATAGCTGGAATGCCCAAGGTGTCAGAAAAGGCCTGAAGTTCTTCCGGTACCTGCAGCAGCGCCGTACGGCCTTGGTTGGTGGCTGAAAGGCCAAAGGGGAACTTCCATCTATAGTTTATGTCCTTGGCACACAGCACGTCCAGCAGTGGTTTCAGATCTCTCCTGTGTTGCAGGGTGATGCTGGATAGATCTTGATATATGTGAATGTCTGAGCCTCCATGAGAAAGTTGGATTCTGTTTCTAGCTTTTCTAAGAATTTCCTCCTTTAGCTTATAGTCAACAAGGCAACAGATCACATCCCTGGGGGGGGGTCTGTATCGCTCCCCTTAGGCCTGAGAGCATGGTAAATACGCTCCATCTCTATGACCGTCTGCATGGGTCTGTCTAAAAGGTTGTTGAATATGCCAGTAATGGTGGCAGTAAGCTCTACTACTACTACCCGTAGGTTGTGGCGTCTGCCTCAGTTATCGAGATCCTCCACATGGCGCTGGAGGTCTCTAAGTTGTAAGGTCTGGGTGTCTACCTTATGGGTCACTCGGCGGAGGACCGTGTCATGTTGCGCAGCAGTTTTCTCCACTTCCTGCACTCTGTCAGCAATGGCGCGGATATCTATGCACAGATCGGCTATGGCTGCTGACAGAGTGTCTTTAATGTCCGCTGCCACCATGCAGAGATCGTAAAAGCTAGGGTGGTGTTGTTGGATCAATCGTTCCTCCGACTCTGGTTTGGAGAGGACAGGCGGAATTCCAGTCAGCGATGGGACCGAATCCTGTGAGGAGCCTTGGCGGGAAGCAGCCATGTTGCGCCTCTGATTCCGAAACAGTGCTGGAATGGTCTGGTTCAGACCGCTCGCTTGTCCGCGGGGAGAGTGGGAAGGTGAGGCGGAGAAGTTCCGTGAAACTGTCCCCATAGTCGTGAGACCGTCTGTGCGGAAATGAGCTCCCTGAGAGGCTGAGCGGATCTGTAGCGGCGGGAGCTCCGTATTCAAGTGGCCATCTTCCAGCGAGGTCAGACCACGCCCCCGACTTTTCATTTCTTGTCCATATCCACAGCCCCCTGAATGACATCTGCTCCCTTTCCCACACCAATAGGAGCTAAAATACTGCCTGTAAGATATCAAGCACCGTCAGCATTTGAAGCTGATGTGTACAAAGCAACAAAGCTATTAATAAAACATATTCACGTGTTTTCTCCTCTCTACAGCGATAACTACAAGGCAAATAACACTTTTCCACTTCATACCAAGGCCATGTGATGTGTGAAAACACAGCTAAGCTGAAAACTTCTTTAACACAATTATCTTCTCATACTTTCCTGTTTACATACACATTAATACACCATATGGTCCTCGACCAAGTGTCTGCTATAGAAGGATAAAAATGCCCCAAGTCATTCCCTCAATGGGACAGCTAAATGCATAGCTATTACATGCACAATTATGTGGTTTTAAGAAGATTATGATACAAATGCTAAAGATAGTTGCACGAGTCCAATGTGAGAAAAGTGGATATTGGGAGTTCATGAGCCAAAGTTTCATACATACCATCGGAATTCAATTGACATCAACTTTGACTGGCCACAAACAAGCCATTTACTACTATGAGTAGTTCTGTCCTTCAGTAAAGCGAGTGGTGAAAATACGCTGGATCAAGGCAAATGCTCCTCATTTTTCAGAAGTACAGTACGTTTCCTTCAGATCCCACACTCAACAGAGCACTGGGGATGGGGGTGGGAGTAGTGACTTATATAGTAAAGTTATTGGCAAGTCATACCAGAGTTGCTAAAATTCTAGTTAGTGTTCACCACTCTGCCTACTGTGCCTCCATTGGGTCGATTTCCCATCACCTCCTGATTCCCACTAACTGAGGGGGAAATTAAAGGGGAAATATCCCCAGTACGGGGACAGCCAACAATACACCTAACAAAAGTCCTAACCTGTTCCCATTCTATCCAAAAGAAAATGATTTTAAAGTAGATGTAGATATTTTTGTTCTGAATTAAATAATGAGAGAGAGAGGATTCAGGTAGGGTTTGTTTTTGCTATTAGCAACAATGTAAACAAGCAAGATCCCATTGTGTTCCAATCACATGATATGGGAACACAGCAGTCACACAGTGGGGAGCTTATATTTAAATAAGAATCTAATGACATACACACACACACACACACAAACACTATAGATCAGTGAGAAGTGGCTTCACTGCAGGGAAACCATGGAAGGGGTGACTGCTCTTGTCATACAATCACCTGCTCTGTTAATAGAGTAATTTGTCAAAACTCCATTCTTTTACATACAGTAAGGCTACTTTCACACTGGGATGGGGGGCGTTAGCGGTAAAGCCCTGCTAGCTTTAGCGGAGCTTTACAGTCATTTTAGCAGCGATTTTCGGTGCTTTTAACCCCCGCTAGCGCTCGAAAAAGTGTTCAAAGCACCACTGCCTAAGTGCTTTGGCAGCGCTGGCCAAAGTTTTTAATGGCAGGGGCGTTTTGTGGTGATGTATTCACTGGTCCCGCAATGCCCCAAAGATGCTGCTTGCAGGACATTTTTTTTTCTGTCGTGCAAGCACACCGCTCCAGTGTGAAAGCACTCAGGCTCTCACACTGGGGCTGCAGGGGATGAGTTTTTCAGGCACTTTACAGGCGCCATTTTTAGCCCAAAAGCGCCTGAAAAACGCCCAAGTGTGAAAGTGGCCTAAGCTTCCTGCCTAAGAAGATTTAGTACCCCTAAAATTTGCCTCTTTCAGCCTCCAGACCCCCCTTTCTCCACCGAGCATCAGTGCCACCCCTCCCTCTGCAGAGGGCCAATGCACCCTTCTCCCCCCACAGAGCATCAGTGCCCCCCCTTCCCTCCACAGAGCAGCAGTACCCCCTCTCCCTCCACAAAAAGCCATTGTCCCCCTTCCCTTCACAAAGCATCACTGACCCCTTCTTCCTCTATAAAGCATTAGTACCTCCCTCTCCTTCCACAAAGCACCAGTGTCCCCTCTCCCTCTGCAAATCGCCAACACTGGGACGTGAGACGTCCAGGAGGTGGGACTTAGTAGACACTGTGGCGGAAGATCCCCACTCTGTGTAAACCGGCAGGTGGCGGCTCTCCTCTCCCCATGGATCTCTCCTCAAGCTGCATTGATGGGCACTGATCAGGCTGCATTGATGAACACATGTGAGGTTGCATTGGTGAGGATGAGCTGATGGACACTGGCGTGTGTGTGTGTGTGTGTGCGTGTGTGTCATTGCAGCATGCACACATACAATGATATTGCAAACTAACAAAAACCATTACAAACACATACGGACATTACACACACAGAAAATATGACACCCAAACAATAGAAATTACTTTCTCAAGACAGGGGTACTTTGGATTTTTTTTTAGACCAGCAGGGGTACTTTACGGTAAAAAGTTGAGAAACACTGTAATAGGTGAACACTAGTACCACTGATATGTAATACATGAGATAAAGTTGTTGTAGCAAGAAAGCCTTCTGTTGTATCTTACTACACATGTGTAGGTAAACTTCAAAAGTATACAGGGGTTGATTTACTTAAACTGGAGAGTGCAAAAATCTGGTGCAGCTCTGCATAGAAACCAAACAGTTTCCATTTTTTTTGTCAAAGCTTAATTGATCAAACTGAAGTTAGAAGCCCATCTACAATGCCGAGCTGCACTCTCCAGTTTTAGTAAATCAACCCCACAGTCCCTAATGAGTGGAGTGCACATGGTCAGATTCGCTTCCACTGGAGTTCTGTTTTAATGAGGACAAATATTTATTCCAGTACCATGAAAATAATAAGGCTCTAGCAACTGACAGGTAGATGGTATACATTTTAAAGAATGATGCTACATGCCACAATACCATGTGAAAGAGTATGTCCATCTACAACTGCAAAACTGTTCATTATAGTAATAGACATTTTCATCATCCATACTAAACAACTATGTTATTTCATCTTTATTTTCTAACAATAGCCAGAAAAAAACAACTGAAACTTGATTGGTCAGTATAAAGCTCCACCTATTACATGGTAAAATGTCTGCAATTTTACAGCCTTGTTTGAAAGCAAAGTCTTTAGGGCCATAAACAGAAATAAAAAGACAATGGGGGTTATTTACTAAAGACAAATCCATTTTGCACTACAAGTGCAGTCGCTGTAGATCTAAGGGGGACATGCAAGGAAAATAAAAAACAGCATTTTATCTTCCTCTCAGATCTACAGTGATTGCACTTGCAGTGCACTCGTAGGTCAGAGTGGATTTCCCTTTAGTAAATCAACCCCAAAATTTCATTTTACAGCCTCTGATGTCAAAATATCATCTCCTTTATGTCAGAAGCTGAACATGCACTAACCAATATGGATTTTTACCCCAAACATTGTTAGGGTAAAAACCCTTGTGTGTTATCCAATATGATGATAGGGCTGTTTTAGAATTAAATGTGCACATTTGGTCATCATACAAATCTTTCCTATATGATGTGGACACAGACAGACATTATAAACTTGTGTAAATCACAACACCTGTTTAGCATTCTATTCTGATTAGTATCATAAGTTGTTTTCAAGCATCGTATATAGTTAATATGTTAAGTATTTATGATAAATTAGATCAATGTCAAAGTGAGTAATATTGCACTCTAGGAATTAAAATTACTATTCTGAATGGCACCCCAGGCATACCCAGTTGAAGAATGTGTGTTGCAGCACGCCGCAGCCCATAATAATGCACTGCCATGTGTTGTAGTATACTGTGGGGCTGATTTACTAAAACTGGATAGTGCAAAATCTGATGCAGCTGTCCATGGTAGCCAAATCAGCTTCTAACTTCAGCTTCTTCAATTAAAGGAAAAAGTCCAGCCTGAGCTTGTTGAGCTGGGCTTCTCCTATGGGTCACATGAGTGTAATTAGTTTTGCACTCCTGTGACCCGTTTTCAGCAAAGAGCAGGAAGAAGTCCGCTCTCTGCTGACGTCACAGGAATCCGCCACAGTGAGCCGCTGAGAGACTGAGACGGCCGTTCCACGCCCCTCCACAGCTCAGCGCTCCAGAGAGCATGGGGGGGCAGAGCAGAGAGCTGCTGATTGACAGTCAGCAGCTCTCTGCTTGGGGATCTGTGAGAACTGAGCCATCGGCGGTGTTCGATCGCTCGGTTCTCAGTGCAGAGACGGCAGAATCATACCTACGTATGATTCTGGAAAAAAATCTTTTACAAAAAATAACATGGAAGCCGATTGGTTTCTATGTACAGCTGCACCAGATTTTGCATTCTCCAGTTTTAAAAAATCAACCTCAGTGTGACAAAAAAATAGAACATCACTTTTTTGCTTTCAAATGAATGGGCTGTCACAATGGACATTAACATGTGACATAATGCCTGTGCGCCAACATGGCGCAATGGTGTGAATGGGTCGTAATGTAAACACTGACAGATGGGTCATGTTGTTTTATCTAATTTGTATTTGCTGCATATCCAAATGCTCTTTTCTTGTCTTTTTTCCTGGATTTACTTTCACTTTCTCTATAGAATATTATTTGAACTATAAGTACAGAGTGACTGTATAGGATGGATCATATGTTAAGTTTTTAACCACTTCAGCTCCGGAAGATTTTACCCCCTCAATAACCTGGAAATTTTTTGATATTTGGCAGTGCGCTAACTGGTAATTGCACGGTGATGCAATGCTGTACCCAAATTAAAATTTATTATTTTCACACAAATAAAGGATTTCTTTTTATGGTATTTGATCACCACTGGGATTTAAATTTTTTGCCCTATAAATGAAAAATACAGAAATAAACAAACAGAATATTTTGTTTACTTTGATATAAAACATGTCCAATACATTTAAAAAAAAAAAAATCAAATTTCTTCATAAGGCTCCATGTACACAGAAGCTCAAAAACGGTCGTTTTTAAACCAGCAGACAAAGCTAGCTTTTATCAGCGTTTTTTTACTAGCGTTTATTAGCGTTTTTCAGTGTAGCGTTTTCTAGCTTTTTTTTTCAATGGATCAAAAAAACGCTAAAAAACGCTCGCGATCAGCGGTTAAGCTTTTTTTTAGCATTTATTAGCGCTTTGCGTTCAGAAAAAAGCCCATTAACTCCACTGCTCATTAAAGCTAAAAAACGTTATGTGTACATGAACACATAGGCTAACAGAGTGCAGTTAATGGGCTTTTTAAAAAAACGCCAAAACGCCAATAAACTGCAGTTTATCAGCTTCTGTGTACATGGAGCCTAAACATTGGCCAAAATTTATTCTGCTACATGTGTTTGCTACAAAAAAATTCCAATAAGTGTATATTGATTGGTTTGCGTGAAAGTTATAACTGGTATATATATATATATATATATATATATATATATACACACACACACATACACTGGAATTTTTATTTATTTATTTATTTGTATACTAGTAATGACGATGATCAGTGCCTTATAGTGGGACTATAGTGATTTACTGATCAGCGACTTATAGTGGGACTATAGTAATTTAGTGATCAGTCACTTATAGTGGGATTATAGTGACTTAGTGATCAGTCACTTATAGTGGGACTGTGATAGTGTGGCAAGCAATCTCACTGACACTGATATCAACAGTAAGGCTGCTTTCAAACTGGGGGGGGGGGGCGGTAGCGGTAAAGCGCCGCTAGTATTAGCTGGGCTTTACCGCTGTTTAAGCCGTTTTCATTCATTCCAATGGGCAGGGGTGGTGTAGGAGCGCTGTATACAGTGCTCCTACACCGCCCCAAAGATGCTACTTGAAGGACTCTTTTCCTGTCCTGCAAGCGCACCGCCCCTGTGTGAAAGCACTCGGGCTTTCACACTGGGGAAGCATTACAGGTAGTTTTCAGGCGCTTTACAGGTGCTATTTTTAGCGCTAAAATGCGTGAAAACTGCCTCAGCGTGAAAGGGGTCTAACACTAAAACAGTGATCAGTGCTAATAATATGCATTGTCACTGTACTAATGACACTGGCTGGGAAGGGGTTAACATTAGGGGCAATCAGGGATTACCTGTGTGCCTAACAATGTGTATTGCTTTGCAGGGTAAAAAAAAAAAAGGCACATCACTGCTGACTGTGGAGAGCCCTGTGTTGTTTACCAACACAGGGCTCTCTTCTGTCATTCACTCAGCCGATCAGCTGGTTTTGGCCATAAATCATTGACCGAGGCTCACTGATCAGCATGTGCTGTAGCAAATATGCTGTACGGCGGGCAGGATCCCTTCTCGTTCTGGGGCGACGTCATATGATGTCGCTCCAGTGTCACCGCTCTCGCGCGCCCACGGGGGTGTGCAGCGCGGCAGTCGCGCTGTATTCCTAGGAGTTGGCGTAAGCCCAATATGGGTAAAGAGCCGATGATGCGGCTCTTTAACCATGTGATCGGCTGTGTCCAATTACATGTACACACAGAAGTGCCATTCTTCGTCTCTCCTCACCTCACACTCGGTCAGTGTGAGGTGAGAAGAGCCGATCGGCGGCATCTCCTCGCAGCAGAGTGTACAAGTAATCAGGGCACTGATCATCAGTGCCCTGTTTATCAATGTAGCCCCAGCAGTGCAACCAATCAGTGCTCATCAGAGACAACAAACAGTGCCCATCAGTGATGCCAATCAGTGCTGCCTATCAGTGCTGCCCATCAGTGCTGCCCATCAGTGCTGCCCATCAGTACCAGTAGTAATTTGTGTTGTGTTGCATGACTGAGCAATTTTCATTCAGACAAAATTTGACAGTGATAAAGCTGAAAATTGGCCTGAACAGAAAGGGGGTGAAAGTGATGAGTATTGAAGCACATTCCCTGAGAAAAGTGAAAAGCATTTAGTATATAATCCCTACTGTTTATATGTAAAGTTTGTAAAATATACAGTATGTGGGTGCAGCTTTATTTACTCATTATATCTACAGCCTTTGTTTCCTTTTCAGACAGGTGTCTTAATGAAAACAGACTCTGTAGTCTCCAAAACTGTGAAACATCCACTGTGTCCTTTCACAGCCACAAAACATGTGATTTTTGTTGGCTATGCATTAGTTTGCATGTATAAGAAGTTTATTGGATACATGACAAGAAAGAAGTTGTTTTTAATGATAAAGAATAATGATACAGTACATTTGCCACGTTCAAAACCTGGCAATTAATGACATACCAACAAAATGAACCCAATATTTTATTATAACATTTTTTGTGCCTCATGTGTTAGTTTTGCAAGGTATCCGACCTGACAGCTCTGATCCAGCCTTATTATAGGCTCCAAAATTGCATCACACCATTAGCTAAAGCCTGTTGAAGGGGGAGCCATCTCCGCATTACCTGTGAACTGTCAACTCCAATAAACTACTTAAAGGGGTTGTAAAGGTTCGTTTTTTATTTTCTAAATAGGTTCCTTTAAAGCTAGTGCATTGTTGGTTCACTTACCTTTTCCTTATATTTCCCTTCTAAATGTTTTTTTTTCTTTGTTTTCTTTGTCTGAATTTCTCACTTCCTGTTCCTCCTCAGTAAGCTGTTCAGTAAGCTGTTCTGGCTGACTCCACACCACTCGGATGATGGTGTGAAGTTTAGTGAGGAGAAACAGGAAGTGAGAAATTCAGACAAAGAAAAAAAACATTTAGAAGGTAAATAGAAGAAAAAAGGTAAGTGAACCAACAATGCACTAGCTTAAAGGAACCTATTTGTAAAATAAAAAACAAACCTTTACAACCCCTTTAAAATGACCCTTAAGTATGACAGACCTCATGTACTTTCAAGGAACAATAACTAGGACTGTATTGATGGCCAAAAATAGAAACTGGTTTCCTGAATCTTCATTTCTAATTCACCATAAATAACTTGATTACCCACCACATGGTGACCAAAGTCATGAGTTAAGCTGTTACAGAGCACAATAAAGACATGTGAGCTCCTTGTGGCTCTGCTTTTACGATGTTGGACATATGAAGTAATAATATGCTAATAAAATCCATTCTTGAAGTGTTTCATGTGTACTTCTGCCTATATAAATATGTTCCAATACTAAAGCTGCTGACCATTGCAGCCATCCATACCCGCTTCTGTTCAATGTACAGTATGTGTATGCAAAGTGAGAGCGGTAGTCAATGTACATAAATAATTATTTGACATTGCTATAAAAGCAGTCAATATTTCATTTTTTATGCATAAACTTTATTTTTTAACACATGTTCAGTCTACACACTCGGGGCTACAAAAATAAATAAAA
Organism: Rana muscosa; assembly: GCA_029206835.1. NCBI lineage: Eukaryota > Metazoa > Chordata > Amphibia > Anura > Ranidae > Rana > Rana muscosa. The sequence continues at coordinate 194,314,829 of CM055122.1, forward strand.
CTCTGGGTTCCAGGTATCAATTTAAACAAAACACTCTAGCAGCCCATGCTGGTGCTATGGGGCCTGGGTTAAGAGTATTTCCACAGTTAACACTGCCAGCTTCTACATTTATCTGAGGGGCCCCATCAAAATTTTGCTATGGGGCCCACATGATTCGCAGTTACACCCCTGATGGCAACATACTTCTTTTATGATTTCTTTTTATTTAGAAGGACAAGCGAAGGAGTCCATTTTTGTTGGCTAAAATATTGTAGCCAATAATCCCTAGCTTTGCTCATTGGTCTTGCCCCTACTGACTTTTCTTACTTGTCATGTTATATATACACAGTATGTTAGTCACAGACGTCCATGTAAATGTAATTGCTAATAATACGCAGCTCTGTTGGATACATCTCAGATGTGGAAATCTCTGTTTTAGGTCAGTGATCATCTTTGTGTATTGATAACCGGATCACACAAGTCAACTGTCTTTATAGAGAACAAACTTGCATAGCTCCAATGAGCACATATTATTTCTAAAGAAAACAGCAAAGTGCACTAAAAACTAGAAGAAAGTCACTTTATGCAAATTGTGGGATTGATCAATGTGGATCTTTAAAATAAAATATAATGAAGAAGCTGGTTGTGCATCACTCATGCTGCACAACTAAGCAAATAAGATCAAATCATTCGCCATTAGAAGACTGAAACCACCGTTCTCTGCTGGCCAATGCTTTAAAAAACATGAACTTCTGAAGGGATCTGAGGTTACAACCAGACATAAGTGTACACTAGAGAGACCTGTAGAAAAGAGCTTCCTCTTACAAAAGAAAAATGGCTCCAGGCTCTGATTGACACTGTAGAGCAAGCATCAGAATAATCTGGGCCAAGGGAAAAATTACCACAATTTAAAAGAAAATTTATAAAGAGAAAAAAATGGAGGCTGCAACTGCTGACTTTTCTTCCTAAAAATGCTGTCCTGACTCTTTGGATTCAATACTTTAGTGACTAACCTGGAACAAGTATACATCTAAGCATTTTGACTACATACTTGTTCTGGAAAATTGACTTTGAAAGAATTGAAGCCAGTGGTTTAGCATTACAGGCAACTAGCATTTACAAAAATGGCATTCCCCACCTCCCCATATTCCTGACATTTAGGCGCGGTTCACACCTATGCGGTTTGCTTTTGATCCATTTCTGCAGTGCTTTTTGCTGTGTGTTTATTTGCACACTGAATTTTACCACGATTTTGAAGCGATATGCGTTTCGCATTTTTTATGTTTTTTTTGCCAATTTGTTGTTGGGCAAATTATTATTTTTTTAATCGCAGTAAAATTGCGTCAAAAACGCACTACGTGCTTTTCTGCAGCTTCTCCATTGAAGTCTATTAAACCAAAACAGCAAAAAAAAAAAAAAAAACAGTTTTGCGTATAAAAAAAGGCAATGACCCTTTCCAAAAAGGCAGCGGCTGAAAAAAGCATAGATGTGAACGTGTCCCATAGGAAATCATGTTGGGTGAACTGTAGTGTGTTTCTAAAAAAAGCAAAAGGCACCAAAAAATTAATAGGTGTGAACCAGGCCTAAAGGTTTATAGAGTCTAAGTAAGAACGGTATTGAAGCTCAACTCCAGGCAAACAGCTAAATATACACAGTTGAAATCTGGGGGCTGTTTTACCTGCCAATGGATTTGTGCATCTGTTCATCCAGTCTTGAGATTCACACAGTTCTGACACACAGCCATGTCCTGTCTGACAGAGCAAGATACCCGAGTTTTTCTCTGCTTCAGTTAGAGCCGGTTCACACAGGGGCAACACGACTTTGTGCGTGACTTTGCGAGGCCACTTGGACACGACTTGAGCGTGAACCACAGCGCGACTTGGGGCGACTTACAACGCGACTTGAAGTCGCCTCCAGGACAGGGGACTTTGCCAGTGGCCAATCACATAATAATCTGCTCTGTGGGAGGGGGGAGGGGTTTGCCTAGAAAACAATTTTTACTTCCTGGAAAGTTGCTTCAGTTAAGACAGGGGATCCGACTTGGAGGCGACTTCCATTGAAATCAATGGGTACAAGTCGACTAGAAGTCGGATTTAAGTAGTACAGGAACTTTTTCTGAAGTCGAAGCGACTTCAGTAGTGTACATTAAGACGGCTCTCATTCACTTCCATTGATTTTCTTATGTCGCGCGACTTGGGGCGACTTGAAGTCGGATCCCAAGTTGCCCCTGTGTGAACCGGCTCTTAATTATCACTTAGACCCGGTTCACACAGGGGCGACTTGGGATCCGACTTCAAGTCGCCCCAAGTCGCGCGACATGAGAAAATCAATGGAAGTGAATGTGAGCCGTCTTAACCACTTAAGCCCCGGACCATTTCGGGCCATTAGGACCAGGCCTGTTTTTGGGATTCGGCACTGCGCTGCTTTAACTGTAAATTGTGCGGACATGCAATGTTGTACCCAAATGAAATTTGCGTCCTTTTCTTCCCACAAATAGAGCTTTCTTTTAATGGTATTTGATTGCCTCTGCGATTTTTATTTTTTGCGATATAAACGGAAAAAGACCGAAAATTTTGAAAAAAAATGATATTTTCTACTTTTTGTTATAAGAAAAATCGAATAAACTCAATTTTAGTCAGACATTTAGGCCAAAATGTATTCAGCCACATGTCTTTAGTAAAAAAAATGTCAATAAACGTATATTTATTGGTTTGCGCAAAAGTTATAGCGTTTACAAACTAGGGTACATTTTCTGAAATTTACACAGCTTTAAATTTATGACTGCCTATCTCATTTCTTGAGGTGCTAAAATGGCAGGGCAGTACAAAACCCCCCCAAATGACCCCATTTTGGAAAGTAGACACCCCAAGGAAATTGCTGAGAGGCATGTTGAGCCCATTGAATATTTTTTTTTTTTGTCCCAAGTGATTGAATAATGACAAAAAAAAAAAAAAAAAAAAAAATTACAAAAAGTTGTCACTAAATGATATATTGCTCACACATGCCATGGTTATATGTGGAATTGCACCCCAAAATACATTTTGCTGCTTCTCCTGAGTACGGGGATACCACATGTGTGGGACTTTTTAGGAGCCTGGCCACGTACGGGACCCCGGAAACCAAGCACCGCCTTCAGGATTTCTAAGGGCGCAAATTTTTGATTTCATTCCTCACTACCTATCACAGTTTCGAAGGCCATAAAATGCCAAAATAGCACAAAACCCCCCCAAATGACCCCATTTTAGAAAGTAGACACCCCAAGGAAATTGCTGAGAGGCCTGTTGAGCCCGTTGAATATTTTTTTTTTTTTGTCCCAAGTGATTGAATAATGACAAAAAATAAAAATAAAAAATAAATTACAAAAAGTTGTCACTAAATGATATATTGCTCACACATGCCATGGTTATATGTGGAATTGCACCCCAAAATACATTTTGCTGCTTCTCCTGAGTACAGGGATACCACATGTGTGGGACTTTTTAGGAGCCTAGCCGCGTACGGGACCCCGAAAACCAAGCACCGCCTTCAGGATTTCTAGGCACAAATTTTTGATTTCACTCCTCACTACCTATCACAGTTTCTAAGGCCATAAAATGCCAAAATAGCACAAAACCCCCCCAAATGACCCCATTTTGGAAAGTAGACACCCCAAGCTATTTGCTGAGGAGGCATGGTGAGTATTTTACAGCTCTCATTTGTTTTTGAAAATGAAGAAAGAAAATTTTTTTTTTTTTTTTTTTTTTTTTCAATTTTCAAAACTTTGTGACAAAAAGCGAGATCTGCAAAATACTCACAATACCTCTCAGCAAATAGCTTGGGGTGTCTACTTTCCAAAATGGGGTCATTTGGGGGGGTTTTGTGCCATCTGGGCATTCCATGGCCTCCGAAACTGTGATAGGCAGTGAGAAGTAAAATCAAAAATTTACACCCTTAGAAAGCCTGAAGGCGGTGCTTTGTTTTTGGGGTCCCGTACGCGGCTAGGCTCCCAAAAAGTCTCACACATGTGGTATCCCTGTACTCAGGAGAAGCAACAGAATTTATTTTGGGGTGTAATTCCACATATGCCCATGGCATGTTTGAGCAATATATCATTTAGTGACAACTTTGTGCAAAAAAAAAATTAAAAAAAAAAAATTGTCTTTTTTCCGCAACTTGTGTCAACATATAAAATATTCCATGGACTCGACATGCCTCTCAGTATATAGCTTGGGGTGTCTACTTTCCAAAATGGGGTCATTTGGGGGGGTTTTGAACTGTTCTGGCATTTTATACACAACATTAGGAAGCTTACATCCACTCTTCTAACCACTTGCAGACAAAGCCCTTTTTGACACTTTTTGTTTACATGAAAACATATTTTTTTTTTGCAAGAAAATTATGTTGAACCCCCAAACATTATATATATTTTTAAAGCAAAGGCCCTACAGATTAAAATGGTGGGTGTTGCATTTTTTTTTTCTACACAGTATTTGCGCAGCGATTTTTCAAACGCATTTTTTGGGGAAAAAATACACTTTTTTTAATTTTCATGCACTAAAACACACTATATTGCCCAAATGTTTGATGAAATAATAAAGATGATCTTAGGCCGAGTACATAGATACCAAACACGACATGCTTTAAAATTTCGCACAAACGCGCATTGGCGACAAACTACATACATTTTTAAAAGCCTTTAAAAGCCTTTACAGATTACCCCGTTAGATTTACAGAGGAGGTCTACTGCTAAAATGACTGCCCTCGATCTGACCTTCGCGGTGATACCTCACATGCATGGTGCAATTGCTGTTTACATATGACGCCAGACCGACGCTTGCGTTCGCCATTGGGCAAGAGCAGGGCAGGACAGGGGTGCTTTTTTTTTTTTTTTTTTTTTTTTTATTATTAATTTTGCTTTTTTATTTTATTTTTAAATTGTTCCTTACATATATTTTTTTTTTTATAATTTTTATTGTTATCTCAGGGAATGTAAATATCCCCTATGATAGCAATAGGTAGTGACAGGTACTCTTTTTTTGAAAAAACTGGGGTCTTCTAGACCCTAGATCTTTCCTCTGCCCTCAAAGCATCTGACCACACCAAGATCGGTGTGATAAAATGCTTTCCCAATTTCCCAATGGCGCTTTTTATATCCGGGGGGGGGACATTCCCTCCCACTGCTTGTAAAAGCAGTCCAGAGGCTAATTAGCCGCTGTGATTGCTTTTACATGAAAGCCGGCCGCTGGCTGAAAAGAATGATACCAAGATGATGCCTAAACCCGCAGGCATCAATCTGGTATAACCATTCAAAGTCCAGCAACATACCAGTACGTTGCTGGTCCTTGTTGGACATGTATTGTAATCTTTTTTTTTCATGCAGCCTGTTGGCTGAACGAAAAAAGAGATTGATTGGTGGGTATGCCCACCATTAGAATACCGCCCTTCATCCACCCACTTCTAATGATGGGCATACATGCACCATTTATATATGCCGAAGCATGGGGGCATCCTCCCGCAAAAAAGTTATGCCGCACACACATGGTCAAACGTTTCCACGGGCAAGCCTCCGTCGGAATTTCGACCGTATGTATGCGGCATTAGGAGCAAAATTGCTCCTCCGCCCTGCTGCCCCTGCTGCCCCCATGCTTCGGCATATATGCTTTTTTTTTTTTTAACTGTGGTGGTGAAATCACCTCCTACAGCACTGGAGTCGCAGGGATCAGGCCTGTCTCTGCGAACGCTGCAGTTATGTGTGTTGTGTTTTGTAAGTGACAGTGATCGATCGATACTGCACTTGGGTGGCCTGGGCTGGACGGAGGGGCAAAACGCAGGTGCTAGCAGGTATCTGGGCTGATCCCGCTAACACTGCGTTTTTGGGAACCCTAAACCGCTGGTATAGATCTGATCAGATCAGATATTGATCTGTTCAGATACTATACCACTAAGGGGGGTGTATGCTTTACGCGTGGGTGTTAGCGTTACTGGCACTAACCTGACGCTGCCTGGGGTGTGACGCAGACCCTCTCTGACGCTAAAACCTAATTGATATCACCCACCGGGCGATCAGGGGGTTAAACCTTTATTGGGTTATATACGGCGGGTGCCCTGACACTATAAAAAGCAAACTAACTAACCAGCGTCACCCGTAACACTTATATGGTGATCACTGGTGAAAGGGTTAACTAGGGGCAATTAGGGGGTTAAAACCTTTATTAGATCATATTTGGGGGTACCTGACGCTATAAAAACCTGCGGCGAACCTAAAAAAAATGACTGGCTACCGATTGGCATCACCGACACGAAGACAGCGATCAGAAAAACGATCGCTTAGTGACAGTGGTGATAGGGGGTGAAAGGGTTACCTGGGGGGCGATCAAGGGGGTTAAACCTTTATTAGATAATATATTGGGGTACCCGACGCTATAAAAACCTGCGGCGAACCTAAAAAAAATTACTGGCTACCGATCGCCATCACTGATGCTAAGACAGCCATCAGAAAAATGATCGCATAGCGACAGCGGTGATAGGGGGTGAAAGGGTTACCTGGGGGGCGATCAAGGGGGTTTAACCTTTATTAGATAATATATTGGGGTACCTGACGCTATAAAAACCTGCGGCGAACCTAAAAAAAATTACTGGCTACCGATCGCCATCACTGATGCTAAGACAGCATCAGAAAAACGATCGATTAGCGACAGCGGTGATAGGGGGTGAAAGGGTTACCTGGGGGGCGATCAAGGGGGTTAAACCTTTATTAGATAATATATTGGGGTACCCGACGCTATAAAAACCTGCGGCGAACCTAAAAAAAATTACTGGCTACCGATCGCCATCACTGATGCTAAGACAGCCATCAGAAAAATGATCGCATAGCGACAGCGGTGATAGGGGGTGAAAGGGTTACCTGGGGGGCGATCAAGGGGGTTTAACCTTTATTAGATAATATATTGGGGTACCTGACGCTATAAAAACCTGCGGCGAACCTAAAAAAAATTACTGGCTACCGATCGCCATCACTGATGCTAAGACAGCATCAGAAAAACGATCGATTAGCGACAGCGGTGATAGGGGGTGAAAGGGTTACCTGGGGGGCGATCAAGGGGGTTGAACCTTTATTAGATAATATATTGGGGTACCCGACGCTATAAAAACCTGCGGCGAACCTAAAAAAAATTACTGGCTACCGATCGCCATCACTGATGCTAAGACAGCCATCAGAAAAATGATCGCATAGCGACAGCGGTGATAGGGGGTGAAAGGGTTATCTGGGGGGTGATCAGGGGGTTAAACCTTTATTAGGGGGGGTTAGGGGGCTACACTGGACCTAAAACTAAACTTTAGTGACACTTTCACAGTCACAAATGTCACTGATTGCAGTGATCACTAAATAAATGGTCACTGCAATCAGTGACACTGTGACTGGGGGCTGGGGGGTGATCTGGGGGGTGATCTGGGGGGGTCTGGGGGTCCTGGGGGGGGCGATTAGTGTTCCTATGTGTCCTGGTGTCAGTGTAGTGTTGTGCTCACTGACCTGATGTCTTCTCTTGTACGGCGCTCGGTATATGTGAGCGCCGCACAGGAGATGACATCACTTCCTCCTGCTCCCTCTGTCTGAAACAGACAGAGGAGGCATTTCCATTCGCCGGGAGCGATCGCGAGGGGGGGGCCGGAATCGAAAGGCCGCCCCCTCATCTGGGATCGCTCCCGGTGAAGTAACGACCGCTCACGGCACAGAAGGGGGGTCCGGATGGACCCCCCAACTGTACAAAGGCAGTCACGTAGATCTACGTGATTCTGCCTGTCCGTGCCATTCTGCCGACGTAAATCGGCGGTGGGCGGTCGTTAAGTGGTTAATGTACACTACTGAAGTCCCTCCAACTTCAGAAAAGGTCCCTGTACTACTTCAATCCGACTTCTACCCATGGATTTCAATGGAAGTCACCTCCAAGTTGGATCCTCTGTCTTAACTGAAGCAACTTTCCAGGAAGTAAAAATAGTTTTCTAGGCAAACCCCTCTCTCCCACAGAGCAGATTATTATGTGATTGGCCACTGGCAAAGTCCCCTGTCCTGGAGGCGACTTCAAGTCGCGTTGTAAGGTCGCCCCAAGTCGCGCTGTGGTTCGCGCTCATGTCGTGTCCAAGTCGCCTCGCAAAGTCACGCACAAAGTCGTGTTGCCCCTGTGTGAACCGGCTCTTTCAGTTCTTGTCCCTCCTCAAGCCTTTGACTGGACAGTGAAAACTCATCTCTCCATCACTCTGCTCTCTCCTCCTGTTACTTGTCAGCACATAAGCACTGCAGCATAAGTGATTTGTTTCTTGAGCTACTACTCATCTATCAGCCTGAGCTTTACACAAACAGCGACTGAAAGAAGCTGATATGAGAAAGAACATTTAATGGAATAATAAATATAACAGAGATGCATTAATTTGTGTCTTTTAAATCTACATGGGGTTTTAGATGTTTTTACTAGTGTGTTTTGCAGCATAATGGCTGCATGGTGTAATGATCACTGTCACCCAAAGGAGCAAAGTATTTTAATACTCTATATCTGACTATGCCATAAGGAAAATATTAGAGCAGTCATGTGGTAATGCCTTATTATTCAAAGACACTTTTAGTTTGTCATGACAAAACAAGGCAAAAATATTTATTGTCAGCATAGACACCATTCATGTGAGATTCTAGAAAGGAATGATGAATTTAGTGATCCAAGATGTGGTTCCACATTTCCCCCTATGTGAGAGTAAAAAAATTCCACTCTACAGTCAGTGTTGTCTTGGTTAATCTTTAGAGATGGTTACTAATATAGTTACTAATATAGTCGAGGGGAAATTTTACGTGATCTTTAGGCTTTAATTCCACCCCAACTGCACAGACATGGCTATTTGTTTTCTATATCAGGAAAATGGTGACAAATTACATGTTACATAATGAAATGTCATTATTCCCCAGTGAGTATACAGGAGGTAACTACTGATGACAGGATGCATGCCAGATAAAAATGAGTGCCTACCATTAAAATGGACCAATAAATCCTTTCATGGAATATCAGATATCAGTAAACCGCCATAATTCATAGCTCTAACTTCATTGGTTACATCAATGATCTCAATATTCTTATCAAATTAACGGTTCTTTCCATGGTCATTGCATTCTATGTGTAAACAGACATGCTTAGAAAATTATAAGTGATAAAGTAAACTAAAATGTAAGTGCATTAGGCTGGCTGCATTTTAATTGTCGGATTTTAATAAATGCGCTGCACTATCAACCTATTATTGTTTTTTGGGGAATTAGTGATTTTGGAAATTAGTGATTCCATATTGGATGGGAGAGAAGTAAACACATTGGGGTTAATTACAAAAACTGGTGCAAAATCTGGTCCAACTCTGCATAGAAACTGGTTCCAGGTTTTAGGCTGGGTTCACAATAGTGCGACACGACAGCCGTCCTACTTTGGATCCGACTTTGCCCCGCGACATGAAGCCGACATATGTCCGACTTTCAATGAACGGGGATCCGACTTGGATCCCCGCCAATACCAGGCACTGTGTTTGGTATGAATCTTGAGGGGGAACTCCACGCCAAATTTTAAATAAAAAACCGGCATGGGTTCCCCCTCCAGGAGCATACCAGGCCCTTGGGTCTGGTCCGGATTTGAAGGGGAACCCCTACGCCGAAAAAACGGCGTGGGGGTCCCCCCAAAATCCAAACCAGACCCTTATCCAAGCACGCAACCTGGCAGGCCGCAGGGGAAGAGGGGGGACGAGAGAGCGGCCCCCCTCCCTCCTGAACCATACCAGGCCGCATGCCCTCAACATGGGGGATTTGGTGCTCTGGGGCGACCTGCGGCCCCCCCACCCCAAAGCACCCTGTCTCCATGTTGATGAGGACAGGGCCTCTTCCCGACAACCCTGGCCATTGGTTGTCGGGGTCTGCGGGCGGGGGGCTCATCGGAATCCGGGAGCCCCCCTTTAATAAGGGGGCCCCCAGATCCCGGCCCCCCACCCTATGTGAATGAGTATGGGGTACATCGTACCCCTACCCATTCACCTGGTGGAAAAAAAGTCAATAAAAAAAACACACACAGCTTTTAAAAGTAATTTATTGCACAGCTCCGGGGGTCTCCGGTGTCGTCTCCGCGCTCTCCGGTTCTTTCTCCTGCCGGGCCTCCGCTATCTTCTTCCAGCTCTTTTGCTAGCGGGGCCCGGTCTTCTCCTTCGCCTTCTTCTTCTCCCGCTCTCCGGTTCTTTCTTCCGCCGGGCCTCCGCTATCTTCTTCCAGCTCTTTTGCTAGCGGAGAGGCCCGGTCTTCCCGTCGTATCGTCCGGCTCTCCGTTGTCCTTCTCCCGGCCCCTCCACTATCTTCTTCCAGCTCTTTTGCTAGTGGAGGAGCCGGTCTTCCCGTCGCCGTCTTCTTCTCTCTTCTCCTCCTCCTCGATGTTGACTCATCGCTTCCTCCCGCTGTAATACTGGCTGTTCGCTCTGCTCCGAATTAATATAGGCTTCTCATGACGTCACAGTCACATGCTCCCATGACGTCACAGTCACATGCTTCCATGACGTCACAGTCACATGCTCCGGGGCCACCCAGAGCATGTGACTGTGACGTCATGAGAAGCCTATATTAATTTGGAGCGGAGCGAACAGCCAGTATTACAGCTGGAGGAAGCGACGAGTCAACATCGAGGAGGAGAAGAGAGAAGAAGACGGCGACGGCAGAAGGACAATGGAGAGCCGGACGAGACGGGAAGACCGGGCCTCTCCGCTAGCAAAAGAGCTGGAAGAAGATAGCGGAGGCCCGGCGGCAGAAAGAACCGGCGAGCGAGAGAATAACCGGAGAGCGGGAGAAGAAGGCGACGGAGAAGACCGGGCCCCGCTAGCAAAAGAGCTGTGTGTTTTTTATTGACATTTTCTTTCCACCAGGTGAATGGGTAGGGGCACGATGTACCCCATACTCATTCACATAGGGTGGGGGGCCGGGATCTGGGGGCCCCCTTATTAAAGGGGGGGCTCCCGGATTCCGATAAGCCCCCCACCCGCAGACCCCGACAACCAACGGCCAGGGTTGTCGGGAAGAGGCCCTGTCCTCATCAACATGGGGATAGGGTGCTTTGGGGTGGGGGGGGCCGCAGGCCGCTCTCTCGTCCCCCCTCTTCCCCTGCGGCCTGCCAGGTTGCGTGCTCGGATAAGGGTCTGGTTTGGATTTTGAGGGGGACCCCCACGCCGTTTTTTCGGCGTAGGGGTTCCCCTTCAAATCCAGACCAGACCTAAGGGCCTGGTATGCTCCTGAGGGGGGAACCCATGCCGGTTTTTTATTTAAAATTTGGCGTGGAGTTCCCCCTCAAGAGCAGCACAGCACAAGTCGCATGCCAAAGTCGGATCATGCAAGACTGCGGTCCGACTTTGATCCGACTTCAATGATAGTCAATGGGCTGAAGTCAGATCAAAGTCGGACCGAAGTAGTACAGGGAGCATTTTCAAAGTCGGACCGACATGTGTCGGACCAGTTAAGATGGCTCCCATAGGGAAACATTTATTTTCACACGTCATGCGACATGAGCTCCAAATGTCGGAGCGTTTGTCGCCCCAGTGTGAACCCGGCCTTATTGCCAAAGCTTAATTGAACGAGCTGAGGTTAAAAGCGGATTGGCTACCATTCACAGCTGCACCAGCTTTAGTAAATCTACCCCACTGGATGCAGTATCCATCCCACTTTTCCTGTTGGCATAAGTTCTAAGGCTGTATAGGTCTTTATGGCCATGAGTATCTTGCGAGTGTCCCCCTAAACCACAAGTGATGGAGCACTTTGTTTTGAGAGCTCAGAAGCTTTTCATAGTCACACATAAGGCACGGTGGATGGGACTAGATGGTTTATTTTAAAATACAAGCATTGCAAAGAAGGCTTTTTTGGTTTATTTTTGGGCTATGGAGGACACCTTTTGAAGTTTATGTGGACTCTTCTATAAAAAAAAAAAAGTTTGGGTATAAATGTATACGTTATTTGTGGAGAACATTTATCATATTGATTGTATATCCTAAATAGATTTCTTTTGTATAAAATGTTCGATATCACATACTAAGGAATATTTTGTTTTGCACAATACTGAATTTATTCTTGCACAAATAGGAGTAGAGCCTTCTTTCACTTATTCACAGATCTTTGAGTGGGTTGTTTACTTAAAAGGTACAGCTGCTATATAATTTGTAAAAGATTTGTACTTTAATATTATTTACCAAGGTTTGCGCCAAATAGATTACTTTGTAGCTTTTATAACTTACTGGAATTGGCTGAAAAACCAAGCATTCTAAGACCCCTTTCACACCGAGACAGTTTTCAGGCGTTTTAGTGCTAGAAATAGCGCCTGTAAAGCGCCTGAAAACTGCCTCCCATTCATTGCAATAAGTGCTTTCACACCCGGGCGGTGCGCTTGCGGAACGTTAGAAAAAGTCCTGCAAGCAGCATCTTTGGGGCGGTTTGGGAGCACTGTATACAAGCGCTCCCAAAATGCCCATTGTAATGAATGGGCAGTGCTTCCAAAGCGACTGAAAAACTATTTGGAAGCGCCGCAACCCCTTTTTTGGGGTTAAAAGCGTCCCGCTAATGGCAGAAAAGCAAAGCAAAAACGCAATTTAAACAGTGGTGAATCGCCGCTAAAACGAGCGCCGCTTTACCGCGAACGCACGGGCTGCCCCAGTGTGAAAGGGCTCTTAGTTAGTAATCCACGTAAGACTTTCTGATAAGCTGGAAAATCACTGACATGACAAATCCTTTTGTGGTTGTATGAGAAAATAAATCTTCACTCTTGCATCTAGTCATTGTCCAAATTGGGGAAAAGCTGCCTAGGCCTTAAAGTGATTCTAAAAGGCATTCTATGCAATAAGATATATAAAAAAAAAAAACTTTGCGTGCAGCAGCCCCCTCAGCCCCCCTATTACTTACCTGAGCCCCACCCCGATCCAGCGATTTTGCACTCTCCCTGCTCATTGGCTGAGACAGCAGCGGGCGATATTGGCTTCCGCTGCTTTCAATCAATTTCAGTGAATCAATGAAGAGAGAGAGAGAGAGAGAGAGAGAGAGAGAGAGAGAGAGAGAGGGGCCAGGGCCGAGCCACGGCTACAATTTTTAATGGGGCACTCGGCAGGCGGGAGGGGCCAGGAATGCCAGCAAGGGACATGAGATGAGGAGGATCTGGGCTGCTCTGTGCAAAACCACTGCACAGAGCAGGTAAGTACAGACATGTTTGTAATTTTTAAACAAAAAAATAAAACAAGACTTTAATATCACTTTAAAGCGTTAGTTCACCTTTACCCAAAAAAATGGCTATGCAGTTTTAGCCTATAAAGTACATAAATGGCCTATACCTATAGCAAAGGCATTATTCAACTTTGATCAAAGCTGCACAGCTTGTTTTTGGCAATAGTGAATTTAAGCTAGTCATGCACAGCTTCTTGCTCAGGCCATTAGCTGAACAAGAAAAAAATCGACTGATTCCCCCATTCGCAAATCTGCACTGTTGGCTATTGTATTTAACCAGCCATGGAACCCGTGGCCTTCTGAATAACCAAACAGTGACTGCATCTGATTGGATGCAGTCACTGTGCAGCTCCTTCGATTTTTTAAAGGAACTTTGTCTAGCTGGGTGTTACCGGTAGGGACACCCACAGCTCAAATTTCGGCCCATTCAGCAGGAATCAGACAAAATTTGAGATACATATGGCCAACTTAAACCTGCCCATACATCTTATTCACAACTGTCAGCAATTGATGGCCGAATACTCTGACAACCTAAAGCTGGCCATACACAGCTCAAATTTTGGCAGATTTCTGCTGAATCGGCAGAACTTTGAGCTGTAGTGGCACCATCCAGCTTCCCAAAAGTTGACTGAAAAATCAAAGGAGGTAGGCAAATTGTCCACCGAACAGTGACTGCATCATTTCGAACGTAGTAACTGTTTGGTGCTGTGGCTGCTTAAATACAATAGCCAGCAGTGCAGATTCCTCTATCCACGCTGTTTAGTGTGGATTGCAGGAGCTGTTGATTTTCTATTGTTCAGTCCACAGGCTGTTATGTATGGCTAGCTTTACAAATTTATGAGAATTTAAAGGGGAGTGCGTAACTAAAGCAGCAGGACATTATCAGCGTATCGGGGGCCAATAAGAATAATCAAGACAGTTTTTTACCCCCTTAAAATAGCAGCAAACCGATAGGGTAGGGGGCCTTTCACAGACGTGAGATCTGGCTAATGAGCACCTAAAGCGACAGCAGCCTTTATCCTATCTTTGGTGCTGAAAAAGTTAAAACACAGTGCCATTGCTTTAATATCATCTACTTCATGGAGGAGCCGCAGGCTTGTTTATCATGTTGTCACTAGTAGCTGCAGTGTTCAGAATGAAAAATGCAGCGGCTGCTCCCAAGGAGCACAAACTTGTGACCTCTGGGGTGATGGAACACAATGACTTTCATAAGGGATAATCCACAGCGGCTTCTCCAGAATAGGTGAGTGGGGGGAAGGGAAGGTGCAGCAGTTTCGCTATAATTGCTGCAGCACCGGAATCCTTTTCGTGGATTGTAAGGATATAAAGGAAAGCCCTCCATTATCACATTCACAGAGACAAGGCCCACATATATTGTAGTGAAGCTTCATACAGTCAGCAAGATGTACAGGCTTCCCTGAATATTCCATGATTGTACACAGGTGGGGCTTGTAATAGGCAGATACATACAGGCTCTCCATGGAGCTATGCAAATGCACATCCATTCTCTGTTAATGGGGGATGTACAGCGGGAGCACAGGCAATGTATTCATTTTCCCCCCATGTAAAGCTGTCATTTTCCTTTGAATATTTTACCATGAAGACACGACTGTATACTGCTTTTCCAGGAGAAAATTAGCAAACCTTTGCGAAAATGAATAAATTTTGTGCTTAAGATTGATAAATATTTCCTTCAGTTATTTGATAGCAGAAAAATTCGATATTTTTGATATTTGCAACATTTTTCTTTAGCCTACCGGTATGGATCAGTACACGGACGGATTTTCTGTTCTGTCAAACAGGTTTTGTGATTTGCTAAATTTTCTGCAAAGCCATGATCAATACACAATTTCTTCAGTCCGCTTCACTTTATTTTCCTCCTTGATAGCTGTAACATCGCCAGCACAGAGATGATCTGGACTCAGGAGAACTGCATGTAACTTAGCTTTGGTCACTGAAGGACACTTCATAGTTACAATGTTTAGGATTATTGTTTAAAAGACTGTGAAACAAAAATGTATCTGTTGCACGTGTAAGGCAGAAGTTTGCCCATATTTTGATATGAAACACGTCTGATCACGACAAAATAGATCCTGGCAACTAGTCTGATATTATAATTAAATGGCTAAAAATGTAGAATAAAACAGTGAGGTTGATTTACTAAAGCTGGAGAGTGCAAAATTTGGTGCAGTTGTGCATGGCAGCCAATCAGCTTCTAACTTCAGCTTGTTCAATTAACCACTTCAGCACCGGAAGGTTTTACTCCCTTAATGACCAGGCCATTTTTTGCGTTACGGCACTGCGTCACTTTAACTGACAATTGCGTGGTTAATGCGCCGCTGTACCCAAACAAAATTAATGCCCTTTTTCCTCACAAATAGAGCTTTCTTTTGGTGGTATTTGATCACCTCTGTGGTTTTAAATTTTTGTGCTATAAACAAAAAAAGACCAACAATATTTTTTACTTTCTGCTATAAAAACATCCAATGACATCCAGTGCGACATTTAGCGGCACTGCGATATTGCGGTGGACAAACTGGACACCTAGCTGACACTTTTTTGAGAACCAGTGACATTATTACAGTAATTAGAGCTAAAAATATGCACTGTTACTGTACTAATGACACTGGCAGGGAAGGGGTTAACACCAGAAGTGATCAAAGATGTACCGTATATACTCGAGTATAAGCCGAGATTTTCAGCCCTTTTTTTGGGGCTGAAAGTCCCCCCCTCGGCTTATACTCGAGTCATCGAAATTTTTACATTGTAAATATTACCTGTAAAGAAGTTGCGGCTGCAGCGTCCATCGTTCAAATTCTGCGGCGTCAATCGTTCAAATCCCGCGGTCTCTTCCTGTTCCTTCCGTGATAGGCGAATCTCATCAGACACTCTCCGCCTATCACGAACGTTCTCTCATCCTCAGTTTTCCAGCAGACGTCTGTGATTGGCAGAACACCCAACACAGAGTCTGCTGGGAAAACTGAGGATGAGAGAATGATCGTGATAGGCGGAGAGTGTCTGCTGAGAATCGCCTATCAAGGAAGGAACAGGAAGAGACCGCAAAATTTGAACGATGGACGGCGCGGAATTTGAACGATGGATGCCGCAGCCGCAACTTCTTTACAGGTAATATTTACAATGTAAAATAGGGAACAGCGAGCTAGGGAACAGTGGGGCATCGGCTTATACTCGAGTCAGTAAGGTTTCCCAGTTTTTTTGGCAACATTAGGTACCTCAGCTTATACTCGAGTCGGCTTATACTCGAGTATATACGGTAAGTGTGTCCCTAGGGGGTGCTTGCTAAGTGTGGGGGATGGACTCACTGGATGAACACAGAGATCCATGTTACTGCTTAGCAGGAACACAAGATCACCATGTTCTTCTCTGTCAGAACGGGTATCTGCTTTGTTTACATAGGTAGATCACCGTTCTGCCGCTGATTGGCTCCCCCTCTGGCCAATCAGCACGTGCCCCGCTGTTTATTGCATAAAATGACATACAGGTACGAAGTTTTGCGCTATAGAGCCGAGTAGCCACAGTATATGTACTGTGGGCGGTTGAAAAGCAAGGAGAGAGGCGCCTCTAAGTGCAGCAGTACAAAACAAATTTTAATAGTAGATATAAAACAAACACTCACATGGAGATGAGTTAGTACAGGCGTGTACAGAATGTCAGGATGACGACCAGCAGCTGCAGATCACAGTACACAGTGATCCAGCTCAGCTATGTGCAACAGGAGTGTCTCTAATAGATGGATAAGCCGGCTCCAGGGACAGCAGTCCTGTTGGATGTTTCAAAAGCGAGACTTGGAGTACACCAGTGGCTGGATAGCAGGGAGTGACGTCATCAGAGATGGACGCGTTTCATGAGCGTGCAGGCTAGCGATGTCCTGGCAAGCCGCGCTCCTTTTTCAACATGACATGAGGGCGGTTGGCAAGTGGTTAAGCTTTGACAAATCCTGGAAGCTGATTGGTTACTGTGCAGAGCTGCACAGTAACCTACGTCCCACTGAATGATGACTGTATTATGGTGACATAGAACATTTTTATATACGGCTGCAGGACAACAAGGAAACCTACGGGGGAGGGCAGGCTATAGGCGGGGCATCTGTGAAGCATGGGCTGGTGATTGGATTAAGCATCACAATTATGCCGTGATGTGAGGATAAGAGGTGAGAATAAAAGTGCATAAAATTGCTTCAAATGACAGGGCATCAGGGAACCGACCTATGGGGCCACCCATACGCCCCTGAGTAGTGTAAAGATACAATTCAAATCATGATCATAAAGGTGCTGCAATTACTTAAATTGCATAAAGTAAAGTGAAATTCTTCTCCCCCTTGTCCGCCGCGGGGGGGGGGGGGGGAAACTTACTGGGCGGCCCGTTTCCGCGCCTGTTTTATTACTCATCGGGTAAGCTACTTTCCTTCTTATGTATATTATTGCTGTATTGTATTACACATATTCCATTGTATTATTTATTCTATAGATTGCCCTCCTGAAGAAGCGGTATTCCCACGAAACTAGTAGAGACACCGACCAATCTGTGATGTGCATTACTGTCCATCTCTGTATATTTTTATTTTGTAATAAAACTTTTTAATTCAACTATGTTATCGTGTTTTATCCGTACCGAAATAGTCCACAAATTGTTTGGGTGGGTTTGCTTTAGGTTTAGCCTCAGCAACTAATCCCCTGCCCCCAGCCCTGCCCCCTGTTTCTTCTACTATTACTTGGATGATGGTACGTTGTTCAATTTTATTTTTATTTCTTTATATGAGGCCATACTCCCATTTTGAAGTCCATTGTGATGTTTTGGCCAACTACACAGCATTGTTATAGCTAACTACACAGTATTGTTATATAATTACTATCATTATGTATTACACCTGTGACAGTTCCTTCATCAGTAAAGCCTCGTACACACGGTCGGACTTCAAACAAACTTTTCTGTGGATTTTTGTCCAAAGGGAGTTGGCCGGGCACACCCATAGCATACACACGGCAGGACTTTTCTGCAAACTTTCCCAACATCACGTGGTTTTTCTGCTCTTTTTTGCGCTTTACTGCCACCCTTTGGTCAACTTCTGCTATTGTTGGTTGATTTTAACATTGGTTCTGGGCATGCGTATTTGTACTTTGGACAAAAGTCCGATAGATTTTTGTACAAACGGCCGGACTTTGCACCATCGGACTTTTGTTGCCGAAAAGTTTGTCCGTTTGCAGAGCGAACTTTTGTCCGATGAAAACCGAAAAAGTTTGTCCGATGGAGCGTACACACGGTCGGATTTTTTGGAAAACTTGTTAATTTTGAAGTTTGTTGCCAAAAAGTCAGACCGTGTATATGGGGCTTTAGAGTGCCTGGATTGTAATTTGTGCTGGTAGTGTATGCACTGAAGAGTTCACAAGGACCCAGCACTCTCAGCATAAAGTGGATCTACACTGTATCTGAGCACCACAAAACAAAAACACTATTTAACACATTTTTAGTATCCAAGCAAACTCCCCTATCCATCCATGTCTCCATGCTTTATTATGCTGAGAAATCACTTTGAAAAACACCAGCTAGCATTTCTGGCCATGGCCATTTTTAGTAAGGGCAGATGATTTGTGTAGTATTTACGGCCTGGAATCTATCTGCCCTTAGCTCAGGCATGCAGGCAGGACGGTGAGCTTAGATGAGAAAACCCCTCCTCCTATCCTGAAGTCTCCTGGGATGTGTGATATTATTTGCCTAGGCACATAAACCAGAAAATAACTAAAGAAATTGATAAAAAAAAAATGTTTAAAACAAGTAAATATAATATACCTTGCTATCTATTTACTAATGCTAGCAGCATAAGGAATAAAAATATTTAATGTTGATTGAGAGAGTGAAGATCCACTTTAATTTCTTCCATCCTTGTACATAAATAATACTGAAACTATGTCAAAAGCACACACCATGGAGGTTGATTTACTAAAACTGAAGAGTGCAAAATCTGGTGCAGCTGTGCATGGCAGCCAATCATCTTCTACTTTCAGCTTGTTCAATTAAGCTTTGACAACAAAACCTGGAAGCTGATTGGTTTATATGCAGAGCTGCACCAGATTTTGCACTCTTCCGTTTTAGTAAATCAACCCCACGGTGTTGATCATATTATGCCTGTAAAAAAATAGGGAATTAACCATAAAATTGAAACCTTAGAAGAGATGTGAATTAAAAAAAATAAAAAAACAAAATAGATGTTTATAAAATGCCCTGCTACAAACATTAGCTTCTGAAAAAAATATTAGCTGGTTCTCTTCAGTTTGTCATTTACCTGAGATTTCAGGGTCTGTTCGGTCATAGACACAACTACCATCAACTACACTGTGCAACTCAAAACCAAATGCTTTTCTGCACACATCATATGTTTTCTCTACAATATGTTAAAAAGAATGTGAAAAGGGCCACGTCAGGAAAAAAAAAAAAAAACATTTTCTTGGTCCAGTATTGGTGCCCCATGCAATTTCTAACAAGAGGACCCTTGGCTAAAGTTTTCCACAATAGGCAACCTACAATGGATTCTCACCCTAATTTCATCTCCCCTGTAGTCAGATAAAAGCTTCACTCATTTTCTGCTGATGCATTCCTTCTAATGTTTATTGTATAGACACTTTCTACTGCTGAGCTCATTAAATCTTTGGTCAGCCTAATGATATGAAAATTAAAGTTTTATTTCCAACTATGTCTGCACCAGAAAAAGCAAACCAAGGCTTTTAACGCCGGTAATCAGTGCTAATGTGATTTCTTAACCTACTCTACAAATGATCTGTCATATTACTGGCTTAATATAATGACAGACAATTTCAGTAAAGAGATCATCACTAAAATAAAAGCCATGCTTTATCATCATTAGTGATCATTGCCCAAAACAGCTCATTCCTGTTAAAAGATGGGAGGAACTGGCTGCATCTTCTGGTATAAAGAGCATATCTCTGCACTTAGATACACATAAATTAAATACACTAGAGTCTCATTTATGAAGCATCTACACTAGAGTATGAACTGTCTGTGTTGTTTAACAACAACCATATCTGCACTGGAAAATGACAGTGTGAAGAATATAATGAAGCACTGAATCAGTTGCTCTAGTCTAGTCAATACAGGCAGTTCTTATTGCATAAACTCTGAGACAGTAGATTTTACAGTTCGGATTTACTGAAGATGTAATTTTCACCTAATCTATGTTCCCTTTAAAGCGGTTGTAAACACTGCTTGGTCATTTTTACCTACAGGTAAGCCTATATTAAGGCTTACCTGTAGGTAAAATGAAGATCTCCTAAACGTGCACCGTTCAGGAGACATTCACCCTTCATGCAGCCAGTGACATCCCCAGCGCATGCGCTCTGAAGCTCCGGCTAACCTTGCTGGAATTTCAGAGCTTCGTGTCGGAACCACAAAGGCTCTCACACGAATGCGCGGTATTGACGTCATCGCAGCTCCGGCCAATCACATAGTCGGAGCTCACGAACCCAGAAGAAAGACAGGGGGAAGATGCCAGCCCTCTCAGCAGTGACTTTACAGCACTGGAGGGCTTTGTTCCAAGGTGAGTATTTCATAATGTGCTAGTATGCAATTATGCCATTGTGAAAAAAGGGGGGTGGCAAATACTGCGCTGATACCCAAGGTAAATACTAAAGCAGCCAGCACAGCAAAAGATAAAATTGTGTTGAAAAGTGTAAAAAATGTATGTGCAGCGCTAAACTAAATGGGAAGTACCTGTAATGCTACAAGGTAAAATTAAGTGTAAACCAATCAATATAAATAAATATAAAACAGTGATGTGGTTAACATATAAACAGTGTCATGATTAGTGAATAACTCAAGAGATGGAAAAAAAAGTGCAATAATAAAAAAGACAAAAGTCAGATTTGAAATCCAAGCAAAGTGAAAAAACAAATGTTGTAATAAGTGATCCAAGGGAGGGAAGATGAGTCCCAATGACAACAGTAAGAATTACCACTGCAGAAGATTCGACCACCATCAGCTATGAGGAGGCTTACCAAAATGTGTGGACTCAGTTAGGGCTCTTTCACACGGGACGGATCCGTGAAGATCCGCCCCGTGAAGCTCCGCTTGCTCAGCGAGGATCGCTCCGTTGATCCCCGCTGAGCCGGCGGATGACTGGGCGGTCCCCGCACACTGGGGGATCGGATGACGACGGACCGTAGAGTCCGTTGTCATCCGATCCGCTCCGCCGACGGATGGAAAAATAGGGTTTTCCTCCGTCACACTTTGGCGGAGCGGGTCGGATGTCAGTGGACATGTCACCGCTGACATCCGTGGCTCCATAGGGCTACATGGAGCATCCGTTCAGGTCCGCCTAAAAAACTGACCGGTAACGGACTGTCCGTGTGAAAGGGGCCTTAGGCTTATGCCCAATGAGTGGACACAAGCATCAGGAGTAAATACACCAAAAGGATGTAGCTTCCACGCCACTTCTTCCTGGCCACTAGGGGATGATCCCTCCGTCAGTTCCACAGCTCAATCATGAGACAACTGTATGGGACCGGCAACCTCAAACCAAAGGATGGGCGTTGTCTGCCTTAAACCACTCAAACGGTGTATCCAAAAGAGACAAAATGCTCCACATAGTGTAAGCCCGTAAGGTATAAAATTTATTGTAAAATTAAAATCCAGAACACTCACATTTCCATGGATAAAAAAAGCGTTTGACAAATAATCTTCATGTAACAACGAGTAGAGCGCAATGGCACCAACAGAGCTTGACTCGACACGTTTGGTCTCAACAGACATCATCTGGGGTATGAGTGTCATGGTCATTGCATTTAAATAGAAAATATTTAGTAGAGTACCAACCTGTGACACTGCGTGTGTGTAGTAATACAATTATTCCTGGATGGCAAGATGGTGCAGACACATTTTTATTCTGTTACCATCTACATTCGCCACGTCATTGGCACCTTGCTTTCTGGATGGCAACATGGCGCGGACGCGAGCGGGTTAAGCATCATTCTGAAAATCGGCCTGACATCTACATCCGCAGCGTCACCGGCCCAATTTCCTCAATTGGTTTCTCTTAAGGAAATTGGCAGGTGACATGGCGGATGTAGGTGTCGGCCCCTTTTTAGGGGAAGCGAGGGGGGCAAAACTTCCGCTTGGATCGCTACAGCAATCTGACCACAAGTGGAAGCAGGTACCCACTCCCCCCAGAACAATATAAAGTGCCAAAACTTAAAGAGAAGGGAGTGAGGAGGCAGACAAGCAGAACTTCCCCTTTTGGATGAAGCGATGCTTCAAAAGAGGAAGTCAGCCAAAACCTCTAGCGCTAAACTTGTTCTCTGCCACACTCATAAACCTAAACAATCTAGCCATGTAAAGAAAAAAAATTTTTTTATATACTTACCTTTTCTGAAGCCGATGCAGTCCAGTCTCCAGTGGCAGCTGCTTTGTACAGCGAGAAAGCAGGCAACGGCTGGGAAATGCCTGGGAAGTGATGTCACCCATAAACTTACTATGGGGCTTCCGTTGTCTGCAGCCTCTCCTGCACAGTCCCACACACTAAAGCCGTTGTTGACAGCATGGGACCGGATTGGAGAGGCTGCAAAATAGGCAAGTATATAGATCTCTTCATTACAAGGCTAGATAGATTAGGCTTAGAATGTGTGAGAGTAGGCTTAGTGTTAGACAGGTTTTGGCTGAACTTCCACTTCAAGGACAGCTTGTTCTGTTGAAAAACAACAGACTAATTGGCTGGATCACCAGGTGAAAATAAAGGAAAGAAAGCCTAAAAAAAAACAAAAATACATTTAGTCATCACATGTAAGAATTGGCAAGTTGCAATGTAATAAATGTTTGCTTTTGGGTTTAATACTGCTTTCAGTCTGTCTGACTGTATGACATGAAATACCCACACAATGCAAATTAGCCTAGGGTAAAGGCCCGTACACATGATCCGAAAATCAAACGATAGTTCGTCTGGTTTTTTTTTGTGCATGCTAGTCGAATATCGAAAATGGAGAGGTTACTAAAGTTACAAAAATTCTCGTACGACAGAATGAAAAATCGCAAGTGATGTCATGTGTTGTAGTGTCTTTCTATTGTATTTTAGGACAACAACTGTACTGAATAACCGCTTTCCGACTGCCTCACGCACATATGTCGGTAGAATGGCACGGGCAGGCAAAGCAACGTATAAATACGTTGCTTTTAATCTGCCGCCTAGCGGGCACGCGCCCGCTGCGGTCTTTGTGACCGTGCGACCCGCGGACTCGATGTCCCGCGATCAGGTCACGGAACGGCAGAACGGGGGGCTGCCTTTGTAAACAAGGCATCTCCCTGTTCTGCCTAGTGACAGGACACTGATCGTCTGCTCCCTCTCATCGGGAGTAGTGATCAATGTCATATCACAGTAAGTCCTGCCCCCACACAGTTAGAACACATCCCTAGGACACACTTAACACCTTCCCCGCCCCCTACTGGTTAACCCCTTCCCTGCCAGTGTCATTTACACAGTAATCAGTGCATTTTTATAGCACTGATCTCTGTATAAATGACAATGGTCCCAAAACAGCGTCAAAAGTGTCCGATGTGTCCGCCATAATGTCGCAGTCACGATAAAAATCGCAGATCGCCGCCATAACTAGTAAAAAATAAAAATTAATAATAAAAATGCCATAAAACTACCCCCTATTTTGTAGACGCTATAACTTTTGCACAAACCAATATATGCTTATTACGATTTTTTTACCAAAAATATGTAGAAGAATACAAATCGGCCTAAACCGAGGTAAAAATTAGTTTTTTTATATATTTTTGGGGGATATTTATTATAGCAAAAA
Organism: Rana muscosa; assembly: GCA_029206835.1. Classification (NCBI taxonomy): domain Eukaryota; kingdom Metazoa; phylum Chordata; class Amphibia; order Anura; family Ranidae; genus Rana; species Rana muscosa. Next base: position 194,338,871 of record CM055122.1, read on the forward strand.
GTAAAAAATATTGCTTTTTTTTTCTCAAAATTGTCGCTCTATTTTTGTTTATAGCGCAAAAAATAAAAACCGCAGAGGTGATCAAATACCACCAAAAGAAAGCTCTATTTGTGGGAAAAAAAGGACGTCAAAATTGTTTGGGAGCCACGTCGCACGACCGCGCAATTGTCAGTTAAATTGAGGCAGTGCCGAATCGCCAAAAATAGCCTGGTCATTTGGCAGCCAAGTCCTCCGGGGCTGAAGTGGTTAAACAAAAATCGTACAATCTGGTATGATACAAAAAAATTGTGTTTGTCCGATCGGATAATATCGGATCACTGTTGCGATTGGCTCTCGAAAGCTCAGTACTAACGACGGCTATGCAAAAAAAGGGGGGAGGGTGGGACTTTGAATGAGGTGCGTGTGGTGGAACCAAGCAAATTCACATACATGTAAACATTTGTATATTTATTAATTAACCAAATAATGGCATAAATAGAACCGTATAATATGCATAAAAGCATATAAACATATACAAAGTATCAATATATATATTGTAAATTGTAGCCAACATGACACAGAGAATGAGTGTTATACATTATGATCCCCCAGATAGGGTAAACATTGACATTTTTTCAGGATTAGTACAGCGGTAAAACCATCTAAAATCATTGATATGAAATGGATGCATCAAAATGAGCTTGACGTGTTTCGTGGACTTCTATCCACTCATCAGGAGCAAGTGCATCAATGTTCTAAAGGGGGATAAAAATATATAATCTGATGTAACTATCAGCTGGGGGGATGAAAGAAATAGAGAAATAACTGTCCGTAGCTGAAAATACTCACATAAGAGACGATATTGAGACCGTGCGATACCGCATGTCCGGGGCAGCCAGATAGGTATGTCTAGCACGGGAGCTGGAGAAAGGACCACACTGGGCTCACCTTCAAGTCCCCATTCAGTGACAGTCTCCTAGTCAGTCTACTGTCGTATTTCCAGTTGGGTTCCTGTCTCACCAGGACCCATTAAGGCAACTACATAGCAAGCACTTGGTGCACATTGTTTTTACTCTCTTTCTGGAACAAGTATCTGCATTACTCTAGTCTTCTTCACTTTCATGTCCTGTTTTCAGGAATTTTGTTATCTATTCTCAATCCTTAGTATATTATAATATGGACACTTTATTTTTCTTCCTTTTTACCTCGGTCATATGTTCCACATTATCTCCATACTGTGGTTATGGGTTTATTCTATTCTTGTCTTAATAGTTTACACTATTATGATTACATGCCACCCACTTTATTTCATACAATATAGAAATCCCATCAACAATCATATGAAGTTTTTCACACAACACATTCCATGGGGGACTGCGTGTGTGCTCCTGGTTTCCACTTGGGTCCCTTCCTCAGCTTCCGTGCTAGACATACCTATCTGGCTGACCCCCGACATGCGGTATCTCAATATCGGCTCTTATGTGAGTATTTTCAGCTACGGCCAGTTATTTCTCTATTACTTTCCTCCCCCCAGCTGATAGTTACTTTAATTAATATTGGTGATTTTTATCCCCCTTTAGAACATTGATGCACTTGCTCCTGATGAGTGGATAGAAGTCCATGAAACGTGTCAAGCTCATTTTGATGCATCCATTTCATATCAATGATTTTAGATGGTTTTACCGCTGTACTAATCCTGATAAAATGTCAATGTTTTCCTTATCTGGGGGATCATGATGTATAACACTCATTCTCGGTGTCATGTTGGCTACAATTTACAATATGTATATTGATACTTTTTATATGTTTATATGCTTTAATGCATATTGAATGGTTCTATTTATGCCATTATTTGGTTAATTAATAAATGTCCTGCTGCAAGTACAGCAAAGATAATCTGCAAAATAAACAAATGATTCCACATGTAACAAAACCTTTTCCCTTACTTGTGATAAAATGTGTTTTATTTTGTTTCATGTTCCCTGACTTGGAAATTCTTAATTGGAGCTGTCTTTACATGACAGTAATGAGCATAAACAGACAAATGTATCCACCACTTTGTTAATATAATACAAGAGAATTTCTCATCGTGCTAACACAGTTACCGGTAAGAACATCACAGATAAACTAGTTGTGTCACTGTAAGGTAATATATCATGGGTCCTCTGGGATAGCATTAGGTAGAGCCAACTCAAATTACTGCTCAAGGGACAAAACTGAAGAATTCTATCCACATGCTTCCTTTTTAGGTTATTCAAATTCTTTCCATCAGTTATCTACTGTGGCAATGATGGCAATCTTAAAGTGTATGTCCAACCAAAACTTTTTTAAAAAAAAATTGGATAGAAAAGGGAAGGATTGGATCCCCTGTGTTGGGTTTTACTGCTATTTGGAGCTCCAATGAGCATATTTCCCCTTCCAAAGATGGTCATTGAGCCAACAGGCTGAACAAAAGAAATCCAACATATTCCTTCATCCCCATTAACAGCGCAGATGGACGAATCTCCCTTGCTGGTCCCCACGGCTGGGAGAATATCCATAGGTGCCTGCTTCTGATTGAATGCAGGAACTGTTTAGCCAACAATTTTCCACCTGGCCACTTTGACAAAATTTCATTGCTCAATCCAATTTTGTTGCGTCAGGTGGTGTTAACAAAGGCTAAATTGGGCAGAATTCAAGCCATGTATGGCAGATTTTACTGTCAGGGTGAAAAATGTTTAGAGGGCAGGAAAGGAGAGCTAATCTGCAAAAAAAACAGAAACCAAAATTATTATTTTTTTCAGTAGCAGGTAAAGGCTAGAACCCTAATCAACTATATTGCTGCCTGTGCCTCTGCTGCTGATTTATAGTGTTACTGAACCCACAACAGTAAAATCAGTCTATATATGCAGTAAAGCATGCTTGTTACACTCACTGTGGAACCTAAGGGGTTAATCCACCGCATTGTGTAAAAAGGCTGTTTGATCCTGTCTTCTCTGATCCTCCTACTCACAAAAAGAGCTTTAAAATAAGCTTTTCTGGCAACCAGACTGAATCCCGTGGCGACTGCAATCAGGACAAGACGACCAGAGGGTCGGATGGTACCCCAAACAAGCTGGATAAGCTGGATGGCTGACGCGTTTCCCGGGGCGCACCCCTTTCCTCAGAGCCTACACGGTCTGCGATATTTCATTCCTCTTTTATATATTTTAATAAAGCTTTTTATCTGGTAATACACTAGGTCGGTGCGCCCTCCTGTCCTTTGCTTTTTACAGTTTTACGAACACCCATAGTTCTGAGGAGGGCTGCAAGATTCTAAAGTTTTGCCGTTTACAGAGGAATGGTCTACACCACCCGCATGCAGTAAAACATCAGAGCGTAGGAGTATTTTCTGTTATTCTCTGATCCTCCCCCTTCTTCCACAGTCCCCAATCTATCTCCTGATAGTACAGAGCCTTTGGAGTCACTCTGCCCATGCTCGGTTTGGTGTGTATTGCTAAAGAGTTTTTTTTTTTCCCTTGGAAGGGTGCATGTGATAGGCACTGTCCAGAGAGAGAGTCAGGGGTCATGCAGCCTCATAGGACAGTCAGAGGAGAAAACCCTTCTTACAAGCATTAACCCCAGACACTGATAGAAGTCACAAGACTGCTATATACTGCTGATAAGAAAGGGTATTTAGCAGTTTATACTTGCCATAATAATTGTATTTCCATGTTCTGTGTTCCGTAGGAAACCAGATACAGTGAATACAGGTGGGGGCACCGGCGGTAAAGCGCCGCTATATTTAGCGTCGCTTTACCGTCATTTCACATTGGAGTGACAGGAGAGGAGCTTTACAGGCGTTATTTTTAGCGATAAAACGCCTGTAAATCGCCTCAGTGTGAAAGTAGCCTTAATGACTTTCTTTCTAGCAAATCTGTTGTCATTGTGACAGTTGGTAAGGAGAAAGCTTTTTCATGGGGTCCTGGGGTAGCTAAAAAAATAGGGTTCTAATCCATCCCTACTGCAAATAGAAAAAATGTTTTGGCTTAACATACACTTTACCTACTGCTTTACAAAGCACCACATTGACTACTCTGTGGGCTCAGGTTATATTTCAATCTTGTATGAAGTCATCCTCCAGCTTCATATATATCTTGAGGATTCCATCACTGAGATCTTTGCATCTTTTGAGTTCTAAGCATGGTCTTAATATGACAGCAGAAGGGGAGCTCTTGGAACTCTGGTGAAGAGATCTCAGTGTCAAGCCTCGTACACACGGCCGAAAATCTCGTCAAGAAAAAACACGTCGTTTTTCTTGACGAGATTCTTGGACAAGAAACTTGTCCTGGCCGAGTGTACACACGCTCGATTCAAAGAACCCGCGGTTCTTTGAATGGAGCGAACGCGGTGACGTCATTGAATACGACGAGCGTGCGCTCGTCACATTCAATGCCGTCGCCATCTTGCTACACCCTATCTATGCCTAGGAAGCTACCGCGCATGCGTCAAAGTCATTTCGAGCATGCGCGGGCTTCCCGGAGGACAGGTAAGTGTACACACACACACACACACAATTTTCTCGTCGAGAAACAGGCTGACGAGAATCTCGACGAGAAAATAGAGAGCAGGTTCTCTATATTTCTCGTCGAGATTCTTGTCGGTTTTCTTGACGAGAAACCATACACACGAACAATTTTCTCGGCAAGAAAGCTATCTCGGCAGTTTTCTTGCCGAGAAACTCGTTCGTGTGTACGAGGCTGTAGCCTCTAAATGGGTAAAAGAATCCTATAAACACTGACATAAGTTTTTAGTTCACTTCCCTTTAGAAACTACAAAACATAATATATTTCAAGGGGAAGTGAAAATGCCAATAACTTGAAAATGACTTTTCCCTCGGTGACATGAAAACAAATGACTACAGCACAACTGTCACACCATAAAGAGGAAGCCTGGTGCTAAGAATGTTCTAAAAAAGCTTGAATAAAATAAACAGATTTTGTAACAGTGATCAAATAAACATAGTCATAAGTATGACACACAGCTCTCAGACACAATTCTGTACTGAGGTATATGCAACAAAGTAATAGTCATGTTCAACTAGAGAAACAATACAGAAAGAACATGATAGACTTTCCATCATCATCCAACACTCCTGTATGTACAGGTTCTGGACAGTGGAAATGACAAGGACTGAACAACTACCAGTGAACTGTCAAGGCTGATGATGCACAGCAGAAACATCAAATTCGGTAATGCAATGGGGGAGATTTACTAAAACTGGAGAACACAGAATCTGGAGCAGCTGTGCATAAAAACCAATCAGCTTCTAACTTCAGCTTGTTCAATTAAACTTTGAAAATAAAACCTAGAAGCTGATTGGTTTCAACAGCTGCACTAGATTCTGTGTACACCCGTTTTAGTAAATCTCCCCCAAACACTTCTTATCTAGCATATATTGATAAACCAGGTCATTTTTTTTTTTTTTTGCAAGGCCTAGCTCATGAAATTTCCAAACCATAGAATGTCTGAGAGGATTGGTTTGGACGCAGTGGGGTTGATTTACAAAAAATGGAGATTGCAAGAGCCCTTTCACACTGACAGCGCGGGGGCTTCGGCTCTTGTTGGCTCTAGTTCACACCATGCAGTCAGTTTCCGGTGCAGAAACTGACCGGAAACTGACTGCATGGTGTGAACTAGAGCCAACAAGAGCCATTGGAATACATGGAAAACACTGTGCATGCATTGTGTGCAGAAAAAAAGCACACGGAACTGAACGGAACTGCGTCTGGTGTGAACTGGCCCTAAAGAAAACTTTAGGCAGGCCAAACACAAAGATAAGCAATCCAATAAAATCACTTTGTTTCAATCTTTTTTTTTTTCTTTTAATTGCTCAACACAACAAAAAATTATTCGGCTGAATTTTACTGGATTTATTACCAGGACTAGGGGATCCTTTCAATAAAAATGCACATATGTTGATCAAAATGCCCATCTGGTCCAATCAATTTTCATAAAATGTGAGTCTTTCGTCAAAATTGTCACTGTATTGAATGATGACCCATTTGTGTAGATGACCAAAATAATGGATAAACATCATTTGGAAGATAAGAGGCCTGGTTGAACTTACACAACATCAATGGGTCACATGGGAATAATTTGAATGGTTGATTAATGGCCACATACAGGAGCAGAGGTGGTAATTGTGCAGTTAGATTTTCCATTCTGCTTTATACTAAGCTGTGATATGAATCTGGTGTCATAATCATCTGTGCCCAAGTAACCGTCATTTACCATCAGAGTGAGGTTAGAGCACTCATAGTACCTATGTCTAATGTAAAAAACAAACAAAAAAACCCTCTGTGTCTCTGAAGACCATCCCAAACTGCTGCACACATTCCTGCATGAGATATTGCTGCAGTGCAGTCAGATGATAACTGGTATTCATTTCTCTGAAATGGGCTACTTACTGTCTGGGGTGTCTGTAAAGTGCTGCTCTTCTGCTAATGACTGCTGCAAACATGCATGTCTGCACCACAATCTTTCTTTAAAAAGATCACTGGCATCTGCATTGTTAGTGTGTGTAGGTATCTCAAGATGAACATGCTAGAGGATCTTGAAAATACAGAGCAAGTAGCATCTCTTTTAGCTAATACAAATTCAGCTCTAACAGAGTGTGCAAATTGTCCAATACACTGGGACAGGCCCAGGAGAACCACAACACAGACAAACTCCCATAGTGCTTCAAGTATATGTAAACCCAATCTCTAAAAAGTCACATAAGCTTTAACATGTCAATATTTCAGATGTCATTTTCTAAATGGTACAATATGCATCTTTCATAGGAATAATATCCGATTATCCTACCATAGGTTATTATTTAGGCACTTCCTGTTATGGGATGACAATGTTCTGTCCCTGTCTCTCAGTTATGTTCTCAACAGGGCTACAAGTGGCATTTTCATTACAGACATGGTCAACCGTTGTCACCTTCAAAAAAGCACATTATGAAAAATACCATGTAGCTGGAATGTATGGATTTAGACAGGAAGTAGAAGCGAAGGGGCTGCAGGAGACCAGCAGCCTGGAGACACAAAGGATGAAATTATTAACAATACACAGAGCAAACTAAAAGCAAACCAGATAGGGTTTCAACTAGGGGTGCAACGGATCAAAAACCTCACGGATTGGATTGATCCTCGGATCAGAGTCACGGATCGAATCATTTTTCTGATCAGCAGAAAAAAAAAAAAAAGACTAGACAAATCTTGTTACCCCCACCAGGGTTTTAGATTTCACAGTTATTTTCAAAACAAAACGGAGTTTATATGCTTTAGAGCCGGTTCACACTGGGGCGGCACGACGATCTCAAGACGAATTGAGAGGCGATTTGCAAAATGACTTCTGTATTGAAGTCAATGCAAGTCACCCCCAAAGTAGTACAGGAACCTTTTTCTAAGTCGGAGCGACTTGAGTCGCTCCTATTAGAACGGTTCCATTGTAGAGCGGAGCGCGACTTGTCAAGCGGCTGAGTCGCCTGACAAGTCGCTCCCTGTGTGAACCGGGTCTAATTACAGTATTTGTAAATCCGATGGACTGTTTAGATGTTACATTTTAAAAGCAGCAGCAAACCTGCTGACCTTACATGCTTGCTAATGTGACAGAACACCTCTGATTTTTACATTTAACTAAATGTTAAATGTGAAAAGCAGAGGTGTTCTGTCACATTAGCAACCATGTAAGGTTTGCTGCTGCTTTTAAAATTTAACATGTAAACAATCCGTTGGATTTCCAAATAATGTATTTAAGCATGTAAGCTCCGTTTTGTGTTGAAAATAACTGTGAAATCTAAAACTCAGGTGGGGGTAACAAGATGTCCGCTTGCCCCCTTCTCACTCTATCATTAGAGCCGGTTCACACAGGGGGAACACGACTTCCAGCATGACTTTGGAAGGCAACTTGGACACGACTTTAGCATGAATCACAGCGCAAATCCAGGCAACTTACAAGGAAACTTCAAGATGCCTTCAGGACAGGAGACTTTCCAGTGGCCAATCAAACAATAATCAGCTCTGTGGGAGGGAGGGGGGAGGGAGGGGTTTGCCTAGAAAACTATTTTTACTTCCTGGAAAGTTGCTTCAGTTAAGACAGAGGATCCGACTTGGAGGCGACTTCCATTGAAATCAATGGGTACAAGTCGCCTAGAAGTCGTACAGGAACCTTTTCTGATGTCAGAGCGACTGCAGTAGTGTACATTAAGACGGCTCCATTCACTTCCATTACTTTTCTAAACGGGGCGACTTGAAGTTGGATCCTAGGACGCCCCCGTGTGAACCAACTCTTACTGTGCAGGAGTGTGGGGTGGAGCAAGATGGCAGGGACAAAACATCACTTCCGCTCCGGAGCTAGGCCGAAGCTGGGGGCCTTTCCTATGGCCGAGGCTGCGGAGCTCTCCGCGGATCGCGTGGTGAGCCGATCCAAACAGGGTGACCCGTTCAGATCAGGGCTCATCACCGATTCGTTGCACCACTAGTTTCAACGTACCTAAACAGTCAGATGCAGCATAAGAAGCTCCTGCCTCTAAATCCAACTAACAGAAGACTGCAGTGTGGATAGCTGATGTGAAAGAAAAGTCATTGTAGTGTGTTAATGGTTGTAAATGTACTACTGGAGTACTTTCATGGTGCAAATAAATATCGCACATGGCTAATTCCAGTAGCTAAGAAGTGCTGGCATACTGCTAGTGCAATAAAACAGGCACTTTAGAATATTGTATAATAGATGAAGGTAGACCAGAGTCACGTGTGCAGTGTAATGAAATGAAATCCAAAGACCCATGGACTGAGTCATTGCAAAGACACATTTTTATGTGGATAAGTGATATTCCTCTCCAGGCAGACATAAGCAAAACAGTTTAAACAGAAATGTATAAAAAGGAGGAAGGAAGGTTTTACATGCAAATTAAAAAAGTGTAATCATGATGTAACATGCAGTACAAATAATATTCTTATTAGTTGGTGTGGGTTATAGAAATTGAAGATGGATGCTGATTAGCAGTTATGAGTTGCTGCTGTGTGTCCTTTGCTTTATCTGATAAAGACCCTGCTGAGTAGCCTTGAGGATAATTGGATGGATTCACTTTGATAACGCCATTGCCATTTACTACTATACAGCTCATGGGTTCAGAATTATATGGAACATTATATGGGTTCCTCCTTGAGGCAATGACATACTTCGGTATGTTACATCGGTGCAAATTAACTTCCATTTGTTTTTGTTTTTTGCATGCTAGTCTCCATATAGAAAATAAAGAGGTTACTAAAGTTACGAAAATTCTCGTATGACAGAATAAAAATTCGGAAGTGATGTCATGTATTGCATTGTATTTGTATTTTATTTTCGGATGAAAACTGTACTGATTAAACAAAAATCGTACGTTCTGGCATTGTACGAGAAAATTTAGTTTGTCCCTTTGGATAATTTCGGATGAACCGTCGTGATCGGCTCTGGAAAGCTTTGTGCTAACCATCCGATTATCGTACAATTGCTTCTAAAGCCTTGTACACACGATTGGACTTCCATCTGACTTTTCCGTGGATTTTGCTCCGAAGGGCGTTGGCCGTGAACTTGTTCTGCATACACACGGCACAATATTTTCAGCCAACAAAACCTAAATACAGTATGTGGTTTTTCTGCTCTTTAGCGCCACCCCTTGGGCAACTTCTGCAAATGTTGTCTTAGGCCCCTTTCACACTGACACGTTTTTCAGGCGGTTTAGCTCTAAAAATAGCGCTGCTATACCGCCTGAAAAATACGTGCCCTGCAGTCTTCAGTGTGAAAGCCTGAAGGCTTTCACACTGAAGCGGTGCGCTAGCAGGACCGCTCCAAAAGTCCTGCTAGCCGCATCTTTGGAGCTGTGAAGGAGCGGTGCATTTACCGCTCCTTTACCGCTGCTGCCCATTGAAAGCAATGGGAAACCGCGGTAATACCGCCAGCAATGCGCCTCTGCAGAGGCGCATTGCTGGCGGTATTAACCCTTTTTCGGCCGCTAGCGGGGGTTAAAATCAACCCGCTAGTGGCCGAATATCACCGTAAAAACAACGGTATAGCGGCGCTAAAAATAGCACCGCTATACCGCCAGCGCACCTCCCCGCCCCAGTGTGAAAGGGGCCTTAATGTTTAACATTGGTTCTGAGCATGCGTGTTTGTACTTTGGATTTTAGTTGGACGGATTTGTGTACACACGATCGGATAATCCGACGTAACAGATTTATTGCCAGACAGTTGGTGAGCATGAACAGCCAACATTTGTCGTTAATTTAGCCAACAATTGTCTGATGGAGCATACACGGTCAGATTATCCAACACAACACGTCCATCAGACAATTATGGCCATAAAATTGGATTGTGTGTATGGGCCTTATGACTGGATTCACTCCTATGCAGTTTTAGTGCATTTTGCAGATTTGCACTACAGTCCATTTAACATGGTTTCCTATGGAACACGTTCTGTAGTGCAAATCTGCAAAATGCACAAAAAAATGCATAGGTGTGAATCCAGCCTACAGCAGTATTTTTGGTCCAATTTTCTGATCGTGTGTACTAGACTTTAGGAAGAGAGTGCACAACTTTGCTTTGTCCAACACCTCCCAGTGTCTCGAAGGGCCACAAGTCTTTATACATCCAACAGGCCAATGTACTGCATTTTGTATTTATTTATTTGCAGACTCAGCTGTATCTGTTTAATTATCATTAAAGAAGCACTCCTCCCAAAACGAATATTCCAGTTATAAATGGATGCTGGGGTTGAATACATTTAGTCCGGGTTCACATATGTGCGGCTGCGGTTTGCAGTCCTGGGGTCTGGTGTGTTCCTGTTCACCAGTTCAGGTGAAATTCAGGTGCAATTTTTTGCCTGAATTCGCACCTGAACCGGATCCAAAAACACACAGGACCCTTTCTGAAACCGCACCGTGGCCAGCCCGGACATGTGTAAACCAGGTCCATTGAGAACCGGTCACATTCACATGTCATGTAAATTGGATATGGTTTAAGACGCATCCAATTCGCATATGTTAACCCAGCCCTAGAAGCTTCTTTCTTATATCTGAAGGACTATAATGAAAAGGTCTCTCAGATGAAGATTCAGGCTCTGTCCATGGCTGTCATGAATTTTCTATCACCTGTTGTACTATAAAAGGGTCTCACTGCTCCTGCTGCATTCTGTGTAAATGATCCAGTAAACCTCCCTTGTAATGGCCACAACAGGCAGACAAGACCTGCAAGAATCAAGATCCCACTGTTGGAGTCCATGAAATAAAACTCTGAATTATTCAACAAGGTGGGATCTAGCAAAAACCTGAAGCATCTGCTTTGGGCGGAATGAACAAGTCATTTTTATAATCCACATTACAATTACTGGATTGTAAGCTAACAGGCAGAGAACACAATCAGAAGTGGTTAGCTTTGCAAATTAGGGATATTTTTGGGAACAAACCTTCACAATCTCTGTTTTACACCTCTGCAGGTTGCGGCTGATACGTTTTTAATGTTTTTTTGTATTTTTGATAGGTGTCTGTTATCTTGTGGAAGAAACAAGCAAAAATGCAGCAGAAATGCACCAAAAACGCATGCACTGCATTTTTTGTGTGTTTCCATTGAAGTCTATGGACCAAAAATGCAACCTGCTGCGGGAAAAAAGTCCCTGACCCTTTCCAAAAAATGCACAGATGTTAGCATGACCCATAGGAAACCATATTGAATGGACTGTAGTGCGTTTTTACAAAACTGAATCCACACTTAAAAAAGCATAGGTGTGAACACAGCTACTCTACACTGTCTGCAGTAGAAATGGATGGGATGGTCTGACATGATATCCTGGAGTAAAAGAAACATGGAGGGTGCCAATGCTGACTTCTGAAACGGTTAATTACCTGATTGTCTCTTATATCAATACTGAGAATCAGATGGAAAAACATGCGGCTAATAAAGTCAGCACTCATGATCTGCAAACTTATTCAAGGTACTGAAGAATTCAGGTCAACATGGCAGCCAGAAAATTAGCATTTTCAAAAGGAGAGTTCAGCAGAGGCAAACTATGTATTTTCTCCATATAGATGTCCTGTGCTAAACACAGTACACTGGTATGGGGCTTCTGGTGAACAGGAAACAAGTCACTGACACCCAATGGGACTTAGTGCTGGAAAAAATATCTTTAAAGACCACCAGTATGATACAATCTGTTTGTTTTGATTTTTTCTTTACAATTAGTATTAAAAACACATATGATAACATTTCCAATGGTCGCCTGAGGAAGCAAAGCTGTGAAACGTGTCGAGAGAAGAAGGCTGCTCCCTTCCACCACCAATGGACTTATGGGAATATTCTGTACCCATCTGATGAAGCCTGCTGGTCATATATGGGGAGAGTCACACAGGGAAGGACACCTACTATAATGTTCCTGGATTGTCTTCTCTGCTTTATGCAGAGATAAGGAATCCTTGTATTTTGTGTATTTTTAGTACTTATTGTATAAACAAAAAAAAAAAATGATTTTATTGTATTGGTGGTCTTAAAACATATCATTTTTAGCACCTTTTAAGGTCCCGTTAGGTGACTATGACTTTATTAATATTAGGAATTTGGAGACTTATCCAGCAGCTCGGTGTGTGCGATTGTAATCCTGGTGAAGGTGAGGCAAACAATAAATTGATGAACATAATAAACTAGTACACGTCTCCTGGTGTAAAGGTGGACATACCCTGAAAGAATCTGACATGATTGGATGGATGTATGCTGACAAATCCATTCATTCTCCATACAAGCTCAGACTATCACATCATTCTCACAATATCTGTAATGAGTGGCATTGTCTGCCTGTAAGTTGCCGGCTTGGGCAATCTGTGCCCATTGGAGTTCTGATACTAGGGTATAGTAATGGGGGGGGGGGGGGGACTGGCACGTTACTAACAGTTATATATATATATATATATATATATATATATAGGACATAGTAAAGTACTGCTGAACCTAGACATGAACAGACTTCACTGCTTGTTGCTTCCAACTACAGTGTGATTGCAGTGGGTGTGCTGTGTGTAATGTAAATAAATGGGCTGAGCTGGCGTGCTGCTCCTTCTCATTTCCTTGGCATGGTGAAGACAAACACAATATTTGAATATTGTGTAAATAAATGGGGGGGGGGGGGGGCTGGATGGTCCTGCAGGGCACTAGGTAATGAACAGGATAAACTGCCACTCGGAGTACAGACTGAATGCACAGGGGCCCTGGACACATCACTGATAGTGTACACCGGGGGCACGGACAGGAGACACCGGGGGCACGGACAGGAGACACCGGGGGCACGGACAGGAGACACCGGGGGCACGGACAGGAGACACCGGGGGCACGGACAGGAGACACCGGGGGCACGGACAGGAGACACCGGGGGCACGGACAGGAGACACCGGGGACATGGACAGGAGCAGTGTACACTGGGGACATGAACCGGAGACATGGACAGGACCGGAGACACCGGGGACATGGACAGGAGACACCGGAGACATGGACAGGAGCAGTGTACACTGGGGACATGGACAGGAGACACGAGCAGTGTACACTGGGGACATGGACAGGAGACACCGGGGACAGGAGCAGTGTACACCGGGTATATATACAGGAGACCCCGGGGACATGGACAGGAGACACCGGGGACATGGACAGGAGACACCGGGGACACCAGGGACACCAGGGACATGGACAGGAGACCCCGGGGACATGGACAGGTCAGGAGACATGGACAGGAGACATGGACAGGTCAGGAAACAGCGGAGACATGGACAGGTCAGGAGACCCCGGAGACATGGACAGGTCAGGAGACAGCGGAGACATGGACAGGTCAGGAGACAGCGGAGACATGGACAGGTCAGGAGACAGCGGAGACATGGACAGGTCAGGAGACAGCGGAGACATGGACAGGTCAGGAGACAGCGGAGACATGGACAGGTCAGGAGACAGCGGAGACATGGACAGGTCAGGAGACAGCGGAGACATGGACAGGTCAGGAGACAGCGGAGACATGGACAGGTCAGGAGACAGCGGAGACATGGACAGGTCAGGAGACAGCGGAGACATGGACAGGTCAGGAGACAGCGGAGACATGGACAGGTCAGGAGACAGCGGAGACATGGACAGGTCAGGAGACAGCGGAGACATGGACAGGTCAGGAGACCCCGGAGACATGGACAGGTCAGGAGACAGCGGAGACATGGACAGGTCAGGAGACAGCGGAGACATGGACAGGTCAGGAGACAGCGGAGACATGGACAGGTCAGGAGACAGCGGAGACATGGACAGGTCAGGAGACCCCGGAGACATGGACAGGTCAGGAGACAGCGGAGACATGGACAGGACAGGTGACCCCGGGGACAGGACAGGTGACCCCGGGGACAGGACAGGTGACCCCGGGGACTGGACAGGTCAGGTGACCCCGGGGACTGGACAGGTCAGGAGACCCCGGGGACAGGACAGGAGACACACTGCAAATCCTATTCACTGACAGAATCATCACAAGGTGAACGTACAGAACAAACTGGCACCCAGGTCTGGGGATAAATTTACAGAACACACTATATACTGCTCACCGATATACTCATTATAGGAATACACCTATATATATATATATATATCTCCCCGGGTGAATGTAGAGAATACACCGATATACACATACATCTCCCCGGGTGAATGTAGAGAATACACTGCCATGACATCCCGCTCCCGGGCACACTGGTCGCATAGTGAATGACATATCGCTCACATGGTACACGGACACACGGTTCTACAGCTTGATATAGGAGTACACACGGACACACTGCGGGCACTTACCGCTCCGTTGGCGGGGTTGGTGTCGTCGTGCTCGGACAGGGCAGGTGACGGTCCATAGACGGAGCTCCGTCTCCTCAGACTCAGGCCGCTCCTCAGTAGGGCCGGCAGTTCCCTCAGCTTGTGCTTAAGCTGCGCTTGTTGCTCGCGGACACTGCGGCTCCGGCACAGGGCAGGGATGGCGGCTCCGGCGGGGGACACACCGACTCCGCTACTCTCCGGCTGCATCTTCCCGCTCCTCACCTGCCGCCCTGCAGTCATACTGCCTCTGCCGTGCGGGACATGATGGTGACAGGCTCGGTGCTTGGTGTGTGCGGCGGGCGGACTCAAGCCTCACCTACTATTGTCAGACGACGCATCTCCACAAACACACCCCGGCCGGCTCTGTACGAGGATAAGGGGGGGGGGGGAGTACTGCAACGCGACGGCTATGACAGCCCACTGTGCTCATTCACCTCATATCACTGCATTCACCTGGAGATACACACTGCTCATTCACCTGGAGATACACACTACTCATATCACTACATTCACCTGGAGATACACTGCTCATTCACCTGGAGATACACACTACTCATATCACTACATTCACCTGGAGATACACTGCTCATTCACCTCATATCACTGCATTCACCTGGAGATGCACACTGCTCATTCACCTCATATCACTGCATTCACCCGGAGACGCACACTGCTCATTCACCGCATATCACTGCATTCACCCAGGGATACACGCTGCTCATTCACCTCATATCACTGCATTCACCTGGAGATACACACTGCTCATTCACCTCAAATCACTGCATTCACCTGGAGATACACACTGCTCATTCACCTGGAGATACACACTACTCATATCACTACATTCACCTGGAGATACACTGCTCATTCACCTGGAGATACACACTACTCATATCACTACATTCACCTGGAGATACACTGCTCATTCACCTCATATCACTGCATTCACCTGGAGATGCACACTGCTCATTCACCTCATATCACTGCATTCACCCGGAGACGCACACTGCTCATTCACCGCATATCACTGCATTCACCCAGGGATACACGCTGCTCATTCACCTCATATCACTGCATTCACCTGGAGATACACACTGCTCATTCACCTCATATCACTGCATTCACCTGGAGACACACACTTCTCATTCACCTCATATCACTGCATTCACCTGGAGATACACACTGCTCATTCACCTCATATCACTGCATTCACCTGGAGATACACACTGCTCATTCACCTCAAATCACTGCATTCACCTGGAGATACACACTGCTCATTCACCTCATATCACTGCATTCACCTGGAGATACACACTGCTCATTCACCTCAAATCACTGCATTCACCTGGAGATGCACACTACTCATATCACTACATTCACCTGGAGATACACTGCTCATTCACCTCATATCACTGCATTCACCCAGGGATACACGCTGCTCATTCACCTCATATCACTGCATTCACCTGGAGATACACTGCTCCTTCATCTATCACTACATTCACCTGGAGACACACACTGTTCGTTCACCTCCATTGGCTCCCGATGATGTGGGGGGCGGGGGCGGGGTCGAGTCCTGCTGTCTCTGTGTCAATAGACGCAGCAGCAGGACAGGGGAGCGCGCCCGCATGGGAGTCCCAAAGGAGAGCGCTTCTCTGACTGGGTACTCGAGAAGAGGAGGAGCCACGAGTGCCACTGAGGGACCCCGGAAGAGGGGGATCAGGGCCACTCTGTGCAATACCAACTGCACAGTAGAGATAAGTATGACGTGTTTGTTATTTAAAAACAAAACAAAAAACAAGGGTTTAGTAACCCTTTAGGATTGAGACACAGCCTCAATCTGCACAGTGTGTAGCTGGCTGCTATGTTCTGACCTGTGAAACTCCCAGATTAGAATGGCAGCCCATTTGCAGTAGCCAGCTACACACTGTGCAGATCGAGCCCAGGCTGTGTGCAGTGCGGGGGTGGAAGGAGAAGCTTTGCTGAGTGCCCTGCCTGCAGTGACCCTGTCCTGTTCTCTGCTGACCCCTGTCCTCTGCCCTGCTAACCCCTTGTACCCTGCTTGGTCAGAGGTGTCCAAGCCCATTGGGCGGGGTGATATAGGTCAGTGTGCATGGCCAGGGCAGCGCTGGCTGAGGCAGCACATTTTGCAAGCAAAGGGTCGGTTTGAGCGGCATCTTATGTGCGATAACTGTGTGATCCCAGTGTGAACCGATCCTTAAGCAGTTCAAGGCAATATAACACTTCATTACCTTATGGTTCCATCAAACATGGCTGGTTCTGTATAGCATTTTGCCTTCTAGAATCCTCCAACTTACTGGTTACCTACTATGGGGAACATTGGCGGCATTCAAAGCCAACTACAGGTGCTCTATATTTTTAGCAGAAACAGGTCCCAATATTGATGGAGGGTTGGCCTCCATATTCAACCCCCAGGGGGAATAATGTGTAGCGGGTATGTACTATTTAGGGGCAGCATCTGGGTGGTAGTATTATCCAGATGCACTAATTGGTAGAGTAGGGCTGTGTTCTATTCGTGTGAGGACATCAGTGGTGTTCAGTTCCCTGCGGCTCGGTAGGTGGCGCTATCGCTTTGGGCCGGGGTTGACCCACCACTGCAGTGCCGTACCCTTTGTGACCTCTCGCAGCAGCTGTACGGCGGGGCGGGGAACCCGCTGGGCTTGCTGGGAGAGGGTATAAAGGGGCGGACATCTTCACCAAGAGGTCCGAGTCCCAGGCACCTTTAGCCTGAGGGCTGCTGTCCGTGATCCGTGTGCAGGCGCCCTTGGCCTGTACACGTGGAGTTCGTGTTCCATCCCAGACACCTTCAGTCTAGGGTGAGGTACTCAACCGGAGGCCTGGGGCCCAGTACCTTCCACTGGGTCCCGCAAGGGAGGGATCATCCTAAGGTGCCCCGGGTGTTGGGCGCCTGAATCCAGGGCGTAAGGGACCAGAGAGGGGATCCTCCCGAAGAGCTGGTACAGCATATTGCCAGTGCCAGGTGGACCTCTGGAGACCACCTGGATGGATGTCTTTCCCGAACAGGGGCCAATTCATCAGGGAAGGTGGTTCATGTTCTATGGCCGGTGGCAGCGGCCCATCTAATCAACTCAGGTCGGTCGCAGAGACCTGCTCTTAGGCCTGTGGCGGGGGCCTCAACAGTTCACCCGGTCGGTGGCAGCGACCAATCTCACGGTCGGTGGCAGAGACCATGCGCCAAGCCTATTTGCACTAGAAGGAATAGGAGAGTTCATTGTGCCTGGACCTACTCGTATCCACATCCTGTCTGTTTATTCAAAAGTTCAACTGATGCTGTTCACTTGTCAAGAAGAATAAAGGAGTGTTGGACTTTTTATGGTGTGGGGCTCTATTACTGAGGCCTCGTACACACGGCCGAGATTCTCGTTGAAAAAAACATGTCGTTTTTTTCGACGAGATTCTTGGACAAGAAACTTGTCCCGGCCGAGTGTACACACGCTCGTTTCAAAGAACCCGCGGTTCTTTGAAAGGAGCGTACGCGGTGACGTCATCGACTACGTCGAGCATGCGCTCGTCACATTCGATGCCGTCGCCGCCATCTTGGTATACCCTACGTATGCCTAGGAAGCTACCGCGCATGCGTCGAATTCATTTCGAACATGCGCGGGCTTCCGGGAGGACAGGTAAGTGCACACACACTCACTTTTCTCGTCGAGAAACATGCCGACGAGAATCTCGACGAGAAAATAGAAAGCAGGTTCTCTATTTTCTCGTCGAGGTTTCTTGTCGGTTTTCTCGACGAGAAACCCGATAGCAGCGTACACACGACCGATTTACTCGGCAAGACCTCTCTGCCAGCAAGTTTCTTGCTGGTTCTTGCCGAGAAAATCGGTCGTGTGTACGAGGCCTGACTGTCAAACTTCTACAGGAGAAGCAGAGGCTCCATCCAGAACACAGGCCCGAAGGTAAAATAAGTGTTGGCTTTCACCTCTGCACAATAGAGGACATAGGCCGTAGTGAACCTCATCCTCCTCCCGCATACCCCTAGACAAGCCAGCCGTTTTATTCACAAGGGGACGGGGGGTGAGGCCGCTACAAATGTATTGAACAGACGGCCACCATCCTAACACCACAAATTACATTTTGCCATCCACTTTGCCTTCTTACAACTTAGTCCTCATGTAAACAAGTATTTAGAAGCTCAAACATGCTGAAACATAAAATTCCTAGTGCTTTCCTGCACCCAGGGAGCAGCAGGTGGCGCATACAGCCAGCCATACAAGTGAAAGTCTGTATGTGGCCATACTCATGTAAACGACAATGCTCCTGTACATCAGCGTTTATCTGCACATCTGCGGTCTGTTTGTCGAAACGTGCAAGTTTTGCATTCAGGGTAAAATGACGTACATGCCACCATTACATCAGTAAAAACTGTAAAAAAGGCATAGAAGGAGGAATCTGTTAGATTTCTATTGTTCAACCCACAGGCTAAACAGAAGAAATCTATATGGGTATGGCCAGCTTTAGAGAAGGGACTCTGTATGATGTTTCATCTCTGAGACTGTAGAAATCTCCTGGTGAAGGAATCACTAGTACATGCCATGAATGAGTGATTAATGGACACTAATCTCCTTCCCTCATTCAAATCTATGGAGGAGATTAGGCGCTAATACTTTCTGCTTTGAGACCAAATTACAGCATTGCACAGTCACGGTAAGCAATGAGAAAAGGAGTTTTTGCTTAGGTGAAATTTCACCAACAGCGAAATCTATAATTTGGTGGCAAAATCACCCTTTCATCCCCAGTCACTGTAAATCAATTACATGATTGCAAATCTTTTGCAGGCCAACACCCATAAAAATAGTGCATATGTGCACATATATCAGCTGATTGTACAAGATTTAAGTCACTTGTTTGTACTTGCTGCCTCGGTAGTCTAAGCAGCCCGTAGATATGAGATCACAGTCGCCAAATGCAGATGTTTCGGTGTTGGTAGACACATAATGGCCAGCCCAGAACTCTTGTGGGTCATCAATAAGATGTGTTAGAAAACTGATTTTTGTTGTCCTTCTTAAAGCTGTATTAAACCCAAAAGCAGAAATGTATTATATTGCAGATTAGCCGTTCCTATATATGATGAATGTATTAGTTTCCTTTTTTAGGCTTTCTATCTTCTATTTTTATCTGGTGATCCAGCCAGCAAGTCTGTTGTTTTTCAAAAAGCACACACTCTCCAGCAGAATGTATCAGTTTATATGGATAAGACAAACCAACTAACACAACATTAGTTAGAAGGCTAGCCGCAGGCTAGCCTGAATTTGTAGGAGGAGTCTGGGGGCTATTTATCCCCCCTCCTCTCTCCTCTCCTGCGTCGGCAGGGTTTCTGGGTCACAGCTGATGACGTCATTTCCGGGTTCCGCGTCACTTCCGCTTTCTACACTGTGCGGCGGTCGGCTGCAGGCGTCGTGGCTGGCTTTCTCCTCTCAGGGCTCATGCCGGGTTTCATTCAGGGGGACGCCCGCCGCTACTGCCGCATGGCTCACGCCGGGCGTCAGAGGGGGGGCCACCCACTCGCCTGCCTCGCTTCCCGGGCTCACGCTGTCAGTGTCGGAGGGAAGGCCGCCCGCTCTCTTTCTCCCCACACTCGTACCGGGCGACGTGGGGGGCGCGCGCTCACTCCTTCCGCTCATACCTCCCGCTCGCCTGCTCATTCCTCCCTGTGTGCGTGTAAGGTAAGGGGGGGTTGTCTGGTTTGTCGGCGGTTGAAGTCATGGCAGTCCCCCTGCCTGTGCTTACTCCGGGCATCTGCAGGGGGGGGGGCCGCCTACCTACCGGTATCTTTGTGGGGGGGTGTCGTGCCCCCCCTTTGTGGGGGGGGGTATGCACGCCGGCCTCCTTGCAGGGACGACCGCTCGTCACCCGCTCCTCCGGGGGGGGCCTTAGCTGTGAGAGCTGGGGCCCCTCCATCCACCCTCCCTTTCCTCTGGGTTCACTCTAGGCGTTCGGGGTTCCATGGTAACCGCCCGCCTGCTTCCCCTAGTACTCACGCCGGAGGGGGGGGCGGCCATCCAGCCTCCAGCATTGCCAGGGCTCCATCTCGTCCGGCTCCGGCCCACCCGGTCAGCCGCCTATTTCTCCCGGAGCTCTGAGCAGCAGCACGCTCAGCTGAGAGACTGGTGCTGTGGGTGGTTCACCTCCGGTTTCTTTGTGCCTCCAGTGTCGTGGAGGCCGCCCGCTCCTCCCGGAGCTCGTGGGGGGGGTGCCGTCCCTCCGTCCTCCTCCTACCCGTCCTCCTGCTTCATCCCACCGGCTTCGTGGGGGGGGGCTGCCCGCCCGCTTCTCCCAGCGCTCATGGGGGGGGGGGCGTCCACACACTCCGCTGGGCTCCCTCTGGTTGGAGGCCGCCCACCTGCTTCTCCTGGTTCTCGCGCCGGGGCAGGGGGGGGCATCCATCCATTTTTCCCAGGGCTCAGTTTGCATCATGGGGGGGGGGGGTCAGCTGATTGTTTTCCTGGAGCTCAGAGCAGCAGCACGCTCAGCCAGGAGTCTGGTGCTGGTGGTTTCTCCTCTCCGGTTTGTTCATTATGCTGGGGGGGGGGGGGCACTCCGGATGCCTCTCCGCCAGGGTGGGGAGGGTAGTGCAGGAGGGGGGTCTGCCCACGGCAGTTCGTCCTTCCGGGGGGCACCACTGTTTAGGTGTCAGTATTTCTTGTGCTTCAGTCTAACATGTATTTCGCCTGTTGTTTTTCTCCCGGTGCTTCCAGTGCTCAGAGTGGCAGCACGGTCGGCCGGGAGTCGGTGGTGGTTCACCGCACCAGAGGAGGAGGACACCCGTCAGATGGTGAGTATGCCACATGGTGTATTGTTCGGGTCGCATCATACAGGAGGTCGCACCCTGCTGTCGTTGCTTTGTTTTGTCATTGTGTTCATCTTTCTGCATCCTCATACGTTTCCATGCATCTATCACTGTACATGTCATGCCGGGGGGGGGGGGGGGCGTCTGTGTCAGGGGAGTCTGTCCGCTCACTCCTCCCCTCACTCACTGGACTCCTTCGGCTTATCCTGTTCGCCAGGCAGCATGGGGGGGGGCGTCAGTTCACCCTTCTCACACCTCCGGGTGCTCACTCCTCTGGGCTCGCTCTGGCTGGTGGCCGCCGTGTGGCGGGGCAGCATGGGAGGGGGACCATCCTGCTTATTCCTCCCGGTGCTCGCCGGGCAGCAGTGAGGCGGGGGTGGCGGCTTCAGCTGTGGTTACTGGTTGGATGGGAGAGGGGGGGCGGGGGACTGCTCGCTGCACGGCAGGGTGGCCTTGGCATCCAGACCTTGGTCCAGGTTATCCCATCCCCAGATCCTCAGCTATGTCTGTGAAGATATGCTTGGCTGGGGTGTCCTGGCATGGCTCAGTGAGCCAGGGGTGCTAGCCAGCCGAATCTTAGCGCAGACCCTGTCTACCTTGGGGGTCATTGGTGGTATTGTCTGTTTGCTGGGCTGTGTTGGCATACGGGGGGCGTCTATCCACCCACCTCTCCAGGGGTACACTGAGGGGGGCTGTCCACCATTGCTCCGTGGTCACCCTAGCAGCTTAGGAGGGGTTGTCCACCCACGTCTCCACAGGTCACGTCTGGCAGTTTTCAGTACGTTATTCTGGGGGTGTCCTGACTTGGCCCTGCGAGCCGGGGGGGGCTAGCCAGCCGCATCTTGCTCTTGTATCCAGTCTACCTTGGGGTCTCTGAGCCAGGGGTGGGGGGATGCTGTTCAGGTTAGGGGGGCTGTTGGTGGAGTAGCTTCACTTCCACGATCGTTCGGGTATTCATGCGTCACGTGGTTTCTGTCTTAACGGTTCTGGCGGCAGCTTGTTGCTGTCAGCGGCCTGTGAGCGTTTTGCTGTCATGGCTTTTCCGGTCTTGGCGCGTTCCTGTCGTAGCGTTTTCCTGTCATGGCGTTTTTTCTGTCAGCTTGTGCAGGTTCTTACTTCCGTAGGTTTCATTGTACTTTTGTAGGTTCTTGCATTCCTGGTTCAGTTGGCTAGGTTTCACATCTCGGTTTCTGTCACGTCTACAGATCCTCACGGGCTCAGGTTTTTTCGTTGGTCTTGTTCTTTGACTACAATCTTCTCGCCCGTTACATTACGTCACACATTTGCATTCGTTTCATTTCATCGGCAGGACTACCCACCACGGTCTGTGGGTACTCAGGTCCTGAGGTTTCAGCTTACACCGGTAGCTGTTTTTCTTCTTCGTTCAGTTCCGTATCATCTTACTTCCGTAGGTTCTTCGTAGCTTTGTAGGTTCTTGCATTCCTGGTTCAGTTGGCTAGGTTTCACATCTCGGTTCTGTCACGTCTACGGATCCTTGCGGGCTCAGGTTTTTTGTTGGTCTTGTTCTTTGACCACAATCTTCTCGCCCGTTACGTTACGTCATACGTTTGCATTCGTTTAGTGTCATCTGCGGGACTACCCACCACGGTCTGTGGGTACTCAGGTCCTGAGGGTGCAGTTTCTACGATCTGTCATCATGCAATAGTTTCCTTGCGCTCACTCACGTCACACGCCGGGGGGGACGTTTTTTCAGGTTCATTATACATGGTCCCACCTTTACTGCTTATGTCTTCGCTCGGGGGTTGGTACAGAGGGGGTCGTGTTCTGTCTTAGCATATTTTACCCCAGCGTGTTTCTGTTTAGCAGGTCAGCCAGTCCTAGCGTGGTCTGGCATAACTTGGCAGTGCTGTGCAGTTTCCGCTCGCACCCACAGCCGTTGCAACGTTGTTTGTTTTCCTTGTCTCGTCACACTTTTCGTTCAGGTTCTTGCATACCGGGGGTAGTTAGCCAGGGTGCGCATCTCAGGATCTGTCACGTCTACGGATCCATACGGGCTGAGGTTTCGTTTTTAATTGGTTGTTGACCACAATCTTCTCGCCTGTATACCATACGTCATACGTGCACGTTCATTCTTACGCCTATACTACTACCCACCACGGTCCGTGGGTACATCGGCCCTGAGTGTTTCGTTTTTTAATCACCTGTCTCTGCGCGGCAGGTTACTCGGGCTCATTTACTACACACATTTACTACATACACTAGGGTGGGTTCTGTCTTCAGGTTCATTCACGCGCTGAGGTCTGGTCATTTCTGCTCACATCTTGTCCCAGGCAGATACAGAGGGGTGGTGTCTTGTGTCTGGTTGTCTGTTGTCTTTTCTTTGTATGTTAGGGTTGAGGTAGGCTGCATGTTTCGGCGGCATCACAGGCAGGTTCATCCCTTCCACTCCATGTGGGGATTTCTGACCAGGGTGGTACTCCCCTGGTGGGGAGTTGGTCGGTCTTGGCTCTGCGGGGCGGTGAGTCATCTCAGGGGTTTCCTTTCTCCAGCCGCTACCGGGTAGGCGGTACATTTCAGTTGGTTTCCTGTTCTGTCCTAGATACCAGCACGATGCATGCTCTGGGCCGTATTCTTAGCACAGTTGGATGCGGGCCTATCAGGCTCCCCACGGCCTCTCATGTTCACTGGACAGGTTGTATGTGTTTTAACTCTCTTGGGCAGGGTGTCAGCACACCCCAGCTCCTGCATTTCGGCAGGCAGTCCAGCGTCTCCTTGGTTCCAGGTTTTGGTAAGCCTTCGGTTCGACAGGCCAGCCGGTTCCGAGGGGAGCTCACTGTCACTCGGGTAGGTTGGGTTATGCCATGTCTGGTTCTGTGCGGTCATCGGGGCATACGGTTTTAGCGTGTTGACATCGTCCATCCACTCCTGCAACACTTGCAGGTATCCGGCTCTTAGACCCCCCCTTCACTCCTGTCAGTTTGTCCTTTTTGGCATCTATCCCTCTCACGTCCCCATTACCATGTATGGACGGTTAGGCCAGGGGTTGTAGGTATTCACGGAGATACTCATCCTGGTTACTGGGCACAACCCTTGCATTATTCCTCGGGGCTCCTCGGGACAGCCCTTGTTCCGTCTCTCCCAAGGGTCCGCTCGCCACTAGCAGTTCGTTCCTAGGTCCATGTTTCTGGTGTAGGCTTATCCAGTCAGGTACGGGGGAGGTGGTTGGTTTCTGGGCAGGTTTTCAAGTTCTGTCGGATGGGGCCCTTCTAGTCTTCGTGCACAGGTCACTGGTTTCTGCGATCGTAACGGATGCTTACCAGTTCCAATCATTGACGTCATCCAGACGGTTTGTTACCTGCCCTTCTTCTTTTTCAAACTCACCTAGTCCGGCTCTTTTTGCCCACTTTTAGGCGTACTGACCAGCAGGCTATGGCACAACTCAAGCCTTGGGTAGTTAGGGTATCACATTCTCAGTTGAAGACTTTGACTATTCACTAGTGAAGACTCTGACTACAAGTTAGAAGGCTAGCCGCAGGCTAGCCTGAATTTGTAGGAGGAGTCTGGGGGCTATTTATCCCCCCTCCTCTCTCCTCTCCTGCGTCGGCAGGGTTTCTGGGTCCCCACCCACCCGTTTCCCCTTTTGCATACAATAAATTTCTTATTTCATTTCTCCAGTCATACTCAGGGTATGCCCACTTTTAGGCGTACTGACCAGCAGGCTATGGCACAACTCAAGCCTTGGGTAGTTAGGGTATCACATTCTCAGTTGAAGACTTTGACTATTCACTAGTGAAGACTCTGACTACAAATTTATTCATGCAAAACCTTTGTCCCAAAAGGAAAACAAACTGTTTGCTTTAACTGCTTAAAGCGGAGCTCCACCCTAAAGTGGAACTTTCCGCTCTTCGGAAACCCTCCCCCCCCTCCGGTGTCACAATTGACACCTTTCAGGGGGGAGGGGGGTGCAGATACCTGTCTAAGACAGGTATTTGCACCCACTTCCTGGAGTCCTCCCTGCGGGAAATTTGCAGGAAGTATGTAACTTCCCGCAGAATACCCTTTGTTTTCTGGGAGACACTCGGCTCCCAGAACACACGGGGACCAGTCAGAACGGCACAGCGTGACTCGCGCATGCGCCATAGGGAACCGGGCAGTGAAGCCGCAAGGCTTCACTTCCTGGTTCCCTTACCAAGGATGGCGGTGGGGGCAGCAGAGTTACGAGCGATTGCTCGTCCTCTGCTGCGGACGTCGCTGGACTCCAGGACAGGTAAGTGTCCTAATATTAAAAGTCAGCAGCTGCAGTATTTGTAGCTGCTGGCTTTTTTTTTTTTTTTCGGCGGAGCTCCGCTTTAACCTCCCTGGCGGTATGATTCTGTCTGGAATTTTGTACCAAAAGCGGTACAATTATTTTGCATGGAAACTTGGTGTTATATATTGTAGACCTGCAATTCTTAGTAATTACTTACTTAAACCTGACCAAACAAGAGTCTAGTAGACATCCCGGGTATGATAAAGTTTGAAACACAAAATCACAAATTATAATATAATAAATAACTATAAATAATTATAACAAATAGTAATGTAATTATAATAAAAATTATTCACTAATGTAATTGTAGTGGCCTCCACTCTCTCCTCTCTACTCTTCTTGCTCTGGCACTCGTCTAGGGGTACTCTGAGGGAGAGAGTGCGGGGTCACCACGCCAAGTCCCCCTGCAGAGTATGTGCAGTGAGAGACAATCCTCTTTTACCTTCGGGTCGGTGTTCTGCATCTGGAAACCTCCTCCTGGTTTTCTCGAACAGTGTCTGCCAGTAAATGAGCCCCACACCACTAAAGTCCAACACTCCTTTATTCTTCCAATAACAGAGTAATGCACAGACAGTTGGACTCCCTCAACGAACAGAACAGACAAGGGGAGTGTGGATGCGAGTAGGCCCAGGCACAATGAACTCTCCACTTTCCTTCCTGAAAGTGGGTTGCGGTCTCCGAGCGAAGGGGGATTTCCTTCCAGGCGGTCTCCGATGGAAGGCTAACCTGTCACCGGCAATATACTGCACCAGGTCTTCAAGCAAGTATCTCCCACCGGTCCATTACGCCCTCCGGATTCGGGTACCCACTCCCAGGGTCCCCTAGGATCTCCTTCCCTCGCGGAACTCAGTGTTGGGCACTGAGCTCCAGACCTCCATCCGAGTACGTCACCCCAGGCTAAAGGTGCCTGGGATGGAACACGACCTCCGAACGTCCTCTAGGCCTAGGCCGCCTAGAGGACCGACACGAACCACCGCCCACAGGCTGAAGGTGCCCGGGACTCGACCCCGTGACAAAGATGGCCAGCCCCTTTATACCCTCTCCCAGCAAGCACGGCGGGTTCCCCGCCCCACCATACTGCTGCCGAGGGAGGACAAAAAGGGAGCCCGGCACACAGCAATGGTTCAACCCCAGCCCAAGGCGACAGCGCCACCCGCTGGGCTGCAGGGAACTGCACATCACTGGTGTCTCTGCCAGTTTTAAATACACAGAAAAGTGTATACCCGCTACATAATCAAATCAAAAACACTGAAATTTGCTCAGTTGCAGAATTGTCGCTGTCATTAAATTTAGTGTTTGATGACGAATTTCCCCACAAATCGATATCGCTCAATTCTGCAAGTGATTCTAATTTATTATCGCTGTTTTCTAGCTGGTCTAAAACCACTTTTGACATAAAGGGACACTTTTTGGTTGCTATGAACAATCTCCAGTTTCCAGGCAGAAAGAACAGTTTTTATAATATAAAACTGCATGCAGAACACTGGACAGACCACTAGGGACAAAGGGGATGTGTAATTATTTGATACAGTACTGAAATCAGTAAGATTACAGTGTACTGTATGTGTTCTGTGTGTTTCACTTTTTGAATTTGGCACTCGGCAGTGTGGATCGAGCGAGGAGACGGCTCGCACACACTGCGGGAGGACATCGCAGGATCCAGGGAACAAGGTAAGTAACTTCCCTGTATCCTGCAATGCAATCCCAAGTCTGGCTCAGGGTTACCGCTCTTAGCATGAAAAACTCACCCCGAGCCACCACATCTAGTGATTGGTAAGCTAAAATATAAGACATTGGTGCTTTGGGTTTAACCACTTAACGACCGCCCACTGTAAATATATGTCGGCAGAATGGCACCGACAGGCAGAATCACGTATATGTACGTGATTGCCTTTGTATAGTTGGGGGGTCCGATCGGACCCCCCTTCTTTACAGTGAGCGGTCGTTTTACCTTCGGGAGCGACCCGGCATGAGGGGACGGCCGTTCGATTCCGGCCACCCCCTCTCGATCGCTCCCGGCGAATGAGAGCTTCCCCTGCCTGTGTACTGTTTACACAGGCTGGAGGAAGTGATGTCATCTCTCCTGCGGCGCTCACATATACCGAGCGCCGTACAGGAGAAGATGCAGGTTAGTGCACACAACACTACACTGACACCAGGACACGTAGGCACATAAATCGCCCCCCCAGGCCCCCCCAGATCACCCCCCAGCCCCCAGTCACAGTGTCACTGATTGCAGTGACCATTTATTTAGTGATCACTGCAATCAGTGACATTTGTGACTGTAAAAGTGTCAGTACATTCAGTTTTAGGTCCAGTGTAGTCCCCTAACCCCCCCTAATAAAGGTTTAACCCCCTGATCACCCCCCAGATAACCCTTTCACCCCCTAGCACCGCCGTCACTAAGCGATCATTTTTCTGATCGATGTCTTAGCGTCGGTGATGCTGATCGGTAGCCAGTAATTTTTTTTAGGTTCGCCGCAGGTTTTTATAGCGTCGGGTACCCCCATATATTACCTAATAAAGGTTTAACCCCCTTGATCACCCCCCAGGTAACCCTTTCACCCCCTAGCACCGCCGTCACTAAGCGATCATTTTTCTGATCGATGTCTTAGCGTCGGTGATGCTGATCGGTAGCCAGTAATTTTTTTTTAGGTTCGCCGCAGGTTTTTATAGCGTCGGGTACCCCCATATATTACCTAATAAAGGTTTAACCCCCTTGATCACCCCCCAGGTAACCCTTTCACCCCCTATTACCACTGTCGCTAAGCGATCATTTTTCTGATCGCTGTCTTAGCGTCGGTGATGCAGATCGGTAGCCAGTAATTTTTTTTAGGTTCGCCGCAGGTTTTTATAGGGTCAGGTACCCCCATATATTATCTAATAAAGGTTTAACCCCCTGATCGCCCCCAGGTAACCCTTTCACCCCCTATCACCACTGTCGCTAAGCGATCGTTTTTATGATCGTTGTCTTAGTGTCGGTGATGCAGATCGGTAGCCAGTAATTTTTTTTTAGGTTCGCCGTCAGGTTTTTATATAGCGTCAGGTACCCCCATATATTACCTAATAAAGGTTTTAACCCCCTAATTGTCCCTAGTTAACCCTTTCACCAGTGATCATCATATAAGTGTTACGGGTGACGCTGGTTAGTTAGTTTGCTTTTTATAGTGTCATTGCACCCGCCGTATATAACCCAATAAAGGTTTAACCCCCTGATCGCCCGGCGGGTGATATCAATTAGGTTTTAGCGTCAGAGAGGGTCTGCGTCACACCCCAGGCAGCGTCAGGTTAGTGCCAGTAACGCTAACACCCACGCGTGAAGCATACACCTCCCTTAGTGGTATAGTATCTGAACAGATCAATATCTGATCTGATCAGATCTATACTAGCGTCCCCAGCAGTTTAGGGTTCCCAAAAACGCAGTGTTAGCGGGATCAGCCCCTGCTAGCACCTGCGTTTTGCCCCTCCGCCCAGCCCAGGCCACCCAAGTGCAGTATCGATCGATCACTGTCACTTGCAAAACACAACACACATAACTGCAGCGTTCGCAGAGACAGGCCTGATCCCTGCGACTCCAGTGCTGTAGGAGGTGATTTCACCACAGTTAAAAAAAAAAAAGCATATATGCCGAAGCATTGGGGCAGCAGGGGCGGAGGAGCGATTTTGCTCCTAATGCCGCGTACATACGGTCGAAATTCCGACGGAGGCTTGCCCGTGGAAAAGTCTGACCATGTGTACGCGGCATAACTTTTGCGGGAAGATGCCCCATGCTTCGGCATATATAAATGGTGCATGTATGCCCATCATTAGAAGTGGGTGGATGAAGGGCGGTATTCTAATGGTGGGCATACCCACCGATCAATCTTTTTTTTTCGTTCAGCCAACAGGCTGCATGAAAAAAAAGATTACAATACATGTCCAACAAGGACCAGCAACGTACTGGTATGTTGCTGGACTTTGAATGTTTATACCAGAATGATGCCTGCGGGTTTAGGTATCATCTTGGTATCATTCTTTTCAGCCAGCGGCCGGCTTTCATGTAAAAGCAATCCTAGTGGATAATTAGCCTCTGGACTGCTTTTACAAGCAGTGGGAGGGAATGTCCCCCCCCCCCGGATATAAAAAGCGCCATTGGGAAATTGGGAAAGCATTTTATCACACCGATCTTGGTGTGGTCAGATGCTTTGAGGGCAGAGGAAAGATCTAGGGTCCAATAGACCCCAGTTTTTTCAAAAAAGAGTACCTGTCATTACCTATAGCTATCATAGGGGATATTTATATTCCCTGAGATAACAATAAAAATGATAAAAAAAAATAAAAATATGGAAGCAACAGTTTAAAAATAAAATAAAAAAGCAAAATTAATAATATAAAAAAAAGCACCCCTGTCCTGCCCTGCTCTTGCCCAATGGCGAACGTAAGCGTCGGTCTGGCGTCATATGTAAACAGCAATTGCACCATGCATGTGAGGCATCACCGCGAAGGTCAGATCAAGGGCAGTAATTTTAGCAGTAGACCTCCTCTGTAAATCTAACGGGGTAACCTGTAAAGGCTTTTAAAGGCTTTTAAAAATGTATGTAGTTTGTCGCCAATGCGCGTTTGTGCGAAATTTTAAAGCATGTCGTGTTTGGTATCTATGTACTCGGCCTAAGATCATCTTTTTTATTTCATCAAACATTTGGGCAATATAGTGTGTTTTAGTGCATTAAAATTAAAAAAAGTGTATTTTTTCCCCAAAAAATGCGTTTGAAAAATCGCTGCGCAAATACTGTGTAGAAAAAAAAAATGCAACACCCACCATTTTATTCTGTAGGGCCTTTGCTTTAAAAATATATATAATGTTTGGGTGTTCAACATAATTTTCTTGCAAAAAAAAATATGTTTTCATGTAAACAAAAAGTGTCAAAAAGGGCTTTGTCTTCAAGTGGTTAGAAGAGTGGATGTAAGCTTCCTAATGTTGTGTATAAAATGCCAGGACAGTTCAAAACCCCCCCAAATGACCCCATTTTGGAAAGTAGACACCCCAAGCTATATACTGAGAGGCATGTCGAGTCCATGGAATATTTTATATGTTGACACAAGTTGCGGAAAAAAGACAATTTTTTTTTTTTTTTTTTGCACAAAGTTGTCACTAAATGATATATTGCTCAAACATGCCATGGGCATATGTGGAATTACACCCCAAAATACATTCTGTTGCTTCTCCTGAGTACGGGGATACCACATGTGTGAGACTTTTTGGGAGCCTAGCCGCGTACGGGACCCCAAAAACCAATCACCGCCTTCAGGCTTTCTAAGGGTGTAAATTTTTGATTTCACTTCTCACTGCCTATCACAGTTTCGGAGGCCATGGAATGCCCAGATAGCACAAAACCCCCCCAAATGACCCCATTTTGGAAAGTAGACACCCCAAGCTATTTGCTGAGAGGTATTGTGAGTATTTTGCAGATCTCGCTTTTTGTCACAAAGTTTTGAAAATTGAAAAAAAAAAAGAAAAAAAATATGTTCTTTCTTCATTTTCAAAAACAAATGAGAGCTGTAAAATACTCACCATGCCTCTCAGCAAACAGCTTGGGGTGTCTACTTTCCAAAATGGGGTCATTTGGGGGGGTTTTGTGCTATTTTGGCATTTTATGGCCTTTGAAACTGTGATAGGTAGTGAGGAGTCAAATCAAAAATGTGTGCCTAGAAATCCTGAAGGCGGTGCTTGGTTTCCGGGGTCCCGTACGTGGCTAGGCTCCTAAAAAGTCCCACACATGTGGTATCCCCGTACTCAGGAGAAGCAGCAAAATTTATTTTGGGGTGCAATTCCACATATAACCATGGCATGTGTGAGCAATATATCATTTAGTGACAACTTTATGCAATTTTTTTTTATTTTTTTTGTCATTATTCAATCACTTGGGGCAAAAAAAAATTCAATGGGCTCAACAGGCCTCTCAGCAATTTCCTTGGGGTGTCTACTTTCTAAAATGGGGTCATTTGGGGGGGGGTTTGTGCTATTTTGGCATTTTATGGCCTTCAAAACTGTGATAGGTAGTGAGGAGTGAAATCAAAAATTTACACCCTTAGAAATCCTGAAGGCGGTGCTTGGTTTCCGGGGTCCCGTACGTGGCTAGGCTCCTAAAAAGTCCCACACATGTGGTATCCCCGTACTCAGGAGAAGCAGCAGAATGTATTTTGGGGTGCAATTCCACATATAACCATGGCATGTGTGAGCAATATATCATTTAGTGACGACTTTTTTTTTTTTTTTTGTCATTATTCAATCACTTGGGACAAAAAAAAAAAAATATTCAATGGGCTCAACATGCCTCTCAGCAATTTCCTTGGGGTGTCTACTTTCTAAAATGGGGTCATTTGGGGGGGTTTGTACTGCCCTGCCATTTTAGCACCTCAAGAAATGAGATAGGCAGTCATAAATTTAAAGCTGTGTAAATTCCAGAAAATGTACCCTAGTTTGTAAACGCTATAACT
The DNA here is from genome assembly GCA_029206835.1 of Rana muscosa. NCBI lineage: Eukaryota > Metazoa > Chordata > Amphibia > Anura > Ranidae > Rana > Rana muscosa. The sequence goes on from CM055122.1 coordinate 194,371,291, forward strand.
TTTGCGCAAACCAATAAATATACGCTTATTGACATTTTTTTTACTAAAGACATGTGGCTGAATACATTTTGGCCTAAATGTATGACTAAAATTGAGTTTATTCGATTTTTTTAATAACAAAAAGTAGAAAATATCATTTTTTTTCAAAATTTTCGGTCTTTTTCCGTTTATATCGCAAAAAATAAAAATCGCAGAGGCAATCAAATACCATTAAAAGAAAGCTCTATTTGTGGGAAGAAAAGGACGCAAATTTCGTTTGGGTACAACATTGCATGTCCGCACAATTTACAGTTAAAGCAGCGCAGTGCAAAATTCTGAATTTACCTCTGGTCCTTTAGCTACCAAATGGTCCGGGGCTTTGCAGGTAAAAAAAATGTGCATTTATTAGTTTTTTGATGCAGGAGCCTGTAAAGCATTGCACCAGGGATCAGCAGATCGCTGATGCCATGCAGGTCTCCTGCAGACCTGTCAGTGTATCGGCTTCCTCGTACCTCATACGAGGAAGCCGATACATGCTGACAGGAAGACTGAATAAACTACCACAGCACTCACAGCGCCGTGGTAGCTCATTGAAAACTACAAGCGGACAGCTGCAAATGCTGCCGGACCTTATAGTTTTCCATTCACAGAGCGCTGTAAATGAGTGATGCAGCTGGGTGGGCAAAGCCCCGCACAGCCACGTGTTTTTTTTTTTTTTTTACGTTTTGACAGCAGGTGGGTGGAGAAGAACCCCTGCTAGCTGGCACAGCGGGATCAGGGAGGTGCGGGGGGCAGTGCATTCATAACATGTTACACCCTGAATATGGATGTAACATGTTATGAAAGGTGAACTTATACCTTAATACCTCTTGAAGTATAAGACAGGCTGCCAGTGCCTGTGCCATTACCCTCTTCATCTTCCCCTCCCCTCGCCAGTGACATAAACTTGCCAGGATAGTAAAACCGACCTTGCAAGTTTATGCAGCACTCTGAAGATTTGTTATTCTGCTCTGTTCTAAGATCTATAGGCAGCTTTAGAATCAACTAAAAGTCAGACTTTATTTGCTTGTGAGCATAGGATTTAAAGAGGAACTGAACTGTGACAGCTGTGCCCAAATTAAAGACATGCAGAGTGTGGATGGGTGCAGCCTGGAGCGACGCCAATAACACACACGCACAGTCCAGGTGCAATTAGTAGAACTTTGCGAACTCTAAGCTTTTCTTTCACGTCTGGAACCTTTTCCTGCCACTAAGGCTAAATGCATAGCTCCCAACTTTCCCTGATTTCGAGGGACTGTCCCTGATTTGGAGCAATGTCCCTCTTCCCTCCACATTTGTCCCTCATTTTGGTCTGATCTATATAGTTGTATATAAAATGCACTTTTTATCTTTCAAAAAGTGTTTCCCAGCGCTAAACCTTTCATCTGATTTCTAAATTGCAGCAATTGTAAATTCCAAAAGCCAATATAAAGGAATAGTAGTGGTAAAAAAACCACTTGTGGGTTTAACCAATCTTGTTCTTTTGTACAATTCTCCTTTAAGGGGGCGTGGCAGTGGGTGTGCCCTATGCCTGCATACTTTTGCTGATAGGTGTCCCTCATTCCCTTCTCAAAAAGTTGGGAGGTATGTAAATGTACACTAGCCTACCCTAGGGGAGGCAATTGCAACACGTTACATGTTTCACCCCAAATGTGGGTATAATATGTTACATGGTGCAAAAGGTAAACTTAACCTTTAGGCCTCCTGCACACTGGATGTTCTTAATGCTGTCCTTAGGGGCGTCTGCTGCTTTTTTTTTTCTGTCTCTAAACGCCTTTGCATGTTAGCCTCTGTGTCCTTACACACATTGGTGTTTAGAGGAGTTCAGAGGCAGGTGCTTTTTGGGACAGAAAAAACCCCACTGCCAGTGCATCCATGAGCAGGAGGTGCGTCTTAATACATGTTAATGCTAGGCGTGTTTAGCGTTTGAATGTTAACTAATTTCAATGGCCAGAATAAATTATTATTCTGGCCAATTAAAATTAATTAACATCCAAGCGCCTGATGCGCCTATACACGACTAAAGACGTTACAGGTGTTTACAAGCGTCAAGTATTTTTGTCTTCCAAAAGGCTGCTTCCAGGAGGAAAGGTGTCTAGGAGAGATGTGAAGTGTCCAGCATGCATGAGGCCCCAAGCTGGCCATTCAAGTGGCAATTTTAAGTTAATTTCAACCACTTTCCTTTCAGTGGGAAACCCACAAGTAATTACCAGAAATATAGTGAACTACCACCCACACATTCGATTGACCACCGATCAAAAATCACAGTTATACTCTTTATTAAATCAAAAATTGAAAAAATAATGCCAATTTAGTTGAAAGCAATCACATTTTTCCAAGTTTGAATTTATTACTTTTGGTGAACCGAAACTACCATTTTATTCCTTCATTTGTTTGCAATTTTGAAAAGTGAGGAATTGAAAGTTCAATCACATTCAAATTGCCACATGAATGGCCAGCTAGCAATTTATAAATATAAGAAACATAGCTGTGTTTTTCAGACCTTGCTATTACTGTAGAGCAGCCTTTCTCAAACTTTTTAGCCCAGAGGAACCCTTGAAATAATTTCCAGGTTTTAAGAAACTTTCCTAAAATGAATTCATCAGTGGTCAAGGGAAAAAAATACCCCCATTACAGTGATGCTCATTGGGAAGAATGCCCCCCTTACAGACAGTTTAAAAGATCATTGGTTTTATTCCGCTGACTTCGCCAAGCGGCAATGAACGCAGAACTATGCAGACACCATCAGATGGCGGTCAAACAGACGCAGCTCTAGCAAGCTCTGAAGTAACACTTTAGGGTTCCATGGTATCCTGGCTGAAAATGCCTGGCTTGGGCCCCTTTCACACTGGGGCGGGAGGTGCATCGGCAGTAAAGCGCTGCAATTTTTAGCAGCGCTTTACCGTCGGATTTGCGGCGGTATTCGGCCGCTAGCGGTGCGGTTTTACCCCCGCTAGTGGCCGGAAAAGGCTTAAAAAACACCGCAAAGAGCCTCTGCAGAGGCACTATGGCGGCGGTATAGCCGCGGTGTCCCATTGATTTTAATGGGCAGGAGCGGTATACACACCGCTCCAAAGATGCGACTAGCAGGACTCTTTTACCGTCCTGCTAGCGCACTGCTCTAGTGTGAAAGCCCGAGGGCTTTCACACTGGAGAAACAGCAGCCGCTGTTTCAGGTCGGTTTGCAGGCGCTATTTTTAGCGCAATAGCGCCTGTAAATCGCCCCAGTGTGAAAGGGCTCTTAGAGAGTGTCTTGGAAATGAATGATATCACATCCAATAATTAGAAGACTTCCATACTCTATTCAATGACAATATACTATTCCTGAATCATATGTTTATACTGTGTGTGTGTGTATATATATATATATATATATATATATATATATATATATATATATATATATATATAGTATGTATGAGTGCTGCCGGCACTGGGGAGCTACAGTTCATTGAGGGAACCATAATTGCCAACATGTACTGTGACATACTGAAGCAGAGCATGATCCCCTCCCTTCATATTCCAACATGATAACGACCCCAAACACAATAGATATATACACATACATACAAAAACATGGTGGTTACCAACCCCAATTTTCATTTTTTTTTTAAGTCTCACCAAAAGAAGAAAACAGCTGATTGCAACTTCCAACCTTTTTTAAGCTTTAAAAATGATGCATCATTCTCCACTCAAGTTCAGCACACAGTAACCACGTATATATGAGCCAGTTGACATTGCTCAAATCATTTTCCTTTTTCTGTGGCAGGAATCCTCTTTGGACTGGACTGAAGCACTAACAAGAACTAATAATCATACATGTAAGAATCAATACTCTTCCCTTTGTCGGTGCTCTCTAAGGACCATTGCAATTTATATGTGATTGAAGTCTCAGATTTTCTTGCAATAAACAATCTCATAGGCCCTAGCTGGCTAAAATGTGACGGGAATAAAATCTTCTTTTAACATCTATGTACCACAGATTGTATGCTTTAAAACTCTCTTGTTTTTGACCACTATAATAAGAAGACTTAAAGTAGTATTAAGCCCTCAGTGTTTTCTAGCTTAGCACATTGAGCACAATAATTTAAACATTCCACTGTAAAGTATTTGTTAAAATTCTCACCCAGCACTGGCGGTTTACAACTTTCAATGCTGCTGGCTGCTGCTCTCTCAGTGCTGCTCCCCTGAACATCCAATCTTTACAGGAAAAAATTGAAGTGAAAGTAAAAGTACATTTTTTATTAAAATAAAAAAGGTGTTATACTTACCTGCTCTGTGCAATGATATTGCACAGAGCGACCCCTTACCTCGTCATTTACAGTCTCCTGCCAGAGTTGTCCATATTGTCCGATTGCAGTTTTGCACGTTTTTTAACATGCTGCAAGCGCATCACGTGTTCTAGCATGTTTTTCGCACGTTTGCAGTTTCTGCAAATTCCCAGATGTGAATGGGGCCTTAAAGTGGAACTTTCCATGAGTTGTTGGAATGAGGAATACTAGGTGCCATAGAGGAATATAAACAATCACTCCGCTTGCATCACAAGAAATTCCCACAATTGCCATGCTCTTTGTACGCCATGCACACATGTGAAAATCCACTTATGTTCAGGTGTCTGGGCCATTCTGTGATCCTGGAAGTGGGCACTGCAGATTCTAATATGGTACCAGTATCTCAGAAAATACAGCCAGAATATTTCTGCAGTGTTCAGGAAACAGGAGGACAGCAGGGGATAACTGAGGTGTGTGAGACATGAATGAAGGAAGATGTGACTCGTTCAAGTATGATAAAATACTTTTTTTTTGTTTGTTTACTTTATGATGCTCCTACATCTAAGGACCCTTTCACACTGAGGCGTTTTTACTGCGTTTTCGCGGTAAAAACAGCACTGTAAAAATGCCTGAAATAATCCTGCCCCATCATTCTCAATGTGAAAGCCCTGAGGGCTTTCACACTGAGGCGTTTTGCTGGCTGTGCGTTAGAAAAAATCCTGCAAACAGCTTTTTTGGAGCATCTTTGGGGCGCATAAAATAGCGCTGTAAAAACGCCTATCCCCATTGAAATGAATGAGTACCGCTGTAAAAACGCGGTAAAAAACACCCAGAAGCTGTGGGAAGGTCACATGACCGCAGTAGAGTGGAGGATTGTTGGATACCAAATAATCCTTTTTACCGCAAAAATGCGGTAAAAACGCATATGCATTAGCGCTATTTTTACCGAGAACGCGGTAAAACCGCGGTAAAAAAACTCATAATTTTTTTGCGTTTTTTCAACGCCTCAGTGTGAAAGGGGCCTAATAGTAACTTAATTTGCTACTTGTTAACACTATCGGATAGTAGCCTTTAGTCACATTTTAAGGCCTTTTTTTTTCTGCTAGATACTGCTTCCTCACAGATCCAAGGACAATTGACCTCCCATGTCATGAAGACCTTGGCGGGGACTCACTAGTAGCGCTCGCTAATGTCTGCATCTGTAGGCGGAGGCTGCAGAAATGTGAAATCAGTGTTCAGGCAGCGCTCCAACTTAGAAGCGAGCACACTCTACACCACATGTTTAATTAATTCTCCAGACCCTAGCACAATCATAGAACAATGCTTGCTAGTGCCTGCACTTACAGGCTGAGGCAGTGGTCATGTGAATCTATCATTAAGGCAGCACTCTAACTTAGAAGTGAGCGGATTCCTCCTGCACAGTTAACCCTTTGTGTGTGTTTTTCACTTCCCATAACTTTTTCACAATGGATGCAGCAATTCCAAGTGGGTACTACGGAGTCTGTACCCCACTCCACCAGCATAGCCTAATGTGTTACCTCACTTCCAGTGACACAATGAGACTTCTCCCTAACACACAAGATCATCTCTTCACATGTTCCTGAGCTTCTCCATTCCTGAGGCCTCTCACTCACTTTTCCTTGACCATGACACCCCGTGCCACGATATCGGTCCCTCTATGTGGGGCATTAATCGCTAGGAAGGGGGCCAAGTTTACAAACCCCTAACTACCAGGGCCCTCCGTCACCCATGCCATGTCACCTCCAACTCCCTCTAGCTGCTTAGGCACCTGACATTACTCTGGTTGCCCCTAGCAATAACAACATAGCCTGTCCTCTTTCCACTGCAGGTTAGACCATTGTAATGTGTTCACACTGACTCCTCTTCCTCCCCCCTCTAAGCCCTGTTCTTGATATGCCATGCATGCACTGCTGTAGTAGCTTCAGACCAGGCAGATTGACTTAACAAAAAGGTTATTTACTGAAGTAGTTATTTAACAAGTAAACAGTTCTCAGCAACATCTTCCATACACATTCCTGTACAAAGTTCTCTAAGTGCACTTTTTGTGTGTCCCTGGTGCTCCTTTGTGCCCCTGAGGTGGTCATACCTTGAATAGGTGAAAAGGTCTATTAGTCCATTTTAGCAACAAAGTCTATATCCCTCCGAACCCAGACTGGGCTCCCACAAGAAGTGCTACAGTAGTAAAGTGGCAATTACATCCTCAGCAGCACTCTCCTTGTCTTCTCTTGTGAGAGCAAAGACCTTTTAACTAGATACAGTTCCTGTTTTTATATGTTTAGTCCAGCAGAGGGGGCGGTACTTCTCAGAAAAGCCTGGGAAAACCTGGCCAGCAGAGTTAATCCTTACCTATCAGGCACCACTTCAGCTGGGCACCATGGGCGTCCGCTCCATAGGGCAAGGGGGGTCAATTGCCCCCCCCTGGAATCGTAAGAGTGTTGAAGTCAGAGTGAAGACACTTGCCCCCTGTGTTGCAATAACCCTAGCTAGCGGTCAAAGACAGGGTTAAATGCAACTGTGTATCGCCGCTGCCGAAGCGCTTTGCAGGGGCTTCGGCAGCGGTGCCCATTTATTTCAATGGGCGGTGGAGGAGTGGTGTATACAGCGCTGCTCCACTGCCCCAAAGACGCATGGATGACCTTAAAATGATGCCCCCCCTGAAAAAAGTTCAGCGGACGCCCATGCTGGGCACATAAACTAAATAGTAGGAAATTACCTTAACCCAGAAAGATAATTAACACAGACAACACAGTAATTTCTTATTAGGCACCTGCTTACCATCTGTTAATGCTGTGTAGCACCCTTGCAGGGTGGGGTGGTGAGTGTGGCGTTCCCTTCAGGGGGGTACTACACTTTCTCTCCTCTTCTTCCCCTGTGGCTACGCCGGATCCACACTTGGTTAAGTGTGGAAATCCACTGATTAATTACCTTTGGGTCTGCAGCAAAATACCTCTCACGAGTGGATCCCTGGTCTCCGTTGTCTAGGCGGAAGTCCCTTTGTAATAAAGCCAATGTCTACGCAGGTGTAAAACCTAAGCAGCAAGGTTTTATTCTTTTATCTTGAGGTAAAACTTTGAGAGAGAGAATAGACGAAGTAGGGAAAAGGTTCAGGCACGCAACACTTAAGACTCAGTACCGTCGCCACTCAAGCTTGAGTGGGTTTTGCTCTCCCGGATAGTCCCTCTTTAGATAGGTTCTAGCAGCCGGAGTAGAGCACAAATTAATCTGTCCTTTATGAAATGGGGATGCGATTGGGAATCCTCTGCCACAGGATTATCCAGCCCCAAACCTCCCAGCCAAGCAACAATGAGAGAAACCTTTAGGGTGTTGCAGGGCTTGTATCAATGATGACGGATCCCTCTTTAGGTAGGCCTCCAGACCTCTCCCCAAGACAGCAGTATCGTCGCTATCTCTGACAGGACCAATCTTCCCCTGGAACTCTTTTCCTAAAGTTGGGCCCCCTTCCAAAGGGCAGCCTGGGATTCCTCTAAGAGGTGTACGTCTAGCCAGCCGAGCCAGGCCCATCAAACAGCGATGCATCCTCGGGCTAAAGGTGCCTGGGACTGAAACAAACGCACGCACCCCTGGCCATGAGGGCCACAAGAGGTGGGGTACGTGCCGAACGCCCTCCAGGACCAAGGGGTCCCCTGAAATACCTCACCTAATGGCATCTGCCCGTTATGTACCCTCTCCCAGCATGGACAGCGGGGCGACCACTCCCACTGTACGGCTGCCGAGAAAGGACACCCAATGGTGCTGACCCCCTGTGGTTCAACCTGAGCCAGCGGTGACAGTGCCACCCGCAGGCAACAGGGAACTGTACTGCCAGGCAGCATCACACCCAGAGCAGAAGCAAATAATTGAAATTGTAATTGGTCTGAGCCTAACTATTGACTCAGACTACCCCTAAATTTGTACACAGCGACCCCAAATATTGGGAGGGGCACTACAGCTGTATTCCATCTGAAAAGTTAGTTGTGTGAAAGTCTCAGGGTTCACTATCAACTCAATGTATGCAGCAAGTGAAGCTGGCACTCCTGATTTGCATGCTTGTTCTAGATTAGTGATTTAGAATGGAAACCGTTAGATTATCAGGAAAGACAAGAAAATAGAATTTTCAGAAGGGGATGCGCAATGGCAGTATGGACATATTTTTAAGATGGATTTTCTGAAAAGGGGTCTAGAGCTGAAGCTCCAATAAAGTGATTGTAAAGGTTTTTTTAAATAACAAACATGTTATACTTATCTGCTCTGTGCAAGCCCTGATTCTCCTCTTCTGGGTGCCCCGGTGGCGCTCCTGGTCCCTTCTTTTTATCGGGTGCCCTTATGGAGTGCTGCTTTCCATGGGGCACCCGTGTGGGCGTGTACACGAGTCTCGCTGCTGCATCCATTGACACAGACAGCAGGACTCGGCCCCCCGCTCCCGTCTCACTTGATTTGATTGACTATCAATCTATCCAGTGAGGACAGAGACAGCGGCTCGTGCTCATCGCTGGAACAAATGGGTTCAGGTAAGAAAAAGGAGGGGCTCTGGGGGGCAGCTGCAGCAAAGAAGGTTTTTCACCTTAATGCATTGTATTAAAGTGAAAACCCTTGAGACTTTACAACCCCTTTAAGAAAACCTATTAATCCAGCCTCAAATGCTGCTGCTCTTTTTCATGAAGTAAATATGACTGGTATCATGCCCTTTTTGAACAGTTAATTATGTTTATATAGCACAAATATACTATGCAGTGATTTACAGAATATATTGGTATTACCACTATAAAGAATTTTACAATCTAACATCCCTGCACAAGATCTAATAAAAATTATAGAGCTTTTTGGATTGTGGAAGAAAAGCTACACTGACAGACAAAATTGCCCTGAGAGCTAAACCCAGGACTTCTGTGCTTCATGGATTAACACACTGGCCTACAGAAGTAAAACAATGTTTGGTTAATTTTGTCTCCGATGCCATTTTTACAACTATATATAGGAGTATATACTGTATATATACATCATTCTGCGTAAGAATGGCATCAGGAACTTTTCTGGTAGGCTGACATGTGGTAGCAGTCCTAACACAGTATAAAGACATGGGAGGGGTATTGTTTATTTAGTGCAATGAAATCATTTAAACAGGTGCCGGAAATCCCATGATCCTGGCTTTCCTCTATCTTCATGTCAGTGCTGCTCTATAGGGACACGTCACGTGACTTGTTAGCCTCATTCACTCAGTGTTGAAGAACAAAAGCTGAATAGCACTGGAAGGTCAAATGATGCAATCACCAAGAATATTGTATTTATAGATTCTCCTGGCTATCTTAGCTATACATATATTTTTATGTAACACCTACTTTTATTTTTATTAAAATTGATGAATTATAGGATCTAGTAATATTGACCTAGTTAAGGACGGTAGGTCATCTAGTTGGTTTATTTTGATTTCTTATTAACATTCATAGACACATTTATTACAAAAATGTGTCTGGTTACCTCAAAATATTAAAGTGGAGTTCCACCCTAAAAAACTTATGCCAAAATCCTGCAAAAAAACTGAAAAGAAAAAAAAAAAATGTTTTACTTACCAGAAATGGCGGTTGCTATGGGGATGTTCCTAATCTGCCTCTTTCTAGTCCGCGGCAGGTCTTCTTACTCGTCCTCCCCACGTTGTCTTCTGGGGAATGGGGCGCGCTGCCTTCTGGGAACTGTGTGTATCGCAGAAAGCAGCCGCTCATTCACAAAGCGCCGCGAGACTCGTGCATGTGCAGTAGGAAATGGGCAGTGAAGCCGCAAGGCCCGACTGCCTGTTTCCCTTAGTGAGGATGGTGGCGCCGGACCTGCCAGGATCGAGGGATCGGCCTCGGGGGGCCGACATCCCGGGCGCCTAGGACAGGTAAGTGTCCTTATTAAAAGTCAGCAGCTACAGTGTTTGTAGCTGCTGACTTTTAAAAAAAATATATAAAAATTGCCGGTGGAACCCTGCTTTAATGAAGTAAAATAATAATAATGGCCAAAAAATGCAGACAACAAAAATTGTAGTATAATCTTACATTGGTTGTCAGTGCCCTTTTACATTGGTATTGGGAAAAAGAAAACTGCGCTAGGATTAAATATTACACAAATGTAGGCAGCAGCAATAATGTGATAAACATAGGCAGAAAATATAAAGAAAAAAACTGCGCCAAAAATGAAAATATCCTAATGTGGGATATATAAGTCCAAAGAGGTGTATCCTCCAGATGGAAAAAATCCAGGGAAGAAAAATCAATGGGCTATAGTGTATTCAACAGTCCTTTACATTAACACATCCTGCTGGGCATCAACACCATTAGAAGTGGCTGCTTACCAGATAAAGGACAAATAACCACAGTCGGCTATGACCCAGCCGCGGCCTTTACATAGAAGGGGGATCCAAGGTTACCACAGACACTCCTCCAATAATTAGGGACCTCTTGATGGCTCAATGGTATAAAAATAAAAAAGAGGGGACATAGAATAATATCGTTTTACAGGTATAGGAAAGTCAAGCACCACCACCGTGAATGTGGAAACCAAACGTGAATATCACCCTGATAGTACTGGCTCCTTACCGGACGCAAGGAAAAGGCTCACGATCAACTATAACCTGACCACGGCCTATGTCCTGCACGAATCGGCCCGATTCAGATTCACTGAACTCTCCTCACAGGTACCAAAGTGCCACGGATATTCCATATACTGAGGTTCTAAGAATGCTTGCTTAATACTGTTGATTGGACCATACGGGATGCCACTTCCTTCAAAGAGCTGCAGCCACTCAGAGGTTGTTTTTTCTGAGAACCGTGTGGTTAGAATTTCAAGGAGACATTTTCGGTACTGGACTCTAAGTTTGTTGGTCTTGAATCTTGGATCACTAATAAGTTCAGGTAAATTCAAGATCTCAAGGATGAGTTAAAAACTCATAGAAAAGATCTTGCATTCAAATCCTCCTCATTCCTCTCTTTTTCTCGGCTTAATGGTGGTAAGAATTGTATGCTCCTTAGACTGCCCGTTCACACTGGTGGCTTCACCGAGTGAAGCCACCAGTGTGAACGGGCAGTCTAAGGAGCATACAATTCTTTTTTATTTTTATACCATTGAGCCATCAAGAGGTCCCTAATTATTGGAGGAGTGTCTGTGGTAACCTTGGATCCCCCTTCTATGTAAAGGCCACGGCTGGGTCATAGCCGACTGTGGTTATTTGTCCTTTATCTGGTAAGCAGCCACTTCTAATGGTGTTGATGCCCAGCAGGATGTGTTAATGTACAGGACTGTTGGATACACTATAGCCCATTGATTTTTCTTCCCTGGATTTTCTCCATCTGGAGGATACACCTCTTTGGACTTATTATCCCACATTAAGATATTTTCATTTTTGGCACAGTTTTTTTCTTTATACTTTTACATTGGTGGTCTGTAGAAGAATGTCAGTGGAAAAGTGTTCCTTAGTGGTCAGTCTGGTGTTCTCTTACATTGGTGGTCAGTGGGTTAGTTCCTCCATATAGTGGTGGTCAGTGTAGCGATTTGCCCCTATACTGATAGTCAACAAAGAAGTGTCCCCCCTACATTGGTGGTGAATGAGGCAGAAGATCAGTCCGCATGAATAGCCAGCACACAGAAATTGCAACCCCTTAGTGTCTCTACCACCGGCAGATTGCTCCTACTGCCCTGCTCTTGTTACACCAATGTTTGTAACTTCCTTATTACTGTAGAAATATGAACTATAATTGCCACGAACAGCTATTCCCTGCCCTATCTTATACCATATTATCCCTCTAGTGCCCAGCGTTATCGAACTGACATATTTGTGAGCCCAACCAAAGGGATTTGGGGATTTGGTAGTTCCAACAGATGGCTGTTCCCCTGCATGACTATGCATCTGGACTACATATCCCAGGGATCTTTGCTGGGAAGAACTATAGAAGAAACCAGAGACCCGCCTCACGCTCTCTTCCTCCGGGGCCTCGTGTGTGAAGGACCTCTCCACACAGGGAGAATGAGGTCACAACCTACCACGCAGTCCACAGCATTCCTACTTGACCGAGAGGGGATCCAGTGCTGCCTGCTGTTTATCGGACTTCTGATCAGCACTGTCTCTACAGGGCAGCTACCCACGCTTCGTGCTCCGTAATCATCACAAGCATATCTGCAGCCAGAATGTCCATTCAGGAGTTGCTAGCGGGAAGGCACTGAATCGACCTGAACGTTGGTGAGAGAGCCATTGCCAATCTTTGCAAGCCTTTCCTTTGTTTCATTGGGACACAGACAGCTTTACCTTGGGAACACTTAACTGCACCTTTATTTAACCACTTCAATACCATGCACTTAAGCACCTTCCTGCCCAGGCCAATTTTCAGCTTTCAGCGCTGTCGCAATTTGAATGACAATTGCGAGGTCATGCTACATTGTACCCAAACAACATTTTCATCATTTTGTTCCCACAAATAGAGCTTTATTTTTGTGGTATTTGATGCCCCCCCTTTTTTTTTTTTTTTCTTCTTTTTTTTTGTAAGGGGCCCAGAGGTCCCCAGGGCCCCGGATGGCAACCCCCCTTTTTTTTAATATATATTTTTTTATTATTATTTTTTTTTTTATTATTATTTTTTTTTGTAAGGGGCCCAGAGGTCCCCAGAAGTCTGGAGGTCCCCAGGGCCCCGGATGGCAACCCCACTTTTTTTTTTTATAAAAAAATATACATGTTGTTTTTTTTATTTTTTTTTATTTTGTAAGGGGCCCAGAGGTGCCGGATGGCAACCCCCCTCTTTTTTTTGTTATTTTGTTCGTCAGCACCCAAAGCCCCCCCCGCTTCTCAATTCATGGCGGCAGCACCCCCCCCTGGTTCTCCTCTGCTCCAGGGGGCCCATGCCTGAAGCTGTGTAAGCTGTGTGGTGGCCCTGGCGGCACTGATGGGTACTTATGGGTGGCACTGATAGGTGGCACAGATGGGCACTGATGGGCATGGATGCGCACTGAGAGGTGGCACTGATGGACAATGATGGACACTGATGGGTGGCACTGATGATACTGATGGGTGGCATTGCTGGGCATCACATTTTTTTTCATCCATAATGTTGCCAGTCAGTGCCCATTTGTGGGCACTGATTGGCATCAATTGCACCTACTTTTTTATATGTGGATGGCCATGGGGTACATACCTGGCCATCCACATGTTGCCCACTTCCCTGGTGGTCCAGTGTGGGCATCCGTGAGGGGGCTGCGCTGTTAAACAATCAGCGCGAACCCGCCCTGTCAGGAGAGCCGCCGATCAGCTCTCCTCTACTCGCGTCTGTGAGACGCGAGTGAGGAAGAGCCGATCAACGGCTCTTCCTGTTTACATCGTGGTCAGCTGTGATTGGACATGGCTGATCACGTGGTAAAGAGCCTCCGTCGGAGGCTCTTTACCGAGATCGGTGTAGCGGTTTGTCAGACTAACACACCGGACCACCGATCGCCGCGATGCGCGCCCCCTGGGCGCGCGGCGGCTGTTATCCTGCAGGACGTCATATGACGCCCAGTCAGGATAACGCAACCACGGCCCGGCCGTCATTTTGCTATAGGCCGGGCGGGAAGTGGTTAAACACTGTACATAATTCTCTTTAGCTACAGTCATCACAAGATATACTACCCCTCTGTTACTACACCTTATTGGATACAATTGATGAGCTTTGACTGCCGGTGAAGACCATCAGATCTGCAACAGGGACATTCTGTCATTGCTACTTAAGGAGCCCTTACACCTATCATGTTTAGCTGCATCTCTCATTAGGATCAGAGGTTAAACAGGCCGTCCTGGGTTTTTCTTTCTAGAAGTACTGTCAGTATTGCTGCTTAACTTGTTTATCCTTTCAGGTTATGTCCAATTGGTATTCTACTGTACATAGGTGTATATAATATTCTGTTGTTGCCTTATGTCTCAACAGACATTTCTTAAGTAGTTTTTCGACTGAGTTTGTGCTGCTATCCCAAACTCAGTTGAACCATTACCTCTTTGCACAACCAGACCTTAACTGAAGTATTCCAGTAAACATTAATAGAATATAAATGCATAGAGTGTGGTCTTATTACTTAAAGGTATTGCAATGATGTCTGAACCCAGAGTGTCAGGTGGGTTGGAAGGATCACAGGGTCATGGCGATGCTGATAAGCAGGTAAATCCAAGCAGTCCCCTGGGGGTCCGTGCTACATTTGGGGGCTCGTTCGGGATGCTCTCTGCAGCAGGCCCTAGCCAACCCAGGCAAAAGCCACAATCCGCATGATAGGCTGCCTCACAAGCCGCGGTTGCTTGGGGCAGAAATCAGAGAGCTCAAATGGAGAGAAGCCTTGTCCTAGAGATCTCAGGAAGTGAACACACTGAGAGAGAGATTAGGAGGTGGGTGAGAGCTCTGGCCCCAGGACACTGGGCTTACATTGTAGACACGGAAGTTGAGTATGACTTTGATCAAGTCTGGGTACTACTGGAGTGGCAAGAAGAGAAACCTATGTGCTTCCAATGGGAAGAGATACATCTAGCCAGGAGTGACTGCTAGAGTGATCCCACTAAAAGTTAAGGGAAAGTATGCTGAGCGGCAGTCCCTGCCAAGGGCTCAGGAGAAGGGCCCAGTAGCGGAGGATTCGAATCCCAAGGAGTCAACGTCTCTCCTCTCTCTTTTTATACAGATATGAGCCGGCTAGTTGACAGTATGGTGAAGAATGGCACTGGAAATGCCAACCAGAGCTATGGGAGACTAAGGTTTTTCTCGTGGCAGTTACCCACCCTTGTAGGGGAAGATGAGTTTGAAACCTGAATGAGTCAAGCTTTACAGGCCATAATAGAATGGAGTGTTCCAGGGTCTGTGAAAGGACAACGGCTCAGTGGGAGTCTCCAGGGCCCGGCGGCTGATGTGATCCATAATCTGAAGATGGGAAAGAAAACTTGTGTTGCTATGGACTACATAGACGCCACGTATGCTGTATTTGGAAGAGTGGAGACTATTGCAGACTTGAAGTACAACTTCAATCACACCCACCAACAGAGAGGAGAGAGCCTGCCTGAGTACATATCTCAAGTAGACAGAATGATGCATCAAATCATCCTCAAGCGGGGTATTAATCCCAAAGATGTTGACCAAGCTTGTCTAGACCGGGTTCTGCAAGGAGCTAGACCAAACAACCCGATTGTATTAAAGCTGTTACTAAAGAGAACCAAAGTGGTGCCTACCTACCCTGAATTGATAAGAGAGGTATGAGAAGAAGAGGCTCTATTGGAAGAGAAAAGCCAAAGGACCAAGGAAGTGGGTTCTATTACTGGAAACAGAGAGAAAGTGGGGGCCCGAGCTGTTCATGCGGAGATGAGTTTCTCAGATGAGGACAGTGGGAGTGAGTATGAACCGGCAGGGTTGGCAATTCCCAACACTAACAAGCCAGTAAGTGAACTTGAGCCAACCAAATTAATGGCTCAGATAGCTTAAGCTCAAATCCCAGATGTATCATGCCTTAATGCAAGTGATGGAGACCCAAGTGAAGGTCCAAGAACCATAGTTGTGCACAGCCTATTGCATTAGGGTGTGCACCCCAAAGCGCAAACACATGCATGCAGAGATTGGTCTCAGTAGAGCAGTGGATGGTAGTTTTTTTTTATTATTTTATTTTGTACAATTTTATTTTTATTTTTTTACAAAAAAAATTGAGAGCCCCATTAGGGGGTTTTGCTGAGCAATCAGGGATCCAAACAGGGTGAATCTGCACTACGTGGGGTGTTTAGGGTGTGCCCAGGCACACCTGGCACACCCTGTGCGCATGCCTATGCCATAAACAAGGGACTCGCCAAGGGGAGCCAAAGTTTCCCCAAGGGCAAGAGAAGAGATGTTACAGATGTGGGGAGGTTGGACACTTTTGAGCCGAATGTCCCAAAGCGGCATCAACCCTCAATTACTTACGGATGTTCTGAGAGCTTTACAAAAATTACTCTTCCCAAAACTAGCGGGAAACTTCAGGGGACCTCAGTGAAGGAGCTAGTTGAGAGTCCCAAGGGAAGACTGAGCTCCAAGGCCAAAGAGAGATCCAAGAAGAAAAGGGGACACAAGTCACTGGTTGCCCCTCCCCCTACTGCACCAAAGGAAAGACCAGGGGACCTCAGTGAAGGAGCTAATTGAGAGTCCCAAGGGAAGACTGAGCTCCAAGGCCAAAGAGAGATCCAAGAAGAAAAGGGGACACAAGTCACCGGTTGCCCCTCCCCCTACTGCCCCAAAGGAAAGACCAGGGGACCTCAGTGAAGGAGCTAATTGAGAGTCCCAAGGGAAGACTGAGCTCCAAGGCCAAAGAGAGATCCAAAAGAAAAGGGGACACAAGCCACCTGTTGTCCCTCCCCTTTCTTTGCCAAGAAAAACAAGAGAAACTAAACCCTCAAGGAAGGAGAGCTGGAGACCGGAAATCAATGCACACCGTACTGAGCGAATAGTTAGACCAACTTCACTACTTCCAAAGAGACTGATTAGGGCCCAAACTATAGAGTCACCCACTGGAAATTTACCAAAGAACCTAGTGGGGCCTTCTCCTATAGTTTCGATACAATTGGAGGGCATCTCTACTCAAGCCCTACTGGATACGGGAGCCCAGGTGACGTTGCTGTACCGAGATTTTTATTACAAGTACTTTAGACATATCCCTCTGTGCAACTTGAGGAGTTAGAGATTTGGGGCATAGGGACCCTGAAATGCTCATACGACGGATACATACCTATCGAGATAACCTTTGACACTTCCCTGGCCGGAAAGCCAGAGACTTTTGACACATTGGCTGTTGTCTGCCCCTGATCTCCTGGGACAGGTCAAAATGTTTTGTTGATAGGCAGCAACACCAATCTTGTGAGGAGGCTACTCACTTCACCTGGAGGGTGCTCCAGTAGGGAAGATCCACCCTCAGCTGCGACAGGCCTTTCAGCGAGTGTTGCAGGAGAAGAAGGCCCCTGTGGAAGGAGTAGGAAGGCTGTGGCCATTGGATGCCCACAAAAAGACCACTGTCAAGCTATCATGGGACCATCAGGGTCCTTATGTGGTGGTTGAAGCTGATTCAGCAGAAGAGAATGCTGGTATAGAATTGATCCCGAAGATCATACAAACTCAAGCCTTACTGAGGAGTGGGGGGGGGGGGCGAAACCCTGTCAGTGTGAGGAACGTCACCGGTCACCCAATTAGTCTGAGGCCTCAGACGGTGATTGGGAAAGTGAGTGCTGCCACCCCAGTGACGGGGAATGATCTAGTTCAGAAGGGAGATGGAAGAGAGTCCACTGTCCACTGCTCAAATCTACCCTCAGGATGGGAGAAGATTAAAGCCCAAATAGCCTGATGGGAGAAGATGTTTTTCAAAGATGACTTTTGATGTGGGCTGCGCCAGAAGTGCCCTACATCGAATTAGGCTAAATGAAGACAAGCCTTTTCGTGAAAGGGCCAGGCGAATTCCTTTGTGTGACTTGGAGGACCTTAGAGAACAGCTGGCTGAGCTGAAGAAGTCTGGGGTCATTAACCACTTTAATACAGGGCATTTTCACCCCCTTCCTGCCCAGGCCAATTTTTAGTTTTCATCGCTATCGCACTTTGAATGACAATTGCGGGGTCATGTAACACTGTACCCAAATGAAATTTCCCCACAAATAGAGCTTTATTTTGGTGGTATTTGAGCACCTCTGTGGTTATTATTTTTGCGCTATAAGCAAAAGAAGAGCGACAAGTTTGAAAAAAACACAATATTTTTTACTTTTTGCTATAATAAATATCACAGTTAAAAAAAAAAAAATGTTTTCCTGAGTTTAGGCCAATATGTATTCTTCTACATATTTTTGGTAAAAAAAAATCGCAATAAGCATATATTGATTGGTTTGCACAAAAGTTATAGCGTCTACAAAATAGGGGATAGATTTATGGCATTTTTTATTTAATTAATTTTTTTACTAGTAATGGCGGCGATCTGCGATTTTTATCGTGACTGTGACATTGCGGCGGACATATCGGACACTTTTGACAAATTTTTGGGATCATTCACATTTATACAGCGATCAGTGCTATAAAAATGCACTGATTACTGTGTAAATGTCACTGGCAGGGAAGGGGTTAACAATAGGGGCGATCAAGGGGTTACCTAGGGAGTGATTCTAACTGTAGGGGGAGGGGGCTCACAAGGGGAGGAGACCGATTGGTGATCCTTTGTACTGGGAACACACCATCTGTCTCCTCTCACCTGACAGGACATGGATCTGTGTGTTTACATACACAGATCCACGGTCTTGCTCTGTTATTCGGCAACCGTGGGTGCTCGTGGACATCGCGGCCGCCGGGCACGCGCATTGGCTTCCGAGCGACGCGATGGGGCGCGTGCGCCCCCTAGACGACCGGGAAGCCCAGGACGTCATATGATGCCTGACCAGGATGGGAGATCCCTCCTGCGGACGCCATATTACTATGGGCAGGGTATGAAGTGGTTAAGGAATCCAGGAGCCCTTTTGCATCCCCGATTGTGGTAGTGAGAAAGAAGAATGGGTCCCTCCGGATGTGTATTGACTACCGAACCTTGAACCGAAGGACTATCCCAGACCAGTACACAACCCCCCACATAGAAGAGGCCCTGCAATGTCTATCCGGGGGCCAAGTGGTTCAGTGTGCTGGATCTAAAGAGCGGATACTACCAGATACCCTTGCATCCGGATGACCGAGAAAAAACGGCCTTCATCAGCCCTCTATAAAAAGAAAGGTCCCCCCAAGGAGGGTTGGGACTTTGAAGGCAACTTGATATAGGTACAGAACCAAATTGTAATAAAGTGATTTATTAAATGTTATAACGTCACTGCTGTTGCTGGATGAAAGGATCTCTCCACATGATTCCGACGGCAACCTTAGAAATCGCCTTGGCATTACTACCCTCTTTTGATCAATTAACGGTCACACTTGGCCATGCTGGAATAAAACACCTGGCTCTCTGTATATGTAGACATTCGCAGATTATGTACACCTGTATTTAATTGGTACATAGTACTATCTGGATTCTAAGGATTGCATCAGTCTGATGTTTGGAGTCTTCCCGTTTCTATTCTCGGTTTACAGACAGCAGTGAACCTACTATCTCTTTGGCACCAGATGTACACTGTTCTCCGTAAGGCAATACCCCTGAAGAAAGGACAAGATCCCGAAACCCGTCGGGCCTAATCTCTAATTAGGAGACTGTATCAGTGTCATTTTGTATCCATTGTATTTTTGATATTGTTCTTAATTAGTCAACTGTAGTGTTGTTATGCACGTATTGACTTTTATTATAACATTTTATAAATCACTTTATTACAATTTGGTTCCGTACCTATATCAAGTTGCCTTCAAAGTCCCAACCCTCCTTGGGGGGACCTTTCTTTACATATCCATTTATGGGATGGTAGCAACGCTCTAGTCCACTTTTGGTGAAACGTATTTTTTAGTTTCATCAGCCCTCTAGGATTTTTCGAATTCGACCAAATGCCACAAGGATTAGCTGGAGCCCCCACCACTTTCCAGAGACTGATGGAGAACACTGTGGGAGATATAAACTTGGTGGAAGTGCTAGTGTACCTTGATGATATCATTGTGTTTGGCAGTATGCTGGAGGAGCATGAAGCTCGGTTGAAGTGCTAGTGTACCTTGATGATATCATCGTGTTTCGCAGTATGCTGGAGGAGCATGAAGCTCGGTTGAAGAAATTTTTCCAACGGTTACACACAGAGGGACTGAAAAATGCCAGTTCTACCAGACCTTGGTTACGTATCTTGGGCACGTAGTTTCAGCTGAGGGGGTAGCTACTGACCGTCGGAAGTTGAAGGCCGCTACTTCTTGGCCTCGCCCGAGCATTGTCACTGAATTGAGGTTGTTTCTGGGGTCCTGCTCCTAATATATAGATTTGTGAAGAGCTTCTCACAGATTGCTAGACCATTGAATGAACTCTTGCAGAAACAGACGGAATGGGATCTGTAGAAAACCCAGAAGGGAGGCCACGGGAAACCATCCAGGAAAAATTGATGGGGAAGTGTGAAAAGGCTTTTGAATGACTGAAGGGGAGCCTTGTGGAAGCACCAGTGCTGGCCTACGCGGACCTATACAAGCCTTATGAGTTGCACCTTTATGCCAGCAGAGATGGCCTTGGGGGAGTGCTATATCAAGAGTCGGAGGGAAGACTCCGTCCGGTAGCTTGTGTGAGTCGCAGCCTCACCCCCCTGAGAAGAACTATCCTGTACACAAATTGGAGCTCTTTGCTCTCAAGTGGGCAGTGGTAGATAAGCTACGTGACTATCTGTACGGGGCCACTTTTGTGGTGAAGACAGACAATAACCCTTTGACTTACCAATTATCACTGCCAAGCTGGATACCAGTGGATATCGTGGTTTCGGTTCAGTCTGAAGTACCGACCAGGAGTGGGAAATCAGGACGTTGATGCTCTTTTCCGAAGACCCCATACCACAAATGCTGGCCAGAAGAGTTGGGTTAATTTACCACTGGAAGGAGTATTGGCTGTATGTCAAGGAGTCAAGCATAAGCACAGAGGAGCGGTAATTCATGTTTATAATAGCACCTCCAATGACTCTACTGGGTACTCCCCCTACAGATTAATGTTCGGAAGAGAAGCTCATTTACCAGTGTACCTGGCTTTTGAAACATTGCTAGAACACACCTCCCAGGCCTCGCGCTCTCTTCCTCTGGGGCCTTGTGTGTGAAGGACCTCCCCACGCAGGGAGAGTGAGTTCGAGGCCTACCACGCGGTCCACAGCATTCCTACCTGACCGAGAAGGGATCTAGCGCTGTCTGCTGTTTATCAGACTTCTGATTAGAACTGTCTCTACAGGGCAGCTACCCACACTTCGTGCTCCATAACGGAGGATCATCACAAGCAGATCTGCAGCCAGAACGTCCATTCAGGAGTCGCTAGCTGGAAGACGCTGAATCGGCCTGGCCCTTGGTGGGAGGGCCATTGCCCATCTTCGCAAACCTTTCTCTCATATCTCACAGTATCCTACTGTAGATCTTCACACTGAGCTCCCAGTCTCTCACTAGATTCCAGGATCCCAGCCGCCACTGGATCCCCTAAGCTCTTCCACAGTTAACCCACTGCATACTCCTCAAGCTTCACCCACGTTACCCGCTGGGTCCCTGACTTGACTCTGCTGAAGCTTTCCCACTTCTTCACCGTCCCCGGGTAGTGAAAAAGGCTGCTCTGGTACTTCTTCAGTAGGGATGAGCTTCGTGTTCGAGTCGAACATACGTTCGACTCGAACATCGGCTGTTCGATCGTTCGACGAAGATCGAACGATTTGGGCCGTTCGCGCCAAATTCGAGTGACGCGAACGGCCCACAATGCACTACGCCATCGCAGTGTCATCCAGGCGCTGTGATTGGCCAAGCATGCACTGTGACCCCGCATGCTTGGCCAATCACAGCGCCGGCAGCGAGGAGAGCAATGATTGGCCACAGGCAGGATGCCTGTGGCCAATTATTGCTGAGGGGGTTTAGTACACGCCCCACACTATAAAAGGCCGCCAGCGCGGCGGCCTTGTGTAGTGTGTTCCGGAGCAGGGAAAGAGAAGCATAGGCAGGGACAGTGTCATTTTTTTCCTTTACTAATCCTGGATTCCTTGTGTTTAGGGACAGAGAAGGATAGGTAGGGAGAGTGTCAGTGTGTCATTCTGTGCTAAACCTTGTTTGTAGGGACAGAGAAGGACAGTGAGGGAAAGTGTCAGTGTGCTATTCTGTGCTAAATCTTGTTTGTAGGGACAGAGAAGGACAGTGAGGGAAAGTGTCAGTGTGCTATTCTGTGCTAATCCTTGTTTGTAGGGACAGAGAAGGACAGTGAGGGAAAGTGTCAGTGTGCTATTCTGTCCTAAACCAATCTTGCTGAACCGTATTTGAAATCCTTGAGTTTAGGGACAGAGAAGGACACTCGTGGAAACTATCAGTGTGCTATTCTGTGCTAATCCTTGTTTGTAGGGACAGAGAAGGACAGTGAGGGAAAGTGTCAGTGTGCTATTCTGTCCTAAACCAATCTTGCTGAACCATATTTGAAATCCTTGAGTTTAGGGACAGAGAAGGACACTCGTGGAAACTATCAGTGTGCTATTCTGTGCTAAATCTTGTTTGTAGGGACAGAAAAGGACAGTGAGGGAAAGTGTCAGTGTGCTATTCTGTGCTAAACCAATCTTGCTGAACCATATTTGAAATCCTTGAGTTTAGAGACAGAGAAGGACACTCGTGGAAACTATCAGTGTGCTATTCTGTGCTAAATCTTGTTTGTAGGGACAGAAAAGGACAGTGAGGGAAAGTGTCAGTGTGCTATTCTGTCCTAAACCAATCTTGCTGAACCATATTTGAAATCCTTGAGTTTAGGGACAGAGAAGGACACTCGTGGAAACTATCAGTGTGCTATTCTGTGCTAATCCTTGTTTGTAGGGACAGAGAAGGACAGTGAGGGAAACTGTCAGTGTGCTATTCTGTTCTAAACCAATCTTGCTGAACCATATTTGAAATCCTTGAGTTTAGGGACAGAGAAGGACACTCGTGGAAACTATCAGTGTGCTATTCTGTGCTAAATCTTGTTTGTAGGGACAGAGAAGGACAGTGAGGGAAAGTGTCAGTGTGCTATTCTGTCCTAAACCAATCTTGCTGAACCATATTTGAAATCCTTGAGTTTAGGGACAGAGAAGGACACTCGTGGAAACTATCAGTGTGCTATTCTGTGCTAAATCTTGTTTGTAGGGACAGAAAAGGACAGTGAGGGAAAGTGTCAGTGTGCTATTCTGTCCTAAACCAATCTTGCTGAACCATATTTGAAATCCTTGAGTTTAGGGACAGAGAAGGACACTCGTGGAAACTATCAGTGTGCTATTCTGTGCTAAATCTTGTTTGTAGGGACAGAGAAGGACAGTGAGGGAAAGTGTCAGTGTGCTATTCTGCCCTAAACCAATCTTGCTGAACCATATTTGAAATCCTTGAGTTTAGGGACAGAGAAGGACACTCGTGGAAACTATCAGTGTGCTATTCTGTGCTAATCCTTGTTTGTAGGGACAGAGAAGGACAGTGAGGGAAACTGTCAGTGTGCTATTCTGTTCTAAACCAATCTTGCTGAACCATATTTGAAATCCTTGAGTTTAGGGACAGAGAAGGACACTCGTGGAAACTATCAGTGTGCTATTCTGTGCTAATCCTTGTTTGTAGGGACAGAGAAGGACAGTGAGGGAAAGTGTCAGTGTGCTATTCTGTTCTAAACCAATCTTGCTGAACCATATTTGAAATCCTTGAGTTTAGGGACAGAGAAGGACACTCGTGGAAACTATCAGTGTGCTATTCTGTGCTAATCCTTGTTTGTAGGGACAGAGAAGGACAGTGAGGGAAAGTGTCAGTGTGCTATTCTGTTCTAAACCAATCTTGCTGAACCATATTTGAAATCCTTGAGTTTAGGGACAGAGAAGGACACTCGTGGAAACTATCAGTGTGCTATTCTGTGCTAAATCTTTTTTGTAGGGACAGAGAAGGACAGTGAGGGAAACTATCAGTGTGCTATTCTGTGCTAAACCAATCTTGCTGAACCATATTGCAAATCCTTGTGTTTAGGGACAGAGAAGGATAGGCAGGGGGCAGTGTCAGTGTCTTTGTTGCTAAGCCTCCTGCACAGTATACACCTGAAGGTAGCCCTTATTGCTGTTTTTCCTATCTCCCTGCAGGCCATCCATTAAAATGTCTGGAAGGCAAACAAGGAGAGGCAGACAGTCAGGAGGCAAAAAAAGAGGGAAAGCAGGCTCTGTGTCTGGGGGCAACAGTGCTGGTCGTGGACGTGGTGCATTGTCATCAGCACATGGCCATGGGACACGCTTGTCCTTCTTTTCGGCAGCTGGACATGTTGAGCCACATCATGCCGAAGACTTGGTAGAGTGGATGACCAAGCCCACCTCATCCTCCTCATCCTCTCTCACCCAGGCTCAGGGTACTGGCAAAGCAGCTGCCAAAGCGTCCTCTTCTCTGGTATCAATGTCATCATTAGTCACTCCTTCCCTAGACCCACCATGTCCTCCTCCTGAGGAGTCACCCGAACTGTTTGAGCACAGTGTTGGGTACATGCTCCAGGAGGATGCCCAGCGTTTCGAAGGATCTGATGATGATACCCAGCTAGAGGAAGGCAGTAGCGTGAGAGCAGAGAGAGGGGATGCTCAAGAAGGACAACAATCTGGCAGTCATGCTCCAGCAGCTGCAGCATACTGCCAGATTGGCTCCAGTGATGAGGAGGGAGGGGATGATGAGGTCACTGACTCCACGTGGGTGCCTAATAGGAGAGAGGAGGAGGAGGAGGATGAGGAGGAGGCACATCTCCAACGAGGCAGGATGCCCTTGGGTGGCCAGCGTATGGGCAGCACACCGACGGAATCACACCGCAGAGCTCCGCCTGTGCAGGGCGCTGCCTCTGCCCGTCATTCAAAAAGTTCTTTGGTGTGGGCCTTTGTTTAGGCGAGTGCATCAGATCACACAGCTGCTGTTTGCAACATATGTCTCAAGCGTATATCGCGTGGCCAAAACATCAGCCGCTTGGGCACCACATGCTTGATCAGACATATGTTGACCTGCCATGCAGCTCGTTGGCAAGCCTACCTTAAAGACCCACACCAAAGAACAAAGCGGACCTCTCCTTGCACCGCATCAGCTGGGATCTCCAACCTCACTATACCTTCAGTCCTCTCTGAAACCTGCACTGAGAGGAATGAAGGTGTAGAATTAGGTGTGTCACAGCCAAGTACTTGCGGCCACTCTGCTAGCAGTACACCGGTGTCACGTACCTTGTGATGGGAGCCCAACGTGCAGGGAGCGGCCTCTCGTAAACCCCTGGCTCGAGAGCCCCTGATAGAGCAGACAGAGGCTCAGGAGGACAGGGGGCACAAGTGCCTGGCAGGTAAGCAGGATATTGGGTAGTTGCGGCAGCAGATGGTGCACGGCAAACTGGAACAGTCCGAAGATAGCTGGAAGGTGCACAGTAGGACTAATCAGAATGCAGACGGCAGGCAGATGTATAAAAGTCCCAGATCAGACTGCGGAAACAAGGTGGTGTATTGTAGTACAGGCTGAGGTGTGCTGTAGCTCAAGCACAGGTGCAGGGTAGTTCAGGCAGAGGTGCGCTATGATTCAGGCAGAGATGCACGGTGGCTTCAGGCAGGGTGCACTGTAGTTCAGGTGGAGGTGCCTTATAGTTCGAGCAGACCGATGGGTCGGACCAGCAGGCGACTAGGTACAGGGATGACCAAGAGAGTTGTCAGAGCAAGCCGAAGTCGGGGCGGGCAGCAATCGGGGTTAACAGAGACAAGCCGGATCAGATAACAGGAGTACAGGAATCAGAAGTCAATAGCAGGGGTCTCGGGAACGCTGTAGACCAGACAGCAAGAAGCAAGGTAGGCAGATAGTTTAAATACCTTGTTTGGCGCCAAATGCTGTCACCGCGCGCGCTCCCGCGAACGCACGCGCGCGCGCTCCCGTGAACGCGCACGCCCGCGCACGCCGATCGCGCTATTGTGCACGCGCATGCGCGGAGTGGACCTATGGAGTGTAGACAATCTCCTGGCGGCACTGTTGCCAGGCAGATTGTAAAAACGCCTTTCCTGACATTGCCCCCCCCCAAGGGGCAGCCTCCGGATGCCCAACTGGGCCACTTTGTCTGGGTGAGATCTCTCAAAGTCCTTGATTAGCCTTTCCGCGTGGACATTCATCTCTGGCTCCCATGAGTTTTCTTCTGGGCCGTAACCCTTCCATTTCACCAGGTATTGGATCTGGTTTCGTCTTCGTCTACAACCCAGAATGGACTCAACCTCAAATTCCTCTTCTCCATCGATAAGCACGGGTTCGGGAGGATTGATGTCCCGATCTGTAAAGGGATCGGGGACCGTGGGCCTAAGCAGGGCTACATGAAAAACTGGGTGGATCCGGAAGGACTCAGGCAGTTTCAATTCGTAAGCTACCTCGTTAATCTTCCTTGTTATAGGGAAGGGACCCACGAATTTAGGGCCCAACTTCTTGGATGGGCATGCCAATTTTACATTCAGGGTAGAGAGCCAAACTTGGTCCCCAGGTGCCAGGTTGAGCTCCCCTCTCCTCTTCCTGTCGAAAATTTCCTTGTTGTAGCTTTGTGCCTTAGTCATGGTCTCCTGGAGAAGTTTATTGTTGGTGGAGAAGAAATTTAGAGTTTCCTGGGCGGCTGGTACCGGACATTCGGGCATGTTGTTAGATAGAAATAATGGGTGAAACCCGTAGTTTGCGAAAAATGGGGATTGCTTGATGGCAGAATGAACAGAGTTGTTGTAGGCAAACTCAGCAAGAGGCAAAAGAGGGGCCCAATCGTTCTGGGAGAAGCTTGAAAAGCAGCGCAGGTACTGCTCGAGCGTTTGATTGGTGCGTTCTGTTTGGCCGTTGGTTTGGGGATGGTATGCTGAGGAAAAGAACAGATCGATCTTCAGTGATTTACATAGTGCTCTCCAAAATCTTGATGTAAACTGTACCCCCCGGTCAGATGTAATGTTAGCAGGTACACCGTGCAGCCTTACTATTTCCCTGATGAAGATCTTTGCAGTCTCAGAGGCCGAGGGGACGCCCCTCATGGGTAGGAAATGGGCCATCTTGGAGAGTCTATCCACCACTACAAAGATGGTCGTAAAGTCTTCTGATGGAGGTAGTTCAACTATGAAGTCCATTGAGATCATCCTCCATGGCCTCTCCGGGACGGGTAGTGGTTTTAGTAACCCCCAGGCTCTGGTTTTGCTGTTTTTGTTCTGGATGCAGGTGGTACAAGATTCCACATAGCGCTTGCAATCTTGGGATAATCGTGGCCACCAGAATGTCCGCTGGAGAAGTTCGGAAGTTTTGTACACACCGAAGTGGCCGGCTAACTGGTGGTCATGACAGGATTTCAAGACGGCCACCCGAAGTTGTTGAGGTACAAAAATCTTGTCCTTGTTCCACAGCAGACCGTCTTTAGACTGTAGGGCAAGGCCAGGAACTGGGCATGGTCCTGAGGAGGCCTGTCTGATTTGGGACAGGAGGTCCTCTTGTAACAGGAGGAAGTTACCGGGAGGTAGAATGGTATCCGGAGGGGAAAGGACCTTAGATTCGGCAAACATCCGGGAAAGGGCGTCCGGTTTGGTGTTCTTTGATCCGGGTCGGTACGTGATGTGAAACGAAAATCGGGTAAAAAAGAGTGCCCACCTGGCCTGGCGTGGTCTCAGTCTCTTGGCAATCTTTAAGTATTCCAAGTTCTTATGGTCGGTATAGATCAGAATAGGATGTGCTGCTCCTTCCAGGAGGTAGCGCCATTCCTCAAGTGCGGACTTTATTGCCAGAAGTTCCCTGTCCCCGACGTCGTAGTTTTTCTCGGCCTCTGTTAGTTTACGGGAGAAGAAGGCTACTGGATGCAATGCGGCCTTTGGGCCTTGTCTCTGGGAAAGTATTGCTCCAACTGCCACTTCAGAGGCATCCACCTCCAAGATGTAAGGTAAGGCCGGGTTAGGGTGCTTTAGGACAGAGGCCGAGATGAACAGATTCTTAAGGTTAGCGAAGGCGGCCTGAGCTTCGGGGGACCAGTGAAACCGGTTACCTTGTTTAGTTAAGTTGGTAATGGGGGCAATGATAGAGGAGAATCCTTTAATGAATTTCCGGTAGAAGTTCGCAAAGCCCACGAAGCGTTGGATCCCCTTCTTATCGCTGGGGGCTGGCCAATCCAGAATGGCCGTGACCTTCTGAGGGTCCATCTTAATACCCTCTACCGAAATGATTAGCCCTAGGAACTGAATATCTTGTTGTTCGAATGCACATTTCTCGGGCTTGGCGTACAAACCATGTTGGCGAAGTCGGGCCAATACCTTCCGGACGTGTTCACGATGGTCGGTTAAGGAGGAAGAGAAGACCAGGATATCGTCTAGGTAGACGATAACGAACAGATCTAGGTAGTCTCTAAAAATATCGTTTATGAAATGTTGGAACGTGGCAGGGGCATTGCATAGCCCGAAGGGCATGACCAGGTATTCAAAGTGCCCGAATCTGGTGCGAAACGCTGTTTTCCATTCATCACCGCTCCGAATGCGGACTAAGTTGTAGGCGCCGCGGAGGTCCAGTTTAGTGAAAATGGCTGCTGTCCCAAGTCTTTGAAAAAGTTCGGGTACTAATGGCAGGGGATACCTATTTTTAATAGTTATTTTATTCAGGGCTCTGTAATCCACACAGGGGCGTAGGGAGTGGTCCTTCTTTTCTACAAAGAATATACCGGCTCCGGCAGGAGAGGTGGAGGGACGTATGAATCCCTTCTCTAAGTTGTCATCCAGATACGTCTTGAGAGTTCCAAGCTCTAGTTCAGATAAGGGGAAAATTCTTCCAAAAGGGACCTCTGCCCCCGGAAGAAGGTCAATAGGGCAATCGTAGGGCCTGTGCGGAGGTAGAGTCTCTGCGCCCTTCTTGCTGAAGACATCTAGAAAGTTGTGATAGGCCTCCGGGACCAGCCGCCGGTTCTCCATATCACTCCCCAGACAAAGTAATGGGGACGAGGTGTCGGATGGTGCTGGAAAACAGTGTTCACGGCAATAGAGAGATGGAAAGCGAACCTCTCCAGTGTTCCAGTCGATCTGAGGATTATGAGCTTTTAGCCATGGTATCCCCAAGATAATTGGGAAGAGAGGGGATTCTATAATGTCCAAGCACAATAGTTCTTGATGCTTGTCCGCAGTGGTTGTGCGCAGGGGAATAGTCTGCTGTGTCACTGGTCCTGATCTGATGGCCGATCCGTCGGCAAGGTGGACCGTGAGTTCTTTAGGTCTGGGCCTCAAAGGGACTTGATGTTTCAAGGCGAAGGAAAGGTCCATGAAGCCGCTGCAGGCACCGGAGTCAATAATGGCGGGAGTCCGGATGTTCCTTCCTGGGAGCTGTAGAGAGATGGAAACGATCAGGTGAGCGGAATGGTTAGGCAGAACAGGCGAGACAGTAGAGGAGAGGTGGCACTTACGCAGTTTAGCGGGGCACATCCTCACGTAATGTCCTGAGTCCCCGCAGTAGAGGCAGAGGTTGTGAACCCGGCGTCGCTGGCGCTCCTCCGGAGTAAGTGAAGGTCGGATCAAC
Source organism: Rana muscosa (assembly GCA_029206835.1). NCBI lineage: Eukaryota > Metazoa > Chordata > Amphibia > Anura > Ranidae > Rana > Rana muscosa. The sequence goes on from CM055122.1 coordinate 194,400,713, forward strand.
CCCAGTTGCATGGGTTCAGAGGCATCGGTAGTGGAGCGTGGGGAGGTCGAAGAAGCGGAATGAGGAGGATAGGGTACCCGTGGCAACATCCATACTGGACGGGATGGTCCCGCTGACCGTTCAGCTCTACGCTCCCTTAGTCGCCTGTCGATCTGAATAGCTTGAAGGATCAAGGCATCGAGCGTGTTCGGTATACCGACCCGGGCCAACTCGTCCTTTAAGGGCTCAGATAGTCCCAGCCTGAATTGGTGTCGCAGGGCGGCGTCGTTCCAGCTGGTATCGGCGCTCCAGCGCCTAAAGTCCGATACATAGTCTTCAGCGGCTCTGCGACCCTGCTGGAGAGAGCATAATGCTGCTTCGGCGGTAGCGGCCAGTTGAGGGTCCTCATAGAGGAGGTCCATGGCCTGGAGGAAAGTACTTAGTTGGTCAAGGCAGGTGTTTTTCTGTTCCAGGAGGCGGTGTGCCCAGGCCTGAGGTTCACCGGACAATAGGGCTATGACAAAGCCCACCTTGGTAGATTCCAGGGAGAAGGTCCTGGGCTGTAGCGCGAAGAAAAGTTCGCAGGCGTTACGAAAGGCCCTGTACTTGCCGCGGTCCCCAGAGAACCTCTCCGGAGTAGGGACCCTGGGTTCAGGTGGCAACATGACAACCGACGGTGCAGGTGAGGTACCTGATGCGACAGGTGCTGAGGTAGCCAGGGTCTGGACACGCTCCTCTAGCCGGGTATATCCCTCTTGCAAACTCCTGACTGCAGCAGTAAGTCCGTCCAGGTGGCGGCATAGTTCCTCCATGGGAGAGGCCCCCTGCGTAGGCTCCGACATGGCTGTCTGGTACTGTCACGTACCTTGTGATGGGAGCCCAACGTGCAGGGAGCGGCCTCTCGTAAACCCCTGGCTCGAGAGCCCCTGATAGAGCAGACAGAGGCTCAGGAGGACAGGGGGCACAAGTGCCTGGCAGGTAAGCAGGATATTGGGTAGTTGCGGCAGCAGATGGTGCACGGCAAACTGGAACAGTCCGAAGATAGCTGGAAGGTGCACAGTAGGACTAATCAGAATGCAGACGGCAGGCAGATGTATAAAAGTCCCAGATCAGACTGCGGAAACAAGGTGGTGTATTGTAGTACAGGCTGAGGTGTGCTGTAGCTCAAGCACAGGTGCAGGGTAGTTCAGGCAGAGGTGCGCTATGATTCAGGCAGAGATGCACGGTGGCTTCAGGCAGGGTGCACTGTAGTTCAGGTGGAGGTGCCTTATAGTTCGAGCAGACCGATGGGTCGGACCAGCAGGCGACTAGGTACAGGGATGACCAAGAGAGTTGTCAGAGCAAGCCGAAGTCGGGGCGGGCAGCAATCGGGGTTAACAGAGACAAGCCGGATCAGATAACAGGAGTACAGGAATCAGAAGTCAATAGCAGGGGTCTCGGGAACGCTGTAGACCAGACAGCAAGAAGCAAGGTAGGCAGATAGTTTAAATACCTTGTTTGGCGCCAAATGCTGTCACCGCGCGCGCGCTCCCGTGAACGCGCACGCCCGCGCACGCCGATCGCGCTATTGTGCACGCGCATGCGCGGAGTGGACCTATGGAGTGTAGACAATCTCCTGGCGGCACTGTTGCCAGGCAGATTGTAAAAACGCCTTTCCTGACAACCGGCGTCCGATTCTAGCAGGCAAATTTCCCTGCCCCAGCTGCTGGACCGTCGAAAGAAGTTCACTCCCAGCCATCCACATGCCCAGCGGTTGAATGCTAGCTTGGCTAAATTGCTAGTGCTTCAACTGCTGCCTTTTCAGTTGGTAGACTCGGCCCCCTTCCGTGAGTTTGTGCAATGTGCGGTTCCTCAGTGGCAGGTTCCCAAACGCCACTTTTTCTCACGGAAGGCGATTCCGGCTCTCTACAGGCATGTGGAAGGCAATGTCTTGGCCTCGCTGGACAGGGCGGTCAGCGGTAAGGTGCATATTACCGCTGACTCATGGTCCAGCAGGCATGGACAGGGACGTTACCTTTCTTTCACGGCCCATTGGGTCACTCTTTTGGCAGCTGGGAAGGATGCAGGACAAGGTGCAGTAGTGTTGGAGGTTGTTCCACCGCCACGCCTCCAAAATGCTACTACTGGTTGTGACACACCTCTCTCCTCCACACCCTCCTCTTCTTCTTCCTCCATGGCCTCTTCCTGTGGTTTGTCCTCGGAACCAGCGGTGCTCCGTAGGCGTTCAAGGGGCTACGCAAGTACGCAGGCAAAAAGATGCCATGCCGTGCTTGCGCTGGTGTGTTTGGGGGACAGGAGCCACACTGGGGCAGAGGTCCTGTCTGCTCTGCAGGGGCAGGCCGAGAGGTGGTTGACGCCACGCCAGCTTAAGCCAGGAATGGTGGTTTGCGACAATGGCACCAACCTCCTCTCCGCCCTCCGACAGGGACAACTGACCCATGTGCCCTGTATGGCTCACGTGCTTAACCTGGTGGTGCAGCGGTTCTTGGGCAGGTACCCGGGCTTACAGGATGTCCTGAGGCAGGCAAGGAAAGTCTGTGTGCATTTCCGCAGATCTTTTAATGCCAGTGCTCGCCTGGCTGAGCTGCAAAAGGAGTTGAACCTGGCCAAGAACCGCCTTATATGTGACATGCCCACCAGGTGGAACTCAACGTTGGCCATGCTGCAGCGGCTGCACACGCAGCAGAGGGCCATCAATGAGTACCTGTGCGACTACGGCACCAGGACAGGGTCAGGGGAGCTCGGGTTTTTTTCACCACGCCAGTGGGGCATGATCAGGGATGCATGCACTGTCCTGGCACCATTTGAGGAGGCCACGAGGATGGTGAGCAGTGACAGTGCATGCATCAGTGACACTGTACCTCTTGTCCACCTGTTGGAGCACACGCTGCGTGGAATAATGGACAGGGCACTTGAGGCAGAACAGAGGCAGGAAGAGGAGGACTTCCTTGCCTCTCAAGGCCCCCTTTACCCAGACAGTGTTCCTTCTGTCCCACCCATCACACAGGAAGAGGAGGAGGAGGAGGAGGATTGTGTCAGCATGGAGGTGGAGGCTGGCACTCAGCATCATCAGCAGCAGTCTTTTAGGGATGATTTACAGTCCCAAGAAACCAGTGGACTTGTACGTGGCTGGGAGGAGGTAGCTGCGGATCATGTCGTCCTTAGTGACCCAGAGGACTCCGGACTGAACGCCTCAGCTAACCTACGCTGCATGGCCTCCCTGATCCTGCAAAGTCTGCGGAAGGATCCTCGTATTCTTCGGATCAAGGAGAGGGACCATTACTGGCTGGCCACTCTCCTTGATCCACGGTACAAGGGTAAGGTTGCGGACCTTATGTTACCGTCGCAGAGGGAGCAGAGGATGAGACAACTCCGGGAGGCCTTGCAGAAAGGTCTGTGCAACGCGTTCCCAGAGACTGGGAGGTTACAAACTCCTGGTCCTGGACAACGAGTTGCTGAGGCTTCGGCCAGTCAAAGAAGGAGCGGTGGGGAAGGTGGCCGTCTGACCGATGCGTTCAGACAATTCTTTAGTCCGCAGCCCCAAAGTATGATCGGTTCCAGCAACCATCGCCAGCGTCTGATATACATGGTGCAGGAATACCTAGGGGCAAGGTCAGACTTGGACACCTTCCCCACCGAAAATCCTCTGGCTTACTGGGTCTTGAGGATGGATCACTGGCCAGAGCTTGCACAGTATGCAATTGAGCTACTGGCCTGTCCTGCATCCAGCGTTCTTTCAGAACGCACATTCAGTGCTGCTGGAGGATTTGGCACGGATCACAGGGTGCGCCTGTCCACCGACTCGGTTGATCGACTGACTTTCATCAAGATGAACCAGTCTTGGATCACCACCAGCTACCACACACCTGATGCTGATATAACAGACTAATTGATTTTAAAATGTCACATCCCTTCAAGACTGATGCTGATGCTGAGTGCCTGTGCTGTTATGTTGACTGGCTATCCTCCTCCTCCTACTCAATGATACGATTAATGATGATAGCTTGGAAGATCATTTTGGTTTATGGGTGACGCCACCAGTGGCTAAGGCCCAATTTTTCAGCCTCTGTTTAACAGGGGCGTGTAATTACAATTTTTGATGCAATACTTTGCAACAGGCCTCATTGCTGTGCTCCAAGTACAGTATCTGTGAGGGGTTGCAGTGTTGTGCCACCAGTGCCTAAGGCCCAATTTTTCAGCCCCTGTCCAACAGGGGCATGCAATTATAATTATTGATCTAATAATTCACAGCAGGGCCCATTGCTGCGCCCACCAAGAGTAACTGTCAGGCCTTACAGTGTTGTGTCAACACCACCACCACCACCACCAAAGGCCCAATTTTTCAGCCCCTGTTCAACAGGGGCATGCAATTATAATTATTGATCTAATAATTCACAGCAGGGCCCATTGCTGCACCCACCAAGAGTAACTGTCAGGCCTTACAGTGTTGTGTCAACACCACCACCACCACCACCAAAGGCCCAATTTTTCAGCCTCTGTTCAACAGGGGCATGCAATTATAATTATTGATCTAATAATTCACAGCAGGGCCCATTGCTGCGCCCACCAAGAGTAACTGTCAGGCCTTACAGTGTTGTGGCACCAGCACCACCATCAAAGGCCCAATTTTTACTACCACTGTTCAACAATTATATGTTATTACAATTCCTGATATAATAGTTGACAGCAGGGCGTTCCAGCACCCACCAAGAGTAACTGTGAGTGCTTACAGTGTTGTGCCAACACCAACACCTAAGGGGCCAATTTCTGCAGAGTATATACGGCAGGTCCCTACTTTCAAACATCCAACTTACAAACGACTACTACTTGCAAACGGAAGAAGACAACAGGAAGTGAGAGGAAATCTACCCCTTGGAAGGAAAATTCTCTCCTGTAAGAATTAATATGGGAGAAAGGTGTCTCCTCTCTACTGATGCTTTATCACAAATCCTTGTTTCAATAAAAACACCACATTTCAAAAACAGTTGTCATTGGGACGCAAAGTGAGGTGAAATGTTCTGAACAGGGGCACAGACAGCAAAAAAAATGTTACAGGGGTGATAACCCTTCCCTATGTTTTCCAAAAAGCTTAAAAATAGGTATTTGGCCTGGAGCTACACTTAAACAATGTAGCTGTTCAAAATTACAAACAGATTCTACATAAGAACAAACCTACAGTCCCTGTCTTGTATGCACCGCCTGTATACGGCTGTTCAGAGTATATAGGGCCTTTTTTATTTTGTGTGCGGGGTTCCCCTTAATATCCATACAAGACCCAAAGGGGCTGGTAATGGGCTGGGGTAGGGGGGGGTCATGGGGTAGCTATGCCATTTTTCTTAAAGATTTTCATCCATATTACCGGGACCAGACATTACATTAAAGCCGCAAGCAGTTTTAAATGGCTTTTTTTTCCTTTAGAAATGTTATTTTGTGCAGGGACAGTTCTAAACACGGGAAACACGTGGCACTTCTCAGGCATACTTTAGACACCCCCCCAGGTACAATATTTAAAGGAATATTTGACTTTTTTTTTTCACTTTATGCATCATTAACCACTTAAGCCCCGGACCATTTGGTAGCTAAAGGACCAGAGGTGAATTCAGAATTTTGCACTGCGCTGCTTTAACTGTAAATTGTGCGGACATGCAATGTTGTACCCAAACGAAATTTGCGTCCTTTTCTTCCCACAAATAGAGCTTTCTTTTAATGGTATTTGATTGCCTCTGCGATTTTTATTTTTTGCGATATAAACGGAAAAAGACCGAAAATTTTGAAAAAAAAATGATATTTTCTACTTTTTGTTATTAAAAAAATCGAATAAACTCAATTTTAGTCATACATTTAGGCCAAAATGTATTCAGCCACATGTCTTTAGTAAAAAAAATGTCAATAAGCGTATATTTATCGGTTTGCGCAAAAGTTATAGCGTTTACAAACTAGGGTACATTTTCTGGAATTTACACAGCTTTTAATTTATGACTGCCTATCTCATTTCTTGAGGTGCTAAAATGACAGGGCAGTACAAAACCCCCCCAAATGACCCCATTTTAGAAAGTAGACACCCCAAGGAAATTGCTGAGAGGCATGTTGAGCCCATTGAATATTTTTTTTTTGTCCCAAGTGATTGAATAATGACAAAAAAAAAAAAAAATTACAAAAAGTTGTCACTAAATGATATATTGCTCACACATGCCATGGTTATATGTGGAATTGCACCCCAAAATACATTCTGCTGCTTCTCCTGAGTACGGGGATACCACATGTGTGGGACTTTTTAGGAGCCTAGCCACGTACGGGACCCCGGAAACCAAGCACCGCCTTCAGGATTTCTAAGGGCGCAAATTTTTGATTTCACTCCTCACTACCTATCACAGTTTTGAAGGCCATAAAATGCCAAAATAGCACAAAACCCCCCCAAATGACCCCATTTTGGAAAGTAGACACCCCAAGCTGTTTGCTGAGAGGCATGGTGAGTATTTTACAGCTCTCATTTGTTTTTGAAAATGAAGAAAGAACATTTTTTTTTTCTTTTTTTTTTAAATTTTCAAAACTTTGTGACAAAAAGCGAGATCTGCAAAATACTCACAATACCTCTCAGCAAATAGCTTGGGGTGTCTACTTTCCAAAATGGGGTCATTTGGGGGGGTTTTGTGCCATCTGGGCATTCCATGGCCTCCGAAACTGTGATAGGCAGTGAGAAGTGAAATCAAAAATTGACACCCTTAGAAAGCCTGAAGGCGGTGCTTGGTTTTTGGGGTCCCGTATGCGGCTAGGCTCCCAAAAAGTCTCACACATGTGGTATCCCCGTACTCAGGAGAAGCAACAGAATGTATTTTGGGGTGTATTTCCACATATGCCCATGGCATGTTTGAGCAATATATCATTTAGTGACAACTTTGTGCAAAAAAAAAATAAAAAAATAAATTATTTTTTCCGCAACTTGTGTCAACATATAAAATATTCCATGGACTCGACATGCCTCTCAGTATATAGCTTGGGGTGTCTACTTTCCAAAATGGGGTCATTTGGGGGGGTTTTGAAGTGTTCTGCCATTTTATACACAACATTAGGAAGCTTACATCCACTCTTCTAACCACTTGAAGACAAAGCCCTTTTTGACACTTTTTGTTTACATGAAAACATATTTTCTTTTGCAAGAAAATTATTTTGAACCCCCAAACATTATATATATTTTTAAAGCAAAGGCCCTACAGAATAAAATGGTGGGTGTTGCATTTTTTTTTTCTACACAGTATTTGCGCAGCGATTTTTCAAACGCATTTTTTGGGGAAAAAATACACTTTTTTTAATTTTAATGCACTAAAACACACTATATTGCCCAAATGTTTGATGAAATAAAAAAGATGATCTTAGGCCGAGTACATAGATACCAAACACGACATGCTTTAAAATTTCGCACAAACGCGCATTGGCGACAAACTACATACATTTTTAAAAGCCTTTAAAAGCATTTACAGGTTACCCCGTTAGATTTACAGAGGAGGTCTACTGCTAAAATTACTGCCCTCGATCTGACCTTCGCGGTGATACCTCACATGCATGGTGCAATTGCTGTTTACATATGACGCCAGACCGACGCTTGCGTTCGCCATTGGGCAAGAGCAGGGCAGGACAGGGGTGCTTTTTTTTATTTTTTTATTTTTTTATTATTAATTTTGCTTTTTTATTTTATTTTTAAACTGTTGCTTCCATATTTATTTATTTTTATCACTTTTATTGTTATCTCAGGGAATGTAAATATCCCCTATGATAGCAATAGGTAATGACAGGTACTCTTTTTTGAAAAAACTGGGGTCTATTGGACCCTAGATCTTTCCTCTGCCCTCAAAGCATCTGACCACACCAAGATCGGTGTGATAAAATGCTTTCCCAATTTCCCAATGACGCTTTTTATATCCGGGGGGGGACATTCCCTCCCACTGCTTGTAAAAGCAGTCCAGAGGCTAATTAGCCACTAGGATTGCTTTTACATGAAAGCCGGCCGCTGGCTGAAAAGAATGATACCAAGATGATACCTAAACCCGCAGGCATCATTCTGGTATAAACATTCAAAGTCCAGCAACATACCAGTACGTTGCTGGTCCTTGTTGGACATGTATTGTAATCTTTTTTTTCATGCAGCCTGTTGGCTGAACGAAAAAAAAAGATTGATCGGTGGGTATGCCCACCATTAGAATACCGCCCTTCATCCACCCACTTCTAATGATGGGCATACATGCACCATTTATATATGCCGAAGCATGGGGGCATCTTCTCGCAAAAGTTATGCCGCGTACACATGGTCAGACTTTTCCACGGGCAAGCCTCCGTCGGAATTTCGACCGTATGTACGCGGCATTAGGAGCAAAATCGCTCCTCCGCTCCTGCTGCCCCAATGCTTCGGCATATATGCTTTTTTTTTTTTAACTGTGGTGGTGAAATCACCTCCTACAGCACTGGAGTCGCAGGGATCAGGCCTGTCTCTGCGAACGCTGCAGTTATGTGTGTTGTGTTTTGCAAGTGACAGTGATCGATCGATACTGCACTTCGGTGGCCTGGGCTGGACGGAGGGGCAAAACGCAGGTGCTAGCAGGTATCTGGGCTGATCCCGCTAACACTGCGTTTTTGGGAACCCTAAACTGCTGGGGACGCTAGTATAGATCTGATCAGATCAGATATTGAGCTGATCAGATACTATACCACTAAGGGGGGTGTATGCTTCACGCGTGGGTGTTAGCGCTACTGGCACTAACCTGACGCTGCCTGGGGTGTGACGCAGACCCTCTCTGACGCTAAAACCTAACTGATATCACCCGCCGGGCGATCAGGGGGTAAAACCTTTATTGGGTTATATACGGCGGGTGCCCTGACACTATAAAAAGCAAACTAACTAACCAGCGTCACCCGTAACACTTATATGATGATCACTGGTGAAAGGGTTAACTAGGGGCAATTAGGGGGTTAAAACCTTTATTAGGGTAATATATGGGGGTACCTGACGCTATATAAAAACCTGACGGCGAACCTAAAAAAAAATTACTGGCTACCTATCGGCATCACCGACACTAAGACAACGATCATAAAAACGATTGCTTAGCGACAGTGGTGATAGGGGGTGAAAGGGTTACCTGGGGGGCGATCAGGGGGTTAAACCTTTATTAGATAATATATGGGGGTACCTGACGCTATAAAAACCTGCGGCGAACCTAAAAAAAATTACTGGCTACCGATCAGCATCGCCGACGCTAAGACATCGATCAGAAAAATTATCGCTTAGTGACAGTGGTGATAGGGGGTGAAAGGGTTACCTGGGGGGCGATCAAGTGGGTTAAACCTTTATTAGGTAATATATGGGGGTACCCGACGCTATAAAAACCTGCGGCGAACCTAAAAAAAATTACTGGCTACCGATCAGCATCACCGACGCTAAGACATCGATCAGAAAAATGATCGCATAGCCACGGCGGTGCTAGGGGGTGAAAGGGTTACCTGGGGGGTGATCAAGGGGGTTAAACCTTTATTAGGTAATATATGGGGGTACCCGATGCTATAAAAACCTGCGGCGAACCTAAAAAAAAATACTGGCTACCGATCAGCATCGCCGACGCTAAGACATCAATCAGAAAAATTATAACTTAGTGACAGTGGTGATAGGGGGTGAAAGGGTTACCTGAGGGGCGATCAAGGGGGTTAAACCTTTATTAGGTAATATATGGGGGTACCCGACGCTATAAAAACCTGCGGCGAACCTAAAAAAAATTACTGGCTACCGATCAGCATCACCGACGCTAAGACATCGATCAGAAAAATGATTGCTTAGTGACAGTGGTGATAGGGGGTGAAAGGGTTATCTGGGGGGTGATCAGGGGGTTAAACCTTTATTAGGGGGGGTTAGGGGGCTACACTGGACCTAAGACTAAACTTTGGTGACACTTTTACAGTCACAAATGTCACTGATTGCAGTGATCACTAAATAAATGGTCACTGCAATCAGTGACACTGTGACTGGGGGCTGGGGGGGGGCTGGGGGGTGATCTGGGGGTGTCTGGGGGGGCCTGGGGGGGCGATTTATGTGCCTATGTGTCCTGGTGTCAGTGTAGTGTTGTGTGTACTAACCTGGCATCTTCTCCTGTACGGCGCTCGGTATATGTGAGCGCCCCAGGAGAGATGACATCACTTCCTCCTTCCTGGCAGGCAGGGGAAGCTCTCTCATTCGCCGGGAGCGATCGAGAGGGGGTGGCCGGAATCGAACGGCCGTCCCCTCATGCCGGATCGCTCCCGAAGGTAAAACGACCGCTCACTGTAAAGAAGGGGGGTCCGATCGAACCCCCCAACTATACAAAGGCAATCACGTATATATACGTGATTGTGCCTGTCGGTGCCATTCTGCTGACGTATATTTACAGTGGGCGGTCGTTAAGTGGTTAAAATGACTGCTCCCGGAAAACGTCCGTTTTTAAAACTTCTTTTTGCATTGATACATGTCCCCTGGTGCAGAACCCGGGTTCCGAAACTCTGTTTAGGACAATAACATGGATAATAGTCGTTATAATTAGCACTTTAGAATCCGAACGTTCGCATCCATTGTATTTAATAGGGTTCTAATGTTCGTGTGAACTTTCGGTCCGTTCGCGGGTTCTGGTGCGAACCGAACCCGGGGGTGTTCGGCTCATCACTATTCTTCAGGCTTCATGCACTGACCTCTGAAAACAGGAGTGGTTGTCCTTTGGTGGCAACTGTTTCCCCTTTACCTCTGACCTTGATTCTCACTTGCCTCTGGTAACAGAAGTGGTCCTCCCTTATGGCAACTGCTTCTTTTTCACCTCTGGCAACATTTGGTTCCCTGCCTGACTTAACCTCTGCAACTTGGTTAGGTTCCCAACTTGAAGCCCCAAACTCACCCTGCTTATCACAGTCCTGGATAAGCCTCAGACAGCCTAGCAGCCAGGTGCTCCCAGATAGGCTTCAGGCTTCTGGCCTAGCAACCAGGAGCAATACAACACACGTCCACCCAGACAGCCGTCCAGGTGGCACAGAACCCCAATCACCCAACTCCTCCCGAATAAATAGGCTCTCCCAGCAGGCCATGGGGCCAAAGAGACTTCTACCAATGGGCTGGGACAACCTATCCACTCCTAACCTAAATTCACTATGCCCTTGTCATCCTAATGCCACAGGTGGCAATGCCACCTAGTGACAGAAGAGAGAGGTGCACCAAATTCAGGTTTAGGGCAAAAGTCAGTGGATCACCCTAATAATTAGCCAGGCTAGTTACCATCTAGCAAACTAAATTAGTGAGCAGCCCTTTTTAGGACCAGGGTGCTACACATAAAAACAAGCCAAGCATATATTGAACCATAGGAGCAGAGCTCTTTTTAATGCACTTCAGACATGAATACGACTTGTTCAGCTGTAATGACCAAAGACAGGTTCTACCTTCTGAAATTCAAAAAATGTATGTCTGGTTGCTATACATAGTTAGTCGGGTTGGAAAAAGACACAAGTCCATATAATTCAACCATACAGGTATGGCCTTATTCAGTTCAGCAGTTGCAATGGGTTGCTGGTATTTGTATAATATATTCTGATGTGTTGGCTGCATATTTAAAATGAAAAGTCTGACCTAAAGTGACAACTCGTTCAGTTAAAAATAGAGTAGAAAGGAATAACATTTTTGTATAGATATAAAAAAACATTATAAATACCTTTTTTCCCTTTTTTATAAGTGAACACATTCCCTCTGTTCTCAGCACGGCCATCTTTAATGTTGATAGGACCCTGGGCAAAAAATTTATTGGGGGCCCCCCCATGAAATTTTGCTCTCCACCTGCTCTGAGACATACAATAAATATCAGCTAGACTTAAAATCCGTTTACTGTATCAGATCAGGCAGTGATTGCGATTGGTTGTCAGAGGTTATAGCATATCATTACCACTTACTGAATGGTTGCTAGAGGTTACAGCACACATTACGGCTCACTGATTAGTTGCTAGAGGTTAGAGCACATGATTTCTTCTTGTTGATTGGTTGCTAGAGATTACTGTACAGCAATACTGCTCACTGATTGGTTGCTAGAGGTTACAGCACATCATCTCTTCACTGCAGAGGGGCATGATATTCATATGAATGCCACCTTTATTTACATATGAATGCTGCCGACCTCAGCTATTTACATATGAATGGAATGAAGATGTAGCGCTAAGTGAAGAAATGAAGCCCAATAATTTGGGCTTCCAATCAAACCAAAGTGATAAATAATATCAATATAATGAGTCCATACAGTGTCCATAGAAAATGTTCGTGTTGTGAAGAAAGAACATGTAGCACTGAAGGGTCATCACATAACTCTTGTAGAAAAAGAGAGGTAGAATAATCTTACCGGAACATTAGACCTGTGGTTTAGGCAGGTCAAATAGGCATACGAAATCCCAGTGGCACTCCTCATCAGTTAGTCTGGAAACTGGATCAGATGGGTCCCCAATGTAGACTGTCCGGTAGGCTCCCTGACTTGACAGCAGACTCTGGGTTTCACACCGATCCAGGTGGTCCTCTGATGGAACTGGAACTGCCACTTCAGCAAGGAGACTCTTAACCACGGTGAATATTCGTAACCAGTGGCCAAAGGAAGCTATTACTTGACCAACCACCCATGTGAGGAGAAAAGAAGGGAAGGAATGCTCCAATGGTGCAGGTCAATGAGGGTTTATTCAACCAACATAAAAGTGATCACAAACAATAAAAATGTTTAAAAAGGGGCAGTGAATGAGGTAGTGTACCAAGCCCTACGCGTTTCGAACAAATGTTCTTCAACAGGGGCATCTTCATCTTCATTCCATGTTTATTAATTTTAGTCACATTTTATGTAGCAGCTTTATATTTATATTTATTTATATTTATATTTATTTTTATTCACTATTTTAGATTAGCGCAGTATTTTCTTTCTTTATATTTACATATGAATGTCGTCACTATTTACATATGAATGCTCCCATTATTTACATATGAATGACGGTTATTTACATGTAAACACAGGGTCTGCAGGTGAGTCATCTGTACACAACAATAGGGCAGAGCTGGGCAGCATTAGTAGCAGCACTTCACAATGAGATATCAGGACACAGCACAGGACTAAAAGTTAGCAAGTATGAGGCAGCTGCTTTGGGCCCCACAACAATGACAGGGCCCAGGGCAGCTGCCTCCTTTGCCCTGCCTTAAAGATGGCTCTGGTTCTCAGCTGCATAAGAGCTGGGGGGAGGAGAAGCAGCAGCATGCTGAGCTTCCCAGTGAAAGGCTGTACAGGTGGGGTGTGTTTGTCAGGACAAGTGTGATCATTGGAGAAGAGCAGGCTGAGTTCCCAGAACAGCTAGAGAGCTTACCACGTTGTGTTATCCTACTTTGTGTGGTCAGTTTGTAATAGGAAAGCAGAGGGACTTGCAGGAACACCAGGGATATCACACAAAGGAAGCAATACAAAGAAAACAGGATACTTTCTCATACAAGTACATGGTACAGCAGGCACATATCAGGACAACGAAAGGTTGGAGTAACAAACACTTTAAGGCCCCTTTCACACTGAGGCGTTGAAAAAACGCTCAAAAATTATAGGATTTTGTACCTCTATTTTACCGCGATTTTACCGCGATTTTACCGCATTTTTACCGCGATCGCGGTAAAAATAGCGCTAACGCGTATGCGTTTTTACCGCGATTTTACCGCGTTCGCGCTAAAATTAGCGCGAACGCGGTAAAAACGCGGTAAAAACGCATAGGCGTTAGCGCTATTTTTTAACATAACGCTTATGCCTATGCGTTTTTACCGCGTTTTTACCGCGTTTTTACCGCGAATCCCATTCATTTCAATGGGGATAGGCGTTTTTACAGCGCTATTTTATGCACCCTAAAGTTTTTACCGCGTTTTCGCGGTAAAAATAGCGCTGTAATAACGCCTGAAATAATCCTGCCCCAGCATTCTCAATGTGAAATCTCTGAGGGCTTTCACACTGAGGCGTTTTGCTGGCTGGGCGTTGAAAAAAATCCTGCAAACAGCTTTTTTAGAGCAACTTTAGGGCGCATAAAATAGCGCTGTAAAAACGCCTATCCCCATTGAAATGAATGGGATTTGCGGTAAAAAGGCGGTAAAAACGCGGTAAAAACGCATAGGCATAAGCGTTATGTTAAAAATAGCGCTAACGCCTATGCGTTTTTACCGCGTTTTTACCGCGTTCGCGCTAATTTTAGCGCGAACGCGGTAAAATCGCGGTAAAAACGCATACGCGTTAGCGCTATTTTTACCGCGATCGCGGTAAAAACGCGGTAAAATTGCGGTAAAATTGCGGTAAAATAGAGGTACAAAATCCCATAATTTTTGAGCGTTTTTTCAACGCCTCAGTGTGAAAGGGGCCTAAAAAAGCTGTTTGCAGGATTTTTTACAACGCCCAGCCAGCAAAACGCCTCAATGTGAAAGCCCTCAGAGATTTCACATTGAGAATGCTGGGGCAGGATTATTTCAGGCGTTATTACAGCGCTATTTTTACCGCGAAAACGCGGTAAAAACGCCTCAGTGTGAAAGGGGCCTAAACCTAATGCTCCAGAACAGAAAGGTTTGAAAGGGGCCTTAAAAGAAGCATGTACTGAGACAAATAGGAAGTATTCAATTGTGAAAATCCTTGTAAAAATGCTAGTTGCTTGGCTGTTAATGGCTTCAGTACTGTGTTATTACCTTGCATACTTGTTCCAGGTTCGTTTTGAAACCACTGAATCAGTATGACACTCGGTTATTTCTATATAAGGAAATGTCTTTAATGATAACCATCTATTAAATAAAGGTTTCCTTTTATTGTTCATTTACATTTTTAGCTCCAATTTCCTGTTCACATTGAAGGCACCTGCAAGACCAGAAATTTCAGTGGTTAAAAAATCTTTTACCGTTCAAAGTCCTTACTCATACAGAAACAGGATGTAAACACGCAGTCTGTTTGCTTTCTGTAAAGCAAACAATAACCCCACAGACACTGCATTCGAAAGAGTAATTTTCCGCTTTTTAAGTCATTTCATGCCATTCTGTGGCACACACATTTTGTTTTACACAAAGCAAGATTTGTGGGTTATAAATATGCATAGGAGGATAATTGATCCATTTGAATAAATGATGCTGCTAAATGTCACGGGCTTTGCTATACATTCATTTGTTCTCAGAAGATGCAAAGGCTAAAGAAAAATTGCCAGAAAATAGATCAGTGTGTTAGGCCTTGTACACACGACCGATTTTCTCGGCAAGAACCAGCAAGAAACTTGCTGGCAGAGAGGTCTTGCCGAGTAAATCGGTCGTGTGTACGCGGCTATCGGGTTTCTCGTCGAGAAAACCGACAAGTAACCTCGACGAGAAAATAGAGAACCTGCTCTCTATTTTCTCGTCGAGATTCTCCTCGGCATGTTTCTCGACGAGAAAAGTGAGTGTGTGTACACTTACCTGTCCTCCCGGAAGCCCGCGCATGTTCGAAATGAATTCGACGCATGCGCGATAGCTTCCTAGGCATACGTAGGGTATACCAAGATGGCGGCGACGGCATCGAATGTGACGAGCGCATGCTCGACGTAGTCGATGACGTCACCGCGTACGCTCCTTTCAAAGAACCGCGGGTTCTTTGAAACGAGCGTGTGTACACTCGGCCGGGACAAGTTTCTTGTCCAAGAATCTCGTCTAAAAAAACGACATGTTTTTTTCAACGAGAATCTCGGCCGTGTGTACAAGGCCTTAGAATGCTCTTTGTGTTTCATAGACTTGTTTGAAAGAGAAATGAGGGTTTAACTAATAATATCAATTTCAATATACAGAAGGCTATTACCAATAGCAACCAATTAGCACTTGTATTTTAGAATTCCAGTGTAAAAGCAATTTCTTCTTTCAAATAATAGCTGCCAAATTATGTAAATATTACTACATGGCAGAAATGGAATAGAAGATATATTGCACTCTCAGGCTGGGTTCACACTTGTGCATTGCTCTCAATCAGTTGTTCAGCGGTTCCTTTGCGTTTTAGCTGCAGATTTGCTGACCTGGGAGAGGAGAGGGAAGTGTATAGTGGGTGACCGCGATCTCGCCGCTGTTATCATGAGGGGGAACTCCACGCCAAATTTTAAATAAAAAAACGGCATGGGTTCCCCTCTAGGAGCATACCAGGCCCTTAGGTCTGGTATGGATTTTAAGGGGAACCCCCTACGCTGAAAAAACAACGTGGGGGTCCCCCCAAATCTATACCAGACCCTTATCCGAGCACGCAGCCCGGCCCATCAGGAAAGGGGGTGGGGACGAGCGAGCGCCCCCCTCCGAACCGTACCAGACCGCATGCCCTCAACATGGGGGGGTGGGTGCTTTGGGGCAGGGGGGCGCCCTGCGGCCCCCCCACCCCACAGCACCCTGCCCCCATGTTGATGAGGACAAGGGCCTCTACCCAACAACCCTGGCCGTTGGTTGTCGGGGTCTGCGGGCGGGGGGCTTATCGGAATCAGGGAGCCCCCTTTAATAAGGTGGCCTGGCCCCCAGATCCCGGCCCCCCACCCTATGTGAGTGAGTATGGGGTACATCGTACCCCTACCCATTCACCTGGTGGAAGAAAAATGTCAATAAAAAAACACACTACACAGGGTGTTAAAGTAATTTATTAGGCAGCTCCGGGGGTCTTCTTCCGACTTCGGGGGTCTCTTCCGACTCTCCGGCCTCTTCTCCACGCTCTCCGGTTCTCCTCCCGCTCTCCGGTGCTTTCTTTCTTCTGCCGAGTGCCTCTGCTATCTTCTTCCAGCTCTTTTGCTAGCGGCGGCCCGTTCTTCTTCGTCGCTCCTGAATTCCAATAAGCCCCCCGCCCGCAGACCCCGACAACTAACGGCCAGGGTTGTCAGGTAGAGGCCCTTGTCCTCATCAACATGGGGGCAGGGTGCCTTGGGGTGGGGGGGGACCTTGCCCCAAAGCACCCACCCCCCCATGTTGAGGGCATGCAGCCTGGTACGTCCCCACTCCCTTTCCTGACCGGCCGGGCTGCGTGCTCGGATAAGGGTCTGGTATGGATTTTGGGGGGACCCCCCACCATTTTTTCAGCTTTGGGGGTTCCCCTTAAAATCCATACCAGACCTAAGGGCCTGGTATGCTCCTGGAGGGGAACCCATGCCAGTTTTTTATTTAAAATTTGGCGTGGAGTTCCCCTTATGATTCATACGTACTGTGTTCAGAATGCAACACATCTGCGAATCAGATGCGTTCCCATAGAACATAATGGGCAGACAATTCGCACCGCAATGCCTAGAAAACGCACTCGTTTTTTGCATCGCACATATGTGAACCAGCCTCATTGAAATCAATGTATTTTAAAATGTTATGCGAATTGGATGCGGTGTAAGCCGCAACCAATTCGCATTGGTGTGAACAGGGCCTCAAGGTTTTTTATTATTTATCAAAAGACCAGATCTTATAATACACTATATTACCAAAAGTATTGGAACACCTGCCTTTACACGCACATGAACTTTAATGGCATCCCAGTCCTAGTCCGTAGGGTTGAATAATGAGTTGGCCCACCCTTTGCAGCTATAACAGCTTCAACTCTTCTGGGAAGGCTGTCCACAAGGTTTAGGAGTGTGTCTATGGGAATGTTTGACCTTTCTTCCAGAAGCGCATTTGTGAGGTCAGGCACTGATGTTGGACAAGAAGGATTGGTAAATTGCAATATGTTACATTTTTGGTTTTGGGTTTAATGTCACTTTAAATCAGTAAAGCTACTGATGTGCAACCTGCATCTCTCTTTATACTAAGTATCATTGCATCCATAACATGCCTATACCATGAAAAGATATTGAATTTTCTTTTCCATAAACTCTGCTGTTAGGATAAACATTTCTTGAGTGAAACATGAAGGTTGACATTCTTTTTTTCTTATTCTGCACATGCTAGCTGTCTGACTGTCATGCTGCCCCTCTGGCTTTACCACATTGAGTCACCAACCAAGAGCAAGAAAGCTAGTAAGGATTTTCACATTCCTCATCTGCATGCATACTTGTTTCAGGTTTGTGACTCAAAAAGTACTGAAACCAATGAATTTGCAAAATAACCTGGCAACTAGCATTTTCAGTGGGGTTATCAATGTCAACTTCTATGTTTCTCTTATGTAAGGTTTGATTCTTGATAAAAGCTGGCCATACACAAGCAGAATTTAGTTTGAATGTTCGTAAGGAATTTGAGAAAAATCGTTTGTCAGAGCATTTGATAGCACCATTCTGGATTTGACAAATTTCATGTGAAAACCCTCAAAACATGTTTGATTCCTATGCCAATGTTTGGAATTCAACATTTGATATCAAAATGCATGTGTGTATTACAAGTAAGATTTTTCACAAATAAAAACCACTTTCACAGTTAGAAAAACCTGCCAAGAGAGAAAACCCAGGAGTGCAGTTAACCCCTAACTTCCCAGTGGGACAGCAGTAACCTCTACCTGGCTAAATACTCACCTACTCTGTACAATGAAATTGCACAGAGCGACCCCAAACGTCCTCTCCCCGGATCCCCTGATAGAGCTCCCGGCAACTCCTTTCTGACGAGTGCCCTGCTTTATCGCTCCCAAACCTTGCTGTCTGTGTTTATAGACACAGACAGCGGGACTTGGCCCTGCCCTCCACTCCCTCATCACTGGCTTTGTTTGACAGCAGAGAGGGGTGAAGGTAGAGACTAGCTGCAGACAGACACAACGGTGGATTGAGTATGGGCTCTGGAATTAAATATGGGCTCTGGTAAGTAAAAGCCTGCTGCTCTTTTAGATACTGCATTGATCTCAGTCATTATTTCTTAAACCATGTTTGCATAAATCTTTGTTTTTGTGTTGTAGAGTATAGAGCACTTTTTCCTAAATCAATTGTTACATTTTTCTAAAATCAGTAAATAAGGTAAATCTGTGTTCACTTCAATCATTCAATGACATGCAAGCAAAAATAATGGTGAAGTTACACTATGCATACACTTGCATTAGTGCAACACATTACTGTATGCTAAGACATGATACAATAAAGCAGAACTTCACCCAAAAGGGGAAGTTCAGTTAGTTTGCATGGGACAGCACAAAGTACTTACTACTAATTAAATAAATAAACAACACACCAAACTTTATTTTGGCTAATAATGGCCACAACGTTTATTAAGGGGTTACCCAAAGAAAAACAATCACCAATAACATAAAAATATAATCTTAAAATGTTATAACCAATAAATTATTTAATTTATTAATATCACGTAGTCCATCCAGAACTGAACTGGATGAGAAACCCCACTAACAAATGTCCTGACAGGATAAAACATTTTATTCATAAGGGAGGGAGGGTGGGAGCAGCACGGTTCCTGCTTCTGCGGCGTCCCCTCAGGCTGTGAGACGGAGCGGGAAAGCCACCGGCTTTTAAAACCACTGCCCGGCTCAATCCCGCCCGAATCAGCCAATCGGGGGCCGTTGCCATGCCGCTCTGAATCCCGACATTACCCAGAGCAACCTAACTGACAAGAAACAGGGGGGTGGAAGAGGCAGAAATTGCAGCAGCACTTTGTACCGTCCCATGGAGCCCCGCATTAACGATAGGGGCTTGTTCACGGGACAGCACAAAGTACTTACTACTAATTAAATAAATAAACAACACGCCAAACTTTATTTTGGCTAATAATGGCCACAACGTTTATTAAGGGGTTACCCAAAGATAAACAATCACCAATAACATAAAAGTATAATCTTAACATTTTATAACTGTAGCAACATGGCCCTCTTTCTCCCCACTGTCCATGGCTCGCTCACAGGAGAAAAAGGCACACCATGCCCACCATGCCCGTACCCCCTGGTTTGCAGAGGTTAAGCACACTTGTTTTAACTTACGGGTCTTGCAGCAAGGTTCTCCTCAAAGCTGGTTTCTGTCCCTAGAATGTAAGGACAAAGTCTCTATACCCCAAGTAACTCCAAGGTCCACACCAGTAGCCACTCCAACATAGAGTTTATTTTTCCTTGTGCATGAACATCCACAAAGTTGAGAAGAGAGAAAGGTGTTAGGAAGACAGATCAATTCAGGCACTCCTGGCTTCTTCGCAACTCGATCCCGAGGGGGTATAGCTCACCCGGATAGTCAACCAAGGGCACTAGCAGCCGGCATGTAGCTCGAACAGTCTATCAGATTCCCTAATGGATGGGTTCAGGAGATCCTCTGCCATAGAATCTATAGTGTCCCAAACCTCCTAATGGTCCCGTTGTTTAGATCCCTTTTCGGATGGATGACATCCCTCCGGAGAGTTACTGGGCCCCTTCCTTCACTGTGATCTCTCACCAGTCCTTCGGAACGGTCCTCCCCCAGCCTCCTCTTCTAGAAACGGGTCCCCTCGCAAGGCGGCACCCTGGGATTCCTCCTCCCGAAGTGGGCTCCAGCTAAAGGTGCTGGGCCCAGGGCTGAAGTTGCAGTCCCATAACTAATGGTGCCTGCGACTGAAGCGCATGTGGCCCCATGACCTGGAGGGCCATGCACTTGAACTTGGACCGTAGGTTCTCCCTCCGGGCATGGGGCCCAGGAATAGCTCCATCTCTAATGGCGTCTGCCCCTTTTGTACTCTCTCCTGGCATGCACAGCCGGTAGACCACACCCACTGCACGGCTGCCGAGAGAGGACACCCAAATCGCCACTCCATCATCTGTGGTTCAACCCCAAGTAAAAGTGACAGCGCCACCAATACTTCTTAGGGGAACTGCACGCCAGGTGAAACAGCAGCAAGGCAGAGTCCAGTAAATTGAAAGATTCGAGCCAACTACCACTCGAATCACCCCTAAATTTAGTATAGCAATCCCTAAATTTGGGACCCCCGCTACATAACCAATAAATTTAATTTATTAATATCACGTAGTCCATCCAGAACTGAACTGGGTGACAAACCACACCAGCTGAAAGCCGCTCAGCAACTGGGCGGCTGAAGCCCCCCAAACGCTGTGGCTTGCTCAATCATATTTTGTAAGCTCAGGATGAAAATGTCTAAACCAACATCCGACAGGTGTACAAAATCAAATCTATAAAAACCAGGAAGAAGACCCTCCAGATCTGAGTGGCAGTAAGAAAAACCACCTTGTGAAATCACTAAATTACATATAGTTCTATTTATCCGTTTTCTAAGCTTATCTAAATAATGACGATTACTTGACGCTGACCAAAGGAGTCTCGGTATCATTTCCTAAAAAACTATTACCGTAAAAGGAAATAATAACTTGAAAGAAGATATATCTCTCTTCATTTCACAAATCAAATCCCAAGTTTTGACCCTGCCCAGGTCATTAGCCCCGGCATAAATGATAAGAACATCCGGCGAAGGCCATTGTCCTGACAAGAAAATCAACTGCTCCTTTAAATTCCCCCATCTCAAACCCCTTACACCCCACCATAAAACCTGGAAACGTCCTTTATCCAAACCAAGATTGGTTTCGAAACTCTTGATGGAAGTTCTCCTTTTGGCCCAAAAAATAAAGGAATGTCCTATTATCCAAACGACATGCTTGGAAGCACCTAGGAAAATCAAATAATGACACGGTCAGGACGGACATACAACTTAAATCTATTACTATCACCACGCCCCAATTTTTTAAGACCTTCATTAGAAAAACCAAGAAGACTGGCTTCAGTAGCCGCACCTATCCTGAAGGAATGCGAGGAAAAGTGAAAACCAGAAAGATTAAGTTTTTTAAGGCAGGAAGACAGGACAGATGAAAACTGGAATCTTGTCAAAGGAGACAAATTATTGTGAATAAAAAACTAACCTGGATAAACGGGGCGAATGGAAAGATATTGCGAGACTCTGAAAACTGGACAAATGCTCTGAACAGGAGCTCTGTGAAGGGTTATCCAACGACCCTTCCCTAATTGGTCCATCTTAGACCTACGGAGAAAAATCTTAATCGAGTCTTCGGTAACAGAGATATCCGAAAACTCTAAAAAAGATGCTGAAAACTTATTAGGTGCCGTAAGCTCCCCCACTCTAAAAGCACCAAAGAATGCTATGACAAAAACCGTTCTGAACAAAGAAGTCTCAAATGGAGAAAAACAAACTAATTCCAACGTGAATATCAGTTTAAGCAATAATTCAGAAGAAATGGGCCGTCTATTGTCAACCGCTGGTACAGACCTCCTGAAACCCTTCATTGCTTGCTTAACCGGAAAAAAGGAAGAGAGAGCAGGAAAACCAGACATTTTTAGAAAAATGAAACACCAGCTAAAATCTTATACACTGAAGCCGGACTAAGATTATCCTTAATTAATGAGGAAACAAAGCATAAAGCTGTATATGCATCCACCGAACTAACCGAAAAATTAGCTTCTGCACAGAAGTTACACCACCTAGACCAAGACTCAGGCCATCTATCAGCGCACCAATGACCGTCCAAGAAAGCGCCGAAACCAACCGAACCCGATGCATCTGTAAACAGGCGGATATCTAAGTCTTCAATGAAATCACTCTGCCATACTGTATTTCCATTCAAATTTAACAGGAATTGGTCCCAGACCCTCAAATCCTCCTTAATGGAACGTGTAATAGAAACATGGGAAAGAGGATTTTTTAACCCTTTAGTGGCCAGAGCAAATCTTCGAGAAAAGACTCTGGCCCCCGGGATTACTCTAGATGCAAAAACGAAGAGTCCCAGCAAGGACTGAACTTCGCGCAAAAGCACCTTTTTTCTGGTCAGAAAGTTAGAAATTAGTAAACTTATTCTCCAAATTTTGGACATCGGAAGATGGAATTCCATGGCAACTGAATCGATTGTTATGCCCAGGAATTCAATCACTATCACCGGACCCATTGTTTTTTTATGGGCTATGGGGATACCGAATGATCTGCAGATGTTGAAAAAACAATCCATCATCTCAGAACAAACTTGAACTCCTGGTGGGCCAATAAACAAAGAATCATCTAAATAATGGATGACGCCACCCTGAGGGGAATTTTGTGATAAAACCCACTGTATAAATGTTGAAAAAGCCTCAAAATAACTACATGACGTGGAAAAACCCATGGGCAAGCACTTGTCAAAATAAAAGTGATCCTCAAAATAAAAACCCAGGGAATTAAAACCTATTGGATGAACCGGTAAGAGACGAAATGCAGATTTTATGTCTGCTTCTGCCATAAGAGATGCCTTGCCAAATTGTTTCAGCAAAGCTAAAGCCTCATCAAAAGATGAATATGACACAGATGACTCAAAATCTGATATCTCGTTAATTAAAGGAATTACCATAAGTAAAGGATAAATGGTGGATTAACCGAAAAGAGCCTGTCTCTTTCTTGGGGACCAGGCCTAAAGGAGATAAACGAAAATTCAAAAAGGGGGGGATGCAAAAGGACCGGCTATTCTGTCTTCTCGCAGTTCTTTAACCACTTAACGACCGCTCACTGTATATATACGTCGGCAGAATGGCACCGACAGGCACAATCACGTAGAGTGTACGTGATTGCCTTTGTACAGTTGGGGGGTCCAATCGGACCCCCCTTCTATACAGTGAGCGGTGGCTAAGTGTCCAGGAGCGTTCCGGGATGAGGGGGCAGCCATTCGTTTCTGGCCACCCCCTCGCGATCGCTCCCGGCGAATGGAAATGCCCCCTCTGTCTGTGTCAGACAGAGGGAGCAGGAGGAAGTGATGTCATCTCTGGTGCGGCGCTCACATATACCGAGCGCCGTACAAGAGAAGATATCAGGTCAGTGCACACAACACTACACTGACACCAGGACACATAGGGACATAAATCACCCCCCCAGGCCCCCCCAGACACCCCAGATCACCCCCCAGATCACCCCCCCAGCCCCCAGTCACAGTGTCACTGATTGCAGTGACCATTTATTTAGTGATCACTGCAATCAGTGACATTTGTGACTGTAAAAGTGTCACCAAAGTTTAGTCTTAGGTCCAGTGTAGCCCCCTAACCCCCCCTAATAAAGGTTTAACCCCCTGATCACCCCCCAGATAACCCTTTCACCCCCTATCACCACTGTCGCTTAGCGATCATTTTTCTGATCGCTGTCTTAGCGTCAGTGATGCCGATCGGCAGCCAGTAATTTTTTTTAGGTTCGCCGCAGGTTTTTATAGCGTCAGGTACCCCAATATATTATCTAATAAAGGTTTAACCCCCTTGATCGCCCCCCAGGTAACCCTTTCACCCCCTATCACCACTATCACTAAGCGATCGTTTTTCTAAACGCTGTCTTAGTGTCTGTGATGCAGATCGGTAGCCGGTAATTTTTTTTAGGTTCGCCGCAGGTTTTTATAGCGTCAGGTACCCCAATATATTATCTAATAAAGGTTTAACCCCCTTGATCGCCCCCCAGGTAACCCTTTCACCCCCTATCACCACTGTCACTAAGCGATCGTTTTTCTAAACGCTGTCTTAGTATCTGTGATGCAGATCGGTAGCCGGTAATTTTTTTTAGGTTCGCCGCAGGTTTTTATAGCGTCAGGTACCCCAATATATTATCTAATAAAGGTTTAACCCCCTTGATCGGCCCCCAGGTAACCCTTTCACCCCCTATCACCACTGTCGCTAAGCAATTGTTTTTCTAAACGCTGTCTTAGTGTCGGTGATGCAGATCGTAGCCAGTATTTTTTTTTAGGTTCGCCGCATGTTTTTATAGCGTCAGGTACCCCAACATATTATCTAATAAAGGTTTAACCCCCTTGATCGCCCCCCCAGGTAACCCTTTCACCCCATCACCACTGTCGCTAAGCAATCGTTTTTCTAAACGCTGTCTTAGTGTCGGTGATGCAGATCGGTAGCTGGTAATTTTTTTTAGGTTCGCCGCAGGTTTTTATAGCGTCAGGTACCCCCATATATTATCTAATAAAGGTTTTAACCCCCTGATTGCCCCTAGTTAACCCTTTCAGCAGTGATCACCATATAAGTGTTACGGGTGACGCTGGTTAGTTAGTTTGCTTTTTATAGTGTCAGGGCACCCGCCGTGTATATAACCCAATAAAGGTTTAACCCCCTGATCGCCCGGCGGGTGATATCAATTAGGTTTTAGCGTCAGAGAGGGTCTGAGTCACACCCCAGGCAGCGTCAGGTTAGTGCCAGTAATGCTAACACCCACGCGTGAAGCATACACCCCCCCTTAGTGGTATAGTATCTGAACAGATCAATATCTGATCTGATCAGATCTATACTAGCGTCCCCAGCAGTTTAGGGTTCCCAAAAACGCAGTGTTAGCGGGATCAGCCCAGATACCTGCTGGCACCTGCGTTTTGCCCCTCCGTCCAGCCCAGGCCACCCAAGTGCAGTATCGATCGATCACTGTCACTTACAAAACAAAAACACACATAACTGCAGCGTTCGCAGAGACAGGCCTGATCCCTGCGACTCCAGTGCTGTAGGAGGTGATTTCACCACCACAGTTAAAAAAAAAAGCAAATATGCCGAAGCATTGGGGCAGCAGGGGCGGAGGAGCGATTTTGCTCCTAATGCCGCGTACATACGGTCGAAATTCCGACGGAGGCCTGCCCGTGGAAAAGTCCGACCATGTGTGTGCGGCATAACTTTTTTGCGGGAGGATGCCCCCATGCTTCGGCATATATAAATGGTGCGTGTATGCCCATCATTGGAAGTGGGTGGATGAAGGGCGGTATTCTAATGGTGGGCATACCCACCGATCAATCTTTTTTTTCGTTCAGCCAACTGGCTGCATGAAATAAAAAGATTACAATACATGTCCAACAAGGACCAGCAACGTACTGGTATGTTGCTGGACTTTGAATGTTTATACCAGAATGATGCCTGCGGGTTTAGGTATCATCTTGGTATCATTCTTTTCAGCCTGCGGCTGGCTTTCATGTAAAAGCAATCCTAGCGGCTAATTAGCCTCTGGACTGCTTTTACAAGCAGTGGGAGGGAATGCCCCCCCCGGATATAAAAAGCGCCATTGGGAAATTGGGAAAGCATTTTATCACACCGATCTTGGTGTGGTCAGATGCTTTGAGGGCAGAGGAAAAATCTAGGGTCTAGAAGACCCCAGTTTTTTCAAAAAAAGAGTACCTGTCACTACCTATTGCTATCATAGGGGATATTTACATTCCCTGAGATAACAATAAAAATGATAAAAAAAAATACTTGGAAGGAACAATTTAAAAATAAAATAAAAAAGCAAAATTAATAATAAAAAAAAAAAAAAAAAAGCACCCCTGTCCTGCCCTGCTCTTGCCCAATGGCGAACGCAAGCGTCGGTCTGGCGTCATATGTAAACAGCAATTGCACCATGCATGTGAGGTATCACCGCGAAGGTCAGATCGAGGGCAATCATTTTAGCAGTAGACCTCCTCTGTAAATCTACTGGGGTAACCTGTAAAGGCTTTTAAAGGCTTTTAAAAATGTATGTAGTTTGTCGCCAATGCGCGTTTGTGCGAAATTTTAAAGCATGTCGTGTTTGGTATCTATGTACTCGGCCTAAGATCATCTTTTTTATTTCATCAAACATTTGGGCAATATAGTGTGTTTTAGTGCATTAAAATTAAAAAAAGTGTATTTTTTAACCCAAAAAATGCGTTTGAAAAATCGCTGCGCAAATACTGTGTAGAAAAAAAAAATGCAACACCCACCATTTTAATCTGTAGGGCCTTTGCTTTAAAAATATATATATAATGTTTGGGGGTTCAACATAATTTTCTTGCAAAAAAAAAAATGTTTTCATGTAAACAAAAAGTGTCAAAAAAGGGCTTTGTCTTCAAGTGGTTAGAAGAGTGGATGTAAGCTTCCTAATGTTGTGTATAAAATGCCAGAACAGTTCAAAACCCCCCCAAATGACCCCATTTTGGAAAGTAGACACCCCAAGCTATATACTGAGAGGCATGTCGAGTCCATGGAATATTTTATATGTTGACACAAGTTGCGGAAAAACGACAATTTTTTATTTTTTTTTGCACAAAGTTGTCACTAAATGATATATTGCTCAAACATGCCATGGGCATATGTGGAATTACACCCCAAAATACATTCTGTTGCTTCTCCTGAGTACGGGGATACCACATGTGTGAGACTTTTTGGGAGCCTAGCCATGTACGGGACCCCAAAAACCAAGCACCGCCTTCAGGCTTTCTAAGGGTGTAAATTTTTGATTTCACTTCTCACTGCCTATCACAGTTTCGGAGGCCATGGAATGCCCAGATAGCACAAACCCCCCCCAAATGACCCCATTTTGGAAAGTAGACACCCCAAGCTATTTGCTGAGAGGTATTGTGAGTATTTTGCAGATCTCGCTTTTTGTCACAAAGTTTTGAAAATTGAAAAAAAAATATATATATATATATATATATTTGCTTTCTTCATTTTCAAAAACAAATAAGAGCTGTAAAATACTCGCCATTCCTCTCAGCAAATAGCTTGGGGTGTCTATATTCCAAAATGGGGTCATTTGGGGGGGTTTTGTGCGATTTTGGCATTTTATGGCCTTCGAAACTGTGATAGGTAGTGAGGAGTGAAATCAAAAATTTGTGCCTAGAAATCCTGAAGGCGGTGCTTGGTTTTCGGGGTCCCGTACGCGGCTAGGCTCCTAAAAAGTCCCACACATGTGGTATCCCCGTACTCAGGAGAAGCAGAAAAATGTATTTTGGGGTGTAATTCCACATATAACCATGGCATGTGTGAGCAATATATCATTTAGTGACAACTTTTTGTAATTTTTTTTTTTTTTTTTGTCATTATTCAATCACTTGGGACAAAAAAAATTATATTCAATGGGCTCAACAGGCCTCTCAGCAATTTCCTTGGGGTGTCTACTTTCTAAAATGGGGTCATTTGGGGGGGTTTTGTGCTATTTTGGCATTTTATGGCCTTCGAAACTGTGATAGGTAGTGAGGAGTGAAATCAAAAATTTGCGCCCTTAGAAATCCTGAAGGCGGTGCTTGGTTTCCGGGGTCCCGTACGCGGCTAGGCTCCCAAAAAGTCCCACACATGTGGTATCCCCGTACTCAGGAGAAGCAGCAAAATGTATTTTGGGGTGAAATTCCACATATAACCATGGCATGTGTGAGCAATATATCATTTAGTGACAACTTTTTGTAATTTTTTTTTTTTTTTTTTTTTTTAGTCATTATTCAATCACTTGGGACAAAAAAATAAAAAATTCAATGGGCTCAACATGCCTCTCAGCAATTTCCTTGGGGTGTCTACTTTCCAAAATGGGGTCATTTGGGGGGGTTTTGTACTGCCCTGTCATTTTAGCACCTCAAGAAATGAGACAGGCAGTCATAAATTTAAAGTTGTGTAAATTTCAGAAAATGTACCCTAGTTTGTAAACTCTATAACTTTTGCGCAAACCAATAAATATACGCTTATTGACATTTTTTTTACTAAAAACATGTGGCTGAATACATTTTGGCCTAAATGTATGACTACAATTGAGTTTATTCGATTTTTCTTATAACAAAAAGTAGAAAATATCATTTTTTTTCAAAATTTTCGGTCTTTTTCCGTTTATATCGCAAAAAATAAAAATCGCAGAGGCAATCAAATACCATTAAAAGAAAGCTCTATTTGTGGGAAGAAAAGGACGCAAGTTTCGTTTGGGTACAACATTGCATGTCCGCACAATTTACAGTTAAAGCAGCGCAGTGCAAAATTCTGAATTCACCTCTGGTCCTCTAGCTACCAAATGGTCCGGGGCTTAAGTGGTTAAAAAAAAATTCCCTCACTATATCTGGGTTTAACAGAACTGAACGTAGATTTTTAACCGGGGTGCAACCTTGACCTAAAAAAGGGACCAAAAAAACAAATTTGAAGCCTTCATATAGAAGGTCCGCCATCTTGCGGTCTGGGTATTGATCTAGCCAAAACTGCATTTCTGACAGTTTCACTGGCATCCATGCCCTTTACATTAGTGTCCCTTGAATTGACTGCAGCGGCGGATTTTTTGAAACAGCGGGATGCTGAGTGTGCACCCGCGCAGAATGAGCATTCGTGTTTATACCTGCAATTGGATAAGAATCTACATTGGGAGTCATTAAAAGCGAAACATACTCCCTTACAAAAATTAGACTGAGAACTAGTTGTAGTTTGTGGCCTCTGAGTGTATTGCTGCCTTTGAGGCAGCATCAGATTTAGCCAAAAACCTACAACTTTGACCCCCCCCCAATGGAGGGAAGGATGGACTGAGAGCTTCTGCCTGAAGCTCTCATCATAGCTGAACCAGGAGATGCCTCCAAAATGACAGTAAAGCCCCATACACACTATCAGTTTTCTTGCAGGTTTTTCTCTTCAGGTTTACCAAAACCATGTAGTGCAAGGGCCTGCCTGATTGCATACGAATTGAAACTCTTAAGGTTTGACCTCATATTAGATGGTTTTGGTAAACCTGAAGAGAAAAACCTGCAAGAAAACTGATATAGTGGCGGAGGCTGACCCATACACACTATCTAAATGTTGAAATAATCCTGAACACTTGTCAGGGAAACGTTCACCAATTACTGAGGAAAAAATACAAAAGACTTAAAGTCAATTCTGAAAAGTCCTAGGAATTGCCCTTCTCCTATCTTCCTCAGACCTGTCATCTATTCTTTTCTCAGATTTCAACAAGAATTCTTTAGAGGAAGGAAGCAAGGATAGTATGTCTATAAATTCCCCTCACCAAATTTTCTCTTTCACCGCCATACTCAAATGGAAACCTAGAGGGGACAGTTCACAAAGAAGGGCCTCTTTAAGGCATGTTTCAGAAACCAGAGATTTTACAGGTAAAGAGTTTAGTGAAGAAGAAGAAGAAGAATGCAAATGTAGCGGGTATATACTTTTCTGTGTGTTTAGAACTGGCAGAGACACCAGTGATGTGCAGTTCCCTGCAGCCCCACGGGTGGCGCTGTCGCCTTGGGCTGGGGTTGAACCATTGCTGTGTGCTGTGCTCCCTTTTTGTCCTCCCTCGGCAGCGGTATGGTGGGGCGGGGAACCTGCCGTGCTTGCTGGGAGAGGGTATAAAGGGGCCGGCCATCTTTGTCACGTTGTTCGAGTCCCGGGCACCTTCAGCCTGAGGGCGGTGGTTCGTGTCGGTCCCCTAGGCGGCCTAGGCCTAGAGGACGTTCGGAGGTCGTGTTCCATCCCAGGCACCTTTAGCCTGGGGTGAGGTACTCGGATGGAGGTCTGGAGCTCAGTGCCCACCACGGAGTTCCGCGAACGAAGGAGATCCTAGGGAACCCCGGGAGTGGGTACTCGAATCCGGAGGGCGTAATGGACCGGTGGGAGACACTTGCTTGAAGATTCGGTGCAGCATATTGCCGGTGACAGGTGAGCCTTCCATCGGAGACGACCTGGAAGGAGATTCCCCTTCGCTCGGAGACCGCAACCCACTTTCAGGAAGGAAAGTGGAGAGTTCATTGTGTCTGGGCCTACTCGCATTCACACCTCCTTGTCTGTTCTGTTCTCTAAGGAGTCCAACTGATGGTGTTCACTTTTGCATTGAGAAGAATAAAGGAGTGTTGGACTTTAATGGTGTGGGGCTCATTTTCTGACAGACATTGTTCAAGGTAACTCTCTTTGAATGCTCCAGGTGCAGAACACCGACCCGAAGGTAACATAAGAACTTTGCTTACACCACACAAACACCTGCGGTGAAGGCTTGGCGTGGTGACCCCGCACTCTCTCCTCTGGTGGGCACTAAGCTCCAGACCTCCATCCGAGTACCTCACCCCAGGCTAAAGGTGCCTGGGATGGAACACGACCTCCGAACGTCCTCTAGGCCTAGGCCACCTAGGGGACCGACACGAACCACCGCCCTCAGGCTGAAGGTGCCCGGGACTCGAACAACGTGACAAAGATGGCCGGCCCCTTTATACCCTCTCCCAGCAAGCACGGCGGGTTCCCCGCCCCACCATACCGCTGCCGAGGGAGGACAAAAAGGGAGCACAGCACACAGCAATGGTTCAACCCCAGCCCAAGGCGACAGCGCCACCCGTGGGGCTGCAGGGAACTGCACATCACTGGTGTCTCTGCCAGTTCTAAACACACAGAAAAGTGTATAACCGCTACACTCTCCCCCTGGTAATTTGACACTGGTCCCCAGTGTCTGGAGTAAACTATGCCCTCAACGGCTGGCATAGCCCAGTCCAGAAACCAACTACAAATTGTACAAAATAAACTTTTGAAAACTTGGTCAACTGAAGCAATTGTGTCTGAGCCTTACATGCAAGGGAAGGGAAACAACAACATTTTAACCATAACTTTAGAATCACATTCACATTACACTTTTTCCCACCCATCCTGACTAAGACCCACCCCATACTCAGTGGTCTTGATGGGATGCTCTCCTGCAGAGGGAAAAAAGAAAATTAACACACATAAACCCTGACACATGTATTTGTGTAAGAGGAAAGAAACTTCTTCGTAAAGAAATCCCTTTTCTCCAAAGAGTGAGTGTGTGAAAAGTGTTAACGATGCGCAACACTGCCACCTGGTGACAGCGTCGCAGTAACTGCACTCGTGGAACTTCTCTTCTTCTCTTGAGCCCTATCTACCCCAGAGTCCATGATCTCTTGTTGGGAAATTGAAGAACAAAAACAGGAACAATCCTTCATTCCTCTGGGTAACAGGGACAACTAGCCCCAGAAAGTTCAGCAGCATAAGAAACAAGAACGGAGTCTCTTTCCTCCTACAGATAGAAACAGGGATGGGGCAAAACAAGTGTAGACCCCTCCATCAGTACAGACACCCCCCACCTCAGTGCAGACCCCTCCATCAGTACAGACACCCCCACCTCAGTGCAGACCCCCCTCAGTACAGACACCCCCACCTCAGTGCAGACCCCTCCATCAGTACAGACACCCCCACCTCAGTGCAGAACCCTCCATCAGTACAGACACCCCCCACCTCAATGCAGACCCCCCCATCAGTACAGACACCCCCAACTCAGTGCAGACCCCTCCATCAGTACAGACACCCCCACCTTAGTGCAGACCCCCCCATCTCAGTGCAGACCCCTCCATCAGTACAGACACCTCCACCTCAGTGCAGACCCCTCCATCAGTACAGACACCCCCACCTCAGTGCAGACCCCCCTCAGTACAGACACCCCCCACCTCAGTGCAGACCCCTCCATCAGTACAGACACCCCCACCTCAGTGCAGACCCCCCTCAGTACAGACGCCCCCCACCTCAGTGCAGACCTCTCCATCAGTACAGACACCCCCACCTCAGTGCAGACCCCTCCATCAGTACAGACACCCCCACCTCAGTGCAGACCCCCCTCAGTACAGACACCCCCCACCTCAGTGCAGACCCCTCCATCAGTACAGACACCCCCACCTCAGTGCAGACACCTCCATCAGTACAGACACCCCCACCTCAGTGCAGACCCCCCTCAGTACAGACACCCCCACCTCAGTGCAGACCCCTTCATCAGTACAGACAGCCCCCACCTCAGTGCAGACCCCCCCAGTGCAGACCCCCCAGCAGTACAGACAACCCCCATCAGTGCAAACCTCCAGCAGTACAGACACCCCCCTCAGTGCAGACCCTCCTCAGTACAGACACCCTCCCTCAGTGAAGACCCCCCCAGCAGTGAAGACCCCCCATCAGTACATACACCCTCCCTCAGTGCAGACCCCCCCAGCAGTGCAGACCCCCATCAGTACATACACCCCCCTCAGTGCAGACCCCCCAGCAGTACAGACACCCCCCAGCAGTGCAGACCCCCCATCAGTACATACTCCCCCCTCAGTGCAGACCCCCCAGCAGTGCAAACCCCCCCAGCAATACAGACACCCCCCCTTAGTGCAGATCCCCCTCAGTAAAGACACTCTCCCTCGGTGCAGACCCCTCCATCAGTACAGACACCCCCACCTCAGTGCAGACCCCTCCATCAGTACAGACACCCCCGCCTCAGTGCAGACGCCTCCATCAGTACAGACACCCCCCTTAGTGCAGATCCCTCCATCAGTACAGACACCCCCCAACTCAGTGCAGACCCCTCCATCAGTACAGACACCCCCACCTCAGTGCAGACCCCTCCATCAGTACAGACACCTCCACCTTAGTGCAGACCCCCCAGTGCAGACCCCCCCAGAAGTACAGACACCCCCCCTCAGTGCAACCCCCCCTCAGTACAGACACCCTCCCTCAGTGAAGACCCCCCATCAGTACATACACCCCCCTCAGTGCAGACCCCCCCAGTACATACACCCCCCCTCAGTGCAGCCCCCCAGCAGTACAGACACCCCCCAGCAGTGCAGACCCCCATCAGTACATACTCCCCCCCCTCAGTGCAGACCCCCCCAGCAGTGCAGACCCCCTATCAGTACATACAACCCCCCTCAGTGCAGACCCCCCACAGCAGTACAGACACCCCCCCAGCAGTGCAGACCCCTTTAGTACATACACCCCCCTCAGTGCAGATCCCCCAGCAGTACAGACACCCCCCTTACTTACAGACCTCAGAACAGCGCGGTCAGATACACACAGTGGTGTGTGTCCCTCAAGCGCGGGCTCCTCCTCTGTGGATGTAAACAGAGAGGAGGGGGAGGCGGCCTCGGTCCGCTCCACCGAGGAACACAGCTGCGGCGCGAGTCACAGATAATCAGGGCAGCGGGCGTTGTTAGTGGTGCCACTACCCACGGGTGTCACCCCTCTGGCGGGAGTCACCCGGTGCGGCCCGCACCCCCCGCACCTGCCTAGTGATGCCACTGCGCCTGGTGATGTCACCGGGAGGCACCACCCCTTAGCTGATGACTCATTGGTTGTTAAGGATGCAGCGGCTGCCTGCTCCTTAAGAATCATGTTGTTTACTGGTTGTTGAGGACGTCGGTGGTCGCTCTCTCCTTAACAGCCAGTACAGTTGGAAAGAAGAGAAGGAGCAGACGTGCTGTGCTAGAGCTCCTCACCATCCGGCCGGATCTGGAGCCATTCTCGGCCAGAAATTACACGGCGATCCCCCTGCTGTGTGGAGAGGTGTGTGGGCTGCCTGGCCGTGCTGCTGGGGCATCCAGCCCGCCGCTCTGTCCGACGTAAGTGGAGGCCGGCATTGCAGGCCTCCGGCCGCCATTTTTTCGGCCTATACCGCTTCGGAGGATTGTCGGACTCGCCTGGAACGTATAGAGGGTCGGAAAGCCCAGCGGGGGGCTTGTGAGATCGGATGCGACCCCGGAGGATGCGATCATCGACTTCTATAGTCATCGGTTGACCACTGTATCCAGAGTGGGTGAGTGCCTGGGGAGGTGGGGACTAGTAAGAGACACTGCTAGACGAATCCCCTGTTCACCTATTATTCCACCTATTACCCCACCCTACTATCATCTACCCCCAGAGCACTTCCAAAAGACGGCAGAAGGCCCTAGATGGAGCCAGGAGAGCCAAATTAACCCACTACGCGGCCGGACACTGTTACTAGGAAAGTCCGCGGCTTCGGCCTACTCCCGGAGCGCGGCGGCCATCTTGCTACACCTATTGCACTCAGCCCTGCTGGCAATCACTAATACACCAGAATTTGGCTATTCCTCCCCTGCCTACTGATCAGAATTAGAATTACAGCCACCATCCTCTGCTACTATACCATTTTTTGATCAGAAAGACTGTATGTCAGATATGGGCCTGAATAACCATATGTTCCATACTACGCTGTACACATGTTGTTAAGCGAATGAGACTGAGGGGCGCTCCACTTAGCATTCAGTTTTGAAGCTCCAACTATGCCAGCAAAGATACACAAAATCCGCTCTACAACTCCCAAGACACATAGTAAAGGAACGGCGACTAACCAAACCACCTCTAGCTCCATACAGCGATTCCTGGTTGCCAGTGGAACCGGCCCTGGCGCATGTAGCAGTCAAGCTTGACGCACGAGACGCAACGCATCTCTCACTTCATTAGCAACCTCTGTAAGAGAAAGTTCGCCTGCATCATCTTACTGCTCAGATCTCATGGAAGAACCTGAGTCTCCCACAGGCTCAGATATGGCGTCTCTGCTGAGCGGCATCAGAAAAGAGTTAGCCGGGATGTTCCATGGACTCGAAAAATCAATAAAAAAGGAAATCACAGGGGTAAGAACAGATATGGCGCATATTCTCGATAGGGTGGAGGGCACAGAACAGAGACAAGATACTCATGAAACAGCTATAAGAGAACTACAAAAGACTGTCACACAGCTAGTCCTTGCTCAACTGGCCTCACTATATAAGTTAGAGGACCTCGAGAATAGAAACCGCAGAAACAACCTGCGAATCAGAGGTCTGCCCGAAGTGACTGGAGATAAAGATTTGGAGTCGCAGATTAGAGGTATATTTAATTCAGTGTTGGGAAATGTATCCACTGATCCGTTGCGCTTTGATCGGGTTCATCGGGCTCTCAGGTCTCGTACCATTGCTCCTGAGCAACCCAGAGACGTAATATGCCGTCTACATTATTTCACAGATAAGAACGCCATTATGGTCAAGTTGAGGAGCATTCCCAACATTGACTTTGACGGAGCGACTCTTAATATTTTCTCGGATCTATCTAAAGAAACCTTAGACCGCCGCAGAGCCCTTAAACCACTTTTGGAACATTTACGTTCTAATGAGATTACTTATAGATGGGGTTTCCCGGCGTGCCTTATTGCTACCAAAAATGGTCGCTCCCACACCCTCCGGTTCCCAGAGGAATTGTTACAATTTTTAAAGGACCTTAATCTGCCCTCAGTGGACCTCCCGGGCTGGCATGATCCGGTCCCTAAGTTTTCGCATATTCAGGACTCCCATTGGCAAAAATCTCCTACTACTAAAAAAGGGCGCTCTTCAGCGTCAGGTCCTGTATAATAACATAGACGAGTAAAGGGTGATTATGCCTATGTACTTTCCTTTTTTTTTGGTTGAGTATGCCTGTAAGTTATTATATCTAATGAGATGTGACTTGGCCGCTAAAGTATATTTGTTTTAAAAAGGTTTATTGTTTACTGTTGGAGCAAAAAGTATTCCTCTGCACATTATCTGACGCAAGCTGAATGCCGGTGGAGCACAATGCTCCTATGTGTCTTTTATACGACACGTTCCCCTCCCCTTCTTTCCTTTTGGGGTTGTGGAGAGCGGGTAGCCTTCGAGTTTTCTTATCCGTTCTCCTACGGGAGTTCTGGACGGCTGCCCGTGCTCTCTCCCCCCATAGGGACCACCGCAGAAATCTGCGTGATAAATTAAGGTTTCCCACATGCGTCCAGATGGACGTTTTTGTTGTTTATGTAAATTTGTCTTCTTGTTTTTCTCAATACTTGCCCGTTTCTTTTTTGTTTTATTTTCCCTATCAAGGCTGGCATGCATGGCTAAGTAGGTTCAAGGGTTATGCTCTACTGTGATAAATGGCCACACTTAAAGTTACTTCTTATAATGTTAGGGGTTTAAATGCTGCGGCAAAACGGCATCAGGTTACCCGTGAATTACGGAAACTTGCCTCTTCTATTGTGTTTCTTCAGGAAACACATTTAACCCATACTACGCAGGTCAAATTGACCTCGCTTTATTTTCCTCAGTGGTATTATAGCCTTTCAGATACGAATAAAGCTAAGGGTGTGGCTATTGGTTTTATTACTAGCGTACCCTTCCGTTTTTTAGATATGCAAGCGGATGACCATGGTCGTTTTCTTTTCTTAAAGGGCTTTTTAGGTACTACCCAATGTACTCTAGCAAACATATACTGCCCGAACCAAAATCAACCTACCTTTTTTTCTCAAATTCTTACTGATTTATCACAATTTGCTGAGGGTCTAATCATACTGGCAGGAGACATAAATATGTCTCTAGATCCTGTTTTGGATACATCCCACGGTCGCTCTAACATCTCTTTTAAGCGCCTGTCCTTTGTTAAAAAGAGACTAATAGACCGACAATTGATAGACGTATGGCGTATTTTACATCCAAAAGAAAAAGATTTTTCCCATTTTTCGAAGACTCATCAGTCTTATTCCCGAATAGATAATATCTTTTTAGACCACTATCACCTCCCATTATTACAATCGGCGAATATAGGTACTGCGACACTGTCAGATCATGCACCTGTGTCGATGAGTATGACTATGCCCACTTTGACTCAGCGCTCCAATAATTGGAGACTCAATGATTCTCTTCTTTCTAACCCAACAGAAGTTTCTGTGTTTGCCTCTCATATATCGCAATATTTTAAAGACAATAAACCTTCTGAGACATCCCCTGCTATTGTATGGGAAGCTCACAAGGCAACTATGAGAGGCCGATTCATAGAACTTGGGGCAAGGAAAAAAAGAGAGCATGGTCAACAACTTGAACAGGTCCTGCACCAAATAACAGAACTTGATAAACAACACAAACTCACTTTGCACACATCCCAGCTAGAAGCTCTCACATTGAAACGAGAGGAACTAAAAAATCTTCTTAACCTCGATACAGCTTGGAAATTCCAACGATATTCGCAAAAATTCTATGAGTGGGGGGACAAACCTAGCAGACAATTAGCAAGATCCCTCAAAGAAAAACAGACTAGATCGTTTATTCCTAAAATAAAGCTATCAAACGGAAATTTAGTCCACGCCACTCCTCACATTGCTAAAGCTTTCAGGGACTATTATGCAGATTTGTACAAAGTGCAGTGTGACTCCCCGTCTCTGACTGTGAAGGAGAGACGTAACCTTATGCTTACATATCTAAAAGAAGCAAATTTGCCCAAACTTTCAAATTCGACTCTCAGGGAACTTGAATCTGAACTTTCGGTTGAGGAATTTCAGGCAGCTCTGAAATCTTCACCGACAGGTAAAGCCCCGGGACCGGATGGTTACACTATCCGGTACTATAAAACATTCAGTGATGTTCTTCTGCCCCGTCTCACGGCTTATGCCAATTCAATCTCACAGACCTCGGGACTACGCCCGGAATCTCTTACAGCCCATATTTCAGTTATCCTTAAAGCAGATAAGGACTCTACTCAATGCAGTAGCTATAGGCCAATTTCCCTATTAAATGTCGATATCAAATTATATTCTAAGGTAATGGCCAACAGACTACTCCCTCTTATACCTAGTTGGGTTTCTACAGATCAGACGGGCTTTATGCCACACAGAGAAGCCAAGGATAATTCTCTCCGGGCGATATCTCTTATACAATACGCTCAAAGGTCTTCCCAGTCCACCCTATTTGTATCTACAGATGCTGAAAAAGCGTTCGATAGGGTGGACTGGGATTACTTAAAACTGACCCTGCGACATTTTGGGCTGGGACCCAAAATGTTTTACCGCATTACTTCCCTCTATTCTAACCCCACGGCACAAATTCGCATAAATGGCACTTTGAGTGACTCATTCCAACTATTTAATGGGACCAGACAGGGCTGCCCTCTTTCTTCCCTTTTATTTGCCCTTACCCTCGAACCCTTTTTGGCAACCATAAGATGTAATTTAAATATACATGGGATTCAAGTAGGTAATAAAACGCACAAATATGCGGCATATGCGGACGATATTTTATTTTTTATCCAGTAGCCTTGTATCTCGCTTCCTAATTTAATGTCAGCGTTTTCTACTTTTCAGACACTCTCCAACTTTAAAATGAACCTTTCTAAGTCTGAAATTCTAAATATTAATCTACCTGGAAGGGAGGTGGAAAATTTAAAACCCCTCTTCCCTTTTAGATGGGTTCAACGAAGTATGAAATATCTGGGAGTGAATCTTGCGCCTCACATTCAGTCCCTCTTTAAATATAATTACATCCCATTATTGAATAATATTAGAAGGGATCTACAAAAGTGGAACACGCTGACACACTCATGGTTGGGTAAAGTGAGTATAGTTAAAATGAACATTCTGCCTAGAGTTCTTTTTTTCTTTCAAATGATCCCATTGGGTGTGCCTATAGGATTTTTTTCCCTATTACAGACCATGGTCTCCCGCTTTATTTGGAGGAACAGTCACCCCAGAGTATCTAAGGAAGTATTATTTTGCTCCAAGGAAGCTGGGGGACTGGCCCTTCCAAATTTTAAGGCTTATTATAATGCTGTGATTCTGTCTAGAATATCCGAATGGAAATATGCTGCTAATTCCAAACTCTGGGTGAGTTTGGAACATGCTCTTAGTAACACAGACCTAGCAACTACACCCTGGTTGCCACGCTTACATAGACACCTTGCTCTAAGTACCTCCACTTTAACCACTTCCACCCTTGATGTATGGGATGCCTTACATAGGAAGTTCTCGTGGTCATATGCTTCTCCTCTGTTACCGCTTTTGGACCACGATTATTTCTTACCTGGCCTATTAGATCCTGGCTATAGGACGTGGTTGCCAGAAGAACCTCTTCTACTACATCATGTTCTCCGAGCAAATGCGCTTAAGCCTCTTAAGGAAATTCTCGGCCTCAAGCCCATTACGTTTCTTGACAAATGGAGATATAATCAATTGCAAGGTTTCCTTAGAACTCTGCCTCAGCCGCTTAGAGGGATACAGGACTTAAACAGTATTGAGGAAGTTTTTAATTCAACGGACCCACCTGAACATTGTATCTCGGTATTCTACAAATTACTCATCAAGCTCCAAGGTGATACTTATCCTCCTTTCTCGCTAAGTGGGAGGCAGACTTGGAATCCTGCCTCTCAGACAGCCAAAAGGATAAAGTCCTACAGCTGACTCATATCTCTTCAATTGCATCAAGGATGGCTGAGGTCAATTACAAACTACTAACCAGATGACACTATACCCCATCAAAGCTTCATCAGATGCTCCCCGACAACTCCCCGTTGTGTTGGAGGAATTGTGGGAACAGAGCAACCCACGCTCATATATGGTGGTCGTGCCCACTCATCCGCCCCTTCTGGTCTAGCATTATTCGAATTATCCAACAAATATCCAATATTAATCTCCCTGCTGATGCATGGACCATTCTCTTCCATGCTACCAAGGAACCTGTCAGAAAATACAAATGTTCTTTAGTTCCACATCTGCTTAATACGGCTAAAGCACTTATACCTACCCTTTGGGGTCAGCCTGAGACTCCATCCGTGAAAAAGTGGTTTCAAAAAATTTCAGAGGTCCATCTCATGGAAGATATCACTCATTGTAACAAGGACACTTTTCAACGACACACTTTAACTTGGACTCCGTGGATGGAGTTCAAGGACACCACAACCTATAGAGAGA
Organism: Rana muscosa; assembly: GCA_029206835.1. Taxonomy (NCBI): domain Eukaryota; kingdom Metazoa; phylum Chordata; class Amphibia; order Anura; family Ranidae; genus Rana; species Rana muscosa. The sequence continues at coordinate 194,440,812 of CM055122.1, forward strand.
TACTTGCACAATTCCACTGAGACCCGTTTACATCTATTGAATAAGCAATCTATATCTTAACCACTTAACAACCACCTGCCGACAAATAACGTCGACAAGGTGGTTGCTTAACTCTGGGAGGACGTTATATAACGTCCTCCCAGAATCGCGCTACCGCGCGCCCCCTGGGGCGCGCACACGGGAAACTCCGTGACCGCCGGGTCCAGAGGACCCGGCGGATCACGAATCGCGGTAAATCGCCGCTGATAGCGGCCGTTTACCACGTGATCGCTCCGTCAAATGACGGAGCAATCACTTGTAAACAGACCGGCGTCATTTGATGACGCCGGTTCCTCCCTCCCCTCTCTGTACCGATCGGTACAGTGTGAGAGGGGAGGGGGAGGGAGCAGATGGCAGCAGCAGCACTGTGGGCTGGATCTGTGACAATTGCAGTCACAGATCCAGCCATCCATCCATCCCTGCTCAGCCATCCCTGTGCTATACCCTGCCAATACTCTGCAAAATACCCTGCCAATACTCTGCAAAATACCCTGCCAATACTCTGCAAAATACCCTGCCAATACCCTGGTGCAATACTCTGCAATACCCTGGTGCAATACTCTGCAATACCCTGGTGCAATACTCTGCAATACCCTGGTGCAATACTCTGCAATACCCTGCGCAATACTCTGCAATACCCTGCAAAATACTCTGCAATACCCTGCAAAATACTCTGCAATACCCTGCAAAATACTCTGCAATACCCTGCGCAATACTCTTCAATACCCTGCGCAATACTCTGCAATACCCTGCGCAATACCCTGCAAAATACTCTGCAATACCCTGCGCAATACCCTGCAAAATACTCTGCAATACCCTGGTGCAATACTCTGCAATACTCTGGTGCAATACTCTGCAATACTCTGGTGCAATACTCTGCAATACCCTGCGCAATACTCTGCAATACCCTGCGCAATACTCTGCAATACCCTGCGCAATACTCTGCAATACCCTGCACAATATTCTGCAAAATACTCTGCAATACCCTGCACAATACTCTGCAATACCCTGCACAATACTCTGCAATACCCTGCACAATACTCTGCAATACCCTCCACAATACTCTGCAATACCCTCCACAATACTCTGCAATACCCTCCACAATACCCTGTGCAATACCCTCCACAATACCCTGTGCAATACCCGTGCAATACCCTGCCATACACCGCAATACCCTGCCATAGTCCGCAATACTCCGCAATGCCCTGCAATACTCCGCAATGCCCAGCAATACTCCGCAATGCCCGGCAATACTCCGCAATGCCCGGCAATACTCTGCAATAACCACTTCCCGCCCTCCGGCCGTCATATGACGTCCTTGACTTTGTGCGGGGATATCTGAATGATGGGAGCAGCTACAGGCATCATTCAGATATTAGCTTTTTCAGCCGGCGATTCCCTACACCATAAGAACAATCATAGCGGCTGTTCCGCCGCTTGATTATTCTTACGGGAGGTGAGAGGGGATGTCCCCCCCCCCGCCGCCCTCCGGTGCTTCTACCGACTCACCGCTACGATCAAAGCCAGGATTGTTGTTTTTTTTTTGTATTTTTTTCAGGCTTCCCAGCCTAGAGGTGAGATGTGGGGTCTTATTGACACCCCCCCCCCATATCTCACTGTAAAGAGGACCTGTCATGCCATATTCCTATTACAAGGGATGCTTACGTTCCTTGTAATAGGTATAAAAGTGATCAAAAAAATGTTTGGGGCGGAAAAACATGTCAAACTAAAATAAATAAAGTAAAATGAAGAATAAAATTTTATTTATTTTTTTAAAGCGCCCCTGTCCCCGTGAGCTCGCATACAGAAGCGAACGCATACGTAAGTCCCGCCCACATATGAAAACGGTTTTCAAACCACACATGTGAGGTATCTCTGCGAACGTTAGAGCGAGAGCAATCATTTTGGCCCTAGACCTCCTCTGTAACTCAAAACATGTAACCAGTAAAAATATTTAAAGCGTCGCCTATGGGGATTTTTTAAGTAGCGAAGTTTGGCGCCATTCCACGAGTGTGTGCAATTTTTAAGGGCGACATGTTAGGTATCTATTTACTCGGCGTAACTTCATCTTTCACATTATGCAAAAACATTGGGCTAACTTTACTGTTTTTTTTTTTTTTAAGCACAAAACATTTTTTTTCCGTAAAAAACGCGTTAAAAAAATTGCTGCGCAAATATCGTGCGAGATAAAAAGTTGCAACAACCACCATTATATTCTCTAAGGTCTTTGCTAAAAAAACATATATAATGTTTTGGGGTTCTATGTAATTTTCTAGCAAACAAATGATGATTTTTACATGTAGGAGAGAAATGTCAGAATTGGCCTGGGTGCTCCAGAACGCCTGAAGGTGCTCCCTGCATGTCGGGCCTCTGTATGTGGCCACGCTGTGTAAAAGTCTCACACATGTGGTATCGCCATACTCGGGAGTAATAGCAGAATGTGTTTTGGGGTGTAATTTGTGGAATGCATATGCTGTGTGTGAGAAATAACCTGCTAATATGACAATTTTGTGAAAAAAAAAAAGAGAAAAAAAAAATCTTGATTTTGCAAAGAATTGTGGGAAAAAATGACAACTTCAAAAAACTCACAATGCCTCTTTCTGAATACCTTGGAATGTCTTCTTTCCAAAAAGGGGTCATTTGGGGGGTATTTGTACTTTTCTGGCATGTTAGGGTCTCAAGAATTGAGATAGGCCGTCAGTACTTCAGGTGTGATCAATTTTCAGATATTGGCACCATAGCTTGTGGACTCTATAACTTTCACAAAGACCAAATAATATACACCAATTTGTACTTATTTTTACCAAAGATAAGTAGCAGTATAAATTTTGGCCAAAATTTATGAAGAAAAAATAGTAATTTGCAAAATTTTATAACAGAAACGAAAAAAAAACCCATTTTTTTACAAAATTTTCAGTCTTTTTTCTCTTATAGCGCAAAAAATAAAAAACACAACAGTGATTAAATACCACCAAAAGAAAGCTCTATTTGTGTGAAAAAAAGGACAAAAAATTCATATGGGTACAGTGTTGTATGACTGAGTAATTGTCATTCAAAATGTGAGAGCACCGAAAGCTGAAAATTGGTCTGGTTATTAAGGGGGTTTAAGTGCCCAGTGGTCAAGTGGTTAAGGTTGATTCCCTGTGGTTATCCTTTGGCTTATCCCTTAAGAGACTAAAATGTACTGTGACAAACATTTTATTGGATACCATGCATGCTGGCCTCCCCTTTCCTCCCTTTTCTTTCCTTCTTTACACCCCTATTTTTGTTCTCTTCCTTCTCTCGGAGAGAGTGAGAGAGGGGGATTAGACTTGTTCTTCCCTGAGGCTTCCCCTACTCCCCCCCTCCCCTTTTTTTTTTTTTTGTCACAGGTGACGATAATTTTACCTGTTATTTTTCTTTCTACATACATGTTTTGTCACTCCATCAGTGCAGTCACTTGTAAATTCATCCCTTAGTCCTCTATACAGTCCACTTTTAGATTTTAACACTTGTTTTTCAGTTTGTAGTAGTTTTTTAAATCACTTTTTTTCACTCTTTATTATTTATTTTCACGTTAGAAGATATCAACACTAGAGTGATAGCACATAATATATCTGGGGGAGAGTATGGGGGATTGTATTCCCCCATCCCCCCCCTTTCTAAAATCATCCCCACTCCCCCCCTTTTTTTTTTCCTCTCTCTCTCTCTCTCCCCCTCTCCTTTTCCCCATCTCTCTCTCTTTTCCTCCTTTTTTTCTTTTGGCACAGGTGACGATAACTTTACCTCTCACTTTTCTCTCTATATACATGTTTTGTCACTCCATCAGTACAGTCACTCGTAAATTCATCCCCCAGTCCTCTATACAGTCTACTTTTAGACTTTAACACTTGTCTTTCAGTTTGTAGTAGTTTTTGAAACCACTTTTTGTCACTCTTTATTATTTAATTTCACTTTAGAAGACATCAACACTAGAGTGATAGCACATAATATATCTGGGGGAGAGTATGGGGGACTGTATTCCCCCATCCCCCCCTTCTAAAATCATCTCCACTCCCCCCCCCCCTTTTTTTTCTCTCTCTCTCTCTCCTTTTCCCCATCTCTCTCTCTTTTCCTCCTTTTTTTATTTTTATTTGTAATGGGAAATATTGAGACTGTAAATGTGTTTTATGTATTGTAATGTGTGTTATATATGTGTAGCGGCCTCACCCCGACCTCTTTAGCTAGGGGTATGTCGAGCGACAGAGTGAGGTGCGCTACGGCCCATGTCCTCCCCATGACTGTGGGTGAGGTGAAGGCCAGTACCAATCTTTTCCTCGGGCCAAATGTGTGCTGGTTATGAGGGTCAGTCCTTCCGTGCCAGAATCTCCCTTTGTTCCCATCAACAGAGTCCATACACCCATCAAAGTCCAAACTCAGGTTTATTGCGTATCTCCACATACAGTCAAATGCAACGGCATGATACGATGGGGAAGCAGGTCGAGGCACTGTACAGGTTCCTAGTCCCTACACTCCCTGTGCTATGACCAGGGGTTGCAGGAGTCTTGATGAAAGCTCCTCCGCTGCGCTGTAGCCCCTATCAGGGGAAGATGTCCTCCAAGGGAGTTACCGAAGGCCCATCCGTCACCGGGTTGACACTGCACCGGGTCTTCGGACGGGTGACCTCCCCAGCCTCCTCACCTCAGATGCGGGTCCCCTCGCAAGGGGCGCCCTGGAGCAACTTCACCCTTGCGGGACCCAGTCAGAGTCACCGGGTCCCAGGCCTCCTTAATAGTACCTCACCCCAGGCTGAAGGTGCCTGGGATGGACTCCATCTTCATTCCGGCCAGGCCTAGGGCGCCTAGGCCGGAACCTTGGACCGCCCGCACCCAGGCCTAAGGTGCCTGGGTGCGTGAAGAGATGATCCCCCAAAAGACCTCGTGGCGAGGGCGTCTCCCCCTTTTATCTCCTCCCATCGACACCACGGCGGGTTCCCCGCCCCAGCCGTACCATCTCCAGGAAGGGACAAAAAAAGGGTAACACTGTGGTAGTGATTCTACCTCGAGCCTGTAGGTACGTCGCCACCCACAGGCCAAGGAGAATATTGCACCACCCAATCCTCCACGAATAACAAAAAGGGGTCTAATTCCTGACATAATTACACACCTGGGTCTCTCTACCCCCAGGTGTATCCCACTAACTTTGAAGACCCCGCTACACACTCCCCCTTGTGATTTGACGCTGGTCCCCAGCGTCAGGTGCACACCCATGTCTCCCAAGGAATGGTGACATGAAGTGGGCCCCAGAGGCTATCCCTCAAATTTTGGATACTGTGTGTGCCAAGACCTGCTCCAGGGAAAGGGAACTATAAAACATTAAAACTTTTTTTTTTTGTATAAAACATCTGTCATGTACACATATACAATCCCTCCCGTCACTGTCTAAGAACCACCCCATACTCAGTAGTCTTGACCGACGAATCTCCTGCAGAAGGGAAACAAACAAACAAAAAAAAAAAACCATCCTAACACTCTGTGTTAACTTGGCATGAGTGGGTTCGTCAGCCGAGAGACCAACTCACTCCAATAAGTAAGTAATGCATGTGTAACATTTCAAACAACCGTTGCACAACACTGCCACCTGGTGACAGCGCTGCGGTAATGACACTTGGTGAGATCTTCATTCTTCCAGCTTTCCTACTCTGACTCTACCCCAAAAGTCTCTGCCTTTGGCACATGAAGAAAAGGGAGAAAAAAAAAACAACAGCTCCCAAGTCTCCAGTGAGTAAAAGAAAAGCCCAAATCAAAACAAAAGTAGGGCACAGTTCTAGGCGTCTGGGAATGTCTCTTCCAGAAAGTTTCAACAGCAACAAGATAGGAGCTCACTTCTCCTATAAATAGAACCTTGGATCCGGCAGAAACAGAGGCTTCAGGTGCCCGTCAAACACTTCCACCGAATACTCGACATCATCTCCTTCTTTCCTGCAGATGAGCACCTTATCGGCATGAATATGGCGCCCAAGTCTCCAATCAGCTCTGCAGTCCTTGAACTTTTTAGACACAGGCGGCGAACATGACAGGTATCGCCTGGCATGGGGTACTTTAAGCTTTTCCCATACAAACTCGTCATACCACCTTGGTCGCAGGACCTCGACTTCATACAATAAGTCCCGAGGTAAGTAGGGGTACTCCCACCCATATTCACGGGCGACTCTCTGGGAGAAAAGTCTCTGCAACCTGGCTAGAGGTGGCATCACATCTCGCTCACCTTCTCCTGGCTGCACGATGGCCTCCGGGTGCCGAGGTACCTTCACCATCTCGGGTTTCTTTGTCTTTGGTGCCCACAACGAAGCACGCTGCATCCCCACCATCAGAGCGGGTGATGTAGTTGAATGCAGAAAGTTGTTCGGAGGACTAGATTTCCTCGGGAACTCCGAAGCCTTCACCCGGAGCGTACTGTCTTCTATGGACATGGGGGAATCCTGCGGTTTACTCAGCACAGGTAGTGGGCGTCTGTCCCAGCCCTTCCGGTGAAACAGTTCGTCTATCTCTCCGTCATCCCCACAGTCTGACAATGACTCTAAGTCGGAGGTGTCATACATCTCGGCGGGAAGGTAGTCTCTAGTAGACGGAAGGCTACCCTCCCTTGCGGGCTCCACCGACTGTGGACCCCCGACACCTCCAACCAACACCACAGTCCCAGCCCCTGGCTCACCTGGACCTTCTGAAGAACTGGGATGTCCGGGACTCTCTTCTCTACCGGCGCCATCTAGGCCAGGCAAACGGCGGGGTGAAGCTCGACCACGACCATAGGATGCCTGTACCAGGCCGACTTTCCTCTTCGGAGGTGGGAGCAGGGAGTCTGTAGTGACCGAAGCAGTGTCCTCGGATTTTTCTCTCTCAGTCTCTGGTTGGGCAGTCACTTCGCCCTGGTCAGCGCGCACGGGAAACTCTGCAAAGGCTTTGATCTCTCCCTCCGGAGTGGCGGTTCCTGTGATGCAGTTGAGGCGTAGGGCCCGGGGCCTTTCCGTGTGTGGTTCAACCTCAAAAAGGAACTCCTTGCATGCCTCACATCGCCCGAATGGCTTTAGTTGGACCACCAGTCCCGAGCATCCGGGACAGATCACACCGAGGGCCTCCGTGTCTCTGCATGAATACAGAGCCAACTGTCCTCGGGGCCTGAGCCTTATCCCCGTGTCTGTAATGGGCGCAGCAAATGCAGTCATCTTGAAAGGATAAGGTACCGGCATCCACGGGGAGCCTGAGTTCACTCCGACCACTTGCTGCTCCATCACGCGCTGACCTCGCGCCGGAGTCTCCACGTGTATCTCCACACGTGGCCAGACTCCTCCCACGACTTGCACGTTTTCGCGGGCTTCCTTCAGTCTCCTCCCACGAATTGCACAGTCATGGGGTGCCTCGTGGCGCAGTGCAGCAAAAGTCCCCACATGTAGTTCGTCACACGGCTGGACTCCTCCCTCTTCCCGCTCTTTCTGCATGGGCCTCTCCCGGTTTTTCAGGGAAATTTCCACGACTTCGAGCACAGGGACGCACTTTGGCCAATCACATGGCCGACCTGCTCGGGCCTCCTCCGGGCAGCAAAGTTCAAACACAGCCGTTCCAAACGTCAGGGTCAACACACATTTCATCCCGGACTCACGAGCCCCCACGTGTAGCGGCCTCACCCCGACCTCTTTAGCTAGGGGTATGTCGAGCGACAGAGTGAGGTGCGCTACGGCCCATGTCCTCCCCATGACTGTGGGTGAGGTGAAGGCCAGTACCAATCTTTTCCTCGGGCCAAATGTGTGCTGGTTATGAGGGTCAGTCCTTCCGTGCCAGAATCTCCCTTTGTTCCCATCAACAGAGTCCATACACCCATCAAAGTCCAAACTCAGGTTTAGTGCGTATCTCCACATACAGTCAAATGCAACGGCATGATACGATGGGGAAGCAGGTCGAGGCACTGTACAGGTTCCTAGTCCCTACACTCCCTGTGCTATGACTGGGGGTTGCAGGAGTCTTGATGAAAGCTCCTCCGCTGCGCTGTAGCCCCTATCAGGGGAAGATGTCCTCCAAGGGAGTTACCGAAGGCCCATCCGTCACCGGGTTGACACTGCACCGGGTCTTCGGACGGGTGACCTCCCCAGCCTCCTCACCTCAGATGCGGGTCCCCTCGCAAGGGGCGCCCTGGAGCAACTTCACCCTCGCGGGACCCAGTCGGAGTCACCGGGTCCCAGGCCTCCTTAATAGTACCTCACCCCAGGCTGAAGGTGCCTGGGATGGACTCCATCTTCATTCCGGCCAGGCCTAGGGCGCCCAGGCCGGAACCTTGGACCGCCCGCACCCAGGCCTAAGGTGCCTGGGTGCGTGAAGAGATGATCCCCCAAAAGACCTCGTGGCGAGGGCGTCTCCCCCTTTTATCTCCTCCCATCGACACCACGGCGGGTTCCCCGCCCCAGCCGTACCATCTCCAGGAAGGGACAAAAAAAGGGTAACACTGTGGCAGTGATTCTACCTCGAGCCTGTAGGTACGTCGCCACCCACAGGCCAAGGAGAATATTGCACCACCCAATCCTCCACGAATAACAAAAAGGGGTCTAATTCCTGACATAATTACACACCTGGGTCTCTCTACCCCCAGGTGTATCCCACTAACTTTGAAGACCCCGCTACATATGTTTTGGAAAATTAATAAAAAAGATATTAAAAAAAACAAAAAAAAACAGCCAGTACACATTCCATACATACCGCATGCCTCGATCACTACTTAATTACCGCATGCATTTAATTATTTGTTTCCTTCTGTGAATTGAGTCTAACGCCTGTTCATGTAGTATTTACTGAGTGTTCTCAGCATTTTGCAGTAAATACCACAGAACAGTATAGTGAATTGACAGTTTCAGAATCGCTTGTGGTATTTAGAGAGAATGTGTCTGGACACCTACATACCACATGCAAGATGCTTTTGTGTATGGAGCCCATTGGGGTTGATTTGCTGAAGTGAAAATTCCCTTAAAATGTGAAGGGCTCATTTGCCTTTAGCAGAGTCCAAACTCCCCATCATTGAAACAGTCCTTCTTGATTTCCATAGGCAATCTGATAACACTCTTATGCCGCGTACACACACTCGGATTTTCCGATGGAAAAAGTCAGACGGAATTTTTTCATCGGATATTCCGACCGTGTGTATGCCCCATCTGACTTTTTCCGTCGGACATTCCGGCGGACATAGAATTTCTATCGGAATTTCCGTTCGTCTGGATGCAATTCCGACTAAAGACCATGCATGCTCAGAATCAAGTCGACGCATGCTCGGAAGCATTTAACTTAATTTTTCTCGGCTCGACGTAGTGTTGTACGTCACTGCGTTCTTGACAGTCGGAATTTGGTGTGACAGTGTGTATGCAAGACAGCTTGAACGGAATTCCGTCGGAAAAACCCGTTTATTCCGACGGAAAAAACAGTCATGTGTATGCGGCATAAAGCCTCATACACATGATCAGACTTCCATCGGACTTTTCCGTGGATTTTTGTCCGAAGGGCGTTGGCCGTGAACTTGGTATGCATACACACGGCAGGACTTTTTCAGCCAACTTTCACCAAATCACGTGGTTTTTCAGCTCTTTACCACCACCCTGTGGGCAACTTCTGCTATTGTTGTCTAAACTTTAGCATTGGTTCTGAGCATGCGTGTTTGTACTTTGGACTTTAGTCTGATAGACTTGTGTACACACGATAGGATTATCCGACGTAGGAATTTTTTTTGCCGGAAAGTTTGTCTGTTCTCACAGCGAACACCTGGTTTATATTACAGTATGTGGTTTAAAAAAAGTAGGATACAGTCGTAAAAGTGATGTACAGCATAGACGTGTACGCAGGGTGTGCCAGGTGTGCCTGGGAACACTCTAATCACCCTGTGTGCCGCTGAGGCCGGGTTCACACTGGTCCGACAAACGCTCCGACATTGGAAGCTCATGTCGCATGACGTGTGAAAATCAATGTTTCCCTATGGGAGCCGTCTTAACTGGTCCGACACAAGTCGGTCCGACTTTAAAAATGCTCCCTGTACTACTTTGGTCCGACTTTGATCCTTCTTCAGCCCATTGAATATCATTGAAGTAGGAATTAAAGTCGGAACGCTGTCTTGCATGCTCCAACTTTGGCATGCGACTTGTGCTCTGGTGATCTTGAGGGGGAACTCCACGCCAAATTTTAAATAAAAAACCGGCATGGGTTCCCCCTCCAAGAGCATACCAGGTCCTTCAGTCTGGTATGGATTTTAAGGGAACCCCCTATGCCGAAAAAACGTCGTGGGGGCCCCCCAAAATCCATACCAGACCCTTATCCGAGCATGCAGCCTGGCCGGTCAGGAAGGGGGGTGGGCACGAGCGAGTGCCCCCCCTCCTGAACCATACCAGGCCACATGCCCTCAACATGGGGAGGTGGGTGCTTTGGGGTAGGGGGCGCCCTGCGGGCCCCCCACCCCAAAGCACCCTGTCCCCATGTTGATGAGGACAAGGGCCTCTTCCCGACAACCCTGGCCGTTGGTTGTCTGGGTCTGCGGGCGGGGGGCTTATCGGAATCCGGGAGCCCCCTTTAATAAGGGGGCCCCAGATCCCGGCCCCCCACCCTATGTGAATGAGTATGGGGTACATCGTACCCCTACCCATTCACCTGGGGGAAAATTTTTGTCAATAAAAAAACACACTAGACAGGTTTTTAAAGTAATTTATTAGGCAGCTCTGGGGGTCTTCTTCTGACTTCAGGGGTCGCTAGCAAAAGAGCTGGCAGAAGATAGCGGAGGAGCCTGGCAGAAGGCAGAAAGCACTGGAGAGCGAGAGGAGAACCGGAGAGCACGGAGAAGGCACCGGAGAGCGGAAGAAGAGGCCGGAGAGTCGGAAGAGATCCCCAAAGTCGGAAAAAGACCCCCGAAGTCAGAAGAAGACCCCCGGAGCAATGTACAATGTACCCCATACTCATTCACATAGGGTGAAGAGCCGGGATCTGGGGGCCCCCTTATTAAAAGGAGCTCCCGGATTCTGAGAAAAAAACCCCGCCCGCAGACCCCAACAACAAATGGCCAGGGTTGTCGGGGAGATGCCCATGTCCTCATCAACATGGGGACAGGGTGCTTTGGGGTGGGGGGGCCGCAGGGTGCCCCCCTGCCCCAAAGCACCCACCCCCCCATGTTGAGGGCATGCGGCTTGGTACGGTTCCGGAGGGGGGTGGACACTCGCTCGTCCCCACCCCTTTTCCTGACTGGCTGGGCTGCGTACTCGGATAAGGGTCTGGTATGGATTTTGGGGGGACCCCCATGCCGTTTTTTTGGCGTAGGTAGTTCCCCTTAAAATCCATACCAGACCGAAGGGCCTGGTATGCTCTTGGAGGGGGAACCCATGTCGGTTTTTTATTTAAAATTTGGCGTGGAGTTCCCCCTCAAGATTCATACCAAACACAGTGCCTGGTATTGTCGGGGATCCAAGTCGGATCCCCGTTCATTGAAAGTCGGACGTATGTCGGCTTGAAGTCGCAGGGCAAAGTCGGATCCAAAAGTAGGACAAGTGTCGTGTCGCACCAGTGTGAACCCGGCCTAATTCACCCTGTTTAGACTCCTGATATGTCACCAAAGCCCCCTAATGGGGCTCTGTGATGTTTGTATTCGATCACTGTGACCCTTCACCCTTTTCTTCTGATGCATGCTGGGGGAGGGGCTGTACCTGGAAGTAAGTTAGTGTGTGTGTGTGGGACTGAGAAGCAGCAGCATGATACACAGAAGGGATTACATCTGGTAATGACAGTAGCCTGTTGTATTAGGACTCCATGTAACAAAGTCATCATGTTCTGAGTGAGTAATAAACACTCTCTATGGTTAAGAAGTTGTTCATCTGGCCTGTGTGTAAATTGCTGAGCAGATACTGGCAGCATTGCTAGCAGCACCCTGAGAGACCCCGTGTCTAAGGGACATAACAGTGGCGACGAGGATTGTGGATTTTAGCACACATGGCCTTCATAGGGTTTATTCAACCATTTGATCCTGCTGCTGAATCATGGAGCTCCTGGGTGGAGAGGCTGGAGCAGTATATGGAAGCAAATTGTGTGGCTGCAGAAAAGAAAGTTGCAGTTTTCCTCACAACATTGGGTCAAGCTGCATATGGCACTCTGAGAGACCTAATTTCTCCAGACAAGCCAGCCTCTAAGCCCCTGCCTGAGTTAATTCAGAAGCTACATGAGCACTACAACCCAAAGCCATTAGAGATTGCAGAGCGGTTTAAATTCTACAGTAGAAGGCAGCATGCCGGGAGGACATAAAGACTTATATCATTGCTTTACGTAAACTAGCTCCCACTTGTCAGTTTGGAGACTACCTGCAGACGGCTGTCCGAGACATGTTTGTTGTGGGACTCTGCGACCCAGCCATACAAGAAACGTTTACTCACAGAACCCAACCTGACTCTGACGAAAGCCACTGACCTTGCTACGGTCATGGAGTTGGCTACACGAGATGCCACCCTACTGAAGGCACCACCTGAAACTCCTGCAAGCCAGGGAGAGGAAATATTCCACTCTGCTATCACCCGACACCCAAGACGTCCGTCCCCAAATCTGCCTAAACCTCGCCACCCAATTCTTCTGTCTCTAGGACACCAACTTGCTACCGTTGTGGTAACACTACTCACAGTGCACCTGCTTGCAAGTTCAAGGATGTCGTTTGTTTTCTTTGTGGAAAGACTGGCCATATTGGGCGTGTTTGCTGCAGCTCACGCTCCCCGAACACTACCACAAAAGTTATACGTAAACAGACATTTCATATGGATACTGACAATAATGGCTCCAGCTCTGATGAGGAAACCTGTGTCCAGCATGTTGGACTGTTTCGGGTAGCTGGGAATACTCCTGCGATAAAAGTGGATGTCACACTCAATGGCTGTCCTGTCTCCATGGATGTTGATACAGGGGCGGCTGTGTCTGTCATTTCATGGACTGATTTAAAGGCATTGGGTCTGTCCCTACCGCTCCAACCTACAAATCTCACACTACAAACCTACAGCAAGGAATTACTACAGCCCTTGGGTTATGTGAAACCCCTTGTTACATTAGGCAACTGCAGTCAAACTCTACGCCTTTATGTTTTCAATAAAGGAGGTCCTCCGCTGTACGGTAGGGACTGGATCAAAGCCCTGGGCATGCCTCCTCTTGCCACTGCCCAATGTACATTGCTTTCTGAGGTAGATCATTGGGTGAAATCCCTGAAGTCACGCTTTAAGGGGGTTTTTGAGGAATCTTTGGGCACAGTAAATGGAAAAATGGCCCACCTCCTCTTGAAGCCTGGTGCTAAACCTCGTTTTTGTAAGGCAAGATCAGTACCTTTTGCCTTGCGAAAGAAAGTGGAAGCAAAGCTGGACCACCTATGGGCTGAAAAGATCATAACTAAAGTTGATAGAAGTGAATGGGCATCGCCAATTGTGCCTGTCAAGAAAAAGAATGGAGACATTAGAATTTGTGGAGATTTCGGGGTTGCCCTGAACAACCAACTTCTTGTGGATCAATACCCATTGCCTCGACTTGAAGATCTATTTAGCTCACTGGCTGGGGGGCAAAAGTTTACAAAAATAGACTTAAAGCAAGCTTACCTGCAACTGCAAGTACACCCAGATTCATGCCATCTGTTGACCATTAACACCCATAAAGGATTATTCCAATATAACCGCATGGTCCCAGCTCCAGCCATCTGTCAGCGAATCATGGATGAGGTCCTGGCAGGCATACCTTTCACTCAATGTCTACTAGATGACATGCTCATCACTGGTCCCACTGATGAAGAACACAGAAAGAATGTTGAAACTGTGCTAGAGAGACTCCAAAGGTATGGTTTACGTGTCAATTTTTCTAAATGCGAATTTCTAATGTCTCGACTAGGGATGAGCTCGGTGTTCGAGTCGAACATACGTTCGACTCGAACATCGGCTGTTCGATCGTTCGACGAAGATCGAACGATTTGGGCCGTTCGCGCCTAATTCGAGTGACGCGAACGGCCCACAATGCACTACGCCATCGCAGTGTCATCCAGGCGCTGTGATTGGCCAAGCATGCACTGTGACCCCGCATGCTTGGCCAATCACAGCGCCGGCAGCGAGGAGAGCAATGATTGGCCACAGGCAGGATGCCTGTGGCCAATTATTGCTGAGGGTGTTTAGTACACGCCCCACACTATAAAAGGCCGCCAGCACGGCGGCCTAGTGTAGTGTGTTCCGGAGCAGGGAAAGAGAAGCATAGGCAGGGACAGTGACATTTTTTTTTCTTGCTTAACCTGGATTCCTTTAGTTTAGGGAAAGAGAAGGATAGGTAGGGAGAGTGTCAGTGTGTTTTACTGTGCGAATCCTTGTTTCTAGGGACAGGGAAGGACAGTGAGGGAAATTCTCCTTGTGATATAGTGTGCTAAAGCATTGATCATCAACCATCTTTAAAAAATCATTTTTTCTAGGGACAGAAAACTATAGGTAGGGAGAGTGTCAGTGTGTTTTACTGTGATAATCCTTGTTTCTAGGGACAGGGAAGGACAGTGAGGGAAATTCTCCTTGTGCTATAGTGTGCTAAAGCATTGATCATCAACCATCTTTAAAAAAACATTTTTTCTAGGGACAGAAAACTATAGGCAGGGACAGTGACATTTTTTTTTCTTGCTTAACCTGGATTCCTTTAGTTTAGGGAAAGAGAAGGATAGGTAGGGAGAGTGTCAGTGTGTTTTACTGTGCGAATCCTTGTTTCTAGGGACAGGGAAGGACAGTGAGGGAAATTCTCCTTGTGATATAGTGTGCTAAAGCATTGATCATCAACCATCTTTAAAAAATCATTTTTTCTAGGGACAGAAAACTATAGGTAGGGAGAGTGTCAGTGTGTTTTACTGTGATAATCCTTGTTTCTAGGGACAGGGAAGGACAGTGAGGGAAATTCTCCTTGTGCTATAGTGTGCTAAAGCATTGATCATCAACCATCTTTAAAAAAACATTTTTTCTAGGGACAGAAAACTATAGGTAGGGAGAGTGTCAGTGTGTTTTACTGTGCTAATCCTTGTTTCTAGGGACAGGGAAGGACAGTGAGGGAAATTCTCCTTGTGCTATACTGTGCTAAAGCATTGATCATCAACCATCTTTAAAAAAACATTTTTTCTAGGGACAGAAAACTATAGGTAGGAAGAGTGTTAGTTTCTTTCACTGTGATAATCCTTGTTTCTAGGGACAGGGAAGGACAGTGAGGGAAATTCTCCTTGTGCTATAGTGTGCTAAAGCATTGATCATCAACCATCTTTAAAAAAACATTTTTTCTAGGGACAGAAAACTATAGGTAGGAAGAGTGTTAGTTTCTTTCACTGTGATAATCCTTGTTTCTAGGGACAGGGAAGGACAGTGAGGGAAATTCTCCTTGTGCTATAGTGTGCTAAAGCATTGATCATCAACCGTCTTTAAAAAATCATTTTTTCTAGGGACAGAAAACTATAGGTAGGGAGAGTGTCAGTGTGTTTTACTGTGCGAATCCTTGTTTCTAGGGACAGGGAAGGACAGTGAGGGAAATTCTCCTTGTGCTATAGTGTGCTAAAGCATTGATCATCAACCATCTTTAAAAAATCATTTTTTCTAGGGACAGAAAACTATAGGTAGGGAGAGTGTCAGTGTGTTTTACTGTGATAATCCTTGTTTCTAGGGACAGGGAAGGACAGTGAGGGAAATTCTCCTTGTGCTATAGTGTGCTAAAGCATTGATCATCAACCATCTTTAAAAAAACATTTTTTCTAGGGACAGAAAACTATAGGTAGGAAGAGTGTCAGTTTCTTTCACTGTGATAATCCTTGTTTCTAGGGACAGGGAAGGACAGTGAGGGAAATTCTCCTTGTGCTATAGTGTGCTAAAGCATTGATCATCAACCATCTTTAAAAAAACATTTTTTCTAGGGACAGAAAACTATAGGTAGGAAGAGTGTCAGTTTCTTTCACTGTGATAATCCTTGTTTCTAGGGACAGGGAAGGACAGTGAGGGAAATTCTCCTTGTGCTATAGTGTGCTAAAGCATTGATCATCAACCATCTTTAAAAAAACATTTTTTCTAGGGACAGAAAACTATAGGTAGGAAGAGTGTCAGTTTCTTTCACTGTGATAATCCTTGTTTCTAGGGACAGGGAAGGACAGTGAGGGAAATTCTCCTTGTGCTATAGTGTGCTAAAGCATTGATCATCAACCATCTTTAAAAAAACATTTTTTCTAGGGACAGAAAACTATAGGTAGGAAGAGTGTCAGTTTCTTTCACTGTGATAATCCTTGTTTCTAGGGACAGGGAAGGACAGTGAGGGAAATTCTCCTTGTGCTATAGTGTGCTAAAGCATTCCTCATCAACCATCTTTGAAATCCTTGTTTTTTGGACAGTCAGGGAAATTGTCGTTGTGCTATTCTGTGCGAAAGCAATCATCCTCAACCATATTTAGAAATCCTTAAGTAAAGGGACAGAGAAGGACACCTGAAGGTAGCCCTTATTGCTTTTTTCCCATCTCCCTGCAGGCCATCTATTAGAATGTCTGGAAGGCAAACAAGGAGAGGCAGACAGTCAGGAGGCAATAAAAGAGGGCAAGCAGGCTCTGTGTCTGGGGGCAACAGTGCTGGTCGTGGACGCGGTGCATTGTCATCAGCACATGGCCATGGGACACGCTTGTCCTTCTTTTCGGCAGCTGGACATGTTGAGCCACATCATGCCGAAGACTTGGTAGAGTGGATGACCAAGCCCTCCTCCTCCTCCTCATCCTCTCTCACCCAGGCTCAGGGTACTGGCAAAGCAGCTGCCAAAGCGTCCTCTTCCCTGGTATCAATGTCAGACTCATCATCAGTCACTCCTTCCCTAGACCCACCATGTCCTCCTCCTGAGGAGTCCCCCGAACTGTTTGAGCACAGTGTTGGGTACATGCTCCAGGAGGATGCCCAGCGTTTCGAAGGGTCTGATGATGAAACCCAGCTACAGGAAGGCAGTAGCGTGAGAGCAGACAGAGGGGATGCTCAAGAAGGACACCAATCTGGCAGTCATGTTCCAGCAGCTGCAGCATACTGCCAGATTGGCTCCAGTGATGAGGAGGGAGGGGATGATGAGGTCACTGACTCCACGTGGGTGCCTAATAGGAGAGAGGAGGAGGAGGAGGATGAGGAGGAGGCACATCTCCAACGAGGCAGGATGCCCTTTGGTGGCCAGCGTAAGGGCAGTACACCGACGGAATCACACCGCAGAGCGCTGCCTCTGCCCGTCATTCAAAAATTCTTTGGTGTGGGCCTTTTTTGAGGCTAGTGCATCAGATCGCACAGCTGCTGTTTGCAACATATGTCTCAAGCGTATATCGCGTGGCCAAAACATCAGCCGCTTGGGTACCACATGCCTGACCAGACATATGTTGACCTGCCATGCAGCTCGTTGGCAAGCCTACCTCAAAGACCCACACCAAAGAACAAAGCGGACCTCTCCTTGCACCGCATCAGCTGGGATCTCCAACCCCACTATAACTTCAGTCCTCTCTGAAACATGCACTGAGAGGAATGAAGGTGTAGAATTAGGTGTGTCACAGCCAAGTACTTGCGGCCACTCTGCTAGCAGTACACCGACGTCCGATTCTAGCAGGCAAATTTCCCTGCCCCAGCTGCTGGACCGTCGAAAGAAGTTCACTCCCAGCCATCCACATGCCCAGCGGTTGAATGCTAGCTTGGCTAAATTGCTAGCGCTTCAACTGCTGCCTTTTCAGTTGGTAGACTCGGCCCCCTTCCGTGAGTTTGTGCAATGTGCGGTTCCTCAGTGGCAGGTTCCCAAACGCCACTTTTTCTCACGGAAGGCTATTCCGGCTCTCTACCGGCATGTGGAAGGCAATGTCTTGGCCTCGCTGGACAGGGCGGTCAGCGGTAAGGTGCATATTACCGCTGACTCATGGTCCAGCAAGCATGGACAGGGACGTTACCTTTCTTTCACGGCCCATTGGGTCACTCTTTTGGCAGCTGGGAAGGATGCAGGACAAGGTGCAGTAGTGTTGGAGGTTGTTCCACCGCCACGCCTCCAAAATGCTACTACTGGTTGTGACACACCTCTCTCCTCCACCCCCTCCTCTTCTTCTTCCTCCATGGCCTCTTCCTGTGGTTTGTCCTCGGAACCAGCGGTGCTCCGTAGGCGTTCAAGGGGCTACGCAAGTACGCAGGCAAAAAGATGCCATGCCGTGCTTGCGCTGGTGTGTTTGGGGGACAGAAGCCACACTGGGGCAGAGGTCCTGTCTGCTCTGCAGGGCCAGGCCGAGAGGTGGTTGACGCCACGCCAGCTTAAGCCAGGAATGGTGGTTTGCGACAATGGCACCAACCTCCTCTCCGCCCTCCGACAGGGACAACTGACCCATGTGCCCTGTGTGGCTCACGTCCTTAACCTGGTGGTGCAGCGGTTCTTGGGCAGGTACCCGGGCTTACAGGATGTCCTGAGGCAGGCCAGGAAAGTCTGTGTGCATTTCTGCAGATCTTATAATGCCAGTGCTCACCTGGCTGAGCTGCAAAAGGAGTTGAACCTGCCCAAGAACCGCCTTATATGTGACATGCCCACCAGGTGGAACTCAACGTTGGCCATGCTGCAGCGGCTGCACACGCAGCAGAGGGCCATCAATGAGTACCTGTGCGACTACGGCACCAGGACAGGGTCAGGGGAGCTTGTTTTTTTTCTCCACGCCAGTGGGGCATGATCAGGGATGCATGCACTGTCCTGGCACCATTTGAGGAGGCCACGAGGATGGTGAGCAGTGACAGTGCATGCATCAGTGACACTGTACCTCTTGTCCACCTGTTGGAGCACACGCTGCGTGGAATAATGGACAGGGCACTTGAGGCAGAACAGAGGCAGGAAGAGGAGGACTTCCTTGCCTCTCAAGGCCCCCTTTACCCAGACAGTGTTCCTTCTGTCCCACCCATCGCACAGGAAGAGGAGGAGGAGGAGGAGGAGGAGGAGGAGGATTGTGTCAGCATGGAGGTGGAGGCTGGCACTCAGCATCATCAGCAGCAGTCTTTTAGGGATGATTTACAGTCCCAAGAAACCAGTGGACTTGTACGTGGCTGGGAGGAGGTGGCTGCGGATCATGTCGTCCTTAGTGACCCAGAGGACTCCGGACCGAATGCCTCAGCTAACCTACGCTGCATGGCCTCCCTGATCCTGCAAAGTCTGCGGAAGGATCCTCGTATTCTTCGGATCAAGGAGAGGGACCATTACTGGCTGGCCACTCTCCTTGATCCACGGTACAAGGGTAAGGTTGCGGACCTTATGTTACCGTCGCAGAGGGAGCAGAGGATGAGACAACTCCGGGAGGCCTTGCAGAAAGATCTGTGCAACGTGTTCCCAGAGACTGGGAGGTTACAAACTCCTGGTCCTGGACAACGAGTTGCTGAGGCTTCGGCCAGTCAAAGAAGGAGCGGTGGGGAAGGTGGCCGTCTGACCGATGCGTTCAGACAATTCTTTAGTCCGCAGCCCCAAAGTATGATCGGTTCCAGCAACCATCGCCAGCGTCTGATAAACATGGTGCAGGAATATCTAGGGGCAAGGTCAGACTTGGACACCTTCCCCACCGAAAATCCTCTGGCTTACTGGGTCTTGAGGATGGATCACTGGCCAGAGCTTGCACAGTATGCAATTGAGCTACTGGCCTGTCCTGCATCCAGCGTTCTTTCGGAACGCACATTCAGTGCTGCTGGAGGATTTGTCACGGATCACAGGGTGCGCCTGTCCACCGACTCGGTTGATCGACTGACTTTCATCAAGATGAACCAGTCTTGGATCACCACCAGCTACCACACACCTGATGCTGATATAACAGACTAATTGATTTTAACATGTCACATCCCTTCAAGACTGATGCTGATGCTGAGTGCCTGTGCTGTTATGTTGACTGGCTATCCTCCTCCTCCGAGTCCTCAATGATACGATTGATGATGATAGCTTGGAAGATCATTTTTGTTTATGGGTGCCGCCACCAGTGCCTAACGCCCAATTTTTCAGCCCCTGTTTTACAGGGGCGTGTAATTACAATTTTTTTAGCAATAATTTGCCATAGGGCTCATTGCTGTGCTCCAAGTACAGTATCTGTGAGGGGTTGTAGTGTTGTGCCACCAGTGCCTAAGGCCCAATTTTTCAGCCCCTGTTTAACAGGGGCGTGTCATTACAATTTTTGAAGCAATACTTTGCAACAGGGCTCATTGCTGTGCTCCAAGTACAGTATCTGTGAGGGGTTGTAGTGTTGTGCCACCAGTGCCTAAGGCCCAATTTTTCAGCCCCTGTTCAACAGGGGCATGTAATTACAATTCTTGATCTAATAATTCACAGCAGGGCCCATTGCTGCACCCACCAAGAGTAACTCTGAGGGCTTACAGTGTTGTGGCAACGCCACCACCACCACCACCACGAAAGGCCCAATTTTTCAGCCCCTGTTCAAAAGGGGCATGTAATTACAATTCTTGATCTAATAATTCACAGCAGGGCCCATTCCTGCACCCACCAAGAGTAACTCTGAGGGCTTACAGTGTTGTGGCAACACCACCACCACCACCACCACCACGAAAGGCCCAATTTTTCAGCCCCTGTTCAACAGGGGCATGCAATTACAATTCTTGATCTAATAATTCACAGCAGGGCCCATTGCTGCACCCACCAAGAGTAACTGTCAGGGCTTACAGTGTTGTGGCACCAGCACCACCATCAAAGGCCCAATTTTTACTACCACTGTTCAACAATTATATGTAATTAAAATTCCTGATATAATAGTTGACAGCAGGGCGTTCCAGCACCAACCAAGAGTAACTGTGAGTGCTTACAGTGTTGTGCCAACACCAACAACTAAGGGGCCTATTTCTGCAGAGTATATACGGCAGGTCCCTACTTTCAAACATCCAACTTACAAACGACTCCTACTTGCAAACGCAAGAAGACAACAGGAAGTGAGAGGAAATCTACCCCTTGGAAGGAAAATTCTCTCCTGTAAGAATTAATATGGGAGAAAGGTGTCTCCTCTGTACTGATGCTTTATCAGCAATCCTTGTTTCAAGAAAAACACCACATTTCAAAAACAGTTGTCATTGGGACGGAAAGTGAGGTGAAATGTTCTGAACAGGGGCACAGACAGCAAAACAAATGTTACAGGGGTGATAACCCTTACCTATGTTTTCCAAAAAGTTTAAAAATAGATTTTTGGGCTGGAGCTACACTTAAACAATGTACCTGTTCAAAATTACAAACAGATTCTACATAAGAACAAACCTACAGTCCCTGTCTTGTATGCACCGCCTGTATACGGCTGTTCAGAGTATATAGGGCCTTTTTTATTTTATGTGCGGGGTTCCCCTTAATATCCATACAAGACCCAAAGGGGCTGGTAATGGGCTGGGGTAGGGGGGGGGGGGTCATGGGGTAGCTATGCCATTTTTCTTAAAGATTTTCATCCATATTACCGGGACCAGACATTACATTAAAGCCGCAAGCAGTTTTAAATGGCTTTTTTTTCCTTTAGAAGTGTCATTTTGTGCAGGGACAGTTCTAAACACGGGAAACACGTGGCACTTCACAGGCATACTTTAGACACCCCCCAGGTACGATATTTAAAGGAATATTTGACTTTTTTTTTTCACTTTATGCATCATTAACCACTTAAGCCCCGGACCATTTCGGGCCATTAGGACCAGGCCTGTTTTTGGGATTCGGCACTGCGCTGCTTTAACTGTAAATTGTGCGGACATGCAATGTTGTACCCAAATGAAATTTGCGTCCTTTTCTTCCCACAAATAGAGCTTTCTTTTAATGGTATTTGATTGCCTCTGCGATTTTTATTTTTTGCGATATAAACAGAAAAAGACCGAAAATTTTGAAAAAAAATGATATTTTCTACTTTTTGTTATAAGAAAAATCGAATAAACTCAATTGTAGTCATACATTTAGGCCAAAATGTATTCAGCCACATGTCTTTAGTAAAAAAAATGTCAATAAGCGTATATTTATTGGTTTGCGCAAAAGTTATAGAGTTTACAAACTAGGGTACATTTTCTGAAATTTACACAGCTTTAAATTTATGACTGCCTATCTCATTTCTTGAGGTGCTAAAATGGCAGGGCAGTACAAAACCCCCCCAAATGACCCCATTTTGGAAAGTAGACACCCCAAGGAAATTGCTGAGAGGCATGTTGAGCCCATTGAATATTTTTTTTTTTTGTCCCAAGTGATTGAATAATGACAAAAAAAAAAAAAAAATTACAAAAAGTTGTCACTAAATGATATATTGCTCACACATGCCATGGTTATATGTGGAATTGCACCCCAAAATACATTCTGCTGCTTCTCCTGAGTACGGGGATACCACATGTGTGGGACTTTTTAGGAGCCTAGCCACGTACGGGACCCCGGAAACCAAGCACCGCCTTCAGGATTTCTAAGGGCGCAAATTTTTGATTTCACTCCTCACTACCTATCACAGTTTCGAAGGCCATAAAATGCCAGAATAGCACAAAACCCCCCCAAATGACCCCATTTTGGAAAGTAGACACCCCAAGCTATTTACTGAGAGGCATGTTCAGTCCATGGAATATTTTATATTTTGCCACAAGTTGCGGGAATATGACAAACTTTTTTTTTTTTGCACAAAGTTGTCACTAAATGATATATTGCGCACACATGCCATGGGCATATGTGAAATTACACCCCAAAATACATTCTGCTGCTTCTCCTGAGTACGGGGATACCACATGTGTGGGACTTTTTGGGAGCCTAGCCGCGTACGGGACCCCAAAAACCAAGCACCGCCTTCAAGGTTTCTAAGGGCATAAATTTTTGATTTCACTCCTCACTAGTGATGAGCCGAACACCCCCGGGTTCGGTTCGCACCAGAACCCGCGAACGGACCGAAAGTTCGTACGAACATTAGAACCCTATTAAATACAATGGATGAGAACGTTCGAATTCTAAAGTGCTAATTATAACAACTATTATGCATGTTATTGTCCTAAAAAGGGTTTGGGAACCCGGGTTCTGCACCAGGGGACATGTATCAATGCAAAAAGAAGTTTTAAAAATGGTCGTTTTTCGGGAGCAGTCATTTTAATGATGCATAAAGTGAAAAAAAAAAAAAGTCAAATATTCCTTTAAATATCGTACCTGGGGGGTGTCTAAAGTATGCCTGTGAAGTGCCACGTGTTTCCCGTGTTTAGAACTGTCCCTGCACAAAATGACACTTCTAAAGAAAAAAAAAGCCATTTAAAACTGCTTGCGGCTTTAATGTAATGTCTGGTCCCGGTAATATGGATGAAAATCTTTAAGAAAAATGGCATAGCTACCCCATGACCCCCCCCCCTACCCCAGCCCATTACCAGCCCCTTTGGGTCTTGTATGGATATTAAGGGGAACCCCGCACATAAAATAAAAAAGGCCCTATATACTCTGAACAGCCGTATACAGGCGGTGCATACAAGACAGGGACTGTAGGTTTGTTCTTATGTAGAATCTGTTTGTAATTTTGAACAGGTACATTGTTGAAGTGTAGCTCCAGCCCAAAAATCTATTTTTAAACTTTTTGGAAAACATAGGTAAGGGTTATCACCCCTGTAACATTTGTTTTGCTGTCTGTGCCCCTGTTCAGAACATTTCACCTCACTTTCCGTCCCAATGACAACTGTTTTTGAAATGTGGTGTTTTTCTTGAAACAAGGATTGCTGATAAAGCATCAGTACAGAGGAGACACCTTTCTCCCATATTTATTCTTACAGGAGAGAATTTTCCTTCCTAGTGGTAGATTTCCTCTCACTTCCTGTTGTCTTCTTGCGTTTGCAAGTAGGAGTCGTTTGTAAGTTGGATGTTTGAAAGTAGGGACCTGCCGTATATACTCTGCAGAAATAGGCCCCTTAGTTGTTGGTGTTGGCACAACACTGTAAGCACTCACAGTTACTCTTGGTTGGTGCTGGAACGCCCTGCTGTCAACTATTATATCAGGAATTTTAATTACATATAATTGTTGAACAGTGATAGTAAAAATTGGGCCTTTGATGGTGGTGCTGGTGCCACAACACTGTAAGCCCTGACAGTTACTCTTGGTGGGTGCAGCAATGGGCCCTGCTGTGAATTATTAGATCAAGAATTGTAATTGCATGCCCCTGTTGAATAGGGGCTGAAAAATTGGGCCTTTCGTGGTGGTGGTGGTGGTGGTGTTGCCACAACACTGTAAGCCCTCAGAGTTACCCTTGGTGGGTGCAGGAATGGGCCCTGCTGTGAATTATTAGATCAAGAATTGTAATTACATGCCCCTTTTGAACAGGGGCTGAAAAATTGGGCCTTTCGTGGTGGTGGTGGTGGTGGTGGCGTTGCCACAACACTGTAAGCCCTCAGAGTTACTCTTGGTGGGTGCAGCAATGGGCCCTGCTGTGAATTATTAGATCAAGAATTGTAATTGCATGCCCCTGTTGAACAGGGGCTGAAAAATTGGGCCTTAGGCACTGGTGGCACAACACTACAACCCCTCACAGATACGTTACTTGGAGCACAGCAATGAGCCCTGTTGCAAAGTATTGCTTCAAAAATTGTAATGACACGCCCCTGTTAAACAGGGGCTGAAAAATTGGGCCTTAGGCACTGGTGCCACAACACTCCAACCCCTCACAGATACTGTACTTGGAGCACAGCAATGAGCCCTATGGCAAATTATTGCTAAAAAAATTGTAATTACACGCCCCTGTAAAACAGGGGCTGAAAAATTGGGCCTTAGCTACTGGTGGCGGCACCCATAAACAAAAATGATCTTCCAAGCTATCATCATCAATCGTATCATTGAGGACTCGGAGGAGGAGGATAGCCAGTCAACATAACAGCACAGGCACTCAGCATCAGCATCAGTCTTGAAGGGATGTGACATGTTAAAATCAATTAGTCTGTTATATCAGCATCAGGTGTGTGGTAGCTGGTGGTGATCCAAGACTGGTTCATCTTGATGAAAGTCAGTCGATCAACCGAGTCGGTGGACAGGCGCACCCTGTGATCCGTGACAAATCCTCCAGCAGCACTGAATGTGCGTTCCGAAAGAACGCTGGATGCAGGACAGGCCAGTAGCTCAATTGCATACTGTGCAAGCTCTGGCCAGTGATCCATCCTCAAGACCCAGTAAGCCAGAGGATTTTCGGTGGGGAAGGTGTCCAAGTCTGACCTTGCCCCTAGATATTCCTGCACCATGTTTATCAGACGCTGGCGATGGTTGCTGGAACCGATCATACTTTGGGGCTGCGGACTAAAGAATTGTCTGAACGCATCGGTCAGACGGCCACCTTCCCCACCGCTCCTTCTTTGACTGGCCGAAGCCTCAGCAACTCGTTGTCCAGGACCAGGAGTTTGTAACCTCCCAGTCTCTGGGAACGCGTTGCACAGACCTTTCTGCAAGGCCTCCCGGAGTTGTCTCATCCTCTGCTCCCTCTGCGAAGGTAACATAAGGTCCGCAACCTTACCCTTGTACCGTGGATCAAGGAGAGTGGCCAGCCAGTAATGGTCCCTCTCCTTGATCCGAAGAATACGAGGATCCTTCCGCAGACTTTGCAGGATCAGGGAGGCCATGCAGCGTAGGTTTGCTGAGGCATTCGCTCCGGAGTCCTCTGGGTCACTAAGGACGACATGATCCGCAGCCACCTCCTCCCAGCCACGTACAAGTCCACTGGTTTCTTGGGACTGTAAATCATCCCTAAAAGGCTGCTGCTGATGATGCTGAGTGCCAGCCTCCACCTCCATGCTGACACAATCCTCCTCCTCCTCCTCCTCCTCTTCCTCTTCCTGTGCGATGGGTGGGACAGAAGGAACACTGTCTGGGTAAAGGGGGCCTTGAGAGGCAAGGAAGTCCTCCTCTTCCTGCCTCTGTTCTGCCTCAAGTGCCCTGTCCATTATTCCACGCAGCGTGTGCTCCAACAGGTGGACAAGAGGTACAGTGTCACTGATGCATGCACTGTCACTGCTCACCATCCTCGTGACCTCCTCAAATGGTGCCAGGACAGTGCATGCATCCCTGATCATGCCCCACTGGCGTGGAGAAAAAAAACCAAGCTCCCCTGACCCTGTCCTGGTGCCGTAGTCGCACAGGTACTCATTGATGGCCCTCTGCTGCGTGTGCAGCCGCTGCAGCATGGCCAACGTTGAGTTCCACCTGGTGGGCATGTCACATATAAGGCGGTTCTTGGGCAGGTTCAACTCCTTTTGCAGCTCAGCCAGGCGAGCACTGGCATTATAAGATCTGCGGAAATGCACACAGACTTTCCTGGCCTGCCTCAGGACATCCTGTAAGCCCGGGTACCTGCCCAAGAAACGCTGCACCACCAGGTTAAGGACGTGAGCCACACAGGGCACATGGGTCAGTTGTCCCTGTCGGAGGGCGGAGAGGAGGTTGGTGCCATTGTCGCAAACCACCATTCCTGGCTTAAGCTGGCGTGGCGTCAACCACCTCTCGGCCTGGCCCTGCAGAGCAGACAGGACCTCTGCCCCAGTGTGGCTTCTGTCCCCCAAACACACCAGCGCAAGCACGGCATGGCATCTTTTTGCATGCGTACTTGCGTAGCCCCGTGAACGGCTACGGAGCACCGCTGGTTCATAGGACAAACCACAGGAAGAGGCCATGGAGGAAGAAGAAGAGGAGGGGGTGGAGGAGAGAGGTGTGTCACAACCAGTAGTAGCATTTTGGAGGCGTGGCGGTGGAACAACCTCCAACACTACTGCACCTTGTCCTGCATCCTTCCCAGCTGCCAAAAGAGTGACCCAATGGGCCGTGAAAGAAAGGTAACGTCCCTGTCCATGCCTGCTGGACCATGAGTCAGCGGTAATATGCACCTTACCGCTGACCGCCCTGTCCAGCGAGGCCAAGACATTGCCTTCCACATGCCGGTAGAGAGCCGGAATAGCCTTCCGTGAGAAAAAGTGGCGTTTGGGAACCTGCCACTGAGGAACCGCACATTGCACAAACTCACGGAAGGGGGCCGAGTCTACCAACTGAAAAGGCAGCAGTTGAAGCGCTAGCAATTTAGCCAAGCTAGCATTCAACCGCTGGGCATGTGGATGGCTGGGAGTGAACTTCTTTCGACGGTCCAGCAGCTGGGGCAGGGAAATTTGCCTGCTAGAATCGGACGTCGGTGTACTGCTAGCAGAGTGGCCGCAAGTACTTGGCTGTGACACACCTAATTCTACACCTTCATTCCTCTCAGTGCATGTTTCAGAGAGGACTGAAGTTATAGTGGGGTTGGAGATCCCAGCTGATGCGGTGCAAGGAGAGGTCCGCTTTGTTCTTTGGTGTGGGTCTTTGAGGTAGGCTTGCCAACGAGCTGCATGGCAGGTCAACATATGTCTGGTCAGGCATGTGGTACCCAAGCGGCTGATGTTTTGGCCACGCGATATACGCTTGAGACATATGTTGCAAACAGCAGCTGTGCGATCTGATGCACTAGCCTCAAAAAAGGCCCACACCAAGGAACTTTTTGAATGACGGGCAGAGGCAGCGCCCTGCACAGGCGGAGCTCTGCGGTGTGATTCCGTCGGTGTACTGCCCTTACGCTGGCCACCAAAGGGCATCCTGCCTCGTTGGAGATGTGCCTCCTCCTCATCCTCCTCCTCCTCCTCTCTCCTATTAGGCACCCACGTGGAGTCAGTGACCTCATCATCCCCTCCCTCCTCATCACTGGAGCCAATCTGGCAGTATGCTGCAGCTGCTGGAACATGACTGCCAGATTGGTGTCCTTCTTGAGCATCCCCTCTGTCTGCTCTCACGCTACTGCCTTCCTGTAGCTGGGTTTCATCATCAGACCCTTCGAAACGCTGGGCATCCTCCTGGAGCATGTACCCAACACTGTGCTCAAACAGTTCGGGGGACTCCTCAGGAGGAGGACATGGTGGGTCTAGGGAAGGAGTGACTGATGATAAGTCTGACATTGATACCAGGGAAGAGGACGCTTTGGCAGCTGCTTTGCCAGTACCCTGAGCCTGGGTGAGAGAGGATGAGGAGGAGGAGGAGGGCTTGGTCATCCACTCTACCAAGTCTTCGGCATGATGTGGCTCAACATGTCCAGCTGCCGAAAAGAAGGACAAGCGTGTCCCATGGCCATGTGCTGATGACAATGCACCGCGTCCACGACCAGCACTGTTGCCCCCAGACACAGAGCCTGCTTGCCCTCTTTTATTGCCTCCTGACTGTCTGCCTCTCCTTGTTTGCCTTCCAGACATTCTAATAGATGGCCTGCAGGGAGATGGGAAAAAAGCAATAAGGGCTACCTTCAGGTGTCCTTCTCTGTCCCTTTACTTAAGGATTTCTAAATATGGTTGAGGATTATTGCTTTTGCACAGAATAGCACAACGACAATTTCCCTGACTGTCCAAAAAATAAGGATTTCAAAGATGGTTGATGAGGAATGCTTTGGCACACTATAGCACAAGGAGAATTCCCCTCACTTTCCTTCTTTGTCCCTAGAAACAAGGACTGGCACAGTGAAAGAAACTGACACTCTCCCTACCTACAGTTTTCTGTCCCTAGAAAAAATGTTTTTTTAAAGCACACTATAGCACAAGGAGAAATCCCCTCACTTTCCTTCTTTGTCCCTAGAAACAAGGACTGGCACAGTGAAAGAAACTGACACTCTCCCTACCTACAGTTTTCTGTCCCTAGAAAAAATGTTTTTTTAAAGCACACTATAGCACAAGGAGAAATCCCCTCACTTTCCTTCTTTGTCCCTAGAAACAAGGACTGGCACAGTGAAAGAAACTGACACTCTCCCTACCTACAGTTTTCTGTCCCTAGAAAAAATGTTTTTTTAAAGCACACTATAGCACAAGGAGAAATCCCCTCACTTTCCTTCTTTGTCCCTAGAAACAAGGACTGGCACAGTGAAAGAAACTGACACTCTCCCTACCTACAGTTTTCTGTCCCTAGAAAAAATGTTTTTTTAAAGCACACTATAGCACAAGGAGAAATCCCCTCACTTTCCTTCTTTGTCCCTAGAAACAAGGACTGGCACAGTGAAAGAAACTGACACTCTCCCTACCTACAGTTTTCTGTCCCTAGAAAAAATGTTTTTTTAAAGCACACTATAGCACAAGGAGAAATCCCCTCACTTTCCTTCTTTGTCCCTAGAAACAAGGACTGGCACAGTGAAAGAAACTGACACTCTCCCTACCTACAGTTTTCTGTCCCTAGAAAATTTTTTTTTTTAAAGCACACTATAGCACAAGGAGAAATCCCCTCACTTTCCTTCTTTGTCCCTAGAAACAAGGACTGGCACAGTGAAAGAAACTGACACTCTCCCTACCTACAGTTTTCTGTCCCTAGAAAAAATGTTTTTTTAAAGCACACTATAGCACAAGGAGAAATCCCCTCACTTTCCTTCTTTGTCCCTAGAAACAAGGACTGGCACAGTGAAAGAAACTGACACTCTCCCTACCTACAGTTTTCTGTCCCTAGAAAAAATGTTTTTTTAAAGCACACTATAGCACAAGGAGAAATCCCCTCACTTTCCTTCTTTGTCCCTAGAAACAAGGACTGGCACAGTGAAAGAAACTGACACTCTCCCTACCTACAGTTTTCTGTCCCTAGAAAAAATGTTTTTTTAAAGCACACTATAGCACAAGGAGAAATCCCCTCACTTTCCTTCTTTGTCCCTAGAAACAAGGACTGGCACAGTGAAAGAAACTGACACTCTCCCTACCTACAGTTTTCTGTCCCTAGAAAAAATGTTTTTTTAAAGCACACTATAGCACAAGGAGAAATCCCCTCACTTTCCTTATTTGTTCCTAGAAACAAGGACTGGCACAGTGAAAGAAACTGACACTCTCCCTACCTACAGTTTTCTGTCCCTAGAAAAAATGTTTTTTTAAAGCACACTATAGCACAAGGAGAAATCCCCTCACTTTCCTTCTTTGTCCCTAGAAACAAGGACTGGCACAGTGAAAGAAACTGACACTCTCCCTACCTACAGTTTTCTGTCCCTAGAAAAAATGTTTTTTTAAAGCACACTATAGCACAAGGAGAAATCCCCTCACTTTCCTTCTTTGTCCCTAGAAACAAGGACTGGCACAGTGAAAGAAACTGACACTCTCCCTACCTACAGTTTTCTGTCCCTAGAAATTTTTTTTTTTTAAAGCACACTATAGCACAAGGAGAATTCCCCTCACTTTCCTTCTTTGTCCCTAGAAACAAGGACTGGCACAGTGAAAGAAACTGACACTCTCCCTACCTACAGTTTTCTATCCCTAGAAAAAATGTTTTTTTAAAGCACACTATAGCACAAGGAGAAATCCCCTCACTTTCCTTCTTTGTCCCTAGAAACAAGGACTGGCACAGTGAAAGAAACTGACACTCTCCCTACCTACAGTTTTCTGTCCCTAGAAAAAATGTTTTTTTAAAGCACACTATAGCACAAGGAGAAATCCCCTCACTTTCCTTCTTTGTCCCTAGAAACAAGGACTGGCACAGTGAAAGAAACTGACACTCTCCCTACCTACAGTTTTCTGTCCCTAGAAAAAATGTTTTTTTAAAGCACACTATAGCACAAGGAGAAATCCCCTCACTTTCCTTCTTTGTCCCTAGAAACAAGGACTGGCACAGTGAAAGAAACTGACACTCTCCCTACCTACAGTTTTCTGTCCCTAGAAAAAATGTTTTTTTAAAGCACACTATAGCACAAGGAGAAATCCCCTCACTTTCCTTCTTTGTCCCTAGAAACAAGGACTGGCACAGTGAAAGAAACTGACACTCTCCCTACCTACAGTTTTCTGTCCCTAGAAAAAATGTTTTTTTAAAGCACACTATAGCACAAGGAGAAATCCCCTCACTTTCCTTCTTTGTCCCTAGAAACAAGGACTGGCACAGTGAAAGAAACTGACACTCTCCCTACCTACAGTTTTCTGTCCCTAGAAAAAATGTTTTTTTAAAGCACACTATAGCACAAGGAGAAATCCCCTCACTTTCCTTCTTTGTCCCTAGAAACAAGGACTCGCACAGTAAAACACACTGACACTCTCCCTACCTATCCTTCTCTTTCCCTAAACTAAAGGAATCCAGGTTAAGCAAGAAAGAAATAAATGTCACTGTCCCTGCCTATGCTTGTCTTTCCCTGCTCCGGAACACACTACACTAGGCCGCCGTGCTGGCGGCCTTTTATAGTGTGGGGCGTGTACTAAACACTCTCAGCAATAATTGGCCACAGGCATCCTGCCTGTGGCCAATCATTGCTCTCCTCGCTGCCGGCGCTGTGATTGGCCAAGCATGCGGGGTCACAGTGCATGCTTGGCCAATCACAGCGCCTGGATGACACTGCGATGGCGTAGTGCATTGTGGGCCGTTCGCGTCACTCGAATTTGGCGCGAACGGCCCAAATCGTTCGATCTTCGTCGAACGATCGAACAGCCGATGTTCGAGTCGAACGTATGTTCGACTCGAACACGAAGCTCATCCCTACTCCTCACTACCTATCACAGTTTTGAAGGCCATAAAATGCCAAGATGGCACAAAACCCCCCCAAATGACCCCATTTTGGAAAGTAGACACCCCAAGCTATTTGCTGAGAGGCATGTTGACCCCATTGAATATTTTTTTTTTTTGTCCCAAATGATTGAATAATGACAAAAAGAAAAAAAAATGTACAAAAAGTTGTCACTAAATGATATATTGCTCACACATGCCATGGTTATATGTGGAATTGCACCCCAAAATACATTCTGCTGCTTTTCCTGAGTACGGGGATACCACATGTGTGGGACTTTTTGGGAGCCTAGCCGCGTACAGGGCCCCAAAAACCAAGCACTGCGAACGCTGCAGTTATGTGTATTGTGTTTGGTAAGTGACAGTGATCGATCGATACTGCACTTGGGTGGGCTGGGCTGGGCTGGGCTGGGCGGAGGGGCTAAACGCAGGCGCTAGCAGGTATCTGGGCTGATCCCGCTAACACTGCGTTTTTGGGAACCCTAAACCGCTGGGGATGCTAGTATAGATCTGATCAGATCTGATCAGATACTATACCACTAAGGGGGGTGTATGCTTTGCGCGTGGGTGTTAGCGTTACTGTCACTAACCTAACACTGCCTGGGGCGACGCAGACCCTCTCTGGCGCTAAAACCTAATTGATCTCACCCGCCGGGCGATCAGGGGGGTTAAACCTTTATTGGGTTATATACGGCGGGTGCCCTGATGCTATAAAAAGCAAACTAATCAACCAGCGTCACCCGTAACCTTTATATGGTGATCACTGGTGAAAGGGTTAACTAGGGGCAATCAGGGGGTTAAAACCTTTATTAGGTTAAATATGGGGGTACCTGACACTATATAAAAACCTGACGGGTAACCTAAATAACTAAATAACTTACTGGCTAACCAGTGACACCAGTGACGCTTATACGGCGATCACTGGTGAAAGGGTTAACTCTAGGGGCAATCAGGGGGTTAAAATAATATATGGGGGTACCTGACACTAATAAAAACCTGCGGCGAACCTAAAAAAAAATAACTGCCTATCTAAAACACCAGCGACACGAATACAGCGATCGGAAAAACAATCGCTTAGTGACGCTGAAGTTAGGGGGTGAAAGGGTTACCTGGGGGGTGATCAAGGGGTTAAACCTTTATTAGGGGGGGTTAGGGGGCTACCCTGGACCTAAAGGGGCCTAATCCTAACTGCCCTGCAACTTTTTACAATCACAGATGACACTAAATGCAGTGATCAGTAAAATAAATGATCACTGCAATCAGTGACACTGTGATTGGGGGCTTTGGGGTGACCTGGGGGGTGATCTGGGGGTGACTGGGGGGTGATTTGTGTGCCTATGTGTACCTACGTGTCAGTGGACTGTTGGTGCACTAACCTGCTTCTTCTCTGCTCGGCACCGGGAACGAAAAGACCGCGGCGAGGGAGATGACATCACTTCCTCCAGCCTTGTTTACATCACATGGCGGAGGAAGCATTTTCATTGGCCGGGAGCGATCGCGAGGGGGGGGGCGGAATCGAGCGCCCCCCCCTCATGCCTGATCGCTCCCGAACACTTAACGGCCGCTCACTGCAGTGAAGGGGGGTCCGAATGGACCCCCCAACTGCACAAAGGCGATCACGTAGATCTACGTGATTCTGCCTGTCCGTGCCATTCTGCCGACGTAAATCGGCGGTGGGCGGTCGTTAAGTGGTTAAAATGACTGCTCCCGAAAAACGACCGTTTTTAAAACTTCTTTTTGCATTGATACATGTCCCCTGGTGCAGAACCCGGGTTCCCAAACCCTTTTTAGGACAATAACATGCATAATAGTCGTTATAATTAGCACTTTAGAATTCGAACGTTCGCATCCATTGTATTTAATAGGGTTCTAATGTTCGTACGAACTTTCGGTCCGTTCGCGGGTTCTGGTGCGAACCGAACCCGGGGGTGTTCGGCTCATCACTAGTCTCGACTGAAATTTTGTGCCCACACTGTGGACCGACATGGGTTACACACTACTGAAGAAAAGGTTAAAGCCCTTACCCATGCCCCTACTCTCCCCAGAATGTCACACAGTTTAGGTCCTACCTTGGCCTCCTAAATTACTACCACCGTTTCTTGCCGAACCTAGCACACCAGCTTTACCCATTACATCGCTTACTGGATGCAAGAGCTAAATGGATATGGACAGCCAAATGTGAAGAAGCTTTTTGGCTTTCTAAAGAACTCATTCTGTCTTCTCGAGTTCTGGTCCACTATGATTTAAAGAAACACGTCACCTTGGCTTGTGACGCCTCGCCTTATGGACTGGGTGCTGTGCTTTCCCATGTCATGCCAGATGGCACAGAGCGCCCCATTTCTTTTGCCTCCAGGTCTTTAATCTCAGCAGAACAAAACTACTCCCAGATAGACAAGGAAGCTTTGGCTATTGTATGGGCCACAAAAAAAATTCATACATACATCTATGGTCGGGAGTTCACACTTATCACTGACCACAAACCTCTGTTGTCAATACTGAACCCTCAGAAAGGAATTTCTACAACAACTGCATCTCGCTTACAAAAGGTACGCTTTATTCTTGGGAGCTTATACTTATTCTATCAGATACCGCTCCCATGATACCCATGGCAATGCAGATGCATTTTCCAGATTACCAATTGGAGACCACTCACCAAGAGACGTACGCATAGTGGAAATACACAGGCCGAAATCCTGCATGTCCACCTCCCTAATTGCCAGACATACAGTCACAGATCTCTTCCTGTCTCAGATATTCTCATATGTTCAGGCTGGATGGCCAGAGAAAGTCCCAGGTGAATTTCGTCCGTACTTTGCCAGAAAATGTGAGCTTGTGACTAATGCTGGTTGCCTACAGTGGGGCAACGGAGTGATTATACCTCAGTATTGGTAACCAACCATGCTAAGGATACTGCATGAGGGCCATCCTGGCGTGGTGCGCATGAAGCAGCAAGCCCGAAGCTATGTTTGGTGGCCACAAATGGACACAGCAATTGAAGATTATGTGGCTCAATGTCCTGGGTGCTGTCAAGCTCAGCGACCCCAAAAGAAAGGAACCCTGCTACCTTGGCCATGGCCGACAGACCCGTGGTCAAGACTCCATCTCGATTTTGCTGGCCGAATCCAGGGTAAAATGTATTTGATCGTGGAAGATGCACATTCAAAATGGCCAGAGGTTTTTCAAATGCCTTCTGTTACCTCAGCTGCTACCATTCTAGTCTTAAGGAAGCTCTTTGCTCAATATGGTTTGCCAACAGCCATAGTCTCGGACAATGGAACTCAATTTACATTGCATGAGTTTCAATCCTTCCTCAGTGGCTTGGGCATCCAACACTACAAAACAGCTCCTTATCATCCAGCCTTGAATGGGCTGGCAGAACGGTTTGTGCAGACGTTTAAGAAGCACTTACTGTCCACTCTGGACCAGGTCGGACTGTCAGAGGAGAAGCTGCTGGAGTTCTTGACCATGTACCGAAACACAAAACATGCTACTACTGGGCTGTCCCCAGCTTTTCTTATGTTTGGCAGGCATCTCCGCACCAAACTGGATTTAGTTCGTCCACAGGAACAGTCACCAACACCTCCTCCGCCAGGCCGTCCTGGATTCCGTGCTGGTGATCTTGTATGGTTTCGGAATTACAGAGTTTTGCCTCATTGGCTTCCTGGCATTATTGATGGACCTCTTGGACAACGAATGTACCTTGTTCGCCTGGAGAATGGCGTTTGTGTTCGAAGACACCTTTCGCAATTGAGAAAGCGCATTTATCTGCCAGTAGAAACAAACCTGACCTCTCTTTCTACCCAACCACCAGAGTCTACTCAGGGGTCTACTGGTGACATATGGCATGGTGTCTGGCATGATCCCACAAGTTTACAACCAACCCCTGAAGCAGTTGGTGACCATATTCCTGAGGAGCCGGACATGTGCCTGGAGTTGCAGAGACTGATTTGTCTGTTGGACACTCACTGACACCTCCAGAACCTTTGACAGCCTCTACCCCTCCTAGTGCTGTGCCACTTCGTAATTCACCAAAGACATCAAACTCCTCTTTGGCAAAGCACTGAAATCTTACGGGACACTTTGAAGGTCAGGAAACAGAGACAAAGGGCTCATAACGTGATGGGGGAGCCACAGAACTGAGTTGGAGATACTATTTGGTGAACTGATCCTGCTTGCCTTGTTATTTTATGTGTTGAGTATTTTGTTCTCTTGTTATGTTTATTTTGATTTTTTTCTCTTTTTTTTTTTTTTATGGGAAAAAGAGGAGATGTGATGTTTGTATCCGATCACTGTGACCCTTCACCCTTTTCTCCTGATGCATGCTGGGGGAGGGGCTATACCTGGAAGTAAGTTAGTGTGTGTGTGGGACTGAGAAGCAGCAGCATGATACACAGAAGGGATTACATCTGGTAATGACTGAAGCCTGTTGTATTAGGACTCCATGTAACAAAGTCATCATGTTCTGAGTGAGTAATAAACCCTCTCCATGGTTAAGAAGTTCATCTGGCCTGTGTGTAACTTGCTGAGCAGATACTGGCAGCATTGCTAGCAGCACCCTGAGAGACCCCGTGTCTAAGGGACATAACAGGCTCCTAAAATAAAATTGTAAAAAAATAGTTTAAAAAAAAATAAAAGTAAAAAATAAAATAAAAACTACTGATACTGTCCACTGCCCTACTGACACCAATCTCTGCCCTACCTACACCATCAGTATATATAAACATGCACACACACATATTTGTTTTTTTGGGTGCACACCATAATGCCAAAGGCTGCACACACCTACAGTATGATGTACAATACTGAATCTCCTCACTTCTTGTCCTGTGATCAGCGCCAATGTTGACATCCTCTTGTGAAGTTGCAGGTCCCATGAAGTGTTTCAAGAAGTTGTGAATGGGCCTGTACTCTTGCAGGATTGCAATTCAATGCCACAGAGAGTTGATGACACAGGCACGGCAATTTCCTGAATGGACTGACGGCAGACAGAGAATCCCCTCCAATATGCACATGTGTCGGTGACGTCATTAACCACTTCAGCCCCTGAAGAATTGGCTGCTCAATGACCAGGCCATTTTTTGCGATACGGCACTGCGTCAATTTAACTGGCAATTGTGCGGTCGTGTGACGCTGTACCCAAACAAAATTGATGTCCTTTTTTCCCCACAAACAGAGCTTTATTTTGGTGGTATTTGATCACCTCTGCGGTTTTTATTTTTTGCTCTATATAAAAAAAATAGCAAAAATTTGGAAAAAAACATAATATTTTGTACTTTTTGCTGTAATAAATAGCCCCAATTTTTTTTTAAAAAAGCACATTTTTTCCTCAGTTTAGGCCGATGTGTATTCTTCTACATATTTTTGGTAATAAAATAAAGCGTATATTGATTGGTTTGCGCAAAAGTTATAGCGTCTACAAAATAGGGGATAGATTTATGGCATTTTTATTATTGTTTCTTTTTTACTAGTAATGATGGCGATCTGCGATTTTTATCGGGGCTGCGAAATTATGGCGGAAATATCGGTCACTTTTGACACATTTTTGGGACCATTGGCATTTATACAGCGATTGGTGCTATAAAAATGCACTGATTACTGTGTAAATGTCACCGGCAGGGAAGGGGTTAACACTAAGGGGCGATCAAGGGGTTAACTGTGTTCCCTAATGGGTGTTCTAACTGTGGGGGGAGGGGACTCACTATAGGAGAAGACAGATCGTGGTTCCTAGCTTGTAAGAACTCACAATCTGCATCTCCTCTCCTCACAGAAGAGGGATGTGTGTGTTTACACACACACGTCCCTGTTCTGCCTCTCGTACCCGCGATCGCTCATGGGCCGGCAGTAATCGCGACAGCCGGTCACGAGCATCGGCACCCGCTATCCTGCTTAAAGGGGACGACGTACAACTACGACGGTCCACGGGAACGAGCCGACCTGCCGCAGTATAATGACGGCGGCTGGTTGGCAAGCGGTTGAATTGAACATCGGCTGATTTCTACCCAATGGCTAAGGTTAGGCTGAATAGAAAGACAGCACCATGTTTATTGTTTTAGAATGATTTTCATGATGGAAAGTTAGAATGTACACTGTAGAGTTACTACCACTTTAACAAGTGTATCTAGTGATTGTCTGGCATACAGATTTTAGTGAAGGGGACATGTTAACATGTTAAAGAAGGACTTCAGGAATTACCTTACTATTTAACCACTTGACCTCCGGAAGGTTTAACCCGTTCGTGACAGACATTTTTTGCTATTCAGTACTGAGCCACTTTAATTAGCAATTGCACGGTCATGCACCATTGTACGCAAATTAAATTTATATAATTTTTTTCACAAAAATTTATTTTTGATCACCACTGGGTTTTTTATTTTTATTATATAAACTAAAAAAGAACAAACATTTTGAAAAATTATATTAACCACTTAAGCCCCGGACCATTTGGTAGCTAAAGGACCAGAGGTGAATTCAGAATTTTGCACTGCGCTGCTTTAACTGTAAATTGTGCGGACATGCAATGTTGTACCCAAACGAAATTTGCATCCTTTTCTTCCCACAAATATAGCTTTCTTTTAATGGTATTTGATTGCCTCTGCGATTTTTATTTTTTGCGATATAAACGGAAAAAGACCGAAAACTTTGAAAAAAAATGATATTTTCTACTTTTTGTTATAAGAAAAATCGAATAAACTCAATTTTAGTCATACATTTAGGCCAAAATGTATTCAGCCACATGTTTTTAGTAAAAAAAAATGTCAATAAGCGTATATTTATTGGTTTGCGCAAAAGTTATAGAGTTTACAAACTAGGGTACATTTTCTGAAATTTACACAGCTTTAAATTTATGACTGCCTATCTCATTTCTTGAGGTGCTAAAATGACAGGGCAGTACAAAACCCCCCCAAATGACCCCATTTTGGAGAGTAGACACCCCAAGGAAATTGCTGAGAGGCATGTTGAGGCCATTGAATTATTTTTTTTTGTCTTAAGTGATTGAATAATGACTAAAAAAAAAAATTACAAAAAGTTGTCACTAAATGATATATTGCTCACACATGCCATGGTTATATGTGGAATTACACCCCAAAATAAATTTTTCTGCTTCTCCTGAGTACGGGGATACCACATGTGTGGGACTTTTTAGGAGCCTAGCCGCGTACGGGACCCCGAAAACCAAGCACCGCCTTCAGGATTTCTATGCACAAATTTTTGATTTCACTTCTCACTACCTATCACAGTTTCGAAGGCCATAAAATGCCAAAATAGCACAAAACCCCCCCAAATGACCCCATTTTGGAATATAGACACCCAAAGATATTTTCTGAGAGGCATGGCGAGTATTTTACAGCTCTCATTTGTTTTTTAAAATGAAGAAAGAAAATATATATATATATATATATATTTTTTCAATTTTCAAAACTTTGTGACAAAAAGCAAGATCTGCAAAATACTCACAATACCTCTCAGCAAATAGCTTGGGGTGTCTACTTTCCAAAATGGGGTCATTTGGGGGGGTTTTGTGCCATCTGGGCATTCCATGGCCTCCGAAACTGTGATAGGCAGTGAGAAGTGAAATCAAAAATTTACACCCTTAGAAAGCCTGAAGGCGGTGCTTGGTTTTTGGGGTCCCGTACGCGGCTAGGCTCCCAAAAAGTCTCACACATGTGGTATCCCAGTACTCAGGAGAAGCAACAGAATGTATTTTGGGGTGTAATTCCACATATGCCCATGGCATGTTTGAGCAATATATCATTTAGTGACAACTTTGTGCAAAAAAATAAAATAAAAATAAAATTTGTCGTTTTTCCGCAACTTGTGTCAACATATAAAATATTCCATGGACTCGACATGCCTCTCAGTATATAGCTTGGGGTGTCTACTTTCCAAAATGGGGTCATTTGGGGGGGTTTTGAACTGTTCTGGCATTTTATACACAACATTAGGAAGCTTACATCCACTCTTCTAACCACTTGAAGACAAAGCCCTTTTTGACACTTTTTGTTTACATGAAAACATTTTTTTTTTTTGCAAGAAAATTATGTTGAACCCCCAAACATTATATATATTTTTAAAGCAAAGGCCCTACAGATTAAAATGGTGGGTGTTGCATTTTTTTTCTACACAGTATTTGCGCAGCGATTTTTCAAACGCATTTTTTGGGTTAAAAAATACACTTTTTTTAATTTTAATGCACTAAAACACACTATATTGCCCAAATGTTTGATAAAATAAAAAAGATGATCTTAGGCCGAGTACATAGATACCAAACACGACATGCTTTAAAATTTCGCACAAACACGCATTGGCGACAAACTACATACATTTTTAAAAGCCTTTAAAAGCCTTTACAGGTTACCCCAGTAGATTTACAGAGGAGGTCTACTGCTAAAATGACTGCCCTCGATCTGACCTTCGCGGTGATACCTCACATGCATGGTGCAATTGCTGTTTACATATGACGCCAGACCGACGCTTGCGTTCGCCATTGGGCAAGAGCAGGGCAGGACAGGGGTGCTTTTTTTTTTTTTTTTTTTATTAA
This sequence comes from Rana muscosa, assembly GCA_029206835.1. Taxonomy (NCBI): domain Eukaryota; kingdom Metazoa; phylum Chordata; class Amphibia; order Anura; family Ranidae; genus Rana; species Rana muscosa. Next base: position 194,480,850 of record CM055122.1, read on the forward strand.
TTTTGCTTTTTTATTTTATTTTTAAATTGTTCCTTCCAAGTATTTTTTTTTTATCATTTTTATTGTTATCTCAGGGAATGTAAATATCCCCTATGATAGCAATAGGTAGTGACAGGTACTCTTTTTTTGAAAAAACTGGGGTCTTCTAGACCCTAGATTTTTCCTCTGCCCTCAAAGCATCTGACCACACCAAGATCGGTGTGATAAAATGCTTTCCCAATTTCCCAATGGCGCTTTTTATATCCGGGGGGGGCATTCCCTCCCACTGCTTGTAAAAGCAGTCCAGAGGCTATTTAGCCGCTAGGATTGCTTTTACATGAAAGCCGGCTGCAGGCTGAAAAGAATGATACCAAGATGATACCTAAACCCGCAGGCATCAATCTGGTATAACCATTCAAAGTCCAGCAACATACCAGTACGTTGCTGGTCCTTGTTGGACATGTATTGTAATCTTTTTTTTTTCATGCAGCCAGTTGGCTGAACGAAAAAAGAGATTGATCGGTGGGTATGCCCACCATTAGAATACCGCCCTTCATCCACCCACTTCCAATGATGGGCATACACGCACCATTTATATATGCCGAAGCATGTGGGCATCCTCCCGCAAAAAAGTTATGCCGCACACACATGGTCGGACTTTTCCACGGGCAAGCCTCCGTCGGAATTTCGACCGTATGTACGCGGCATTAGGAGCAAAATCGCTCCTCCGCTCCTGCTGCCCCAATGCTTCGGCATATATGCTTTTTTTATTTAACTGTGGTGGTGAAATCACCTCCTACAGCACTGGAGTCGCAGGGATCAGGCCTGTCTCTGCGAACGCTGCAGTTATGTGTGTTTTTGTTTTGTAAGTGACAGTGATCGATCGATACTGCACTTGGGTGGCCTGGGCTGGACGGAGGGGCAAAACGCAGGTGCCAGCAGGTATCTGGGCTGATCCCGCTAACACTGCGTTTTTGGGAACCCTAAACTGCTGGGGACGCTAGTATAGATCTGATCAGATCAGATATTGATCTGTTCAGATACTATACCACTAAGGGGAGTGTATTCTTCACGCGTGGGTGTTAGCGTTACTGGCACTAACCTGACGCTGCCTGGGGTGTGACGCAGACCCTCTCTGACGCTAAAACCTAATTGATATCACCCGCCGGGCGATCAGGGGGTTAAACCTTTATTGGGTTATATACGGCGGGTGCCCTGACACTATAAAAAGCAAACTAACTAACCAGCGTCACCCGTAACACTTATATGGTGATCACTGGTGAAAGGGTTAACTAGGGGCAATCAGGGGGTTAAAACCTTTATTAGATAATATATGGGGGTACCTGAGGCTATAAAAACCTGCGGCGAACCTAAAAAAAATTACTGGCTACCGAACTGCATCACCGACACTAAGACAGCGATCAGAAAAACGATCGCTTAGCGACAGTGGTGATAGGGGGTGAAAGGGTTACCTGGGGGGCGATCAAGGGGGTTAAACCTTTACTAGATAATATATTGGGGTACCTGACGCTATAAAAACCTGCGGCGAACCTAAAAAAAATTACTGGCTACCGATCTGCATCACCGACACTAAGACAGCGTTTAGAAAAACGATCGCTTAGCGACAGTGGTGATAGGGGGTGAAAGGGTTACCTGGGGGGCGATCAAGGGGGTTAAACCTTTATTAGATAATATATTGGGGTACCTGACGCTATAAAAACCTGCGGCGAACCTAAAAGAAATTACCAGCTACCGATCTGCATCACCGACACTAAGACAGCGTTTAGAAAAACGATCGCTTAGCGACAGTGGTGATAGGGGGTGAAAGGGTTACCTGGGGGGCGATCAAGGGGGTTAAACCTTTATTAGATAATATATTGGGGTACCTGACGCTATAAAAACATGCGGCGAACCTAAAAAAAATTACTGGCTACCGATCTGCATCACCGACACTAAGACAGCGTTTAGAAAAACGATCGCTTAGCGACAGTGGTGATAGGGGGTGAAAGGGTTACCTGGGGGGCGATCAAGGGGTTAAACCTTTATTAGATAATATATTGGGGTACCTGACGCTATAAAAACATGCAGCGAACCTAAAAAAAATTACTGGCTGCCGATCGGCATCACTGACGCTAAGACAGCGATCAGAAAAATGATCGCTTAGCGACAGTGGTGATAGGGGGTGAAAGGGTTATCTGGGGGGTGATCAGGGGGTTAAACCTTTATTAGGGGGGGTTAGGGGGCTACACTGGACCTAAAACTGAATGTACTGACACTTTTACAGTCACAAATATCACTGATTGCAGTGATCAGTAAATAAATGGTCACTGCAATCAGTGACACTGTGACTGGGGGCTGGGGGGGGTGATCTGGGGTGTCTGGGGGGGCCTGGGGGGGCGATTTATGTCCCTATGTGTCCTGGTGTCAGTGTAGTGCTGTGTGCACTGACCTGATGTCTTCTCTTGTACGGCGCTCGGTATACAGGTCCTTCTCAAAAAATTTGCATATTGTGATAAAGTTCATTATTTTCTGTAATGTACTGATAAACATTAGACTTTCATATATTTTAGATTCATTAAACACAACTTGAAGTAGTTCAAGCCTTTTCTTGTTTTAATATTGATGATTTTGGCATACAGCTCATGACAACCCAAAATTCCTATCTCAAAAAATTAGCATATCATGAAAAGGTTCTCTAAACGGGCTATTAACCTAATCATCTGAATCAACTAATTAACTTTAAACACCTGCAAAAGATTCCTGAGGCTTTTAAAAACTCCCAGCCTGGTTCATTACTCAAAACCGCAATCATGGGTAAGACTGCCGACCTGACTGCTGTCCAGAAGGCCATCATTGACACCCTCAAGCAAGAGGGTAAGACACAGAAAGAAATTTCTGAACGAATAGGCTGTTCCCAGAGTGCTGTATCAAGGCACCTCAGTGGGAAGTCTGTGGGAAGGAAAAAGTGTGGCAGAAAACGCTGCACAACGAGAAGAGGTGACCGGACCCTGAAGAAGATTGTGGAGAAGGACCGATTCCAGACCTTGGAGGACCTGCGGAAGCAGTGGACTGAGTCTGGAGTAGAAACATCCAGAGCCACCGTGAACAGGCGTGTGCAGGAAATGGGCTACAGGTGCCGCATTCCCCAGGTCAAGCCACTTTTGAACCAGAAACAGCGGCAGAAGCGCCTGACCTGGGCTACAGAGAAGCAGCACTGGACTGTTGCTCAGTGGTCCAAAGTACATTCGGAAATCAAGGTGCCAGAGTCTGGAGGAAGACTGGGGAGAGGGAAATGCCAAAATGCCTGAAGTCCAGTGTCAAGTACCCACAGTCAGTGATGGTCTGGGGTGCCATGTCAGCTGCTGGTGTTGGTCCACTGTGTTTTATCAAGGGCAGGGTCAATGCAGCTAGCTATCAGGAGATTTTGGAGCACTTCATGCTTCCGTCTGCTGAAAAGCTTTATGGAGATAAAGATTTCATTTTTCAGCACGACCTGGCACCTGCTCACAGTGCCAAAACCACTGGTAAATGGTTTACTGACCATGGTATTACTGTGCTCAATTGGCCTGCCAACTCTCCTGACCTGAACCCCATAGAGAATCTGTGGGATATTGGGAAGAGAAAGTTGAGAGACGCAAGACCCAACACTCTGGATGAGCTTAAGGCCGCTATCGAAGCATCCTGGGCCTCCATAACACCTCAGCAGTGCCACAGGCTGGTTGCCTCCATGCCACGCCGCATTGAAGCAGTCATTTCTGCAAAAGGATTCCCGACCAAGTATTGAGTGCATAACTGAACATAATTATTTGAAGGTTGACTTTTTTTGTATTAAAAACACTTTTCTTTTATTGGTCGGATGAAATATGCTAATTTTTTGAGATAGGATTTTTGGGTTTTCATGAGCTGTATGCCAAAATCATCAATATTAAAACAAGAAAAGGCTTGAACTACTTCAGTTGTGTGTAATGAATCTAAAATATATGAAAGTCTAATGTTTATCAGTACATTACAGAAAATAATGAACTTTATCACAATATGCTAATTTTTTGAGAAGGACCTGTATGTGAGCGCCGCACCAGAGATGACATCACTTCCTTCTGCTTCCTCTGCCTGACACAGACAGAGGGGGCATTTCCATTCGCCGGGAGCGATCGCGAGGGGGTGGCCGGAAACGAATGGCTGCCCCCTCATCCCGGAACGCTCCCGGACACTTAGCCACCACTCACTATATAGAAGGGGGGTCCGATTGGACCCCCCAACTATACAAAGGCAATCACGTATGCTCTACGTGATTGTGCCTGTCGGTGCCATTCTGCCGACGTATATATACAGTGAGCGGTCGTTAAGTGGTTAAACATATCCAATGAAAAATAAAAAAATAAAATGTCTTCATAAATCTAGGCCAAAATGTATTGTGCTACATGTCTTTGGTAAACAAAAATCCCAGTAAGTGTATATTAACCACTTCAGTACCCAGCCATAGTCATATGATGTCTGCAGATGGGATGTCTCATCCTGGGCGGGCGTCATATGACGTTCCCAGCTAACCGTCGCTACTGGGGGCCCCTGGGGGCCCGCAGCGCGGCGATCGGGGATCCAGCGCGTCTCCCTCGGGACACAGCCGTTCCCCGATGGTAGTAATGAGCGGTTGGGTAGAATGTGGGGAGCAGCGTGACCGGCTGTATCCAATCACAGCCGGTCACTATGCAGAGCGGAATTGGGAAGGGGCGTGCACGGTGCTCGTGCGAACCCCTGGGGGGGCGCAGCGCGACGATCGGGGCTGAGGCTTTTCTCTTGGATACAGCCCAGCCCCGATTAGGGTAAAGAGCCAATGAAATTGGCTCTTTACCACGTGACCGGCTGTGTCCAATCACATCCGGTCACTAAATGTAAACAAACATCTGGGTGTAACTGCTGTTGCTGGGTTCTCCTCTTCACACACGATCCAGCTAACAATGAGTTACACATTACAGTACCCTACCGTATATGTATGTATAATACCCCCTAAATAAAGAGGACCTGTCATCAGGAGAACAATACCCCCCTAAATAAAGAGGACCTGTCATCAGGAGAACAATACCCCCCTAAATAAAGAGGACCTGTCATCAGGAGTACCTGTCATCAGGAGTACCTGTAATCTATCACCTGTCACCTAGTACCTGTCATCAGGAGTACCCACCACCAGAGTACCCGCCACCTCACCAGAGTACCTGCCACCAGGGTACCCGCCACCTCACCAGTGTACCTGCCACCAGAGTACCTGCCACCAGAGTACCCGCCATACAGCCACTATGTCCAGATATGTATACACCCCAGAAGAGGCATATCAAATTCTGAGCATGACCGATGAGAGCAACGGGGAGCTCTCACCGCCGAGTTCTGATTCCGATTTTAGTTCGGAATATGAGCCGCCCGAAGGCAGCACATCAGGATCCGAATCAGAGGAGGAAGCAGTCCGTCCAAAAAGAAGACGGTCTGAACACCAGGCAGCTACCAGCAGTGCCAACGGCGCTAGACCTCAGGAGGCGAGGCCCAGTACAAGCGCTGCTAGACCCCAGGAGGAAAGGACCAGTACAAGTGCACACCAAGGAATTAGGGCCCAAACCCAGCTTCCAGATAAGTTAAAAGTGAAAAAATACCGCGCTACCTAACTAACATATAATACTACATCTATGAATCAAAAAAACGTCAGCAGCTTAATTGTGAGAAAGCACACATTCAAAGTCAATAAGTAAAAAAGGGGGGGAGCTGCGCTACAATAAATCAATCAGTGACAATAATGATGAAGTGAATATAATAAACACAATTGAATAAAAAATGTGAAAAAATCCATCTGTGGTCAACCACTTAGCGGTGTAGCAGATAGAAGAGTGAACCTCAAGGATAACACCACAATCACGCGTGTGCCACCAACATATAGATTTACTGCTTACCGGAAGATAAGCTGTGTAAAGCCCGTATAATGATCTCACTCCTGGGTAGCAGCGAACTCCAATTCACAGCGGTAATTAGAGGACCGGACTGGATGGGCTCAATACACCAAGCGATACAGGAAACCAGCAATCATATCCCCATAAATAAAAAACACTCACATAGTGTAATACAGACTAGGCGGAGGATTTAATGCTTAAAAAGTAACACTTACACAAATAGCAGACACTCGTCCACGGGCAATGACGTCAGCACCAGCTTCCAGATGCCTTGGCAAACCCATTGTGGCTGCCTTCTAGCACAGGGTCAGCCACGATCCCCCCTTTCACACTCATGGGGCTTACAAAAAAAAATGACGTGCAGAAATATTGGTAGACCAACCCTATCCACCACATGAATAAGTGTAAGTACTCCGCGCTATGGTGAAAAAAAGATGTATAACGTTTAAAGCTGCTCCCCTCAAAGTGAAAACTTTGAATAATGGAGGGTGTATAATAATAAGGAGGCGCTAATCAAATGCTGAATTAACAAATCATATAAGGATGCTCTGAGGGCAATGTAAAAAAAGTACAATTGTGCTAGCAACAATCAACAATTGAATAATAGTGCTTGTGCTTAGTACAAAAATAAATCCTGTGAAAGAAAATTGAGTGCATAAACACAAAACCAGTTGCAATGTGCTACAATAATGCCAGCAGTGAAAACAATGAAAGTCCATCAACTTGAAACTGATTGCTTGATATGCTATCACTGTCACCGCTGTGCAGATATGGAACTAACGACACCCAGTGAGAATGGAGGTAAGTGCCTACTTACCAAACCATGACCTCTTTAATTAAAAAGGAAGGTCAGGTGGAGCTTGGGTACAGTTTAGTTATGGTCTGTACTAGTACCATAGGATTAGGCCAGAAGGAATTCTGCCAGATGGATGGTTGTTTAGAAAAAAATGGAAAAGAAGGCAGACCATAGCATAATTCAGTTTTAATATAAAAAATGTTTAAAAATACACAGGCCAAATGGCCGCTTACTTTAAAAGTGAGTATGCCTCGGCACTGAGGTGACAAGCATGTATTCGACCAGGTGTGTTGTGAAGCGGTCCCCGCTCTCGGTTTCACTCGTGAGGAAGTAGCGTGCGTTTTACCGTCTGGGAGTCCTTTTAAATTCTTTCATCATCTACCAAAAATCGATGGAAACACCCAACACCTTCACAAAGTTTATTGAAGACATTGTCACTACCCTGATCTATCAAAAAGTATCCCCCAAAGAAAGCATTCGCTCCGATTGTGTCAGCAGACTACATGAGCGCCATTTTTTAGACCATATTCCACCATCAGGATCCGGAAGATGACGCCAAAAAAAAATTTCGGGTGTGCACGAAAAGAGGAGTTAGGAAAGACACCAATTTCCATTGTCCCCAATGTCCTTCCCAACCTGGCCTTTGCATCAGGTAATGCTTCAGACACTATCACACTCTTGTAAACTATTAGCCCATATTTCTAATGTAGCAGGGTGTTCAATTTAAGGGAAGTCTCTGAGTGGTAATTAGGCTCAGACACCTTGATTATTAGTGGCTATGGACCAATTTTTGTCCTCAGGGGATAATGCTGGTGATGAGTTCCCTGTGGCCTGAGGGTGGCGCTGCCATTCTGGGCCGGGGTTGAACCACGAGCGTAGTGCTGTGCCTTTTGTGTCCCCTCTCGGCAGCTGTACGGTGGGGCGGGGAACCTGCTGTGCATGCCGGGATATTATATAAAAGGGGCAGACATCTCCTGATCGGGGTCCACCCCCAGGCACCTTCAGCCTGGGAGTGCGTGTGGCTCATCTCCGGGTGCCCTAGGCCCGGAGGCTGTGTTCCTGTTCCATCTCAGGCACCTTTAGCCTGGGATGAGGTACTACCCTGCTGTCCTGATCGCCAGGGTATGAAGACCCAGGGGATGCAGAGAAGGCCCGGGGCCCAGCACCTTCGGCTGGGGTCCGCTAAGGATTGAGGAGTCCAGGGTGCCGCCTTGCGAGGGGACCCGCACCCTAGGAGAAGGGAGGATCCATTTCGAAGGACCTATGCGGGAGTCACGGTGAAGGAAGGGTCTGTTGACTCTCTAGGGGGACATCTTCTCCTTCATAGGGGTCATGTTCTAAGAAGGAAGAGATTAAGGTTCACCAGGTCAGTGGCAGTGGCCTAGTTCACCAAGTCAGTGGCAGTGACTTTATTCACCAGGTCTGTGGCAGAGACCAACCTCACGGTCTGTGGCAGAGACCGTGCGCCTAAAACTGTTTTGAGAAAACCGAACAGTCAAGAGTTTGAGCTACGTTTGTGCCTGGACCTCCTCCACACCTTAAGCTGTCCTGTTTCCTTGCTCCAACCTTTCCTATATCCAAGAGAATGTTTATTGCAAAGTGAGAATAAATATTGAGTTGGACTTTCAGCTGGTGTGAACAATTACGTTACTGGGGAAGTCAAGGACTTACCTCTACACATGGTAGAGGTGAGAATCATTCTCGGGAGGACTTTGACTCTGGCTGCAGACAAGACCCAAAAATAACACTGCTCAACCTCTTTACACAGGAGGGTATGGGCTGATAGCATGGTGTGCCTCTCTCCCCCTGCGAGGAGCCGAGTTGAAATGCAGGAGGGGTATAGGTGGGTGCGCTAGACGAATAGACTGCCATTTCCCCATTTTCAATTTCTTTTCAAGTCCTGAATATTTCCCTGGTGCCTCAACCAACCATATCATTGTCTTCCATGTGAACTGACCCTGGCCTGTTTCTCGACTATGCCACTTCCTGCCGTCTGCATTGTTTATCCGCCATGTTTCTGCCTTTCACGTGAACTGACCCTGAACTGTATCAACTATGCCTCTGCCTTCCGTCTATTTCTGCCTTTTACCTGCACTGACCTCGGCCTGTTGACCATGTTTTTGCCTGCCCCTTGGACTAATCTTTGACCCTGCTAAACAGGGGTCTCACATATGTGAGGGGCTCCAGAATAGTGTTCTGAGTTGAGAAAAACAGTTTTTGGTTTTCTGTGTTCCCAGAACAGGGTCTGGTTGCCGGAGGCTTCAAAGCGATTTGGGTGGGAGAAGCCTCTACCCCTGTCCCCATTCTTCCCTGACCGATACCCTAAGCTTGATGGTCCTGCCTGCTCCCTAGAAAAATACTCTGGCTGTGCTGACCATATCTCTGTCTGCTGCATGTACTAACTATAAACAGTATTCCTGCCTGCTGCATGGACGATCCTTTTGCTGCTGCTAACTACATCCCTGCCTGCTATCTGGACCAATGTTTTGGCTGTGCTGACAACATTTCTACCTGTACTGGCTGTTCCTGCCTGCTGCCTGTTTTGCTGTCGCTGTCCACATTCCTGCCTGTTGCCTGGACTGCTGCTCTCCTCTGTGGACCACTGCACTACTAAAACCGCAGGTAATCTTTTCTTTACCCTTTGCTCAGCAGAATGTATTTTGGTTTGTAATTGGTATGTACAGTACATGCTATGTGTTAGAAAGATGAAGGGCCTTCAACAATGTGATAGGTTGGCTGGAATTTATGTGTGTAATTTATGCTCCTAGAACACCTGACAGTGCTACTTGGATGTTAGGCCTCTGTATGTGGCCAGGCTATGTAAAAGTCTCACACATGTGGTATTGCCATACTCAGGAGGAGTAGAAGAATGTATTTTGGGGTGTCCCTTTTGCTATGTACATGCTGTGTGTGGGAAATATCTTATAAATGGACAACTTTGTGTAAAAAAAAAATGCGTTTTCATTTTTTTCCGCATTTTCCAAAAACTTCTGGAAAAAAATGAACCGTTCAAAAGACTCATTATGCCTCATAGATTATACGTTGGGGTGTTAGGTTTCCAAAATTGGGTCATTTTGTGGGCATTTCCATTGTCCTAGTGCTCTATGGTCTTCAAAAGTGTAATAGGTGGTTGAGAAATGAGATGTGTAATTTATGCTTGTAGAACGCCTGAAGGTGCTACTTCAATGTTGGGCCTCTGTATGTGGGCAGTCTGTGTAAAAGTCTCACACATGTGGTATCGCCATACTCAGGAGTAGCAGAATGTATTTTGGGGTGTCATTGCAAGTATGCATGTGCTGTGTGAGAGAAATAACTTGTTATTGTGCCAATTTTGTGTAAAAAAAAGTTTCCCAAGAATTGTGGGAAAAAATGACAACTACAAAAAACTCACCATGCCTCTTACTAAATACCTTGGAATGTCTGATTTCCAAAAAGTGGTAATTTGGGGGGTATTTGTACTTACCTGGCTTGTTAGAGTCTCAAGAAATTAGATAGGCCTTCAGTACATCAGGTGTGATCAGGTTTCATCAATTTTCAATGATTTGCACCATAGCTTGTAGACTCTATAACTTTCACAGTGACTAAATAATATACACTAATTTGGGTTATTTTTACTAAAGATATGTAGCAGTATATATTTTGGCCCAAAATTATGAAGAAAAACTACTTATTTGCAAAATTTTACAATAGAAACTAAAAAAAAGTTTTTTTTTCTTCAAAAATTTCTTTTTTTTCCCTCTTATATTGAAAAAAATAAAAAAGCCAGCGGTGAGTAAATACCACCAAAAGAAAGCTCTGTTTGTAAAAAAAGAAATTATAAAAATTTTGTTTGCATACAGTGTAGCTTGACTGAGTAATTGTCATTCAAAGTGTGAGAGCGCTGAAAGCTAAAAATTGGTCTGGGAAGGAAGGGTGTATAAAAGCCCTGTATTGAAGTGGTTAATTGGTTTGTGCGAAAGGTTTAGCATCTGCAAATTATGGTATACTGTATATACTGGGATTTATGCAGCTATAGATGCTATACTGTAATGGCGGTGATCAGCAACTTATAGTGTGACTGTGATAGGGTGTCAGCAATCTGTCACTAACAGAGACTATCTGAGAAGGTCACTAACTGACGCTGACATTGCTAGTGATACTAATTCAGTGATCAGTGATAATACTGTACACTGACACTGCACTAATGACACTGTCTGGGAAGGGGTTAACATCTAGGGGCAATCAGGGGGTTAACTGTGTGTCTAACAATGTGTAATGTGTGCAACTTTTACTTTGCTATCTGGCTGTTTATTTCTCCCTGCTTTTCAGGGAGAAGAAACAGCCAGATCGCAGTTCCCTGTACAAAGAGTTCTGTTTTTAAAAACACAGAGCTCTGTCGTTTTTTTTTTTTTTTTACTAAAGCTGGAGAGTGCAAAATCAGGCTCACTTCTGCAATCAGCTTCCAGGTTTTATTGCCAAAGCTTAATTGAGCAAGCTGAGGTTAAATGCTGATTGGAGACCATGCACAGCTGCACCAAGTTCTGAGTGCACCAGTTTTAGTAAATCTATCCCTGCGTGTGATTGGACACAGCAGATCAGCTGATTTCAGCCAAAATCATTGGCTGAAATGAGTTGCCAAACTTGTGCTGCATCCAATCACGGCATGGGTTGGCAGAGGGAGACCGGAAGCAAGTCAGCAATGTACAGGTAAATTGTCTACCCTGACTAAGCTGCTCGCCTGCAGTAAATGTACTGTGGGTGGGTGACAGGTAGGTAAAATGTGCTGGCTTACAATGGGTTAAGTCCAATGAGGAGTATGCCACCTCATGGTTCTATTTATTTTGATTACAACTGACAGTTTTACTGAGTGCCAGGAGCACAGCTATTGCTATATTTCTGGTACTCTGACAGGAGATAAATTGCTTTCTCACACAGTAGCTGTTCTGTCCCTCCTTCCCTTCTGCTGCCCATTCATACAAAGCTTGTGTATTTTGTAAATGAGTTCACATAATACAAAGAGTTCTGTGATTGGGTGAGAGAAGAGGAGGGGAGGGCAAAGCAGCTGCACACAATTCTGCAGCTTCTGTGTCTGAGACCTGATGGTCCAGTGTTAGAGTGGTGGAAATATCTGTACTCTCTGCACTCAGTTGTAAATAAAAGAAAGAAGTCCACAAGGTTGCATCACCTCGGTGGACTTAACCCATTGTAAGCAAGCACATTTTAAATGCTAAAATAAGTTCTTCTTCAACTTTAAAACCAGTAAACTAGCATCTTAGAAGAATGGAGTGAAAAAAATCATATGCATTTTAATATAATATTTTGCTTTGAGCTGTAAAATCTAGAAACCGTGTAATCACACTTCACTTTGAATTCATTTACATGGATACATTTCTAACATTCTTACTAATCACATAGTTTAACATAGCTTGTGCTTCTGAGCCTGGAGCAGTTGCAAACTGTTTTATTTTGCTGTTAGAAATTCAAAGTGTGATCCACCTTACTTAGCATACCTAAAGTGGGGTACACACTATAAGAAAATCGGGCGAACGTTCGCCTGATTTTTCTCAATGTTTCACAGCAAATCGGAACCGACAAAAGAAACTTTGTACGAAAATTCTTACGAATATTCTCGGACGACAAAGGCTATTTTTGTTGTTTATTGCTTCTGATCATGCGCAGTCTTTCTTTTTTGATTTTTCTCATAAGAAAATCGTATGAAAATGATACACATTAAACAAAAATCGTTTGTTCCTTCGGGAATTTTCATACCAAAATTTGGAATCGGCTGTTGAAAGTTGTGTACACACTATATGAAAATCGTACAAAAATTATTTGGATGAAAATGTTCGCCCGATTTTCTTAAGCCTTGTACACACGAACAGACTTCCAACCAACTGTTCCGTGGATTTTGGTCCGAAGGGCATTGGCCGTGAACTTGTTCTGCATACACACGGCACAACATTTTCAGCCAACATTCACCAAATCACGTGTTTTTTCAGCTCTTTACCGCCATCCTTTGGGTACCTTCTGCTATTGTTGTCTGATGTTTAGCATTTTTTCTGAGAATGCGTGTTTGTACTTTGGATTTTAGTTGGACAGACTTGCGTACACACGATCGGATAAACCGGCGTTACAGATTTATTGCCCAACAGTTGGTGAGCATGAACAGCCAACTTTTGTTGTCGTTAATTCAGCCAATAATTGTCTGATGGAGCATACACACGGTCGAATTATCTGACACAACACGTCCGTCAGACAATTATGGCCATAAAGTTGGATCGTGTGTACGAGGCTTTATAGTGTGTACGAGCTATAACAGTAGGACACAAATTGTATCGTGGATCTAAAAATACCTTTCATGGTTTGCATAGGAATAAACAATTTAGTAAATCCCTATAATGTTTTGGTTTCTGTACATTTTTGATACATCTGACAACACAAAAAAATAATAAAACTTATTTTCATAAGATTGTGTTGCTTTTCTTTTTTTAGACATGGCTGGATCAAGAGAAATTTCACCAAGTGCCAGGATATACAGTTCTTTGAAAAAGTTTTTATACCCCTTGAAATTTTGTACATTTTGTCATGTTACAACCAAAAATGTAAAATGTATTTTTTGGTGATTTTATGTGATAGTCAAACACAAAGTGGCACATAATTGTGAAGTGGAAGGAAAAAGATGAATGGTTTTCAACTTTTTTTAGAAATAAATATCTGAAAAGTGTGGCGTGCATTTGTATTTTACTTACCCTCTGAATACTTTGTAGATCCACCTTTCGCTGCAATTACAGCTCCACGTCTTTTTGGGTATGTCTCTACCAGCTTTGCACATTCTTCTTTGCAAAATAGCTCAAGCTCTGTCAGATTGGATGGAGAGCGTCTATGAACATATACATATAATCACACACATAGGTTGGACTTGATGGACTTGGTCATTTTTCAACCTCACCTACTATGTTACTATGTAACAGCAATATTCAAGTCTTGCCACAGAACTTAAATTGGATTTAAGTCTAGACTTTGACTGGGCCATTCTAAAACATGAATATGCTTTAAACTAAACCAGTGGTCTCCAAACTGCGGCCCGAGGGCTGTATGCGGCCCTTTGCTTGCCTTTATCCGGCCCTTGGAGCACTATCCCTCCCAAATGATACGAGACACTATTCTGCCATCTGATACCGACAATGGAGCACCATTTCTCCCACTAACACCGCTAATGGGGCACTATTCCTCCCTATGATACCAGCAATGCGGCAGTATTCCTCCCCCTAATACCAGATGTTTATTCCCACTGATGCCAGGAAAATTTTCACTCCCGCTGGCCAAACTCTGGCCCTCCAAGAGCCTGAAGGACAATAAACCGGCCCTTTGTTTAGAATGTTTGGAGATCCCTGATCTAAACCATCCCATTGTATCTCTGGCTGTATGTTTAGGCTCATTGTCCTGCTGGAAGGTGAACCTCTGCCCCAGCCTCAAGTCTTTTGCAGACTCTAACAGGTTTTCTTCTTAAGATTGCCCTGTATTTGGCTCCATCCATCTTCACATCAACTCTGACCAGCTTCCCTGTCCCTGCTGAAGAAAATCAACCCCACAACATGATGCTGCCACCACCATGTTTCACGGTGGGGATGATGTGTTCAGGGTGATGTGCAGTGTTAATTTTCTGTCACACATAGCGTTTTGCTTTTAGGCCAAAAAGTTCAATTTTGGTCTCATCTGACCAGAGCACCTTCTTCCACGTGTTTGCTGTGTCCCCCACATGGCTTCTCGCAAACTGCAAACGGGACTTCTTATGGCTTTCCTTCAACAATGGCTTTCTTCTTGTCACTATTCCATAATAAGTGCACTAATAGTTGTCCTGTGGACAGATTCTCCCACCTGTGCTGTGGATCTCTGCAGCTCCTCCAGAGTTACCGTGGGCCTCTTGGCTATTTCTCTGATTAATGCCCTCCTTGCCCGGCCTATCAGTTTAGGACGGCCTTGTCTTGGTAGGTTTTCAGTTGTGCCATACTCTTTTCATTTTCGGATGATGGATTGAACAGTGCTCTGTGAGATGTTCAAAGCTGGGATATTTTTTTAGAACCTAACCCTGCTTTAAACTTCTCCACAACTTTATCCCTGACCTGTCTGGTGTTTTCCTTGACCTTCACAATGCTGTTTGTTCACTAAGGTTTTCTAAGAAACCTCAGAGGGCTTCACAGAACAGCTGCATTTAAACTTAGAATAAATTACACACAGGTGGACCCCTATTTAGTAATTTGGTGACTTCTGAATGCAATTGGTTCCACTAGATTTTAGTTAAGGGAATGAGATTAAAGGGGGCTGAATACAAATGCACGCCACACTTTTCAGATATTTATTTGTAAAAAAAAAAAAAAAAAATTGATAATTTTCCTTCCACTTCACAATTATGTGCCACTTTTTGTTGGTCTGTCACATAAAATCTCAATAAAATACATTTACGTTTTTGGTTGTAACATAAAAAAAAAATTTAGAAAATTTCAAGGGGTATGAATACTTTTTCAAGGCACTGTATATATATAGTGGAGCAGTAGTCATTTTTTTGTGTAGGAATTTAAACACTGGTCATGGATTTAATTAGCCGCAGATTTCTGCTATTTAAAAAAAAAAATCGGCAGTGGGAACAACATGAACGTATGTAGCCCATCCCTTGATGGTTACATTCTCAGTACATCTGAGCACATAACAGAGATTTTATATTTCACCTTAAATTTGTTAGTCAGCTATCAAAATTTCATAGCACAGATGGCCAAGCTATCTTTCAAGATTTTGATCCGTTAATCTTGGCATCATTCCTCTGTACACATTTGCTTTACACATTAATACCCAAATTTACAAAAGCTACGTGAGCAGAAAATAGTATTTCTTTTGCAAATTTATATAATTTATCACAGGATTGTATCTTTTTTAGTTCAACATACAAGGCATTTAAAAACATCTGACAAAGAGGACAAAATTATATTAATAACAATTTCAATCTTCAATCAGTAAATGTCATAATTTAAAATATTTGTATAACAAATTAGGAAAGCAGAAAATGTGAAGTGATAAAAAAAAGCTCCACTAAGCCATTAAGGCTGATTCATTTAAAAAGTTGAGAATGTTCACACAATAAATTCACTTCAATTATCTAATCATGTGAAAAGAAAGTTTCTATTTACTTATTTAATCTGCACATGATTGGATAATTGAGGTGAATATTCATAGAGTTTATTTTGTGAACATCCAAAACTCCTTAAATAAATAAGCTGCACTGTACTGTATATATTTTTATTCTTCTTGCTGTTAATGATTTCTACTGTACAGTTTCATTATCTCCTGTTTTGCTATGCGAAGTAGTATCAACAGTGATGAGTAATATCAACAATACAAATACACAAAATGATTCCAGTACATACAGTTGTAAAAAAAAAAATCACAGCACACAGCCAGCCCTGTCCATATAAGCCTAAAGTGGACATCCACCTTTCCAGAGTCCAATTCGTGAGACCGCACCCTCCTATATATTTGTTATATGTTCGCATTCATACAGCCTAACCAAAGTAACTTTAAAAAAATATTTCTTACATTATATTCGTGAATTTCTTTGGAACAGTATATTCCATAGGACTCCGCTTCTAATGCTTTGAAGAGATGGCAATGTGGCGATAAGGGACATACAGTACTCGAGGGACAAGACTGACAGACAGTGCACTAATATACAGTAAAACATTTACAAAACTCTTCTAGAGATATAAGCCTTTAAAATTCCAACGCCTAATTCATAAAATCCTGGAAACAGTTTTGGTAACAGTTCTGACATGTGCGACAGATTTAGGTAGTTGTTATTTGTACTTCTTCACATTGTGTTGCTGTGGCTGCAGCAGATTTACAAAGAATTACTGACAGTTCATAATGAAACTGGGGGTAATTAAAACCAGCTCAAAGGCCAGAGCTATGGCTAAGGGGGTTTTTTGGGTGTTTTCTTTTTTTATTTTGTAGTTAATTTACTGTTTTGGTTGCTAGAACGCAGACCAGCAGCACCCTAGCAACCAATAATGCAAAGCTGAACACTGCAGTGGGCAAAGCCTAATAGGGATGCTGAGAGACTAGTTCCCCATGAAGTCCAACCCCAAGGTATTGGGTGGATTCTTTAGCTGTTTTTGGAATGAATAGTGGCTATGGAAGCCTCCCACAGCCATCCACTGTCAATCATAAGGGGGCTGATCTGATGGAAAACTTGTCTCAGCGTTTCCATTCAGGTTCCACTTATTTAACAACTTAAAACTTTACCCAAAACTTCTTAGCAAGGAACATACATTCCACATTAATAATTATGCTAACAAAATTAGTGTGTGCTGTAATATGCCCACAGCACTGCTCCTGTTTCTTCTTGCTAAAGGCTGCCATTTTGTTGAAGCCCAGAGCTGTCATTTCCTTGTTAAGAACTCTCCTCCTCCTCCCCTCCTCCTTTTCTTTCCTTAGTCTCAAAATCTATATTTCACTTGCTGTAATTAAAATATGGATATCCAGCCTTGATTGTATGTATTGGCTCAGATAAAGGAGAAGGTTGACAACAGCGGACAGCGCTCAGGCTCACAGCTGCCCACATTTTTGCACCGCTGCTGAAGCCTTTTGGAATAAAAATAAAAAAAAACATTGGAATCCACGCGTCTGGCACCCTGGATGTACATTAGGGGCCAGATGCATGAATTAGGGGGGCGGCGCCCCTGCGTCCCTAATGGACAGGCCACCACTGGATGGAATATATGTTTTCTTGTTGTTAAGTCCTGATATATTTGTTTTTATAGGGATATTTGTATTGTATTTCTTTCTTTTACTCAGGTTTAATATTATGTATTATTGATTATTTTCCTTTTTTCTGTTTTTGTACAGTGCTCTGTCCTAATGGTGTAAAGGAATAACATTTTCTTTAAAATAAAATTTGATTACATTTTTTTTTTAATTACTGATTTATTGATATATATCAAACACGGGCCCATGATATAAAATATATATATATTTATATTAAATATAATTTTATTCTTCATGTTTCTATGTATTTTAACTTCATATTTGTCAATAACATTTGGTAAAGATATTTTTAGTCTGCCGTCCCCATGCACCAGAAAAAATCACATTGTCTGCTATTTTTTTCCCCTCCCTTCCTTCTGCCCGAGGAGTGGGGATTCCTCAATTTTGATGTAAATTGGATGTGGTGCCTTAAAATGTTTGTTATCTCTTAACCTAAGCTAAATTTGTCCTTGTGTTCAAGGCACTACAGATGTTCCTATGAAAATCCAAGCTTTTTGAAATGATTGAGTGCTATCAAATGGAGGGTACTTCCCCAGATTTTTTTTCTCGATGGGACGGGCATTGTTCTGTAACAAGTGACAGTTTACCTTTCAGGTGACACTAGTGTTCAGAGAACAGCTTAGGTTTTGAAGTTTTATCTTAGTATAGCTTTGTATTAAATAGGAAAATGACCCATTGTTTTTACTGTGATCTATTGTAAACTCCTCTGGGGTAGGACCTACAGGGAAAAAATCTTAGTGTACCCTGTAAAGAAATGCAAAGTTGCTGCTTCATAAATAAATAAAATAAATAGGATAACAGGCATGCATTAATGTATTTTACTATTCTATCCACTCAGCTGCAATGCATTTAACATATGTATCCAATCCATATTTATTAAACATATACAGGCTGTCAGGTAAAGGTTAAGGGGAAGGTGGCATAAGGTTTATAAACAGCAAAAAGCAAATATAATATATTTCCTGTGATGCCAAACGGGAAAGGATAGAGCGAATTTGATTTTGAATAAGAATGTCTGCATGCGGGTAGCATTTCTGTTCCACCTTTTGCTTTGTTTGATTCCAGGCAAGACATGCTGCAGCTGTGTTTGCTGGGATGTTGTCTCCAAATTCCCCCCCCCCCCCCCCTGTACACTAAAGAATATGATGTTATGAATTTTACATTTTATGCATTGCTGTTAAAAATGATTGCTTCTTCCACCTCTCACGGAGATTTTTATATATATGGAGATTCTTTTTAAGAGCTCCTGTGGTGTCTGCCTACGTGTCTTGCTCGAAATTCACATCCAATGGCCAATGTATTTCATAGGACCACTGAGCAGATGCAATTTAGGGATTAGTTATCCTAATACAAAACGTATTTTTATGTGAAAATAAACTACTAATAACATTCAAAATGAATACAAAATAAAATACCTGGGCATATTAAGCCCCAAATATACTTATATTATGCACCCCTTTCAGCATATTTCAGCAGGATATACCCACTTCTAACAAACCTCACACAGGACTGGAAAAGTAGGATTTTTAAAACAGCTTACCTGTAAAATCCTTTTCTTGGAGTACATCACGGGACACAGAGCAGCATAGTCATTACTATGTGGGTTATATAGAATTACCTTCAGGTGCTGGCACTGGCAACTTCCAAAACAGGAAGTACCCTCCCCTATATAAGCCCCTCCCATCCGGGAGTACCTCAGTTTTGTAGCAAAGCAATACGTGTCCCCAAAAGAGGGGTGGGAGCTCTGTGTCCCGTGATGTACTCCAAGAAAAGGATTTTACAGGTAAGCTGTTTTAAAAATCCTACTTTCTTGTTCATACATCACGGGACACAGAGCAGCATAGTCATTACTATGTGGGACGTCCCAAAGCAATGCCACATGAGGGGGGGGATACACCATACATAAGCTGGGCGCCATCAGGCATGAGGATCTTTTGCGGCCTGCAACACACTGCGCCCAAAGGCGACATCCTCCTGACTTCTAACGTCCACCTGGTAGAACCTAGTAAACGTGTGTACTGAAGACCATGTTGCGGCCTTACAAATTTGCGCCAGGGAGGCCTGGTGATGCACTGCCCATGAAGTTCCAACTGCTCTCGTGGAGTGCGCCCTAACTTTGAACGGAGGCGGTCTACTTCTCAAGCCATAGGCTTGTATTATGACCTGTCGAATCCACTTGGCTAAAGTAGATTTTGATGCTGCCTGACCCTTTCTGGGGCCTTCCGGCAGAACAAACAAAGAATCCGTTCTACGAATCTGAGCAGTGGCTTTTAGATAAGCTTTAACTGCTCTTACTACATCCAAAGAATGCAATAACTTTTCCTCTACCGAGCTTGGTTTGGGGGAAAAAAGAAGGAAGAACCACATCCTGGTTCAAGTGAAACCTCGATACCACCTTAGGAAGAAAGGCTGGGTGAGGATGTAATACTACTCTGTCCTTATGGATAACCAGATATGGCTCTTTACAGGACATGGCGGCTAATTCCGACACTCTTCTAGCCGAGCATATGGCTACTAAAAATATCAATTTCCTGGTGAGTAGAACCAAGGAAATGTGCCGCAAAGGTTCAAATGGCTGCTTCTGCAGAACCGACAGAACCAAATTTAGATCCCATGGGCATATGGGAGCCTTAATCGGTGGAATAATACGAGTCACACCTTGCATAAAGGATTTGACAAGTGAATGCATAGCCAGGGGCCTTTGAAATAGTATTGACAAGGCCGAAACCTGGCCCTTGATAGTACTTAAGGCAAACTTCCTGTCTACAGCCCACTGCAGGAAGTCCAGAATTCTGCCTATAACGTACTTACGTGGATGCCATTTTCTGGCCTCGCACCAAGTGATGTACGCCTTCCAAACTCTATAGTAGATCTGCCTGGATACAGGCTTCCTGGCATTGATTATAGTTGATACCACAGAGTTAGAGAGACCTCTCTTCTTTAGGATGTGGGATTCAATAGCCAGGCCGTTAAACTTAGAGTTAGTAAGGAAGGGTGGTATATCGGTCCTTGCGAAAGCAGGTCCGGACGACGTGGAAGGGTCCAAGGACTCCCCACAGACATTTTGATGATCTCCGCGTACCAGGCCCTTCGGGGCCACGCTGGAGCCACCAGGATCACCGGCTTCTTCTCCAACCTGACTCTGCGAAGGAGTCGAGGCAACAATTGTAGCGGAGGGAATGCATATATCAGTCTGAACTGATCCCAAGGGAACACCAGAGCATCCGAGCCGCAAGCGAGGGGATCCCTTGTCCGGGAGACAAATCTGTCCACCTTTGCGTTGAATCTGGATGCTAGCAGATCTACATCCGGTGTTCCCCACCGCTGACATATTGCTCGGAAGACCTCGGGATGAAGGGACCATTCCCCTGGGCATAACTGTTGGCGACTCAGAAAGTCCGCCTTCCAATTCTCCACCCCTGGAATGAAGACAGCTGATATACATGGGACATGCTTTTCTGCCCATTCCAGGATGTGACTTACTTCCCTCTGGGCTGCACGACTCCTGGTGCCTCCCTGATGATTGATATATGCCACTGCTGTGGCATTGTCTGATTGAATTCTGACAGGGGACCCTTGGAGTCTGGATGTCCAGGCTACTAGAGCGTACCGGGCTGCTCGTATCTCTAAGAGATTGATGGGCAGGGTTTTTACTACATTTGACCATCTGCCCTGGAGAGACCATTGCTCCAGTACTGCCCCCCAGCCTATAAGGCTGGCATCTGTAGTGACCACCTTCCAAGATATCGGGCTGAAGGGTTTTCCCTTCTGGAGATTCTGGGGGATCAACCACCAGCAGAGACTCTTCCGAACGGAAGGGGACAAAGCCATCGGGAAGTCTAGAGCCTGAACTTTTCCGTTCCAGGCTGACAATATGGCCCTTTGTAAATTCCTTGAGTGGAATTGGGCGTATGGCACAGCTTCGAATGATGCTACCATCTTTCCTAGCAGCCTCATGCACAGGCGTATGGACGGCTGTCTTTTTGCACAAAGCAGACGGACCAAGGCCCTCAAAGAGGATACCTTGTCTAGAGGTAAGAAAATCTTCCTCTGGTCTGAATCCAGCCGTAGCCCTAGATATACCAGGTTTTTCACTGGCTGTAGGGCTGACTTGTCCAGGTTGATGACCCAACCGTGAGATTCTAGATACTTGATTGTATCGACAATTACCACTTCTAGCTTGGCAACTGAGTGGTCCATCAACAACAGGTCGTCTAGGTATGCCATTATCGTTACACCCCGTGTTCTTAGATCGGCCAACAGTGGGGCCAGAATTTTTGTGAACACTCGTGGTGCTGTGGCCAGACCGAATGGTAAGGCTCTGAACTGAAAATGGCGCCCTTCTACTGCAAAGCGTAGGAATTTTTGATGACCTGGAAAGATGGGAACATGCAAGTAAGCATCTTTGATGTCGATCGAGGCTAACCATTCCTCCCCTTGTAGGGCAGCGGTGACCGATCGGATCGACTCCATCCGGAAAGACCGGACGTTTAGAAATTTGTTTAGACTCTTTAGGTCCAATATGGGTCTTATGTCCCCGTTTGGCTTCGGGACTGTGAAAAGGTTTGAGTAGAAACCCAACCCCCACTCTTCCATAGGAACCTCCATAATTACTCCTTGGAGCAATAGTTGTTCTAACGCCAATAGGAGAGACCCTCTTTTCAGAGGGTCTCTTGGCATGCCTGACCACATAAAATGGGACGGAGGAGACTCTTTTAACTCCAACTTGTATCCCAGAGTTACTGCGGAGAGCACCCATCTGTCTTTGATCGTCTCCCGCCAGGTCTCTGCGAACAACTGAAGTCTTCCCCCCACCCGTTTGAGTGGGGGCAGCCCTTCATAGGCTTGACTTGGAGGCTGGTTTAGTACCTCTTCGGATCCAGGGCTTTTTATTACCCTGTGGCTGTCCCTGATTTTTACCTCCTGAGTTTGACCGAGGAGGCCGTCGGAACTGCTTAGTAGCAGACGTCGCAGGGATAGGAGAGGTAGTCCTCTTAAAAGATGGACCCCTAGACCTCTTTTTACTCGGTAAGAGAGTACTTTTACCACTGGAAATCTTCTGGATATACTTATCCAGGTCTTCGCCAAAAAGGCGTTCCCCATGAAATGGGAAGCTAACTAAGAGCTTCTTACAGGGAGCTTCAGCAGACCAGTTTTTGAGCCACAGAAGCCTACGCATATGTACCAAAGACAGCGTGAGGCGGGAGGCCTGATGGATAGAATCCTTGATGGCGTCAACCGCAAAGCATAATGCTCTAGGCAGATCAGCCAGAGCCTGGGCCTGCTGGTCTGGCAAATCCCTCAGGACCATTTTCATTTGATCCTTTAAAGCTTGGCAGACCCCAATAGCTGCCACTGCTGGCTGTGTAACAGCCCCTGCTGTGGAAAAAGCAGATTTTAATAAAGATTCCAATTTTTTATCCACTGGATCTTTGAACATCTGAACATTATCTACTGGACATGTCAGTGATTTGTTCACAGAAGAGATGGCTGCATCCACCGTAGGAACATTCCATCTCTGGGTGAACTTTCCCTCCATGGGATAGATCACCGGAAACCTTTTAGGCGGAACAAATAGTTTATCAGGATGTTCCCAGTCCTGGTATATAAGTCCTTCCAATAATGGATGTATTGGAAAGGAGCAATTAACCTGGGGAGCTTTTAGCGACCCCAATGAGGAGACAGCAGTAGTTGATGGTTCAACAAGAGGCATTTTAAATGCAGATCGAACCATGTCAGTTAGGGTCTGGACCCACAATCTTTCAGTCTGTGATGCTGAAAATGGTTCATCTACTGTCGATTCCTCAAAAACAGAGCTAACCTCCTCCTGATCCCCTTCAGGTAGGTCGGTCCCTTCCTGGGACTGTTGCTCTGCCAACAGGCACTCTGATGGAGGTGATGGAGATCTGGCGCGCTTTCTTTCCTGTAGAGAAGAAGCGATCAATGCAGCCAATCTCTGCTCCAATCCCTCCAGAGTTGAGGAAAAAACCTCCTCTGTTATATATGCAGGAGCAGGTGGACTGAGGACAGCCGCAGTACCTGGCACTCCCGGGGGTTCCTTATGGGTATTAACCTCTGATTTCTCAGGGGAGGAGGGTGCAGATGACTGCTCCAGATCCTCAGAGCCCGATGGAGACCCCCTACACTTCCTGAGAGGTATATCTCGGAGTTTTTTAGGCGGCATATTCCTTAGTTCAAAGCTGAGGTATTCCAGCCGCAATACACCCCTTACTGAAATAGTCTAATGCAATTTGCTGCTATGTACATCAGTGGGTGTCTACTAATGCGTCTTTCTGGGGATGCCTGTATCAACCGCCCGCTGTAAGCCCCTATACCATGCTACCAGCTCCTTTTCATGCTCTGTGTCCATAGCAAGCAGCGTGGACTGAGTCCTTTTATCTTGCTGGGACGCCCGCACATGCGCAGAAGCGCTGGGCGCACAGAGCGCGTCATCCGCCAGGCTCCGCCCCCTTTTTTGAAGCTAAACCTTTTAAAAGGAAAGCATGTGTGCGCGCACACGCGCGTGCACGTGTGCGCTCTTGGCGCCATGTAGGGAGAGGAGCCAGGGTCCCTGTTTCACCAGGACTCAGGGATGGAAGGAAACTACTTGGCAGCATGACAGAGGAATGCAGCTTCCCTGATAGAGAGCTCACTCATCTGCCTGGACTTTCACCATGGAAGGAATAGTCCCAAGAAAAAAGACGTTCCACAGCGGCCTCTAGTGGACAAACACAGGTACCGCACCTTTGTCTTTTTTTTTTTTTTTTTTTTTAAAACCTCCTTTATGAAAAAACATTTCCAGGTTTACAGTTTTTTTTAAATTTCCCTTATGAAAAAACATTTCTAGGATTTCTTAGGCATATACAGCTATTAGCGGGAATACCCTTTAGGTAACAGGCAGAAAGACATATTAGGCTTGGGGGTCCCCTCAATAGAACCAAGTTCCTGAGGGGCCCCCACTTACCTTTTCCCCGCCGCAGGACTTTGTTTGGTCCACAGAAGCCCAAACTTCACCTCTCACGGCAGGCATTGTACTAGACCTTCAGGGACCGGGTTCCCAAGGATTCCACTCCCCTGGACCTGTATAGCACCCTGCACAGATAGCCTCTTGGTTTTGGGTATGACCAGAGCTCTGGATCCCAGGGTCCAGCCCTCCTAAGAGAGGCATTACAGGCAAAACCCTGCTCTTCTCTGCAAGGCCCGGGTACCGACCGTTTAGCTATGAAGCTTTTTTTGGTCGGATCCGGAATAGCTTGCTAAGGCCCAGAGAACCTGTACACAAGCCCAGATGAATACATGTTAACCTTGGCCAACACCTTAGACACTGGCAAAAAACTGAGGTACTCCCGGATGGGAGGGGCTTATATAGGGGAGGGTACTTCCTGTTTTGGAAGTTGCCAGTGCCAGCACCTGAAGGTAATTCTATATAACCCACATAGTAATGACTATGCTGCTCTGTGTCCCGTGATGTATGAACAAGAAATAAAGACAGTGCTTTTAAAATGGACAGTTAGTTATTATACCTCCATAGAGAATGAGCTATATCACAGTTGTAAAATGTTGCTTGTAGTTATGCATTTATAATAATTTACAACAATGCAGTTGTTTTTAACCACTTCACCCCCGGACCATTTGGCTGCCAAATGACCGGGCCACTTTTTGTGATTCGGCACTGCGTCGCTTTAACTGACAATTGTGCGGTCGTGCGACGTGGCTCCCAAACAAAATTGACATGCTTTTTTTCCCACAAATAGAGCTTTCTTTTGGTGGTATTTGATCACCTCTGCGGTTTTTATTTTGTGCGCTATAAACAAAAATAGAGTGACAATTTTGAAAAAAAAATGCAATATTTTTAACTTTTTGCAATAATAAATATCCCCAAAAATATCTAAAAAAATAATTTTTTTCTCAGTTTAGGCCGATACGTATTCTTCTACATATTTTTGGTAAAAAAAAATTGCAATAATTGCGTATATTGATTGGTTTGCGCAAAAGTTATAGCGTCTACAAAATAGGGGGTAGTTTTATGGCATTTTTTTTATAATTTTTTTTTTTACTAGTTATGGCGGCGATCTGCGATGTTTATCATGACTGCGACATTATGGCGGACACATCGGACACTTTAGACACTATTTTGAGACTATTCACATTTATACAGCGAACAGTGCTATAAAAATGCACTGGTTACTGTATAAATGTGACTGGCAGGGAAGGGGTTAACCAGTAGGGGGCGGGGAAGGGGTTAAGTGTGTCCTAGGGAGTGATTCTAACTGTTAGGGGGCGTGGCTTACTGTGACACGTCACTGATCGCTGCTCCCGATGAGAGGGAGCAGACGATCAGTGTTGTGTCACCAGGCAGAACAGGGAGATGCCTTGTTTACAAGGCACCCCCCCCGTTCTGCCGTTCCGTGACCCGATCACAGGACACCGGTGGACATCGAGTCCACGGGTCCCACGGGCACGGTCACAGAGACCTCGGAGGGCACGCACACGCGCCCGCTAGGCGTCAGATTCAAAGCAACGTATATGTACGTTGCTTTGCCTGCCCGTGCCATTCTGCCAACGTATAAGTGCATGAGGCAGTCGGCAAGCGGTTAAGGAGTACTAAAACCAAAAGCAAACATTTATTGTATTGCAACTTACCAATTTTTAGATGTGATGGGTGCGTTAGTTTTATCTTTTAGGCTTTCTTTCTTTCCTTTAGTTTCACCTAGTGATCCAGCCAGCAAGTCTGTTGTTTTTCAAAAGAACAAGTGGTCCTGCAGATGTAGAAAGGATGAAACAAACCATTTACCCCTGACCGGGGTGCTTACAATGATCCACTTTTATTTATTTATGTAAACCGTTTATCCCAAAAGAGTAAAACTGTTTCCTGTAACTGCTTAACCGGTTCCTGACCATCAGCCGCAGTTATACTGCGGCAGGATGGCTCCCCTGGGTGAGCCGTCGTAGATGTATGTCATATCTTTAAGATGCTGCGATCACTCGTGACAGAGCGAGAACCGGGATCTGTGTGTAAACACACAAATCCTGGTTCTGTCAGGGAAGAGGAGACAGATCGTGTGTTCCTACTAAGGCCACTTTCACACTGAGGCGCTTTTCAGGCGCTTTCACGCTAAAAAAAGCGCCTGAAAACGTATTTCCTTTAAAATCAATGAATCCTTTCACACTGGGGCAGTGCGCTGAAAAAACGCCCCTCTCCATTGAAATTAATTGAAAGCGCCTGAAAAGCGCTTCAAAAGCGCTCAGTGTTTTACCGGCAGTTTTTCAAGTGCATCAGTGTGAAAGTGGCCTAAGTAGGAACAACAATCTCTCTCCTCCCCTAGTCAGTCCCACCCCCCCCACAGTTAGAACACACTGAGGGAACACAGTTAACCCCTTGATCGCCCCCTAGTGTTAACCCCTTCCCTGCCAGTGACATTTATACAGTAATCAGTGGCTATTTTTAGCTCTGATCACTGTATTAATGTCAATGGTCCCAAAAAGGTGTCAAAAGTGTCCAATTTTTCCGCCGCAATATCGCAGTCCCGATAAAAATCGCTGATCGCCGCCATTACTAGAAAAAAAAATAATAATAAAAATGCCATAAATCTATCCCCTATTTTGTAGACGCTATAACTTTTGCACAAAACAATCAATATACGTATGCTCATTGCGTTTTTTTTTTTACCAAAAATATGTAGAAGAATTCATATAAAAAAATTGTGATATTTATTATAGCAAAAAGTATAAGATATTGTGTTTTTTTTCAAAATTGTCGCTTTTGCTTTGTTTATAGCGCAAAAAATAAAAACCACAGAGGTGATCAAATACCACCAAAAGAAAGCTCTATTTGAGGGAAAAAAAGGACGTCAGTTTTGTTTGGTTACAGCGTCGCATGACCGCGCAATTGTCAGTTAAAATGACGCAGTGCCGTATGGCAAAAAATAGCCTGGTCAGGAAGGGGGTAAGTTCGTACGGGGCTGAAGTGGTTAAAAAGTGCTAGCTGCTCGTACATCTTACACTCCCCTTCCCCAAACTCCCCTCCCAAGATTGACAATGCTGTTATCCAAAGGTACCCACATTTTCAAAATCCAGAGTGGGGGGCACTCTAATACACAAAGTGTTTTACTGGTAGGCTCGCTAGATGAAAACAGGAGGAGATAAAGCCCCCCAAAAAAAAGAAAGCTAATGCAGCCGCCACATATAAGGAATATTACTTTTTTGGTTTTGGCAATACCGCTTTAAGTTAGCATTATTTTTCTATAGCAAATTTACCGCTGATGGTACTATATGAGGGGCATGGCACTGGCAGGGTTATGTTTTCTTAACATAACTGCTGTTTTGTTAGCTTCCTGTATTGCCAGCTACCATTGTTCTGGCAGATGTAGCCATAAGGGCAGTAAAGGCAGTAGGGGCCTTGGCATAAATCTATCAGGATGGGTCCGGACCGTCCATAATTAACATCAACTTCTATGCAGGTAAAGAGAAGTTGCATCCATTAGCTGCAACTAATGGAACACAGTGAGTTCTGATAGGGCACAGTAAAATAGTAGAGCATGGTGTATGACTGTGTTCCAGTGAACATTTTTCAGAACATTGTGCCTTGATACTGGCAGAGTAGATATGAGGCCATTTGTGATAGCGGAGTACTAAGAAGAGTTTTGGAAACTTATTGCTAAGGAAACAAAGACAGAAAATCAGGTATATTTATGAAAAGAAATAAAAACTTTTTTTGCACTTAGTGTGAGGATATGTGTTCAGAGCTGCACCCACTAAACATCTGAATACTATATGTCACAATCAATAAATACATATAATAAATATATGCATATATAAGTGCCCATCAACACAAAATGAACAAAAATCCCCCAAAAAAATATATAAGTGAGAAATAATATATATTCAAAGTCCAATGATGTGAAAATCTTCAGTGTGCTTAAAAAAAGACTAGGAGAATCTACCTCTGTAAGTACCTGTTCATTTTTAATGACATAAAAAAGATAACATAGCGGTTTTACACTATGTGCAGCCTCTGTTGCCTTTTATGAGTGTGGATGCTGTCCAGCCTGATATGCTGACCTATGGAGTTACTGAAGTTTAGAGTTGGCGGTTTGCTGTAAATCATTGGCTGATATCTCAAGGCTTGTTACCAACATGCTTGCTTAAAGTGGATGTAAACTCACTCTCATCCTTTCTAAACTACTGCCGCAGTGCTGATCTATAAGGATATAGATGCCTCCTGCATGTATCCTTATCTGTCAAATGTCTCCCCTCTGTCTGTCATAAGAACTGAAAAACTGCAGATTCTGTGGGTGGATCTGTTGTCTGGAGCTCGGTGGGTGGAGTCGTAATGTCAGTAGACTCCACGCCCACCTCTACACTCCCCTTGTCAACATGCATTTTCTCCTGTGTATTCCTTCTGCTATGATCACTAACATCCAGTCAAAATCCAGAAAAGTAATCACATGACTTCAGAAAAGGAGTGGGGGTGGGAATTAAAACATAATGCCTGTCTAAAGCTAGTGCACGAGATATGTAAATAACCTGTCACTCAAAGCAAGGGGGCGGAACGGACAAAGGTTTTTCTCTGTTTGTCCGTTTTATCTCACTGAACAATAAAAGAGGATTGCTCAGAGCTGGATTAACTCTTTGTGGCAAGACTGGGCACAGATGATAGGAAATCTTATACTATACATTGTGACAGCAAAAAAAATTAAAATAAAATTTCGGGTTTACATCCACTTTATTTCCCTGTCATAGGGATCAATTTTATCTGGTAAGAGGTAACAATACCTATGGTGGAGGGTGCAAAGTGTTTGGTCGTCTCTTCAAGATATATTCACTTGATTGGTGAATGGCTGAATGCTCGACTTCATCTGAACTCTCCTAGTCTTTTCTTTAACCACGCTGAAGGCTTTCACATCATTGGACTTTGAATATAGATTTTTTTTCTCACTTATATTTTGTTGCGGATATTTAGGAAAATATCTCTCCCAGCTATTTCACTTTCAGTGGAAATATTCTTCCCTATTGCTATGTTACTGAAATGTTTCTATATTTATCTATAAACGCAGCGTTGGAGTTAAGGAAATGTTTATATATTTATCTATGAATGCGGTACTGGAGTCCAGGGTTTTATTCCCAACAAGGACACTCTCTACAGCCAGTTTGTCTCTTCTAACTGTGTTTATTTGGATTTTGTCCAGGTACTCAGGTTTCCTTCAACAAAAGGTATATTGCTAGGATCGCTGCCCTCTTTCCAAATTCTACTCTAAGCTGGGCACATGTGTGTAATGCTGTTAGTAAGGATTGTGTTGATCTTGAAATTCAGGTGATGTCAAGTTTGGACTGAATTTATGAATAAGGACGTCCATGGGCTGAATCCAAATTTTAGTGTTATTTGTGGTAGATTGTGTTTCCGAAACGCTTCTGGAAAAAATAGATCAAAAGCCTATGTCTGTCTTTTATCCGCTACTGCCTTAGCACCCTTAGCTGGATTACCGTGCCATCAAATCCTCACAGTTTTAGTATTCCTGGTAGGATTTTAAAGAAGGTGGCTTGGGCTGTTTTTGGCCCCACCATCTTATCAGGGAGGGCTGTCAGATGTTTTCCAAATCATTTTGCATAATTCTGCATTATTTTCTGCTCAGTAATACTTTTTGGAGCCTGTTTTGGATTCCCATTGTCTTCGATAGGACTTCTGGTTTGCAAATTCAGAATGAAAAAATAATAAATAAGCGCAAAGCTCTTTTACCTTATCCAACTTAAAATATTTGTTTAATAGCTCTAACATTATACCATATTGTATATAGCTTGGATAAGAGTGTTCCGATGGCACAATAAATATCTTGCTGTATGGTTTATCTTAGCCAACGTAATACATACAATTTATTAAAGATAATAAACCTCACAGACTGAATCATCTTGCATTTCCTTTAAATGGAATACATTACTGCTTCTCTACTGTTGTTCTTTTCTTGTTATATTTTTCTCTCTAGTAACCTTTTTTCAGTTTTGCCGTTTTGTTCACTTCTTTTCACTTGTAAACAATACTGTTATCCCAGAATTTCACTGAACAAGGAAGACTCGCTGCCCAAGGTGAGATATAGAAGCCTAATAGAACAGGTGGGTGCCCACCCCAGCTTGCCTCCGCAGACAATGAATAAAAAGAAATGGCTGCACACCACAGTAATGATCCAATATCCTTTACTGGACATCCCAAGTAACACCACAGGACCAAAATGCCTGGTAGACCTGTTTCACACAGTTCAAATGTGCTTAATCATTACACAGGTTTGTCTTAACTGGTTCCCGATCGACTCACGTCTTTTTACGGGGGCAGAATGGCGCCCCTGCGCGAAACCCGTACGGGTTTCCCTTTAAGAGCCACCAGAGGGGGCACACACTGCACAGCAGGGGACCTAATGCGCGTGGCCAGCTGTCGTGATCGCCGCTGGCCACGCGCGATCGCGTGCACAATAGCCAGCACAGGGATTTGTGTTCTGTCAGGGCAGAGGAGACATGTTGTTCGTTTCCTACTAAGTAGGAACAACGCTATGTCTCCTCCCCTTGTCAGTCCTATCCCCCCACAGTTAAAACACACTGAGGGAACACACATTTAACCCCTTGATCGCCCCCTAGTGTTAACCCCTTCCCTGCCAGTGACATTTATAGCACTGATAGCTGTATAAATGTCAATCGTCCCAAAAATGTGTCAAAAGTGTCCGATCTGTCCGTCGCAACATTGCAGAACCGCAAAAAAACGCAGATCACCGCCATTACTAATGAAAAAATAATAATTATATTAAAAATGCCATAAAAATGACATAAATCTTTCCCATAGTTTGTAGATGCTGTAACTTTTGAGCAAACCAATTAATATACGCTTATTGTGATTTTTTTACCAAAAATATGTAGAAGAATACATATTGGCCTAAGCTGATGAAGACATTTTTATATTTTTTTTAAAATTGGGGATATTTGTTTTAGCAAAAAGTAAAAAATATTGTCGCTCTTTTTTTGTTTATAGCGCAAAAAATAAAAACCACAGAGGTGACCACCAAAAGAAAGCTCTATTTGTGGGGGAAAAAATATGTAAATATCGTTTGGGTACGGCGTCGCATGACCGCGTAATTGTCAGTTAAAGCGACGCAGTGCCAAATTGTAAAAAGTGCTCTGGTCAAGAAGGGGGCAAAATTTTCTGGGGCTGAAGTGGTTAATGATACTCCTTATATAGCCCCACCTTCACCTTCCACAGGTGTCTCCGGCACTAATTACAGACTCCCTGTTACCTTTAATCAACGTGTAGAGAAAATATATAAATATACATAAAT
Source organism: Rana muscosa (assembly GCA_029206835.1). NCBI lineage: Eukaryota > Metazoa > Chordata > Amphibia > Anura > Ranidae > Rana > Rana muscosa. Next base: position 194,512,664 of record CM055122.1, read on the forward strand.
AATGTGCATATACATAATTAAACCTAGGGTGACCAGACATCCCCGGTTTCCGGGGACAGTCCCCGGATTGAGGACACAATTAGGATTACAAGCCGACCTCAATGCTCTGTCTAATTGGGCGACTATGTGGCAGATGAGGTTTAATGTTGATAAATGTAAAGTTATGCACTTGGGGGCTAATAATATGAATGCATCATACATACTAGGGGGAGTACAACTGGGGGGATCCATAGTGGAGAAGGATCTGGGGGTTTTGGTAGATCATAAGCTCAATAATGGCATGCAATGCCAAGCTGCGGTTTCCAAAGCGAGCAAAGTCCTTTCTTGTATTAAGAGAGGTATGGTCTCCAGAGAGAGAGATATCATTTTGCCCCTGTACAAATCATTAGTAAGACCTCATCTGGAATATGCAGTTTAGTTTTGGGCCCCAGTTCTCAAAAAGGATATTGGGGAACTGGAGAAAGTGCAGAGAAGGGCAACCAAACTGATAAGAGGCATGGAGGAGCTCAGCTATGAGGAGAGATTAGAGGAACTGAATTTATTCTCTCTTGAGAAGAGGAGATTAAGGGGAATATGATCAACATGTACAAATATATAAGGGGTCCATATAGTGAACTTGGTGTTCAGTTATTCACTTTACGGTCAACACAAAGGACAAGGGGGCACTCTTTGCGTCTAGAGGAAAAGAGATTTCACCTCCAAATACGGAAACGTTTTTTCACAGTAAGAGCTGTGAAAATGTGGAATAGACTCCCTGCAGAGGTGGTTCTGACCAGCTCAGTAGATTGCTTTAAGAAGGGCCTGGATTCTTTCTTAAATGTACATAATATAACTGGGTACTGACATTTATAGGTAAAGTTGATCCAGGGAATATCCGATTGCCTCTCGGGGGATCAGGAAGGAATTTTTTCCCCTGCTGTAGCAAATTGGATCATGCTCTTCTGTTTTTTTTTTGCCTTCCTCTGGATCAACTGTGGGTATAGAATTGGGTATATGGGATTGTACGATATATGTTTATTTTATTTTTTATTTTTTTATTTTTTACGGTTGAACTGGATGGACTTGTGTCTTTTTTCAACCTGACTAACTATGTAACTATGTAACTATGACACTGTCCCCAGACCAAGTCTGTCCCCGGTTTTGTCCCCGGATTGGATTTGAACAGGGGCTGGGGCAATTTCAAAGACAGTCATTGCAGAATTTAAAAAAAAAAATCTGAATTACACCCCCCCGCTCCGCCGCTCCTACTAGCTTAGGGGGTGTATTTTTTCCATTATCTGTGCCCCTTTCTGATGATCATGTGCTGGTCGGAGCGGAGAAAATGTTTTCTTCAGTTTCGGGTGCATGCCCATTCAGCTCCGCTCGCATGTTCTGCCTTGGCTGAAGTCCTGGCCAGCCGCCTGCCTGCTTATCTCCTTGCCTTCCCTGGTGGAGTGATCTTCCTCCGCTCCCGACCCAGTAGTAGCCGGGGCCCGGAGAGTAAGACTTGACAGGCTGTGAGGTGGGCAGAGAGTCGCTGATTGCCGCCATTACTAGTAAAAAAAAAAAAATTTGTCTCCAGATTTCAAATTTAAAAATCTGGTCACCTTAATTAAACCACATAAGATAAAACCAATAGTGAAGCAAATAGTTACATCAAAAAATAATAATAGACAAAAACAAATGTTTTGGTGTGTATGTGTGACTGGCTCTTCTGTTTGTTTTTTGGGGTACTTCTGTTATTACAGTCTACCTATGCACTCATTTAAACTTTGTGGACGATTGCACCTACAAGCTCAAATGTCAGACTGTACTGTTTTGATTTATTTTGTACTGTTTCTTTTGAAAATTTTAAAAATAAATAAACACCTTTAAAAAAAAAAAAATAATAGACAAAAACATGAACGATGACAAGATATTGCATGTTATTGGCCATAAAAACAATGTCTTTATACCAATCTGCCACTCTGCACTTAACATCGAATGCGCATGAGTAGGCGGTGCCTTTCTTGAATAAAAAGTCATAAATATAGATCAAAAGATAAAAGTACCAACCAAGATTGGAAAGAATTTCACTTGGTTATACAGAGGCATGATCTAGGAAATAACTGTTTATTTGTTAACCATTTTGAGAAATACTGAAAATGTAAACTGTTTCTAAGACAAAAATACATAAAATAATGCAAAAAACATATAGTAAAGGATTTGAATGTACACAACCAACAACAACCAATCAAATATCAGCTTTTACAGGTTTAACTAATGACCAGTTGGCACAGAAGATATGAGGGAACAATAGAATCAATGGCAATATACTGTAACTGCATATCCAGGAAAATGTGATCATTGTACAACTGCATTGACTATCCCATCGATTTGATCTGTAGCGGTGTGTTGCCACTAGTTTCTAACATCCACGCATATTCACCCTGCTGCCAGACATCCATACGTCACACTTGTAGGCAATGAAAAGTCTTTTGCTTTGTTTTGTTGTTTTATTTGGGGGATTGAACTTGGTTGGGGGGAAGAGATGCCCATAGAATAAATTGGTGTTTGTAATGTTATAGATTTACATTGAAAATGTCATTGAGGTTTACTCATTACCTTTGCAAATGTTATAGCGGTTATGCTTTACATTTCCTCAGATAGAACAAAAAAATGGTGGACTCTTGACAGCGTTACTTCAGACCATTCTCCTCCTCTGCACTCTCCCTGCAGACTTCTACCCCCAGGACACTTCTCCTCCTGTGCATCACTTTCCTGTCACAGCATTAGACATCCTGTCCCACCATTTTGAGCTGACTAGGCCTCACTCTGAATAAGTCCTAAGAGTAGTTTCACTTGATGATTCTTAATGGCCCAGGGGCCTGCAGTACCCCTTCTTGGCGGCCCTAAACATTAGTTGGAAAAGATATTCGATGGTGGACTACTGTTTCCAGCAAGCCCGACTTGCAAATCCTGAGCCCTCAGGTCAGGCTACAACGATTTTTGGCACAAAACCCCACAGTCTCTCCTCTGGCTCTGCACCCAGCTCCCCTGGCATGCCTCTTCCAGATCTCCACTGTGCTTCACTCACCAACTCCTGCCCTGAGTCCTTCCTGAAGGATTTACCCGGGCGGTGCGGACCAACTGCTTCTCCAGCTTCTGTTCCAGGACACCTCTCCATGACCATGTAAGGAAAGGCTCCCTCCCAGCTCCCGAGCTCCTCCGCCAGATCCACCCCCCCCCAGATGGGGGTGTTTCTACTGCACGCAGTCTAGCACTCCATGCTTCAGTTCACCCAGCCGACAACTCCTCCCCAGCAGGCTGACTGTGAATATATGTAGTAGGTCTAACCCCTGCCAATCCTAGTTGGGGATTGGTCAGGGCTCCTCACATGTACTCCATGCCACTCCAACTCTCAGCCCTGCCCCTCTTCCAGAACATTTTCACTGGAAGCAGGGGAGGTGCCCAAAAGCTGAAGTTTATGTCAGTCACACCTACTGCTACACTAACCACTCCCTGCCCCCAGATCAAAAACAAACAGGCCTAGCTCACAGCATATGCCTGCTTAAACTTACCTGCACTGACAGAACATACAAAACATTACACCTCTAGCACCTACCTATGGTAGAAGGTGCTACGGATTTTTAATGGTTAGTTGTCAGGCTTAAAATTTGTGGCCAGAATTTAGTAATATGTAATACTGAAAATCTATTCAGATAAAAGGATGTATATGGACACAACATTGTGACAGGCTGAAAACACTTAAAGGGCCAGTCCATTGAAAGGTGTTAGTTTAATTAGGGGTGAAGTATACTAGACAAAGTCACGTGACTAAGACACGCTTCTTTGCAGTTTTAGGAACTTAAAGTGGAGTTCCACCCAAAAATGTCACTTCCACTTTTTGGAAACCCCCCCCCTCCGGTGTCATATTTGGCACCTTTCAGGGGGGAGGGGGGAGCAGATACCTGTCTAATACAGGTATTTGCTCCCACTTCCTGGCATAGATTACCTCTGTGATCTACACAACTTCTGGTGCCTACTCTGTACCCTCGTTGCCTTCTGGGAGACACACAGCTCCCAGAACACAGCGGGGACCAGTGAAGATGCGCAGCGCAACTCGCGCATGCGCAGTATGGAATCGGGAAGTGAAGCCGCAACGCTTCACTTCCTGATTCCCTTACCGAGCATGGCGGCGGCAGCAGCCGATCCTCGAGCGACAGATCGGCTTCGGCTGCCGACATCGCGGGCGACCTGGACAGGTAAGTGTCCATATATTAAAAGTCAGCAGCTGCTGTATTTGTAGCTGCAGGCTTTTATTATTATTTTTTTAGTGGGACCTCCTCTTTAAAGTGTAGTTTTAGATAGAGAAGGGATTATGGTTAAAATCCCTTTCAGTTTATTTTCTCCTACCGGTGCCCCTTTTCCAGTCCTGGGGGGAACTGGAAAAAACACTAAAATACATCAGGCCTGTGATGCCCTCACACAATTCAAACTGAAATGTCAAAATACCCTGCAGGACCTGGTCTCATTTCAATTCTTTATTTTTTATTACTGACCTCCCCTCAAGATCCATCGCTGATGTACATCCAAAAATTAGAAAATGATTTGGGTGCTTCAATTTGAAGATGAAACATGGACCCAAATATGGGCAGCTACTAAATATTGCTCTCAAAATGTCCTTGCATTAGGCACAAACTTCAGACTTCCCCAAAGATGGTACCTAGCTCCATCGAGAGTTGCTAAATTTGGATTAGGGTAACCCTCAATGTGCTTCCATGGCTGTCTGGATCTTGATAGTTTTATCCATATTTGGTAGCAGTGTTCTGTGGTCCATGCACTGTGAACTAAAATTTATAGACAAATAGCAATTGTTTTAGGCACCCAGCTCAATCCTGTATTTTATTTTGTATTTTATTGGGATTTTATGTGATAGACCAACACAAAGTGGCAAATAATTGTGAAGTGGAAGGAAAATAATAAATGTTTTTTACATTTTTTTACAAATAAATATCTGAAAAGTGTGGCGTGATTTGTATTCAGCCCTCTTTACTCTGATACCCCTAATTAAAATCGAGTGGAACCAATTGCCTTCAAGAGTCACCTAATTACTAAATAGAGTCCACCTGTGTGTAATTTAATCTCAGTATGAATACAACTGTTCTGTGAAGCCCTCAGAGGTTTTTAGTGAACAAACAGCATCACGAAGGCCAAGGAACACACCAGACAGGTCAGGGATAAAGTTGTGGAGAAGTTTAAAGCAGGGTTAGGTTCTAAAAAAATATCCGCTTTGAACATCTCATGGAGCACTGTTCAATCCATCATCCGAAAATGAAAACAGTATGGCACAACTGCAAACCTACCAAGACATGGCCGACCACCTAAACTGATAGGCCGGGCAAAGAGAGCATTAATCAGAGAAACAGCCAAGAGGCCCATGGTAACTCTGGAGGAGCTGCAGAGATCCACAGCTCAGGTGGGAGAATATGTCCATAGGACAACTATTAGTCGTGCACTCCACAAATCTGGCCTTTATGGAAGAGTGGCAAGATGAAAGCCATTGTTAAAAGCAAGCCATAAGAAGTCCAGTTTGCAGTTTGCAAGAAGCCATGTGGGGGACACAGCAAACATGTAGAAGAAGGTGCTCTGGTCAGATGAGACCAAAATTGAACTTTTTGGCCTAAAAGCAAAATGCTATATGTGGCAGAAAACTAACACTGCACATCAGAATCTAAAACAATTGTGAAATAATTCAACAGAAAAAAACAACCAACCTCACTCAGCCAAAGCAAAAAGAGGAAATCAATACGAACATTATACAATCAACAAAATTTTCGCTGGTCCCGATCACCATTGAAACCACCAAAAACATCATCAGAAGCCTCAGAGACAGCACATCACCAAATGACATCATTTCTACAAAACTCCTGAAAGAATGTACCGACATCTTGGCACCTACCATAACATATCTCGTAAATCAATCGTTCAAAGAAGGTATTGTTCCGATCTCCCTCAAGCAAGGCATAATCAAACCAGTCCTAAAGAAACCCAACCTCGACCACAAAGACCCTATCTATCGCAGACTGGTAACAAGCCTTAACACCATCTCCAAGGTTATGGAGAAAGCAGTAGTACAACAGCTACAATTCCATTTGGACACCCACAAACTCTTGGACCCACTACAATCAGGCTTCCGCCCAGGCCATGGCACAGAAACAGCACTTCTCAAAATATGGGATGACGCCCTCGAAGCAGCAGATGACAGAGAATCATGTCTCCTGGTGCTGCTGGACCTCAGTGCAGCGTTTGAGACAGTAGACCACAAAACTCTACTCATTCGCCTTAAAGAAGTAGCAGGAGTCACAGACTCAGATCTACCCTGGTTCGCATCCTTCTTAGAAAATCGTTCCCAGACAGTGAAACTAGGAGCCTTCACCTCTGAAACTTGCGCAATTTCTTGCGGAGTCCCTGAAGGATCAACCCTGTCACCCGTGCTCTTCAACATCTACTGTACCTCCGCCCACTCCTCAAAATCATCAGCAAACAGGACCTGTGCTACCACTCAAATGCTGATGACACTCAACTCTACTTTCGCATCACCGAAAAAAAAAGACCAATATCACGGACTAGAAAAATGCCTCACATTGATCGATGATTGGATGACTGAGAGCTCCCTCAAACTCAATGGATCCAAAACAGAACTTCTTCTCCTCCACGCAAACCGAAAGACAAAACCCAAGACTTCATGGACACCACCCACCATCCTTGGACAGACCATCACCCCAAGCACCAAAGTCAAAAGTCTCTGAGTCATCTTTGACTCAGATGTCGATGGATGCACAAATAGTATCAGTAGTCAGCGGATCTCACCATCTTCTCCGCCTGCTGTGTAGACTCATCCCCTTCATCCCAGAAGAGGAGATAGCAGTAGTAGTTGGAAAAATCATCAATTCCCGACTCGACTACGCAAACTCCCTCTACATAGGACTACCTAAATATCAGATTTCACGCCTACAAGTCATCCAGAACACAGAAGCCAGACTGGTAATGGGGAAAAAACCCTGGGACCCTTCATTGGCTAACCGTAAAGGATTGGGTCACATTCAAGACCCTCTGTCTCACCCACAAATGCACAAAAGGAAACGCTCCTCAATACTTATGCGAGAAAATAAAACACTACACCCCCAATTGCATTCTCCGATCAACAAACCAAAAACTCCTCCACATCCCCAAGTCCCGCTACAAATCGAAGGGAGAACAAAGATTTGCAGTCCAAGGACCACGGCTATGGAACGCTCTACCCACAAACATCCGCATGGAAGAAAACCATCGGGCCTTCAGGAAAAAACGTAAGACCCACCTCTTTCTGAAGGATCAGGATGACACTGGATGGAAATAAGCACCTTGAGGCGATTTAGTTTGCATTTGTAGCGCTATACAAGTTATTCACTCACTCAAAGCATATTTATGTGTTAGAATGGCCCAAAGTCCAGACCTAAGTCCAGTTGAGAATCTGTGGCAAGAATTGGAAATTGCTGTTCACTGTCACTCTCTATCCAATCTGACAGAGCTTGAGCTATTTTGCAAAGAAGAATGGGCAAAAATGTCACTCTCTAGATGTGCAGAGCTGGTAGAGACATCCCCAAAAAGACTTGCAGCTGTAATTGCAGTGAAAGGTGGTTCTACAAAGTACTGACTCAGGGGGGCTGAATACAAATGCACGCCACACTGTTCAGATATTTATTTGTAAAAGATTTTGAAAACCATTTATTATTTTCCTTTCACTTCACAATTATGTGCCACTTTGTGTCGGTCTATCACATAAAATCCAAATAAAATACATTTATGTTTTTGGTTGTAACATGACAAAATGTGGAAAATTTCAAGGGGTGTGAATACATTTTCAAGGCACTGTAGGTAGAGATCTGGGAACTTAAGTGCATGGATCGTACCATTGTAATTCCTGAGAAACATAAGAAACCATTAGACAAGTTAATTATCCTGCATCTACCAAAACCTGAAATATTGGTTTTAGGGGATCTGACACTTACTCTATAATTGCGCCAATTAGTTTATGTTAGTGCCAAGAATATGAAAAAGTCTGGGCAGAAAGAAAAAAAAAATCACGGCTTTTCTACACAGCAACTAGTACATTTTTCTCAAGTGAGTTCTATAAGAGACAAACTGAAAATGCATGTAGTCTAATATTACACTATACTTTTCAAATCCTATGTGACTTAGGGCTATGCAATGTTAGGAAGACAGGAACAAACCCATAGAAGTAGGGGAGGGTTGTGTTAACAACCCTATCGCTGATGGGTTGCTGCTAGCAAAAGATTAATTTGTTTGACTTGGCAACCTTCTCCTTTCCATAGACTCATATCTTTTACAGCCTCCCCCCCACCCATAACTTGTAACCCTTATGCCGCGTACACACGGCCGTTTTTAATGTCATTGAAAAAAAACGACGTTTTTCTCGACGTGATTCTTCTCAAGCCTGCCTTGCCTACACACTATCGTGAAAAAAATTGCTCGAGCAAAGCGCGGTGACGTACAACACGTTCGACAACACGTACGACGGCACTATAAAGGGGAAGTTCCATTCGGATTGCGCCACCCTCGTGTTAGTAAAGTTTGGTGAGAGACAATGCGAGTTTCAGCCTCGTGCTCTTCAGTCCGTTACATCGTGATGAATGTGCTATCTCCATTCTGAATGCTAGCTTTACCAAAACGAGCGCTCCCGTCTCATAACTTGCTTCTGAGCATGTGCATTTTTTCCCGTCATTAAAGCCTACACACGGCCGTTTTTCACGACGAGAAAAACGACAACGTGAAATTTTTAATGCCCATTTTTCTCTTTGAGAAAAATACTTTGGAGCCCACACACGATCGTTTTTAATGAACAATTTAAAAAATTGCATTTTTCTCGTCATGAAAAATGGTCGTGTGTACGCGGCATTATTGTTTTGTATAATTGACTGCATCAAGTAGAAAGGCAATGTTGAACTGGTGCAATGAGACAGATTCTGAGATTTTATTCTATAATATTGCAACTTGATTTATAAATTCCTCCCTTAGCGCTTTTAAATTAGCACTGTCACAAAATAAAACCTGACCACACCTTAGGCCCCTGGCACACTGGGCTGTTCACCTGCAGTGTGTCTTTCCCAGTGCTTTGGTGCTCCAGGGAGGGACAGGTGCCAGTCTGCAGGCAGCTTGTCAAAGTCTATGGCAGGTTGTGGCTGGACAGGGCTGAACACTGGTGTGCTACTTTCATTTAGGGCCCTGTCCATTTAGGGATGGATTTATGCGCTGCAAGTGAAAGGCCCAGTGTGCAAGGTGGTTGTAAACCCTTACATATACCCAGTGAAGTGACTAGCCTTAGTTGATACACAGAGATTAACCACCTCGCGCCCGCCGTACGAGAATATACGGCCGCAAGGTGGTTGTCAAATGCCGGGAGGCCGTTATTATACGGCCTCCGCTATTTGGCCACTGGGGGGCGCGCGAGCGCCGCCGGCGGCACGCGCACGTGCCCGGCGCTTCACTGCAATGCCGATGCGTGTGCCTGGCGGCCGCGATGTCCGCCAGGCACCCCCGATCGGCGGTTACAGAGACAAGGACATGGATCTCTGTGTGTAAACACAGAGATCCATGTCCTGTCAGGGAGAGGAGACCGATGCTGTGTCCCTTGTACATAGGGACACAGATCGGTCACCTCCCCCAGTCAGTCCCCTCCCCCCACAGTAACAATCACTCCAGGGAACACATTTAACCCCTTCCTCGCCCCCTAGTGTTAACCCCTTCCCTGCCAGTCACATTTATACAGTAATCAGTGCATATTTATAGCACTGATCGCTGTATAAATGTGAATGGTCCCAAATTAGTGTCAAAAGTGTCCGATGTGTCCGCCATAATGTCGCAGTCACAAAAAAAATCACTGATCGCCGCCATTACTAATAAAAAAAATATATATATAAAAATGCCATAAAACTATCCCCCTATTTTGTAAACGCTATAACTTTTGCGCAAACCAATCAATAAACGCTGATTGCGATTTTTTTTACCAAAAATATGTAGAAGAATACGTATCGGCCTAAACTGAGGAAAAAAATATAAAAAAAAAAATTGGGATATTTATTATAGCAAAAATCAAAAAATATTGCTTTTTTTCAAAATTGTCGCTCTATTTTTGTTTATAGCGCAAAAAATAAAAACCGCCGAGGTGATCAAATACCACCAAAAGAAAGCTCTATTTGTGCGAAAAAAAGGACGTCAATTTTGTTTGGGAGCCACGTCGCACGACCGTGCAATTGTCATTCAAAGCGTGACAGTGCTGAAAGCTGAAATTTCGCCTGGGCAGGAAGGGGGTATATGTGCCCAGTAAGGAAGGGGTTAAACAAATCTTCCTACATAAGTTGGACCTGTTTATCTGCAGCATTCTTTCCTCTATACAGTATCTGTTTAAAGTCCAGAATTTCTGTTCAAAATGTAGTTGACTGTCCAGGATTGCAGGTGCAATGGTTGCAAACATAGATAAAATTGTTGCAAAGGCTTTACAAACTGAGATTTTTGCCACTAATTTGTTTGATATCCTCCATTTACAATGTGAAGCATAATTCAGTTCCTCTATGTGAAAGACACATGCTATATCTGGCAAAAAAATAATAATCAAAGTGTCTTCTTCTTTGGCCACACAGATGTCTAGCATTTGGAATATTGTCAAACCTAATAATGTGCAAGTGCATTGTTTATTTCCTACGTTTTCATTTTGGTGGGAATGTTTTCTGAGAAACTTGGATCAATAGAATGTTTCTTTTTCTTTCAAATGTCTGTTAATGAAGTTGATGCTCATCTTCAGAGGCCACCATTTGGCATTAGATATTTTAAAATTAGTATTTAATTTCTTTTTATGGATGGGTCAGTGCAGTTTGTCTGTTGACCTGTTGAAGAATTCACAAGATCCCACTCTGCATGGGATGAGGAACAGACAATACAACTCTACTATACTCATGCTTATGATGTGGTCACAATAAAAGCGGTCCAAAAGGTTAAATAATTAGAAAATCAAGCATATAGGTCTACGGGAATTTCCGCTTCTACACAGCTGTATTATTCTTGTTTGAGCCAACACTGTCAAATAAGCAAAAATCAGCAAACTTACATTTGTGTTTTCTTTCAAGACAGATGTTAAGTTATATACAATTTACTTCTGCTATAAAAAGAAAGTATATGTTACAAACCACATGAAAACTGAAATGCTGTTAAAAACATTTTTTTTTACTGTCTAGTTATATTTCATTTCCTTTAAAGTCTCTAAAGGTCAGCGTTTCTAAAGGATTGACTGAGGTTTCATGGAACTAAGGTAATCTGTTGTTATAATCAATTTACAGAGCGGTCATGCACACTTAAAGTTTGTTGAGCAAGGTTTCTTTCCAGGAGGACTTTATGTCACAGCAAAATCCAGTACCATATTATAAAACACTCTGCTTGAATATCACAACCCATATTAGCACGACCCTAGTCTTTCTAATTGAGTCATCTAATTTGTAATATTTAAATATTTCCACACTTTTAAATGGAAGTCTGGAGTCACTGAACTTCTAATAATAAAAGGGCAATCCAACTACTAGTTTTATTATTCAGTGCGTTGCACACATTTTTACTCCATCAAATAAACCAAATGAGGTGAATTAAAAGAAAAGTATGGAAATATATATATATATATAAGAAAAACAAAGAAAAAAAAAACAGTCATACCCACCTAGATGGCTGCAGCTGTCCTCTGCCAGTTCTTCCCAGAGAAATGAGCGTTCAAACACCGCTGATCGCTTAGTTCTCCCCCTCCGATCTGAGCAGAGAGCAGTGGCTGTCTCTCTGCTCTGCCCCTTCAGCGCTCACTGGAGCTCTGGGCTGTGTAGGGGGCCAGAGGGGCTGGCTCAGGCTTTCACCAGCATGCTGAGAGGCTGAGCCAGCTGCCAGTTAAGGTATCTGGGTGGATCCCGATTGTAAAGTCAGGGTCTTTCCCAAGCCTGGACCGTCTGAGTGACGTCAGCTGACAGCGGATTGAGCCCGCAGTTGGCTGAAAACAGGTCACAGGTGTGCAGAACAAACTGTACCCCTGTGATCAATGGGAGAAATATAGCCAAAATAGTTTTGGCTAAACCCCTCATCTAAAGCCCACCTTGCACAGTATGGAATGTCCACTCTTTAAATACGTCTCCCCACCCCTTGCTAAAGCTATCCAAAAAGTGGCTAGTGCAGGTAGAAAAACATTACACTTATCTGACCTCAGGGTTTCGTAGTGAGGGATGGGGGGGTCATTTTTTTTATTTTGGCAAAAGAAAAAGCACTCAGTTTTGCATAGCATCGAGCTGTGTGATTACGTGATCACTCCAAACAATAGTAAAAAAGGTATTTAGACTGTGATTTCTTACAAAGATTATGCAACATGTATACAAGCAGGGAGGAGGCAACATTTTAAACATTTTAGCTTTTCCATCCATTTAAGAAGTGGTCAGGTTTTATTCTGTCCCAATGCTACTTTAAAGCAGCTGTGGGGGAATGTATAAATAAAGCAGCCTAATTATTATAAATCCTTTTTAAATCTGTCACACTGCTCCAGTTTAACACTGCCTTACTTTGCGACTGAAATGATAAAGGTCCCCCATGTGTCTATATTTCTTCTATTGCTAAAAGCATAACAAGAGCATTTCTGGCTAGGCACATTCAAAAATGTCAGAAGACTTAGACATATGTGGATATAGTTTATATGACTGATTATTTAGTGCCCTACCTTGGGTAATTAAATTATAAATGTGGTGTTACATCACTCCAGTTGTTGGGACATGTAGCAGATAGCTTGGTTAGCGAATAGGAAATGTCACTTTTAAACATTTTTTTGCTAATTACCTTGCATTCAATCTCTCTCTAAAATAATTCCATTAGTTCTAACAACATAAATGCCCCCATGTCACAAAATACTGCCTCTGAGGACCACCAAGGTCTACAAGTAAATTATTTTGTTGTTTGTTTGTCGGTGATTGTTAACTTTGGCAGCCTAAACTAACTTATATTTTAAACCTATATTACAGAATAACAGGATGTTATGGTCCATTTGGACAGTACTGAAAGCTAAGAACTGCATTTTCATCAGCCTAACCCCCAATGATGAAAGGTCCCCATTTTACACTCTGCGTAAGAGTACAGGCCATGCTTTTCAATCGGCCAGCTGAAATATTTGCACGTTTATAACAATGCCCAACTGCAATCCTCACCTCTTTCTGAAATGCCTACCAAGAGCTTTCTTTAGGTCTTCTATTTCAATCTGTTTCCAGTCTCATCAGCCAGTACATTTATTCACCATCTGTGCATGTCTCAAATCATTGTGTGTGCTACTGAGGAAGTAATTTCACATAATTATTAAAGTGGCTGGATATATGTATGGTGACATTTTGTGCTAAAATACAGCGAAGTAAACGATCCAATCATTAATGTTATGCAATATTCTTAGACACACCAGCTTTGTTCAAGCTCAAACCTGGCTGTTTATTAAATGCTCATACACATGACAATATGAAACAGACATATCATTATTATGCTATTTGATGTGCCATGATGATGCCAGTCTGGATGATCTCCAGGAAAGTCTTTCTTAATCATTTTGCATAGGTTTAATTGCATAAAATTGTTGACTGAGAAATTTTTATTCTGAAAATAAGCACCTTGCAGTTTCTGGAAAAAACAGGACTTAGAAACAATGTAATGGCCCAATTGCCTGCTATTTGCCCAACATTCATACAATATTATTTGGACAAATTTTACCCTATTTGTAAAGCTTATCCCTATTCTCTGTAGTTCCTTAGATGAAAGGGAGTTAAGAATGTGTGCCATCTAGTGGTAAAAAGCTGAATAATTCAGTCAAATACTGAAGCATTTATAGTGTATGTAAACCCTAAACAATTAATGTTTTGTTTTGTTTTTCTCCCTTTTGATCTGATAAATATACTATTATGCATATTGTGTTAAATGCAAAAAATGCCTGTTAATTTTGCCAAAGATCGTAGGAGCTGATGACTTACACATTTTACCTAATTTTCTGGCCCTAGACATACCCTCAGGATAGTCAGGTTCCCTGAATTATTTAATTGTCCTGCCATTTTCATTTAATTCCCCTTCTTATGCCGCGTACACACGACCGTTTTTAATGACGAGAAAAATGGTCATTAAAAATGATCGTGTGTGGGCTTCCGAGCATTTTTCATGACGTGAAAAATGGGCAAGAAAAAATTGGAACATGCTCTAATTTTTCTCGTCGTTTTTCTCGTCATGAAAAACGGCCGTGTGTAGGCTTTAACGACGTGAAAAAAAATGCGCATGCTCAGAATCAAGTAAGAGACGGAAGCACTCGTTCTGGTAAAACTAGCGTTCATAATGGAGATAGCACATTCGTCACGCTGTAACGGACTGAAAAGCATGAGGCTGAAAAGCGCGAATCGTCTTTCAACAAACTTTACTAACATGAAGGGTGGCGCCATCCGAATGGAACTTCCCCTTTATAGTGCCGTCGTACGTGTTGTACGTCACCGCGCTTTACTCAAACTTTTTTTTCCACGATAGTGTGTAGGCATGGCAGGCTTGAGAGGAAACATGAAAAATCACGCCGAGAAAAATGCAGTTTTTTTCAATGACATTAAAAACGGTCGTGTGTACGCGGCATTAGGCTCAGTGTTTCTGTGATGCCTGGTGTAGCATTGATATAAGCTTACCAGAATACCTGGTGAAATAGAACAACCAAACTTTGGTATTCGGAAGGCTGATGAATAGATCTTCAAAAACAGTATAAGGGTTGGAGGTCTTGGGATGTGAGAGGAAGGAATAAATGAGTCTGCACTGCAAATATCTGTACACTTCAATGTCTGGTATGAATACATTTTAAAAAGTTAATAGAAGTACATTTATCTACTATAAGTCTTCGGCACGTATAACACAGTTATCAAGCCATCACTGAAAAGTTTTCTCGTATTAAATGCTGGCGGAAGATCCAAATGACAAATTAAGACATGCATAGGTGTAGCAGGAGTTTGCATTTAACCCACTGGCATGGATTCTAAGTAATAGCTTGGCCATAGGTGTGCGTAGCTTATTGCATTAGGGTGTGTACCCCAAAGCTCAAACACACATTCCTTTCTTTGCAGCCTCAGCTTCACTGGACAGTGAATGAATGGGAAATGCTCTCTGCTGAGCGGCTGCCTGTTCATTCACAAACTGAAGCGTAGTAAACACAGTTTACTATGCTTCAATTATAATTGAACACAGTGAGTGAGTGTGTTCGCTGTGTTAATGTAGAAAAGGAAGGGGTTGGTAAATGACATATTAATTAGCTCCTTTCCCCCCACTCTCCATCCTGAAATATCCCCCGCAGCAGCCAGCCGGGGGGAGAGGAGAGGAAAGAAGCCAGCATCACTGTGGTGGGGGGGAGCAACACAGGGATAAGCCCTGGGCAGTAGGGGAAAATCGGCACCGCACAGAGTGATTAGGGTGCGCCCAGGCACACCCCCCTGCGGATGCCTATGAGCTTGACCTTCACCAGAACACCCCACAAGGAGTGACAGGCTAATGACCCTAGTGGCCCCTGGAGTACTTTGCTGCTGGTTTTCACCAGTTCATGGCTCTTGGGATTGCCCCACCAAGGGGTCAAATAAAGTGGGTATGTTGAGGAGACAGAACGGGATAAGGCAGCATTTCCATGGCTAGGTAAAGGTTAGGACAGACAGCAGGCATGAGAGTAGTCACGGACAAGCAAAGGTTGAGGCATTGTGGGTATAATGCAAGATGAAATGATGGGCGCCAGTCACTATTTAAATGTGAACAAGAGATTTATTGTCTCTTACCAGAACTGTGGGAGAGCGGATTAGGGCCAGGACACCCTTAGGTAGATGCAATGGTAATTGGCAGACTCAGAGACACTATAGGAAGACAGCTATACAGGGAAAGGCCTCCAGCCAGATGCCACATCTGTATAGGTAGGACCGCTGTCTCCTATGGCAACTGAACTTGTAACAGTCACTAAAGATAGTCGAATATAACGCTTGGTAACACAGAATAGTTCTTCTCTTATATTACAGTATCCCACTGTAGGCCTTCACGCACTGAGCTCCCAGTCTCTCACTAGACTTCCAGATCCCGGTCGTCACTGCTGGGTCTCCTGGGCTCTTCCACAACTAACCCGCTGTATACTCCTCAAGTGTTACCCCCGCTAACCCGCTGGGTCCCTGGCTTGGCACTCGCTGTAGCTTTCCCACTTCTTTACCGTCCCCAGTTGGTGAGAAGACTGCTCTGGTGCCTGCTCGAGCTTACTCACAGTAGTCTCCGGTAATAAGGTGGATGGTCCCTTGGTGGCTACTGCTTCTCCTTTACTTCCGACCACAACTGGTTCCCCGTCCAGCTGAAACTTCGCAACTCAGTTGGACAATCCTGCAGTCCCAACCCTATGTTCTTCTCCTGCTCCTGGATAGGCCTCAGGCAGCCTAGCAGCCAGGTGTCCCCGGAGTAGGCCTCTGGCTTCTGGCCTAGCAACCCGGTACGACATAACACACGTCCACCCAGACAGCCATCCGGGTGGCACAGAACACGATCACCTGACTCCACCCAAATAAATAGGCTCTCCCAGCAGGCCAAGGAACTAAAGATACCCCTGAAAGTTGTCCGAGACATCCCATCCATTCATAACCTGGTCTTGCTATGCCCTTGCCGATCTAATGTCACCAGCCACAGTGCCACCTAGTGATAGAAAAGAAAACATGCAGCAATTCCAGAATTAGAGAGGAATCAGTGGATCTTCTAACAATTAGCCAGGACAATTACTACCTGGCAAACTAAATTTGTTAGCAAATATAGATGTTATATAGAGCATTTTTGTACAGGAGTTTAGGAGAGCCTAGGAGTGTTTAATATGTTCTCTACCAGAAAGCTCCAATCAAAACACAAACTAGAAGGGTTTTTCTTCCTGCCTCTAAACGTTGAGCCAAAAATGCTAAATCTCGGTGCATTTTTACAACAATTTTGCCACAATTTCAATTCATTTCAATGGGAAGCTGGGTTTTTGGTGCGGTTTTCAAAAAGATGCAGCATGCAGGATATTTCAAAATGCAATGCACTTGTAACACAGTGGTGTGAAAAGTCCCATAGGTTTTAAAGAGAAAAGTTTTTCTTGCGTTTTTCTTGCAAGGAAAAAATGCAGGAAAAGCATATCAGTGTAAAAGGTCCCTAAGAGTGTAGGTCCAGATGAGGGTCTTTGCAGGTGGCAAATGGGAGCGTAGGCAGAGGAAAGGCTCAGTCATTTTGAGGAGGTTTAAAAGTTATGATGGGGATTCCGAAAGTACCATTGAAAGTCCTGGAAGGGATTCTCAGAGTAAGGCTCATGGAAGTCCTGGCAGGGGTGCTGTGAGTACCATACCAGGGCAACTTTTTATGGGCCCTCTCCAGATGCCCACAGGGCCAAGTTTCTCAGGATATGCACAATGGAAAGCTGTGATCAGTTGAGGCGCATTGACATGGCTTACTGGTTCCCAATAAGTTTCCTCTGTGCCAAAGCCCATCCACTTGATATATTGATGGCGCACAGCTGAAATAGAATCAAAGATTGCCTTTACCTCATATTCCTCAATATCATCCAGGCAGGACACATGGGATACTGCTGGGTATACCTTAAGTAAATTTGGGAGTGTAAGCCTAACTGCCACTGGATGAAGACTTTTTAAATTGGAAATGGGACAATGATCCTAGGGCCCAGTTTCTTGGAGGGCAAGGAGGTTTCAATTTGGCAGTAAAGATCCATACCAAATCACCCGACTTAAGGACAATGCTTTCTCTTCTTGTTTACCACTTGCTTGACCCTGAATCTGGCTTCTGTCAGCAAGGACTGGAGCCTCTTCAAGCTTGAAGTTAAAACCTCAGAAACTGAACATTAGGAAGAATATCTTGAGAAAGAAATAGGAAGAAATCCATAATCTGCAATAAACAGGGATTCGAAAGTGGCAGAGTGCACTTTGCAGGGCATTACTATAAGCATACTGTGCCAAAGGAAGCAAACAATCTCAAGCATTCTAGGAAGCAGAAGAAAAACACCTCAGATATTGTTCAAGATATTACTTTCGGTTTGACAATCTGAGGGTAGTACTCCAGATTTTTGTGGTCGCTAAGCGCATAAATTGGATTGGGCTGCACCTTCCAGTAGGTGGTGCCACTCTTTGAGGATGGCCCTTTGTACTAACAATTCTCTTCCACCAATGTCTTAATTTTGTTCAGCTGAGGTCATCTTCTGTTGAAAAAATCATCAAGATGCAAGAAAGCCTTGGAACGTGAGAGTTGGGTTAGAACTGCACTTCTGAAGCATCCACCTTCAAAATTAAAGGCAGTTTCATGATTGGTGTGGAGATGAACAAGAGTTTCATAATGTCAAAAGAAGACTGTAATTCCAGTGAGGAATAAATGGTAACAAGAGAGCTGGTGAGTTGGATAAGTGGGGCAACAGCAGTGGAGAAGTTCTGTATAAACCTGCACTAGAAACTGGGAAATCCCACAAACCAATGAACTCCTTTTCTGTTAGGGGGGGGGGCAGCCAGACCTGCAAAGATCTTCTTGAGATCAAAAGAGAAGTCATCCATAGAGATAATTAAGCCAAGGTACTAAATTGTGCTCTTTTCAGGAAGTGTGTCCAAGATGGCTTTGGGTGAAGATGACCTCTAGTGGAGCTCTCAGGAACCAGAGCCTTTATCCTTTATCTCTTGGTGACTCCAATATACTCTGGCTCTGCTCCCCTACCTCAACGCTGCCTTTGGGTCATGACTGCCTCCACCCGCTGCACTGGTGCTCCTGCTGACTCCCAAGACCTGGTGGGAGAAGCTGATATTAGTGCCATTAAAGCTTACATTGCCACACAAACTGAGGAGCAGGATTCGCACCAACCAGTCACTGCAAACTTTACAGTGGTCATGCAGGCCATTACCACCTCAGCTGGAATGCCCTTGCGGTTTCCAGTATGTAGGTTGCACTACCAGAAAATTACACGTTTAAGTGAACATGTGCAAAATATTAGAAAGGGCCTAAAACGTCAGTCTGTCCAAACACTTCAGAGACTTTTATAATCGAGACCCCTCAAACCTAAAATTTGAGGTATTGACACAGTGAGCAAGCATTGGAGGTGGTCTAATAGGACAAGGGATATATCTAAAAATTAGACCTTTTGGATTTTTGAATTTAATAGTTTGCATCCAGGTCTAAACGTTGAACTAGACTTGAATTGTTTCATTTCCAATTTTTCATTTGACTCCTGGGGGTCATTCTGCTTTTAATGTATATCTATTAGTATTGTTTTGTTTTATAATTGTATAATTTTTAACCTCAATTTTATTGCTATTGTATATTGAATAATTTGTATATATTTTTGAATACAGTACCTAGTTTATAATGTATTACTAAGTATATGTGTAGTTTATATTTGATCCACTAGAGGGAGTGCTAAGGATTAGTCTATAGATGAAATCTAGTATCATATTAATCTGGTGGTGGTGTTGTGGCTATTTTGAAAGAGGTTCTACATGCATACACAAGCCATTTTACTGATGTAAGCATAATATTGGGGAAATTTTTATTTATTTATTGTTTTAGTACCACACTTTGGTCCTTTTAAACATTTTGTATGGGTACTACTTATAAACTGGTGAAGTATATTGGATGGTGTTTATAAAGCGGAGAGTGGAGTGAATTACATCACGCTAATTTAGCCTGACTTCAGAGTGGGCTGTGAAGTGGGTAAGGTTTCTATTTGCACTGAAGTGTTCACATAAAGATGGTGGATGGTGACCGAGGGAACCACAGAAGATAACGATTACTGGTTGAAGGATTGAGTAGTGTGTTGTTGCACGAGATTATTTTAAATGTGAGCTCAATTGATTTTTCGTAAATAATAATTTTTTAAAGAAACATCACACTATTTAGGAAATGTTGTCTTTTT
This sequence comes from Rana muscosa, assembly GCA_029206835.1. Lineage (NCBI taxonomy): Eukaryota > Metazoa > Chordata > Amphibia > Anura > Ranidae > Rana > Rana muscosa. The sequence goes on from CM055122.1 coordinate 194,532,642, forward strand.
GGGTGAAATATTCAGTGGATGAACAAAGGGAAAAGTGGTCTGCTTGGAAGAGCACTGATTTGTGGCACACTTTATTCACCTTATTGTGAGCACAATTGAGCTGCATATTGTCACTTATAGCTTACTACACTATGGGGTTGAATTGCTATAACTGGAGAATGCAAACTCTGGGGTAGCTGTGCATGGTAGCCAATCAGCTTCTAACTTCAGCTTATTCAATTAAGATTTGACAAAAAACCTGGAAGCTGATAAGTTTCTTTGCAGAGCTGCACCAGATTTTGCACTCTCCAGTTTTAGTAAATCAACCCCTGTACGTTTTTGTTTTTTGCTTTTATTCTTGGTTATAAGTTTATGACACTTGGCACATGAATGTGGTCAGAATAAAAAGAAGAGAGGAAGCGGATGAATTTAAAACAAGACACATTGCCACATTTGATATTGCAAGGTTTATTGGACCCAATTTCATTAAGGGTCTATCTATCTACTGTGGATCCCATGAGCAAAAAAATATATATTTTTTTATTCAATTGAGAAAATTTGATTAAATATTGGGACATTTCTCTGAGAGCTTTTTTTTTATAGATTATATGCCATTGCCACCTGCCAGACAACCTTGACCGCTAAAATGACCACTTGCAGTCTGACATTAGAAAGAACTTAGGTTTTGTTCAGAGAGCGTATTACAGAGGTAGAACAGCAGGTCTCCTCAACTGAAGACATAAAAGGGGCCATACTGCTGATCTGCACACACTTACAGTTAAGGTGAAACCAGCCAGGGCAAAGGATGTGAAACATTTTAACAGAAGGAATAACTTGTATATTTTGGGTCTCATTGAAAGGGCAGAGACGATGGATCCCACCACCTTCACTGAAAACCTGCTTGTGAAACTGCTCCCTAATGTAAAATGTTCCTCCTTATTTACTGTGGAGTCAGCTCATTGTATTCCAGCAACTAGAATTGGTTTTAGATTTGGATGTTTTCTGTTTCATTTTATTATGCAGCATACTATGTGCCTACTCGTGCCTCGTGTTCTACCATCCAGGCTCCTTCTTAAATGTCCTTGGTTTGCCTAGTAGGGGGCTATCCAACTGCTGACCTATTTCTCCTTTAGGTTTGACTTATAGCTACAGGTGTTTTTTTAATAAAGTTTATTTATTTAGAAAGAGCAGCATACAAAAAACTGTGGTACAATCTCGACAGTCGGTTCTTCTAGCAGAAGGCTTAAACCATGGTACAGGATTAGGAGTGAGTTCAGTAAGTCAGCATTACAAATAGAGTATATTGCACAAATGCATCCTGAGCAGTAAAAAGGAGAAAAACCCCAGGGCACAGCAGCCACAAACAAAAACAGTGAGACATATTACAGGATATGTGCCCCAATCCAAGATCATCCCAGAATAGTGAACCAGACCCCTACCCAACGCTGTATCCTGGCGTAGGCCAACAAGGCCCAGGCCTAGGGCAGCACTTTGCAGGGGGGCAGAACCACCAAAGAGTCCCAGTCGGCTTGCGCTACACTGTTAGTGTAGCACCAGTCTTATGGAGCGGACTGGGCTGAGAGGCAAATTAGTGTAGCACCCCAATAAAGCAGCCGCACTGCTTCCTGTATGCGGGCGGCCAGCATTCCGTAACTGTGGGAGGGGGTGGGGGTGGCACTGCTTCTAATTTTGACTGGCCTATCATCCTGGACCACAAACCTTCCTCACTGTGCTATATGTTTTCTGCTGCACAATTGGCATGGTTATATCTTCTTAGTCCTCTCCATCAAATTTTTTTTTTCCATTTTGGATAGAGTAAGGGAGGGTTATAGCCCCTGTCAGTTTATTTTTTACCATCCCTGTCCCATTGCAGAGATTTCCGTTCATATCCTGCCCCATAGCCAAACAGGAAGTGAGAGTAAATCTATGCAAATTAAGGGAATCCATTGCCCCCCCTGGGCCCTCAGAACTAGTGTCCCCACTTGAAAATTTCAGAGTGGGTCTTAAACAGAAAGGAGCGTGGCCTTGACAGAAAGGGGTGAGTCATATTTAAATTAGGTGGTGCACGAGTTTGGTCAGGCCTAGGGCAGCACAAACCTAAATTTACTACTGCCCCTACCAGAGGGTGGGATGATAGGTATAGATCAATACAGGTCGGGATCCAGGCTAGGCAACCTCAGAAATAGTTTTCTAGGCTCAACGAGGCTGAGGTGGTGTCTTATAGCAAATGCAGGTGGGATCAGGGAGGCAATGGGGGGGGGTCAACCCGGGGGCCACCCCCAGCCCACCTCATGTTAGCAGACCCGGCTCAAAAACCCTACTCCAGAGCCAACCGTCTCTTCCGAACCCACGCCGCCCAGACCTTATCAAATTTTTTTTGGGGCAGTTGCATCCCATATAGGTAAATTTGTAGAGGGGAAGGGCCGCATCCACTAGAGCCCTCCACTGGTGCACCGTCGGAGGAGAGGAGGTCCTCCAATTCAAAAGGATCGCTTTTCTGGCATAAAAGGCTGTATAAAGCACAAACTATTTTTTAGCTTGCGAGGTCTCCAACGTATCAACAATGCCCAACAGCAGCGGCAAAGGATCGCAGGGAACTCGCAGCTTGCCTATAGAATTGATATCGGCAACCACCTCTCCCCAGAAGGCCTGGAGTCGTGGACAGGACAGCTACAGGTGTCTTTATGTACTAAAGTTTCTTGGAACACAAGAATACTTTAAGAGGTCCCTAATGTTTCTATTCTTAAAAACATACCACCATCTTATTTGTATTTTTCAAAAGACCCATTTAATTGGTGGCAAAGTCCTTAGTTTAAAAAAGCCATGGGTGGGCCATCATTATCATTCCACTTACTTCAGTGTATACACATATAGGCCACTTGTGCTGACGCCACAAAAGACTTGCACAAAGAGGGTCCAAATTAGTTCAATATGATTCCAGCCTTAAAAGGTTTTAATCTTCAATAGCACCACAACCTTGCAAACCCAAACATATAGGCGGCTGCATTCGATTCAGGACTGCTGCTAAATCCACACTGTCAGCTGGTGTTCCTATTAGAGGCGTTGAGGATTTTTGTGCACAGTACTGTGATGGCAGATGTGATTGATAATCTCTGATTTATCTTTGCTTGTGAGTGCATTTTTATCTAGTTTTTTTATTACAAAAATAAAGGGTATTGTTTGTGTAATTCCATTTAATTTAACTACTATAGGAGAGCGAGTCTCCTTGTTTATAAATCCCTTCCTTTTCATTTATTGGCTATGGAGTTGGACTCGGATGGTCACTATTATCATTGTTCATGTTCTTAATGACTGTGCAAAAATCATACTGGTGAGCCTATATCTTTCTCCCTTGGCTTCTGTAAGATTGCTATATACACTGAAAAAGCATTTGATTCTGTAAAATCGGGCTACCTCTGGGCTGTAGAATTAATCTCATTAGTAAAATTAACCTCATTAAAAAGGTCTTTCTACCCAAGTTTATATACTTCTCCGCATTGAGACTCCCCTTTTTTATTTTCAACTTACGAATCATATGAATAAGCGTACAGGAGTCTCCTCCCTCCCCTTCTCGTCCCCATCCCCCCACCTCTCCCCCCCCAAACATCCCATCTTTTACTACCTTGTAAAATGGAACTGACTCCTTCAGTTAGACTCTCCAAGTGGTCAGTTCTATTTCTATGCAATAGTTGTAGTGCCAGTGTTACTGATATGTATATGGATAGTGTCCTGTTTACTGGTACTGCCATGCTGATTTCCTCCACTGATGTATTATGTGTTCTGGTCTATTGTTGGAATCTTTCTAGATTGTTATCATGACTCAGATATGTTGGCACTTGTTGGGCTCTGTATGATTGAACTTTTGTACTTTGCAATAAAATCTCCAATGATTGTACTTTTGTACTTTGCAATAAAAACTTTCTACTTGTAAAATCTTGCATTTCTGTGACTTGGTGTAAAGTCTGTGAGTTTGAAGGCAACTCATGACCTTTTTGCTAAAGATTCTGTCTACCTCCAGATGGGAGGAAAATATCAGGATTTTGTCCAGATACACAACCAGAAAACATCAAGAAAGTCACTGAAGTCGTTGTTCATGAAATGTTGGAAAATTGCAGGAGAGTTACAGCTCCTGAATAGCATCATCAAATACTCAAAGTGGCCTAATGTGCTGCAAAAAACTTTAACTCATCCCCCTCTCTGATTCTTACAAGATTGTATGCTCCCTGCAAGTCTAGTTTGGTGAAAACTTTGATAGCCTTTGGAACAACTCAGGGACTAAACAGATCACATAGTGGTATTGTTACCTTGTTGAGAACCGGGTAGCTGATGCATGGGTGGAGAGTTTCTTTCCTTTTCTCTTCAAAGAATATACCTCAACCCATGGGCGAGGGTATATTCTTTTTTTCTAATTTTTGATAACGTGGTGGCCAGTTTGAGTTCTGATAGAGGAAAAATCCGGCTCCAGATAACAGTTTGGACGGTCATAAATATGATGTGGGGGAGAGAGTCTGCTACTTTTTTATTGGACACATCTTAGTAGTTGTATTGAGTGGGATGATCTCCTTTTTTCATTTTGGTAAATATATCGGAGTAATGTTCGGGCATAGGATTTTGGGTAGGTTATCAATTTAAAAAAACGAGTTTACACCAATTATTGAAAACATTTTTTATTTTATTCAGTAAGGGTTTATAATTTAGGTGTAATATTTTTTATATTTTAGGAGATCCTGGTTCCTAGTTAATTTATGTTTTGTGAGTTATATTTAAATTAGAACTATAGGCATTTTTTTTTAAATTTTGGATAGAGCATGGGAGGGTAATAACCCCCTGTCCGTTTTTTTTGTTTTTTTGCCATCTATTTCCCATTGCAGAGATTTCCCTTCACTTCCTGTCCTATAGCCAAACAGGAAGTGAGAGGAAATCCCTGCACATTAAAGGAATTCCTTGGGGACTCCCATGTCACTAGAACTAGTGTCCCCATTGGAAGATTTCCCCTCTATTGCTTTTCTGGGGACAACCCAAAATTTGGGGATTTTCTTTTACTTTCAATGATAATGGTAACCAGCACCATTAGAGAGACTGAATCTTCTTAACCACTTGAGACCCACGCTATAGACGAAAGACGTCTGCAGTGCGGCTCTCAAGTGCCGGGTGAACGTCCCTGGACATCCTGCTGTTTACATTCCCCCCGCGCGCCGCCGAGGGGTAAACACAGAGATCCACGTCCTGTCAGGGAGAGAGGAGACCGATGCTGTGTTCCTTGTACATAGGGATACAGATCGGTCACCTCCCCCAGTCAGTCCCCTCCCCCACACAGTTAGAATCACTCCCAGGGAACATATTTAACCCTTTGATCGCCCCCTCGTGTTAACCCCTTCCCTGCCAGTCACATGCAGTAATCAATGCATATTTATAGCACTGTTCGCTGTTTAAATGTGAATGGTCCCAAAATAGTGTCAAAAGTGTCCGATATGTCCGCCGTAATATTGCAGGCCAGATAAAAAAATAAAAATAAAAAATCGTAGATAACCGCCATTACTAGTAAAAAAAATATATATATAATAAAAATGTCATAAATCTATCCCCTATATTGTAGGCGCTATAACTTTTGCACAAACCAATCGCTATACGCTTATTGCATTTTTTTTACCAAAAATATGTAGAAGAATACGTATCGGCCTAAACTGAGAATTTTTTTTTCGTTTTTTTTTAATTGGGATATTATTATAGCAAAAAGTAAACAAATATTGTGTTTTTTCAACATTTTCAGTTTTTTTTTGTTTATAGCGCAAAAAATAAAAACCGCAGAGGTGATCAAATACCACCAAAAAAAAGCTCTATTTGTGGGAAAAAAATGATAAAAATATCATTTGGGTACAGCGTTGTATGACCGTGCAATTGTCATTCAAAGTGCGTCAGCGCTGAAAGCTGAAAATTGGTCTGGGTACGAAGGGGGTTTAAGTGCCCAGTAAGCAAGTGGTTAATGGGGGCACAGACAGCAATAAAAACAGACAGGTGTTTTAATCTATCTCTACCCTATCCAAAACAAAAAACAAAAATTATTTTAGTTATACTTTATTTTGGTATTTTTAAGTTAGAGAATTTCATTTCTCCTTGTAATATTAATATTTAACAGTTCTGACTTCGTATAACTGACTTTGAAGTTTGAAGCTATACTAAAATTGGTAATTTCTTGTTTAAAATTTGGGAAAGATATCAAGGGTTCTGTGCCAAACATCACAAGGTGCTGAGACTTTATATTCCCTGCTGTCACAGGTTAAAACTCCAATGCTTCCAATGATTTTTATTTTATGTAAAAGAATTTCCAATGGTATGGGAACAGTGGACAATCTCAGCAGGCTTATTTCAATTCTATAACTTGGATTTGCAGGACCAGGAAAATGCCTGTTAATCCTAACAGAAATCCAGCATACTTTCAACAATCTGTGTATAGAACTGAAATCCAGAGGCTGGGTTCACACTTGTGCGATGTGGGAAACCCTGCGAATCCAGTGCGGGTTCCCGCATGGCACCTGAATCGGCGGCGGCTCACATTGCCCTCTGCGAACCACTGCGGGTGTCAATACAAAGTTAATGAAACCCCCAAATCAGTTCGCAGATCGCAGTGCGAACTGTGAATTCGGACAGGAATCAGATCGCATGGGAGTGGACACCCATGCGATTCGATTCCAGTGCGGACCAAAAAAAAAAAGAGTCCTGCACCATTTTGTTCCAAATGCTATGCAAATTCAGCCATGCAAACTGTATGGCTGAATTTGCATCGCACAGACATCGCATGTGATCTGCACAGCAATGTGGTTCGAATCACATGCGATGTCTATCGCTATAGTGTGAACCCAGCCTGATAATGTTATCTGCATTTCTAGTTATCTCCTGTGAACTACAAGACCCTTTAAAGAGTAACTCCACTTTTGTGGGAAAAACATTCCCCTCTGGGTGATCTATGCACATTACAAGGATTTTAACCACTTGACCTAGAGAAGATTTACCCCCCTTCATGACCAGGCCATTTTTTTGCGATACTGCACTCCGTTATTTAACTGACAGTTGCGCGGTCATGCGACGCTGTACCCAAATAAAAGATTGTAATTTTTTTCTCATAAATAGAGCTTTCTTTTGGTGGTATTTGATCACCACTGCGTTTTTTCTTTTTTGTGCTATAAACAAAAAAAAAAAAAAAAAAAGGGACAATTTTGAAATAATGCAATATTTATTACTTTCTGCTAAAAAACATATCCAATACATATATAAAAAAAAAAATCTAATTTCATCATAAATTTAGGCCAGTATGTATTCTGCTACATGTTTTTGGTAAAGAAAATCCCAATTAACTTTTTTTGATTGGTTTATGCGAACGTTAAAGCGTCTACAAACTATGGTATATTTTCATGGATTTTTAATCTATTTATTTTATACTAGTAATGGTGGTGATCAGCAACTTATAGAGGGACTGTGATATTGCGGCAGCCAGTTGGACACTAACTGACACTTTTGACACTTTTGCGGGAACTAATAACACTAATCAGTGCTAAAATTATGCACTATCACTTATTATTAAACAATGCTTATAAACGCAGTCTTACCCGTGGGCCTCGATGCGTATGACCATAGTGAGCAGGGAGATATTGATCTTCTTAATCTAGCTCCTTTTTACTGGCCAGGATGTAGTGAAAGACTTGTATAGCGCTACAATGCAAACTGAATCGCCTCAAGGCGCTTTTTGCAGCCAGTGTCTTGCTTTCTGGTGCGGTCATTTACCCCGTAGGATCTTGACAGGCTTGGGACACACATACATACTGAGCCAATTTTGGATGATCCAATTAACCTAGCAGCATGTCTTTGGAGTGTGGAAGGAAACCAGAGTACCCAGAGGAAACCCACGCAGACACAGGAGAACATGCAAACTCCAGGCAGATGGTGTCATGGTCAGGATTTGAACCAGTGACCCTATTGCTGCTAGGTGAAAGTGCTAACCACTACACCACTGTGCTCATGACACTGGCTGGGAAGGGGTTAAACATCTAGGGTGAGAAAAGGGTTAACTGTATGCCTAGCCAGTGTTTTTGTGTACTGTATGTGCTGCTTTTACACCTCCAGGTAGCCATATTGCATTGGATTTTACAGAAAAATTACAAAACTGCAGATTGAAAAATAAAGGTAGATTTTAATAACATTCAATTACAATATGACTTGTGTCTTAAAGGATCACTAAAGATAAAAATATATATATTTTTTTAAATAACAAACATGTTATACTTACCTCCACTGTGCAGCTCGCTTTGCACAGAGTGGCCCCGAACCTGGTCTTCTGGGGTCCCTCGGCGACTGTCTCGGCTCCCCCCCGCAAGAACTCATCACCTTCATGCGAGCGAGCTGGCATGGTGATGAGTTCTTGCGGGCGCGCTCCAGTGATACAGCCGGCGGCCATAGCCGCCGACTGTATCACTCGGCCCCGCCACCCCCGGCGCACCGCGTCATTGGATGTGATTGACATCAGCGCAAGCCAATGGCTGCGCTGCTTTCAATCAACCAATGAATGAGCCGGGAAGACGGCCGAAAAGCCTGCGCGTTCACGGCGCGGGACATTCGAGGGGTCAGGTAAGTAAACGGGGGGCTCGGGGGGCCTCTAATCCGCAGATGTTTTTTCACCTTAATGCATAGAATGCATTAAGGTGAAAAAACATTTACCTTTACAACCCCTTTAATTGTATACGCTATATATATTTTTTTATTTGCTATTTTTTTTCATGAAAGTGGAGTTACCCTTTAACTTGTGTAATGGAGATAAGGAAAACTGTAGGTGTTTGTGGCCCTAATCAGTCAAGTGTGACACTCCTTCATAAATTGGTTGCCAGGTGAAATAAAGGTTAAAAATAAATTGTCATCTTTTACATTTTTTTTTTTCTACACTTACTTCCAGCTGAGGGTTCCCATAATTGCTGAATTCACACCTTTAAGCTAAAAGGATAGAACCTCCTGTATCATTGTCAACATTTCATTCAAGCATGAATTATATAACCCATGCTGACATTTTGCTTTTTATTAATTTTTTTCCTTTTTCTTTCTTGTGTGTCATACAGCTGCTATTTCTTGCCTCTGTATAACAGCTACCCTTTATGTTGGCCCTCATTACTTTCTTAATAAAGGTTTTGTTTACTTTTAACAGAAGATTTAATAATAGATGAGATAGTTGAATTGCTGAGGGAGCATTGTTCTCCTGACAATGTCTTACCTACGCAGTGCTCTTTGCATACGCCCTATGCCTTGAACATCCAAGTGTTTACATATGTGTGAAGGGCCCACGCTGCATGCCAGGATGTGGAAGGTAAGATTATGGTTGTGTCTCACTGCCAGATTCATATTTGTTTTAGATTATGCAGGCTACCGCTGCAGTTGATTACAGTATTTCTTTTATTTCACATTTCTGTTACAATATTGTTTTATTTTTATGCCTTATGTACTAAAAGGTATCCTAAGAACTGTCTATGTTGCCCCCAGCCACCAATGAGATTCATACATTTAGGCTGCAACTGACCATTTGAGTCTGATTGGTGGCTGTGGGCAATATTAAAAAAAAATATATTTAAAGTGAATTTTGTCACTTTTTAAATAAAAAATAGAAGAAAAGCTTCCACTCAGATAAAATCAATACATGCATGTCTCACCTGTTCTGCTCTACTGAATTTCACTGCATTGAAGAGAAAAGATATCCGAAGAAAAGAGTGCCAGATGCTTGGTTCTCCTTTTGCGCTCTATGGTTCCTTCCGAAGGCCCCTGTGTGCTGTAGGTGATGTAGAGGTCAGTAGTTGAAATCATAGAGCGCAATTGGATGCTGGGATGTTGCACTCACGTAAATGTCCGATGCAGAAGATGATATAATAAACACTTGTCTTGACTTATTTTTTAAGCCAGTGCGAACGGCAATGCCATGTAGTAACTAATGGCTGCAGAATAAGTGAGCAGACCCAGTGGTGTGTCATCCACGCAATGGGTGAAATGCGTACTGTGCACACAAGCCCCAAGGGAGGGGGGCCCACTGTGCCCTTACACATTGCACAACATGGGGAGACGCTTTTTTTGTTTGGGGAAGGAGCCAAGTGGGCCACACATCACAATTAAACCCACGTTTACTGCTAAAGGTGCCCATATAGTATTGAGCCCAGCATCAATACTATAAAACCATCAGGTGCTAACAAAGCACCCTCTGGTTACTTGACAGCTGTCATCTGGAGAGGAAGGGGTGCCCCATCTGATCCTCTCCTCCTGCTGCTCCCCTGGCACCTGATCACCTCCACATCACAAGAGCTGCAGCAAAGGTTCATGCAGCGACCTGGTGCTTTTGATGAGTAGGAGATCGGGCGCCAGGGGAGCAGCAGGGGGAGAGGATCAAATGAGACTTTCCTTCCTCTCCCTGTGATGATAGCTGTAAAAACTTAGTACCCAGTGGAAACTTTGATAGCACCAGCTGGTTACCTAGTATAGATGTGGCTGGCAGCTGTGGGGTTCGGCTCCTTCTCCAGCAGGTGTGGGGTTAACTGTGATTTAACCCAAATACAAAAAAAAGCATATTTAGAGCTCAATATCTCCCCCCCAACATTCGACTCATAATACATGAAATATAAAGAATGAGGCTGCAGTGACCATTGAAATATAGAATATACGCTTTGGGGTTCATCTACTAAAGGCAAATAGACTGTGCACTTTGCAAGTGCAGTTCCATTAGTTTTTCTTAGTAAACGTAATGTGGTAAAGCTTCACTTTGTAATGAATACCCAATCAGGTGCAAGAAAAATAAAAAATAAAATAATTTTTGCTTGCACATGATTGGATTATGCAAATCAGCAGAGCTTTATCACATTCACAAAGCTCTGGGGAAAATGAGTGCAACTGCACTTGGAAAGTGCCAAGTCTATTTGCCTTTAGTAAATCCTCCTCTTTATTAATACACAAATTCTTTAAAATGTTTTGCATGTATACTGTATATTCATACCTCCCAACTTTTTGAGATGGGAATGAGGGACACCTATTATCAAAAATATGTAAGCATAGGACACACCCCCTGCCACATCCCCTTAAAAAAGCATTATACTAAAAATGATAGCTAAACCCATAAGTGTTTTTTCACCACTACAGATACTCCTCGTTTAACGACTTAACTATTTAACGACCGCTCAGACTTACGACTAGCTCTCCCCACTCGAATGTCGCGCTGTTCATCATTGTATTGTACAGTACAGAATTTTTGTTTGCGTTCTGTACTTATGCAAATTAAAACAACGTTATTGAGCTGGAAGTTTGTGTTTAGAGCTTTTTTTCACAATACTGTACAGTACAGTAGTTAAGAATGCTTAAAATATTAATTACTTGTGGCTCCTCGTTTAACGACCAATTTGTTTAACAACCTGGTCATTGGAACGGAACCTGGTCGTTAAGTGAGAATCGCCTGTACTATTCCTTTTGGCTGGCTTTTGAAACTTACAAATGCAGAAATTTAGAAATTGGATGAAAGGTTTAGCACTGGGAAATACTTTTTGAAAGATAAATGGTGCATTTTATATACAACTATATAGATCAGACCAAATTGAAGGACAAATGAAGAGGAATGAGGACCAGAGGGACTTTGTTCCAAATCAGAGACAGTCCCTCGAAATCAGGGACAGTTTGGAGCTATGTATATTGTTTCTTATTTTGTATGTATTGATAGAAGATTTTTATTTTTGCATGTCATGCTGGTATAGTTGGGAGGTTTTTAACTTCCCCATGTAGTGTTTTAAAAAGTTTGTGTACTAATACAGTGTGTGTGCTATATTTCAATGGTCACAGTAGCCTCATTCTCCTTTTCTTTATTCATTATATATTCCATGTATTATAAATAGAATGTTGGGGGGCTTGTTGATCTCTAATTAGGCTTTTTTGTGCTTTGGTTACATATTATTCATTACCGGGAACTCCTACCTCACCTTCCACTGATCTCATACTGTAACTCTGCATCGCTTACTACTGATCTCTGAACTCTGCATCACTTACTACTGATCCCTGCCCTCTGCATCACTTGCTACTGATCTCTGAACTCTACATCACTTACTACTGATCCCTGCCCACTGCATCACTTACTACTGATCCCTGACCTCTGCATCACTTACTACTGATCACTGCCCTCTGCATCACTTACTACTGATCACTGCCCTCTGCATCACTTACTACTGATCACTGCCCTCTGCATCACTTACTACTGATCACCGCCCTCTGCATCACTTACTACTGATCACTGCCCTCTGCATCACTTGCTACTGATCTCTGAACTCTACATCACTTACTACTGATCCCTGCCCACTGCATCACTTACTACTGATCCCTGACCTCTGCATCACTTACTACTGATCACCGCCCTCTGCATCACTTACTACTGATCACTGCCCTCTGCATCACTTACTACTGATCACTGCCCTCTGCATCACTTACTACTGATCTCTGACCTCTGCATCACTTACTACTGATCTCTGACCTCTGCATCACTTACTACTGATCTCTGACCTCTGCATCACTTACTACTGATCTCTGACCTCTGCATCACTTACTACTGATCTCTGACCTCTGCATCACCTACTACTGATCTCTGACCTCTGCATCACTTACTACTGATCTCTGACCTCTGCATCACTTACTACTGATCTCTGACCTCTGGATCACTTACTGCTGATCCCTGCCCACTGCATCACTTACTACTGATCCCTGACCTCTGCATCACTTGCTACTGATCTCTGACCTCCGCCTCACTTTCTACTGATCTCTGAACTCTGCATCACTTACTACTGATACCTGCCCTCTGCATCAGTTACTACTTATCTCTGACCTCGGAATCACTTACTACTGATCTCTGAACTCTGCATCACTTACTTACTTATTTCCTCTATATGAAGCACTTGGTTTATCCCGCCAGTCACCTTTCTTGCCTTGTTCTAAACTGACTACACAAAGACTAGAAGCTGATTTGTGTTAGCGTAGTCAGTTTTTATCCTTTGGCTGGTCATTCAGAGATACACTGTGCTGACACACAGCATGCCTGTATTGGGTAGATTATTCAGCCAAACTCCCTGGTCAATCACAGCCTGGCTCTGTCCCATACACTCTCCCAATCACAGCCTGTCTCTGCTCAAGCACAGGCTAAATCTTGTCTCAGCCTGAATAGACTATGGAATACAGGCACACGGGTGTGTCTGCACAGTGTCCTGTATTCCCGCTCCTCATCACTATCAGAAAGAAGAGATGTATGGTCACATGACATAATTTGTTAACCTTGAAAGCTCATTTCTGAAACTAAGCAAAAACAGTCATGGTGCCTGCATATGTACAACAGCATTAGAATGTGTCAATAACACTGTATATTTACAAGTACATTAAATATTCTTATATTTTACATTTTAGGAAAGGTTATCCATACATAATTGTGTGCCTCTACTGTGGAAATCATGTACCTGCTGGTGAGTTGTAAACATGTTTTATTGTTAAACGGAACATCTAAAAGTAAGCCTTTCAGACACACAGTAGGGTAACCTGACAAGCCTTGCATGCTAGTGTCACCACCAGAAGTGTCGCCTCTTGCAAGGTACCGCTTGTTATACAGTATCGCAGGTAAGGCCCGCATGTAGGATGAACCTAAAGTGAAAGGTCCAGTTGACTATGTTTACCCCCCAAGTCAAAAGTTTCCTGCCTTCCCTGAAAAGAACTAGGAATCTGGGTTTCCTTTTTTTACAATATATATATATACACCGTATATGTGTGTATATACTATATATTTGCACTTGCACTTTATTGCATAGCTCCCAACTGTCCCTGATTTCAAGGGACTGTCCCTGATTTCGGGGGACTGTCCCTGATTTCGAACAAAGTCCCTCTGTCCCTCCTTCCTCCTCATTTGTCCCTTATTTTGGTCTGATCTATATAGTTGTAGATAAAATGCACTTTTTATCTAATTATAATTCATCCATTTCTAAATCGCTGCATCTGTAAGTTTCAAAAGCCAGTATAAGGGAATAGTAGCGGTAAAAAGGGCACTTGGGGGTTGAACTAATCATTTTTTTGTATAATTTTCCTTTAAGGGGGCATGACAGGGGGTGTGTCCTATGCCTACATACTTTTGCTAATAGGTGTCCCTCGTTCCCATCTCAAAAAGTTGGGAAGTATGTTATTGATAAGGTTAAAAGTCAAAGAGTATTCCATCTAAGTACATTTGTTTATATTCTCTTTATTGGTTTTCTTTCATTTTCAAATTAACAGTGTACATATTTATACATATTTATATTTCATAATTTAAACTGGCCAAATATTATCAATATAATTTTCACTCTATTGACCCTTACCCCTCCCTCCTTCCCCCCTCCCACTCTACCGTCTCTCGTACTGGGTTTTTCTATTTTCTTTTCTTCCCTTTTTCACATATTGTTTAATTTTATTTTTATTTTCATTTACTTTCCTTATACCGCTCTTCATACTTCCTTTTTTTCATTTTACAGGGAATACCCCATCTTTTCCAACCACGGGTTCCACACTTTTTCGAACTCTCTTATATTCCTTTTGGTGTAGACTACTTTCTCCTTCCATATTGTTTCAGTAACAATATTATTAACCTCTCACTGAAGGAGGGTTCTCTGCCTGCCATCTTTGCGCAATTAATTTTCTTGCATGAAAAAGGCACCTGAGCACTGCTTTTGTTATATTGGCTGCTCTGCTTGTTCCTTCCCCTAGTCCCAGGATACATAGTCTGGGATCCATTTCTAATGCCGTTTTATATGTCCTATTAATAATATCGAGGACCTCTGACCAATACCTGAATAATTTCGGGCGTCTCCATATCATATGTATCAAATCCCCCATACCCTGGCCCCTGGGACACCTTGCATCTATTCTCCACCCAAACTTAAACAGCCTTTTTGGTGTATAATATGTCCTATGTAGCAGCATCAGAAATGAAAACTTCTGTGCTGGTGAAAGCATTACCAGGTGTCCACTCTCTAATATCTTTTTCCATTGCCCCTCGGATATGGGTCCTAGATCTTCCTCCCATTTCCCTTTACTTTTAAGATGTTCTGGGCCCTCAATACTTTCTTTACATATATGTGGATAGATTTCGGAAATAAAGCCCCCAATCCTATTCTGATTACCCAATCTCTGTAGAATAGGAGTTTTACACCAGGCTGGTCCCAATCTGTCAAACTAAACATTTAATGCTTGTCTAATTTGAAGATATCTATAAAATGTATGTTTAGAAATATCATATTCCTCTCTCAGTGCAGTAAAAGTTTTTAGAGTTCTTCCTTCATACAACTGGGCTAGCCTAACTATCTAAGTACATTTGTAGTATTTTTTTTGCATATAATGTATTCTTTTTTCTTGCCACTTTACTGCTTATCTGGAGAAGTTAGGGACAGCAGCTCAGTTTTAGATTGTATAGGACCTGACAATGGCCCAGACTAGCAGTACAGTGGAAAGAGAATATTGATTTGGTAACTACGATATTAATTACTGGCTCACCCTTATCAGCCTGTTTTCCTTGGGGTTCCCACATATCCTAACTACAGCATGGCATCTCCTAGCGTCAATTGTCTGAGGGTGATAATGGTGACATATGCCTGTACAATGTGTTTTGGCATTGCCACTTGTACTTTACATTGAGAGAGTGTGTGACAAAGTGACAATGAAGGAGAGCAATAGGGAACAGAGACACTGTTTGCCACCTTATAAACAGGAAGTGCAATGACCTTCATGGCAGGATCGCCAGGTATCTTGAAAACTGCAGACTTAAAAGTAACTTTTTTTTTAATTTTTTTTTATTGAAAGTCAACATAAAGCAGTACAATTAATAACAATGTGCAGAAGTTAACAAAAATTGGTACATAGTGGTGCCAGTCTCAGGCCCTTTTACGTGGCAAGAAAGAACTAAGGTAGACAGACTTATCGGAGTGTTGATGTTACGGGGTAGAAAGTAGGCTAAGATTGTCCAATGCCCCAAAGTTTTCTCCTTACCAGATCTTCCAGAATGAGTCAACCTGGAGGGAGGTACAATTTAAAGTGCATGCCAGAGTTTGCTAGGGGATGGCTGGGCACTGTCCAGGTGTGAAGAGGGTAAGGGGGTGGGTGGATTTCTAGGGTGGTAAACATGAGTCATAAAAAAAAAAAAAAAATACATATTACGCTAGCTAAAGTGATCAGCCTCTTCATGATGGCGATCATGTTTATCCGGAGAACCAAATCTATAATTTTTGGGGGATAGTGTGATTTGCTGGCGTACATTAGAAACATAAAAAAACACAAAGCAAGAATGCCAGCTACTCATCCGCCATGCTGTGATATGTCATACAGTAAATCAAACATTAATAACACAGACAGAGATCTCTTGAATCCCACACCCATGGAAAGTAGAATTTTCACTAACCAAACCTATGCCACTTTTGGGTTACATTCTATGGGAATTGTCCACCAAAATGAATTTAATAAATGTATTAAGATTCACTAATAATACAACCACCCCCCTGTCCTATGTCCCAGATTCACCTTTTCCTCTTGGGTGCCTGGGACCTCAAAGGCAAACAGCAGGATGTATAGTAGTGGGAGATCAGTGAATGGATTTACCCTGTGAAGTATGATGAGCGATGTATCTTTTTAATGAATACAAAGCCTGCTTGGATTGGCAGAGGCTGTAGCATCATCAGCCCGCACCTCTCTCTCTCTCAAAGCCAATCTGAGGAGGCTACTGTATGTAGCCTGCTCGGATTGGCAGAGGGTGTTACTCCAATCCGAGCAGGCTCTGTATTCATTAATAGAATACATTGCTCGCTGGGATTGGCTCAGCGGAGAATACTGTATGTGGCTGAAGCCACATACAGTATTGTCGGAAATCCAGCGGGCATCCAGGGGGCTGACATCCATCGGGCAGCATTCTATACCTGGCGTATAAGACGACCCCCGACTTTTGGGCATTTTTTTTAAGTGTAAAAGGTAGTCTTATACGCCAGAAAATATGGTACGTTATCCTGGGATCAAAGATTTTGTGTTTAGAAAATGGGGTATTAACCGCTTAAGGACCGTGTCACGCCGATATACGTCGGCAGAATGGCACGGTTGGGCAGATCAATGTATATATATGTTGCCCCTATAAGATCCGCATTGTGGGCGCCTGCCGTAAGTTCCGTGAGTCCGACCGCAGGTCTCGGGGATTCGATGTCCGTGGGGGATACCCGCGATCGTCTCACGGTGAGGAAGAATGGGGAAATGCTAATGTAAACAAGCATTTCCCCCATTCTTCCTAGTGACAGGACACTGATCACAGCTCCCTGTAATCGGGAGCGGTGATCAGTGTCGTGTCACACACATCCCATGCCTCCTACAGTTAGAACACATCCCTAGGACACACTTAACCCCTTCAGCGCCCCTACTGGTTAACCCCTTCACGGTCAGTGTAATTTTTACAGTAGTCAGTGCATTTTTACAGCACTGATCGCTGCATCAATGACAATGGTCCCAAAATGGCATCAAAAGTGTCCGATGTGTCCGCCATAATGTCGCAGTCACAATAAAAATCGCTGATCACCGCCATTACTAGTAAAAAAAAATAATATTAATAAAAATGCCATAAAACTATCCTATTTTGTAGACGCTATAACTTTTGCGCAAACCAGTCAATAAACGCTTATTGCGATTTTTTTTTACCAAAAATATGTAGAAGAATACGTATCGGCCTAAACTGAGGAATAAAATCGTTTCTTTATATATTTTTGGGGGATATTTATTATAGCAAAAAGTAAAAAATATCGCTCTCTTTTTGTTTATAGCGAAAAAAATAAAAACCGCAGAGGTGATCAAATACCACCAAAAGAAAGCTCTATTTGTGTAAAAAAAAGGACGTAAATTTTGTTTGGAAGCCACGTCGCACGACCGCGCAATTGTCAGTTAAAGCTACGCAGTACCGAATTGCAAAAAGTGGCCTGGTCTTTGGCCAGCCAAATGGTCCGGGGCTTAAGTGATTAACCACTTCAGCTCCGGAAGGTTTACCCCCTTCCTAACCAAACCAACTTCGTTACTTTAACTGACAATTGTGCGGTCGTGCGACTCTGTACCGAAATAACATTTATGTTCTTATTTTCCTACAAATTGAGCTTTCTTTTGGTGGTATTTGACCACCCCTGCGGTTTTTATTTTTTACGCTATAAACAAAAAGAGAGTCAATTTAAAAAAAAAAAAAAAAAAAAAAAGCAATATTTTTTATTTTCTGCTATAAAACATCCAAAAAAAAAAACACGTAAAAAAAAAAAAATCTAATTTCTTCATCAATTTAGGCCAATATGTATTCTGCTATATATCTTTTGTAAAAAAAAAAAATCCAATAAGTGTATGTTGATTGGTTTGCGCAAACATAATAGTGTCTCTAAACTATGTGATATATTTATGAAATTTTTGTTTACGTTTAATCTTTTACTAGTAATGGCGGCGATCAGCGACTTATAGTGGGACTGCGATATTGCAGCGAACAAATTGGACACCTAAATTACACTTTTGACACTTTTTTGGAAACCAGTGACACCAATGAAGTGATCTGTACTAAAAATATGCACTGTCACTATACTAATGACACTGGTAGGGAAGGGGTTAACATCTAGGACTATCAAAGGGGTTAAATGTGCGGCCAACATGTGTTACTGTGTGTGCTGTGTGCTGCTTTGCAGAAAAAAACACAGCACATTGCTGCTGTCAGAAGAGAGCCATGTGTTTGTTTACCTACAAAGGGCTCTCTTCAGTAATGTCCAGAGCCGATCTTCGGGTGCCGGCGACTAATCAGTGACAGGCAGCCGCTGATTGGTTGGTGCTGCAGGCAATCGCAGCACAGCCGGGGAGGTGGGGGCGTGTGGGTTCACTCTCTACCCTGGCGTGCGGATGATGTACTAAGTAGGTGATCAGGCGCAGACCGGCCATCTATGGTCTGCGGTCCGCAAGCGGTTAATAAATGGTTGTATTGATTCACAGTCAGATTAGTGTAGTGAAGTAGGAATAAAGCAGAATGGAAAGGCAGATTAAAGCTTGCCACACATAATACATTTTTCTTATTCAATTTCCTTTAGATTCAACTAAGGTAATGCAATTGCAGTTATATGGTTTTGGTAAATCTAAAGGAAAATGGTAAAAGAAAATTGTATAATGTATGGTCAGCTTAATGTTGGTGATATCAGCGATGAGACAGTGGACTTTGGTCCAGAGTGGTTGAATCCCCATTATGACCATATATGTAAGAGGGAGCCACTGGAGCTACGGCATCTGCACCATGTGTCTGGGAAGTCTGTGGATACAGTGTCTTGAAAAAGTATTCATACTCCTTGAAATTTTCCACAGTTTGTCATGTTATAACCAAAAATGTAAATGTATTTTATTGGGATTTTATGTGATAGACCAACACAAAGTGGCACATAATTGTGAAGTGGAAGGAAAATTATAAATGTTTTTTTTTTTTTTACTTTCTTTCAGGAGTCACCTCATTAGTAAATAGAGTTCACCTGTGGGTAATTTAATCTCAGTTTACATACAGCTGTTCTGTGAAGCCCTCAGAGGTTTGTTAGAGAACCTTAGTGAACAAACAGCATCATGAAGGCCAAGGAACACACCAGACAGGTCAGGGATAAAGTTGTGGAGAGGTCTAAAGCAGGGTTAGGTTATAAAAGGATATCCCAAGCCTTGAACATCTCATGGAGCACTGTTCAATCCATCATCCGAAAATGGAAAGTGTATGGTGTAACTGCAAACCTACCAAGACATGGCCGTCCACCTAAACTGACAGGCCGGGCAAGGAGAGAATTAATTAAAGTAGCAAAGAGACCCATGGTAACTCTGGAGGAGCTGCAGAGATCCACAGCTCAGGTGGAAGAATCTGTCCACAGGACATCTATTAGTCATGCACTCCACAAATCTGGCCTTTATGGCAAGAAGAAAGACATTGTTGAAAGAAAGCCATAAGAAGTCCTATTTGCAGTTTGCGAGAAGCCATGTGGGGGGCACAGTAAACATGTGGAAAACATGCCTAAAAGCAAAATGCTATGTGTGGCGGAAACTAACACTGCACATCACCCTGAATACACCATTCCCTTTGTGGAACATGGTGGTGGCAGCATCATGTTGTGGGGCTGCTTTCCTTCAGCGGGGGCAGAGAAGCAGGTCAGAGTTGATGGGAAGATGGATGGAATATCTCTACCACTTGCCAAACACCAATTTCTTCCGTTATATACAGCTAAGACATGAATACCAGAAGCAATTTAAACATGTCAATGCTCCCTTTTCAGAGCCTGCCATCGAATCCATGTTGAGGGATGATGACCTTCAAAAACCCTCATCTAATATTTATAAATTCCTCTTCCCTGAGGCTAATCGCTTATTAACTGTGTGTAAATCTAAGTGGGAGTTGGTAGTTCCTGATCTGACACAGAAGACTGGGAGGGTGTCTGGGATGCACCCTTTAGCAGGCTAATCTCAGCCCGTGACCAGCAGATCCACTATAAATTTCTGCATCGGACTTATTGAACTTAAATTTCTGCATCGGATATACCCGACTCCAGCAAAGATAGACAGACATTTTAATTCAGTCGCCTCTGCTTGCTGGCGATGTTCCGCAAATGGAGCGGACTTCATGCATATATTCTGGGATTGTCCGGGTATACAGAACTATTGGATGGCGGTTTTGCTGTGCGTGTAGGAGGTGACCACTATCCCTTTAAATCCCTCTGTAAGACGCTGTCTGCTCAGGTTGGTAGATGACCTGGCCCCTACTATGGCTATACGAATCCTACTCACTTTATTATATTTTCATGCTAGGAAACGCATAGTTTTGTCTTGGAAGAGCACTACGCCCCCGTCCGTAGAGTCCTGGAAGGCTTCAATGAATAAGAATCTGCCCTTTTACAAAGCCACATATTTGAACAGGGTGGCGCTTAAATTTGATAAGATTTGAGGGGGGGGGGGGGGTGGATGGCCTCACCTCTCACTGTAACAGATTACATTTCACCATTGTTTGAAGTTATCCTTTCTCTCTTATTAGCGGTTACGATATGCATCTCATTAGCTTTGAAGAAGCGGGTACACAGCCCTCCTGTGCTAAAAGCTATGAATAAGCACTTTTGAAAGTGTGAAACGCGTCAGCTCCTGTATTCCGCTGTTTGCTGTGGCTTGTATTTTTTGGAATATTACCTCTTTTTTTAATAAAGGCATGGATTTTGAGTGCGGCTGTCCAGAATTTTTCTTCATTCAATTGCCTAAGCTTAGCCTGCACCTGCTGTTCCTATTCTGAGGAGAGCTACATTTCCAGACACCCTTCCTAGAGCGGCATCCTTCCTCCCTGTGCTAAAAGTATGGTGGGTTTCGTATTATATCCTCTTGACAGAGCGGGTGGTTTTTTCACATGAATCCTTATATTTTGGTTAAAGTATGTAATGAGGGGTTGAGGGAGTGGTGTAGGTTGAGTCGACAAGCTTCACGGGCAATGGTCATACTGGTGTCTTAATGTAATGCACTATTTTTTTTTGTGTGTACAACTTTTTATTTTTTATTTTTTTGGGACGGCTCACCGTAATGTGGTGAGTGGTCCTTACTGTTTGTATATTATAAGTGTTTTTTCGAAAACAATAAAAAAAAAAAAAAGAAAAAAAAAAAAAAGAAGGATGAATGGAGCCAAATACAGGGCAATCTTAGAAGAAAACTTGTTAGAGTCTGCAAAAGACTTGAGACTGGGGCAGAGGTTCACTTTCCAGCAGGACAACGACCCTAAACATACAGCCAGAGCTACAATGAAACGGTTTAGATCAAAGCATATTCATGTGTTAGAATGGCCCAGTCAAAGCCCTGACCTAAATTCAATTGAGAATCTGTGGAAAGACTTGAAAATTGCTGTTCATAGACACTCTCCATCCAATCTGACAGAGCTTGAGCTATTTTGCAAAGAAGAATGGGCAAAAATGTCACACTCTAGATGTGCAAAGCTGGTAGAGACATCCCCAAAAAGACTTGCAGCTGTAATTGCAGCAAAAGGTGGTTCTACAAAATATGGATTTAGGGAGGCTAAATGTGCACGCAACACTTTTCACATATTTATTTGTAAAAAATGTTGAAAACCATTTATCATTTTCCTCCCATTTCACAATTATGTGCCACTTTGTGTTGGTCTATCATATAAAATACCAATAAAATACATTTACGTTTTTGGTTGTGTGGGAGATTAGCTCGTGGGGATCACCTTTTCTCGGAATGAAGGTCAGCATGCCGTGCAGGCAGTTTCTTTAAAATCTGGCGGCTTGCCAGCTTCATTTACAAGTGGTTTGCAAAGTTATAAAAAAAAAAAAAAAAAAGGAAACAGTAAATCAAATCCTTGCCGTCTGGCGCTAAACTAAACAGTTGCTCTCTATACGGTGCGGGGCTGGTCCTCGTCACCCACAAAACATGAGGTAAAGCAAACCTTCTTTATCAATCCAAACAGAGCTCCTCTCTCTCAGGTTCCCCTCTGAGTCTCAAGCCAGAGCTCTGCTGTGCTCTCTTCCTGGTCATTTAAAGTCCACCTGAGTGTGGACTCAAGTGGACCAGAACATCCGCACCGGAACCTAGCCTACCACAGAGGCTGGAAAAACCCAGGCCGGATTCCGGTTCAGTCCCTTACAATAGAACGAATGCGAGGTGAAATATAGCGATTATCCACTACATCACCTCGCATACCGTCACAGTTGTAACATGACAAAATGTGGAAAATTTCAAGGAGTGTGAATACTTTTTCATTAGTTCAAGAGAGCAGGAGACGGAGTGCGGTACCACTGAGACCTAAGCTTGTAATTGGTCTTCTTAACCGGTTCACGACCGTCTCACGTCTATATACTGTGGCAGAATGGCACCGCTGGGCGAAACCCTGTATGGGTACGTCGTACCCTTTAGTAGCCACTAGGGGGCACGCGCCCGCCGCATAGCGGGGGTCCCGATGCGTTCAAATTCCTGTTCTGTCAGGGGAGAGGAGACATATTGTTAGGAACAGCGATATGTCTCCTCTCCCAGTCAGTCCCATCCCCCCACAGTTAGAAACACTAACGAGGGAACAAATTTAATCCCTTGATCGCCCCTAGTGTTAACCCCTTCCCTGCCAGTGACATTTACACAGTAATCAGTACTTTTTTATAGCTCTGATCCCTGTATAGATGTCAATGGTCCCAAAATTGTGTCAAAAGTGTCCGATCTGTCCGCCGCAATGTCGCAGTCCCAATAAAAATTGCAGGTGGCCGCCATTACTAGTAAAAAAAAAAAAAATGCCCTAAATCTATCTCCTATTTTGTAGACTCTATAACTCTATTGCGCAAACCAATCAATATATGCTTATTGCGATTTTTTTAACAAAAAATATGAAGAAGAATACATATTGGCCTAAATTGATGAATAACTTTGTTTTAAAAAAAAAAATAGTGCATATTTATTGTAGCAAATAGTAAAAAAAATGTTGTTTTTTTTTCAAAATTGTTGCTCTTTTTGTTTATAGCGCAGGGGTGATCAAATACCACCAAAAGAAAGCTCTATTTGTGGGAAAAAAAGGATGCAAATTTCGTTTGGGTACAGTATGGCACGACCTCGCAATTGTCAGTTAAAGCGACACAGTACCAAATTGTTAAAAGTGCTCTGGTCAGGAAAGGGGTAAAATCTTCCAGGGCTGAAGCGGTTAATATTGACATTTATGGAGCTTTTAATGAAAAACATTTTTTATATTGCATAAACATGTTAAAAAGGATATGAGATTTTAGGGAATGGGTTTACATACCGTTTACTTTAACTGAAATATGTAACACTAATAAGAGACACTAGATGGCACTTGCATCATACAGACTAAGATTAATCATTTCCGAAGTCACACAAATGTTTCTTTTTTTGTTTTGTGCTTTCTGCCCTAGGCTTCATGCACAGAGAAGGTTTCTTTCCTACCCTGGACGCCTATGCTCCAGTGGAAGAAAAAGCAACATTAAGGATACTTTCATACTGAGGCGCTTTACAGGCGCTATAGCGCTAAAAATAGCGCCTGCAAAGCGCCTCTCCTGTCACTCCAGTTTGAAAGGCCGAGAGCTTTCACACTGGAGCGGTGTGCTTGCGGGACGTTAAAAAAAGTCCTACAAGCAGCATCTTTGAGGCACTTTATGAACGGTGTATACACCGCTCCTAAAGCGCCCCTGCCCATTGAAATCAATAGGCAGTGCCGCAGGTAGCGGCGCTTTGCGGGCGCTTTTATCCCCTTATTCGTCCGCTAGCAGGGGTTAAAAGCGCCCCGCTAGCGGCCGAAAAGCGCCTCTAAAACTACGGCAAAGCGCTGCCAACGCCCCCGCGCCTCAGTGGGAAAGTGCCCTATAAATGCGCCTAAAGCCGCATTTTGCAAATGTGTTTAGGTGCATCAAACGCTTGGGTGTTATTTTCATTGGCCAGAATATTAATCTACTCACACGATTACATGCATTTAGGCGCATTAAGCATTTTTTGACACTAAAACGCCTTGCTCCTGTACAAGCTGGCCCTGGTTTTTTTTTCTTTGTCTAAATGTCCTTGCCCCTAAATATGCATGTCTGTAAATCAGACAGTGATGGGTGTTTAGGGGCAGACAAAAGCAAACACCTCTAAAAGCAGCGTTTTAAAGCCCTGGGTGCACGAGGCCTTACACATTCTACATGTGTATTTGTTTTCTTATTACTGTAGATTTATACTATAAATTCAGTTCTAACACATATTATATAGGCCTTAATAGGTGCACACATGGTTGCTACTATATGTAAGCCTTGTGTAGTTTAATATTGAGAAGGGGATATAGCAGACAGGACTGCAGAGAGAAATTAGGCCAAGCTTGTTATTAACTATATTTACTCCAGGGATGTGGATTTTTATTAATTTTTTTAATTACTTGTCCCAGGGCTGCTAAATCGGGGTCCCAATCTACTTGGCCCTCATGACAATCTACTTGTCCTGATAACATTTTTTTTTTTTTACACCAGTATGGAAAATATGAAGGGTTGGGGATTTTTATTAGGCAGGGGTGCTTCTAGGAAGGTCCGGGGCTTTTGAAAACTAAAGGGGCTTTATGGCGACTTAACCCCTTCCCGACCAGCCGCCGCAGCTACTGTATACTGCGGCAGGTTGGCTCCCCTGGGCGAACCATCGTAGCTATACGTCGACTCGCTTTCAGACCACTAGGGGGCGCACGAGCACCGCTGGAGGAACGTGCGCGCCCATGGCTGAACCTGCGATCGCTCCACACAGAGACAGAACAGAGATCTGTCAATGTAAACAGACAGATCTCTGTGCTGTTAGGGGAGAGAAGACTGATCTGTTGTTCATACTAAGTATGAACAACGATCGGTCTCCTCACCCAGGCAGTCCCATCCCCCCACAGTTAGAATCACTCCCTAGGACACACAGTTAACCCCTTGATCTCCCCCTACTGTTAACCCCTTCCCTGCCAGTGTAATTTATACAGTAATCAGTGCATTTTATAGCACTGATCGCTGTATAAATGTCAGTGGTCCCAAAAACATGTAAAAAGTGTTCGATCTGTCCTCTACAATGTCGCAGTCCCGATATAAAAAAAAAAAACGCAGATCACCGTCATTACTAGTAAATAAAAATTTTTTACCAAAAATATGTAGAAGTATACATATTGGCTTAAACTGAGGAAGGAATGTGTTTTTTTAAAAAAGATTTGGGGATATTGATTATAGCAAAAAGTAAAAATTATCGCTTTTTTTTTTTTTTGGACACAAAATATAAAAATAGCAGAGGCTATCATCTACTACCAAAAGAAAGCTCTATTTGTGGGGAAAAAATGACATAAATTTTGTACAAAGTCACACGCTTGCGCAATTGTCAGTTAAAACAACGCAGTGCCGAATCAAAAAATGGCCTGGTCATTAAGGGGGCAAATCTTACCGGGGCTGAAATGTTTTAAAGTGGATGTAAACCGTCACATATATATACCCAGTGAAGTGAACAGCCTCAGATTATACACAGGGATGAAACAAATCTCCCTATAAGTTTTACATGCACATCTGCTGTCTTCAGCTTTATATATTCTTTAGAAAGTTTAGATTATGTTAGGAGATTTTCTCTTCCTGTTCAGCACTGTAGTGAAGCCAAGGCAGCTGATTGGAGCAAAGGCACACACCCCCTCTCCTCATATGTAGAGACTATCAGATCTGTTTGTTGAACAGTTCAGCACTCTGCTATATCTATCTATAGCACCCTCTCCAACACAAAACTTTTATCTCAGTTGATGGAGAACTTATCAGAAGTTATCATGCTGATAACAGAAGAACAGAGCAGGAGACAGCCACTGACATAGTGCTTTGAAGAGAGATAACAAAACACTGCAGATTTATGTGCCCAGCTCAAATTTCATGAATTGGCTTTACATCAACTTTAAACTTTTAATGTTTTTTTTATTTTTTTGATAAAAAAAAAAGAAGAGAAGAAGATGGTGGTTGTTGCAATTTTTTATGTCACATGGTATTTGCACAGCCAATTTTTAAATGCAATTTGTTTTGGAAAAAATACAGTTTTTTGAATTGTAATGCAAAAAAACACAACACAGAACAAAATTTTTAATAAAATATAAAAGTTACGCTGGGTAAATAGATACCAAATATGTCACACTTTGAAATTGCGCACTCCCGTGCAACGGCAACAAACTATGTAAATTTTACTATCCATAGGCAAAGTTTTAAAAGCTTTTAGGGGTTACCACTTTATATTTACACAGGCGGTCTGGTACTAGAATTACTGCCCATGATCTGACGTTTGCAGTGATACCTCACATGTGTGGGATGATCGCTGTTTGCGTGTGTGTGTGGGATCGATGCGTGTGTTCGCCTTTGCGTGCGAGCACGGGGGTGCTTTCAAATAGTTTTTTTTATTAATTATATATTTATTTTTATTTTTACACTGTCGCTTTCATTTTGTTTAACACTTTTATTGCTGTCACAAGGAATGTAAACATCCCTTGTGACAGCAATAGTCAGTGACAGGTGCTCTGTATGGAGAGATCTGGGGTCAATAAGACCCCAGATCCATCCTCTGCCTTTAAAAGCTTTTACTTTAATCAAATTCTTTCCATTTTTAAAATGGCTCTGGGGAAATCGGAATTGATGTTTGCTATCACTTTCTGTTTCCTACATCATAGAGGCGGACAGAGCGGTTTTGCCTCTATGATCAGCCGGCGGATAGGACAGCCATGGAAGGAGGCGGGAGGAGGACGCCTTGTAAAAGCAGCGGGTTTAATACCACTTTAAACTGAAACATTGTTAGACTATAGCTATTGGATTACTTTTGGTTCATTGTCTTTATGCTTCATGCCAAAGACTGTGTAATCTGCATGGTGCCACTTGAAAACCAATAAAAAACATTGAAAACCTGTCAAAAATAGAGCCCCAAAGTAATGCTGTGCCTAGCACCGATTTGCCTGTATGTGTGTGAAGTGGAGTGACATTACACCAATTACTTTTTCATGCCGTTATGGAGAAATACTGAGCAATTGATGACTGCCTGTTACTTTAATCATTGAAGATATTTAATGAAAAATGGCAATGTACTGTGCAATATATTTGTAGCACACGGACCCTTTTCCCTTGCTTTGGCTCACTTGCAGGAAAAAGGCACACCGTACTATATGCCCGTACCCTCTTGGATGAGGAGGTTAAGCGGTGTTATGTATTTGGGTCCCACAGCTAGGTTCTTCCGTCAGTTGGTTCTCGTCTCCTAGGATATAGGGACAAGTCTCTGTATTCCCCCCAGTAATTCCAATGTCCACACCACTTTAAACTCCAACGTTGAGTTTATTTTCTCAATGTTCAGCAGACAGGTAAAGGGTGGAAGAGAGACAGGACAGCAAGGTTTGGGAGGTTAGTCCAGGCACAATGGATAGCACTATCACTACTCTATCCCTGAGTAGGTTTAGCTCACCCGGATAGTCTCCTACAAGTGGATCCTAGCAGCCGAAGTGATGCTCGGACGTTTGATCAGGTTCTTTCCTAGATGCGATTTGGAGACTCTCTGCCACAGAATCTATTGGTTATCTTCTGGTACTTAAGGACAGGTGCCAGCAGCAGCACATTACTAGGCCCTTGGTGAATAGGAGAATCCCTCCAGAGAGTTACCGGGCCCCTTCCTTCACCGTGAACTCTCACCGGTCCATCAGAAAGGTCCTTTCCCGGCCTCCTCTTCTTAGAAGCGGGCTCCCTCGCAAGGGACACACTGGGACTTCTCCTCCTCGAAGCGGAATCCAGCTAAAGGTGCTGGGCCCAGTGTTGAAGATGCAGCCCCAGGACTAAAGGTGCCTGGGACTGATGCACATGTGGCCCCATGGCCTGGAGGGCCATGCGCCACACACCAGGACTCCGACTCTGGAACGAAGGCGAACGAAGACGAACCCCTCCCAGGCGGCGTCTTCCCCTTATGTATCCTCTCCCAGCATGCACAGCAGGTCGACCACACCCACTGTACCGCTGCCGAGAGAGGACACCCTAAGGCACAGCACTAATACCAGTGGTTCAACTCTGACCCATTATGGCAGTGCCACCTACAGGCCACAGGGAACTGCACACCAGTATACCATCCTGGAAATAAAACAGCACAACCTATAAATTGAGAATGGTCTGAGCCTAACTACTATCTCAGACCAGCCCCTAAATTTGGGTATATAGCACCCCTAAATGGGGTGGGCGCTACATATTTATGTGGCGATTGATCACCTTTCTCCTGGAAAAAATTTGGAAAAGGAAAAGCAAGGATGGGGGAGCATGGGAGGGCAAGCAGGGAAGACTGCGTGAGGCTGCCAAGATAACATGGAGTGAGCCACCAGTCTACAGACAATGGCAATTAGTGAACTTGTATGAGCAACATTCAGTCTTGTTTTCTGTGAAATAGATGGTTTATCTCTTATTTTGGATATATGGCAAGGCTGAATGTGTTATCTTTTTATGACAATACCCAGAACCTATGGACAACACCTGAATTGCTATGCAGCTGATTGATCCACCAGACAGTATGTCTTGAATTAATTGAATGAGGCAAAAATCTAAGCTCTTCTTGGGGATTTCTGTACAGCAGCATGATGTGTTGAGGGTTGTAAGGCTTACTCAAAATTTTAACCCCAGGGGAACTCTTTAAATCATTTTCAGGTCCTAGGGAACCCCTGCTAAAACCAATTTATTGGTACTGTAATCATTTTTGGAAGAATGCCTTTCAAGTGGTAGTCAGATAGCCACTCTTACAGACAAAGAAAAAGATCATTGGTGTCATGCAGCTGGCTCTGCCAAGTACGGTTGAGCCATAACTATGCAGGAACCAACAAATGGGAGGTCAATCAGCCAAAGCTCAAGAAACCCCAAGCAACTTCTGGAGGAACCTTAGGGTTCCACGTAACCCTGGTTGGGAATAGCAGTTACAAGGTGTTGGAGAGCTGCTGGTATATAAGCTGATTTTCCTTTACAGGAAAATAACTAAAGTGTCAATTTAAAGCGGAAGTAAACCCATCTATAAAACAGTTTCATTACCAGCAGGTGCCGGAAATGTAACACTCCCATTGGCTGTGCTCTCAACCAAATTGTCAAACCATCCAATGGCTAGTGTCATAACTGATCACATGTGCAGCATCATGGCAGTTGTAGATTAAACAGAGGCAAAGATGGCAGCTTCCTTGGCTGAAAACGATAGGGGGGTTTACTACCACTTTAATATAATATTTTAGCCGCTTCTAGTTTTATACCAATTATCCTATTCTGGAATTAGAGTGGAGCCCATAAACAGTTTTAATTTACTACTTCAAGGCATCTGTCACGTCTACCCCGACGCAGGTGATCAGACACTATAGCTGGCTACTGTGTTTCTTCACCTATAGCAGCCCCCTTTCCCATACAGTAAGTCAAGTGGGCCTACCAGTACTCGGTTGCCCCCAGGACTTATACACAATGCTATAGTGCCTGGCCACCATGCCGGGCAGATGCAAGCTTAGTATAGCAAATAGATACTTGCGGTTAGCAGACAGATAACCTGGTTCTATGACAGTCCAGGTAAAAGGCAAGCTGAGTTCAAGGAATAGTCCAATAATCCGGTCCAAAGTCATACAAATCCAAACTAGCAAAGCAGGGCAGACAGACAGACAGGGAGCTTGATCAAGACCATACCATGTATCACTCTCTTTCACACGCACCCAAATGAGGTTTGAGATGGCTTATAACAAGCTTGGTTTCCATCCAGAGACTGATCCCATTAATCAGCCTGCAAGTGGATAGACAGGCAAGGAGAGTGCCATAGTGCCATAGCCAAAGGCCCAGCTGCTGGATTGAGGAACAGGAGCACTAAGTGATCCTGACAGCATCTCATAATTGCTGATCCTTTTCGTTCTTTGCTGCCTTTTGACTCTTTGCCAGAAACGACAGGGATTTTCTGCCTTGTTCCAGGTGTGCCTTGACCCACCTGACCTTCCTTATTTATACACAAGTTATTGGAAAATTAGACTGGTTAAGCAAGATTGGTGAGACTACTTATGCAATACTATGAATACCCTTTGATCAAGATAGAAATGTGTTCAGCTACTAACTTTCTCCTGGGCTGACAAAACAGAACCCCTGCTGCACTGAAATCCCTAGCAGTGTTTCAGCCCTTCCCAGTACTTCTCTGTCAGACAAGAGTACACCTTGTAAGGAGGTTTTCGATTGGCTGACTGTTGGTTCCAAATTACTCAAGCTCCCGCACTGGTTCTTCTTGGATAGGACAACTAATTGTTATAGCCCCAAAGCCTCCGCCATTCTGTTCCCAACTTCTTGCCACAGGTCTCCCCACGACATCCATAGTCATTAGCCGGTATTTTCATAAAAATGGAAGGTCCACACAGAGTTATAGTTTCTGCAACTTACTGCTGTTCTTAAAGATGGCAGTGACACATCAAAGCTATCCAATTGCCATACTTTGCCAATCACATATAGTGGAAGGTCCACAACAGTCAAACACGAAAGCCGACCCTTGCACATCACTGTTAAGCCATCTTCTCTTAATATGCTTCTCCTCCCCTTGGGAGCACCACTGTTTTGGAACCCAGCTTCTTAAAGCGGCGCTCCACCCAAAAGGGGAAGCTCTGCTTGTTCGCTTCCTACCCCCCTCTGCTGCCACATTTGGCACCTTTTGGAGGGGGGGCGATACCTGTCAAAACCAGGTAACTGCTCCCACTTCTGGGTAAGATCGTTGCAATCGTCATGCGGTGATCTGCGCAATTTTCGGCCCCTCCTCCTTTCCCTCGGCTGCCTTCTGGGAGACACACAGGTCCCAGAAGACAGCGAGACAGTCAGAAAGCGCAGTAAGACTCGCGCATGCGCAGTAGGAAACAGGCGTAAGGCTTCACTTCCTGTTTTCTTTAATGAAGATGCAGACGCCTGCACCCAGAGCCGCTGGACAGATCAGCTTTGGGTGTCGACATCACAGGATCCCTGGACAGGTAAGTGTCCTTATATTAAAAGTCAGCAGCTATAGTATTTGTAGCTGCTGACTTCTAATTATTTTTCCCCCAGGCTGGAACTCCGCTTTAGCCCTAGTTCACATTGGTGCGATTTGACATGTCAAATCGCATGTCAAATCGGCTGGATTTTCCGGCAATTGCCGGCAATGGCACCGTCCTAATCGGTGCAACACCGCATCTGCACCTTTTTTGGACTGTGTGGCTCAGAGAGGGGTCACATGTTGAAGATCACTTTGCGGATGAAGGTAAGACAAGGTGGGCAACACTTTGGGAATGAGGGCAACTAAGTAAACTATAGTTGTGTAAAACGTGTATCGGGGTGGGCTCCCCAGGATACAGCAAAGTCACGAACAAGGAAAACATCTCCACCACCAGCTCTTGTTAAAACTGAATTTTACTTAGATGCGGTAAATGAACCCAACCGCCAATTCTGGGAACATACAATAAATTTACAGACACCCAGCCCGAAGGCTGGGACCCTTATGCTGCACAGCGCGGCGCCCTACGTAGGATGTAGGAGAGAGACAAAGTAATTTGCCTACTGGTGGGCACAACCAAACTGCCACACCTTACCTGTTAATTCCCTAAAAACAACACAAGAATAACTGTATGGGTGTGTGGTGCGGGCTAGCCTGCGGTGCAGCACAACAGTTTACAAACTTACAAAGCTCGACCGTATTTCCCCCTCCCTTAACCGGTGTTGTATCATGCGTCTACGTGTTCCTCCTGAGCACGACGCCAGTCTATCTTGAGTTTGTAAAAACATTCATCAGCTCTCCAATTGTGAAGCGTCACTTTAGGTTATGTCCCTGTAGTGAACAGTAGCAACAATTGTGGCCTGACACAAACAGAGACCCTACTAACTATCTACAGCCCTGGTCTCCGTCTCTAGGCAGTAATTATAGGCTTGCCTTTAGTTTAAAGTGGTTGTAAAGGGTTTACAACCACTTTAAAAGTTCCCTTCACTGGAACTAAGGGGCCAAGCCCAACCCCTGAAAAACAACCCCACACCATAATCACCCCTCCACCAAATGATTTGGACTAGTGCACAAATCAAGGTCCATAAAGACATAAATTAGCAAGTTTGGGGTGGAGGAACTTGACTGGCCTGCTCAGAGTCCTGATCTCAACCCGATAGAACACCTTTGTGATGAATTACAGAGGAGACTGCGAGCCAGGCCTTCTCCTCCACATCACTGCCTGACCTCACAAATGTGCTTCTGGAAGAATGGTCAAACATTCTCATAGACACAGTCCTAAACCTTGCGGATAGACTTCCCAAAAGTGTTGAATCTGTTATAGCTGCAAAGGGCGGGCCAATGCATTATTGAACCCTACAGACTAAGACTGGGATGTCATTAAAGTTCATGTGCGTGTAAAGGCAGGTGTCCCAATACTTTTGGTAATAGAGTGTATCTAATTGATTAGTCATTGTTGGCAGTTGTATCTTGCAGTGTGTTTTTAAACTGTTGCTTGCAGCAGTTTGGAAGCATCTTTAATAGGGTGCAGCAGTAGGGTTCCTAGTGTAATTCCTTTTCACAGTCCTAAAAATGAAGTTCAAAGCTCTGAGTTTTTTGATCTGCTATTTACAGGCACAAGGCGATGAATTTGCTCTGTTGCGTTTACCAGAACCCTTTAAAGTGTCTTGGTTTCCAGGGATGAATATAGAATAGTCATATTGAACAGCTACTGAGAAATCTCACATTACAGCATATTTATCTTTGGAATCTAGTAATACCAGTTTCTAACCAATGCAATACTTTTCACAGGTAAACCACCCTCCCCCTCTGCTGCTTTGTCTACATACACTCTTTTGTTCACCATACTTACTATTGTTCAGACTATATATAAAACATATTCTCTTTGTTTACCTGGGCTGTCATTTTTCAGTTTGTAGTTTTTGCTGTTTTATCATATAGCTGAATGTAGAATCATCATTACTGTGAAGTATGGTTGTGAGAAAAAGTTTTTGAACCCTTGACATTTTCTGGATTTCTGCCCAAATGGCACCCAAAATGTAATTTAGTCTTCATCTAAGTCAGGGGTTCTAAGCAAAGGGCCAGTTTACTATCCTTCAGGCTTTAGGGGGCTGGACTGTGGCCATTGAGAATAGAAAATGCCCCAACATCAGTGCTCCATCATTGGATTTTGATGGAAGAAATAGTGCCCCATAGTTGGTAATCAATGAAAGAATACTGCCCCATTGACGGTGTCAGAAAGGGGAATGATGCCCGTTCCTTTGTGTCAGTTGGCAAAATAGTGCCCCAAGGGCCAGATGCTTACCACAGAAGTTGGAAAGCATCAGCAAGTGCCAAGTCAGGAACCCAGTGGGACAGCAGAGGTGACGATTGTGGAGTGCCAAGCCAGGGACCTAATGTGTCAGCAGGGGTGAAGCTTGAGGAGTATCTGTGAGTGCCAAGCCAGGGACCCAGCAGTGAAGCGGGGGTGATGCTTGAGGAAGATTCTGAGTGCTACAGTAAAAGAGCTCAGGGGATCCAGTGACCAGTGGATCTGAAGTCTAGTGAGAAAGACTGGGAGCTCGTTGAGTTAAGACCCACACTGAGTGAGTGAGGGGTAAAAATAACTGTTCGTGTTGCAGAAAGTTGAATACCTTTACCGTTAGTAACAGCTACAAGATTGTTGCTATAGTAGACAACGGTCCTATCTATACAGAAGTGGTGTCCGGCTGGAGGCCTTCACCTGTATAGTTGTCTACCTATAGAGTCTGCCAATTAACATTGCATCTACCTAAGGGTGACCTGGCCCTAATCCTCTCTCTTCAGTTCTGTTTAAGAGACAATAAATCTTAGACATGTGCAATTCTTTTTTTTGCGTTTTCGTTTCATTTGTTTTTTTGCTTTTTTCGGAAATTCGGGAAATTCGAAAAATTAGTTTTTTCGTTTTATTAGTTTTTTTTTCCTTTCTTCGGAAATTCTGGAAATTCTAAAATTCGGAATTCGAAAATTCGAAAATTCGGAATTCCAAATTTCCGAATTCCGAATTTCCGAATTCCCAAAAAAGCAAAAAAACGAAAAAAAAAACAAACAATTTTTTCTAATTTCCCGAATTTCCGAAAAAAATTTTTTTCGAAATTCCGAATTTCGGAAATTCTAAAAATTCGTAATTTGGATATTTGAAAATTCAGAAATTCAAAAATTCAACTTTCCAAATTTCCCATTTTCGAATTTTAGATTTTCGAATTAAATTTTTTCGAATTTTGCAATTTCAAATTTTCGAATCTCACATTTTCGAAATTTCCAATCTTTGAATTTTCGAAATTCCAAAATTCCAAAATTCCAAAATTCGGAAAAATTCGGAAATTCGAAATTTCGGAAATTCGGAAATTCAAAATTTTGGAAATTCGGAAATTGAAAAATTCAGAAATTCGGAAATTCGAAATTTCGGAAATACGGAAATTCGGAAATGAAAAAATTCGGAAATTCGGAAATTTCGGAATAACGAATTTCTCAAAATTCGTTAAAAAACGAATTCGAAACGAAACAAATTGCACATACCTAATAAATCTCTTTACATTCAAAAAGTATCTGGCGCCCACC
This sequence comes from Rana muscosa, assembly GCA_029206835.1. Taxonomy (NCBI): domain Eukaryota; kingdom Metazoa; phylum Chordata; class Amphibia; order Anura; family Ranidae; genus Rana; species Rana muscosa. The sequence goes on from CM055122.1 coordinate 194,567,739, forward strand.
TGTTCATATTGCATTACACCCACCATGCCTGGTAACCCACTCTACACTGAAGGATGTCAGCCCTCCTTAACTCTGGAGGTCACCATTGGGCTTCAGGGGACTTTACATTGCTTTGATGAATTAAAGTTTACATTTTAGAAGCCCATCCTACAGAAATGTCTAATAGTTAATTATTTTTTAAAGAACTATTGAACAAAGGAGTACAATCTGTTAGTAACATAAAAATAACTCCATGTGTTCTTTCGTGTGGCAAAAAAGCAATATATGTGCATACATCTATGAGACTAATGGCGCATACACACGATCGGAATATCCGACTACAAATGTTCGCTGTGAGCATTTGGTTGGATATTCCGACTGTGTGTAGGCTCCATCGGACATTTGCTGTCGGAATTTCTGCCAACAAATGTTTGAGAGCAGGTTCTCAGTTTTTCTTGTCGGAAGTGCATACCATATCGGCAATGCATACTAGCACATTATGACATTGCCTTGCAGGGGATTTTTTTTCCCCATCAACAGAGGTTTACTACCACTTTAATGTAACTTTACTGAGCAAGTTGCAGCAATACAACTAAATATGAACAGCGCCCCCCTCCGTAAATTAACTACTGTAGTATGGCTGCCCAGGCATACCTCCATGAGGTAAAAGTCCATCGTGGCATTCTCCATGGCTTGGATGTCTCCAAAAGTCCTGGTATCCTCAGCGGACTGCAAGTTTCAGCAGTCTCAGTACCTCCAAAACCAAGCGGGAACAGAACCAAACAAATCAGCTATCAAGGGCTCCTGGACCTCAGCCTTCCCCCTTTTTATAGCACAGGTGGGCTGGCTAGGACCAAAAAGAACAAGAACTAAGCTTACAACAGTTAACCCTTTCCTCCAGCCTGGGCCAGCTGCTAACATGCTAGATCTGACACATTTCAACCTGCCTACAAGTGACCAGGGTCAAATATGCACATGACTTTTCTAATGTCGTGTATGCAAAACAGACAGACAAACAGCTAACATTTTCATGGAGGTCAAATATTGCACACTTGGCATTTCTCATGACAGGTTTACAATACATTTCTAGCCCAAAATAAGGAGTTTTCAGCCTATAACATGTTTTGTTTATAATAATGAAAAAGTTATTTCGCAGTTACTTTATAGTACGTATATTTGCTGTTAAGCAAATATACCTTGGAATAAACATAGATACTGATTTTTATTACTTAGAGCTTTTAAAGTGGTTGTAAACCTTGTTACACCACTTGTTCCTGCAGGTAAGCCTATAATAAGGCTTACCTGTAGGTACTGTAAATATCTCCTAAACCTACACGGTTTAGGAGATATTTACCATATACACTTTCGCCGACATCATTGGCGCATGCGCACTGAAGAAGAGGCTCGGTCATGTCGTTTCAAAAGGGCTTGTGCCCTGACCGGCGGCTCCCTTGCACATGCACGGTAGTGACATCATCGCGGCTCCGGCCAATCACAAAGCCAGAGCCCCCAAACCATAGGCGTGCGCAGGGGGTGTGCTGGGTGTGCCTGGGCACACACTAATTACCGCTTGAGGTGTAGATTCCCCCTGCTAATATTGCCCCAATGCCCCTGAACGGGGCTCCTAAAAAATATAAAAAATAAATAAAAAGATTAAAATAATGAAAATAAAAAGCTACTGACAGTGTCCACGGCCCTACTGACACCAACCTCTGCTCCACTGACAAGACCACTGCTCTGACACCGTCCATGTTTTAATACATTTGGGGTGCACACCCTAATGCAATAGGCTGCGCACACCTATGCCCCAAACCTAGAAATAAATCCGGGAGAAATGTTGTCGGTCACAGCGGTGTACGGGGACTGCTGCAACCGCTTTGATCTAAGGTAAGTATTTCATAATGAGCTAGTATGCAATGAATTTTAGCTCATTATTCCTTTGTCTTGCAGGTTTATTTATTTTTTAGATGGGTTTACAACCTCTTTAATTTTGGGATTCAGAAAAAATTATTCTAAATTCTATATGAAATTACTTGGCAACAATGGAAAATAATGAAACATTGTGAGTAAGATGTTTCGGGTATGTTACCTCAACAGCTGATATTTTTTATATGGCCTAATAGGCATTATGATCATTTAGTGATCCCGTGTTTCATTTATGATATAATACCTATGTGATTTAATGTGATTTCTATGAAGAGGAACATTAAGGTACAATAAGTCAGTGGACATTTCCTTCCTATTTTATTTATTCCTTCCTCCTTCCCAATCCTCTTTCAAACCCCTCCCTCCCAGAGAGAGCATTATATTGGATATTTTTGTATTCTAAATGGAAAGCAGGCGTTATATATAGAGGAGCCCCACCCCTCAGAAAGCAGATCGCTCCGAATGTAGTTGACCCTCCTGTGAGACAATATTTTTTTCCCAAACTGAAAGGGTATTATTCCTGTAGGAGGTGCAATGTGTGAATGTGCAATGCGATTGGTCGGAGGAAAATTGATAACTACTGTCCATCACATGAAACACTTCACTACATGTACGACACATTTCATTGTGTATCTTATTACATGTCCTTGTAATAAGCAGTATGTGGGAGCACTATTAGAAATTTCTCCATTAGAGTGAACGAACATATTGCAGGCATTAAGAAGGGTCCCATTAATCACAGCGTACCCAGGCATTATTTGTAAACTCATAACAAAGACCCCTCAGGAACAAAATTCCAGGTGATTGATCAATTCATTCCCCATTGGAGGGGCGAATCTCGTACCAAAGGTGTTTCTCAATTAGAAACCTTCTGGATATACCAGCTTCCATGTTATTCCCCGTTTGGGTTAAACATCGACTGGGATATTAATTCATTCATCAACAAGGCATGAGTTGGAGTTTTTCTTTATATTTTTTTTAGCAATATTTGTGTATACAGGCAGTTGTACACTTTTATATATGTTTTTTTATTTATATTCATTTTTATTCATATTCTCTTTGTGGTATTATGTGGCACTTTCCAGGATCAGTTACCTGGTTGTTGCTCTGTATCTTTTATTATTATTTCCCTTCGAGTACACTGATGTGACACGATAGGAACAGTGATTTTTATATATGAATACATGATGGCAGAGGTGCTACATACTTTCACTCGTGTTTTGACCTGTTGTGCCATCTTTTTAACCTATGTATCATTATGTTATGTGTATATTTGTATAACGTTACCATCCTGTATTATATATAGCTCAACCTATGATGTATACATCATTACGTTATATATTCTTGTCATTTGCCAATTACAGGAATACCCCACTTTTAAGTACACAATGGGGTTTATTTACTAAAGCTGGAAAGCGCAAAATCAGGCTCACTTCTGCATAGAAACCAATGAGCTTCCAGATTTTATTATAAAAGTCTAACCACTTAAGCCCCGGACCATTACGCTGCTTAATGACCAGAGGTGATTTCACAATTTGGCACTGAGCTGCTTTAACTGTAAATTGTGCGGACATGCAATGTTGTACCCAAACGAAATTTGCGTCCTTTTCTTCCCACAAATAGAGCTTTCTTTTAATGGTAATTGATTGCCTCTGCGATTTTTCTTTTTTGCAATATAAACGGAAATATTTTTTAAAAAAAAATATATATTTTCTACTTTTTGTTATAAGAAAAATCAAATAAACTAAATTTTAGTCATACATTTAGGCCAAAATGTATTCAGCCACATGTCTTTAGTAAAAAAAATGTCAATAAGCGTATATTTATTGGTTTGCGCAAAAGTTATAGCGTCTACAATCTAGGGTACATTTTCTGGAATTTACACAGCTTTTAATTTATGACTGCCTATCTCAATTCTTGAGGTGCTAAAATGGCAGGGCAGTACAAAACCCCCCCAAATGACCCCATTTTGGAAAGTAGACACCCCAAGGAAATTGCTGAGAGGCATGTTGAGCCCATTGAATATTTTTTTTTTTGTCCCAAGTGATTGAATAATGACTAAAAAAAAAAAAATTACAAAAAGTTGTCACTAAATTATATATTGCTCACGCATGCCATGGTTATATGTGGAATAGCACCCCAAAATACAATTTTCTGCTTCTCCTGAGTACTGGGATACCACATGTGTGGGACTTTTTGGGAGCCTAGCCGCGTGCGGGCCCCCGAAAACCAAGCACCGCCTACAGGATTTCTAAGGGCGCAAATTTTTGGTTTCACTCCTCACTACCTACCACAGTTTCGAAGACCATAAAATGCCAAAATAGCACAAAACCCCCCCCCAAATGACCCCATTTTAGAACCCCATTCCCTCCCACTGCTTGTAAAAGCATTGCAGAGGCTAATTAGCCACTAGGATTGCTTTTACATGAAAGTCGGCCGCTGGCTGAAAAGAATGATACCAAGATGATACCTAAACCCGCAGGCATCAATCTGGTATAACCAAAGTCCAGCAACATACCAGTACGTTGCTGGTCCTTGTTGGACATGTATTGTAATCTTTTTTTTCATGCAGCCTGTTGGCTGAACGAAAAAAAGAGATTGATAGGTGGGTATGCCCACCATTAGAATACCTCCCTTCATTCAGCTACTTCTAATGATGGGCATACATGCACCATTTATATATGCCGAAGCATGGGGGCATCCTCCCGCAAAAGTTATGCTGCACACCCATGGTCGGACTTTTCCACGGGCATGCCTCCATCGGAATTTTGACCGTATGTACGCGGCATTAGGAGCAAAATCGCTCCTCTGCCCCTGCTGCCCCCCTGCTTCGGCATATATGCTCTTTTTTTTAACTGTGCTGGTGAAATCACCTCCTACAGCACTGGAGTCGCAGGGATCAGGCCTGTCTCTGCGAACGCTGCAGTTATGTGTGTTGTGTTTTGTAAGTGACAGTGATCGATCGATACTGCACTTGGGTGGCCTGGGCTGGACGGAGGGGCAAAACGCAGGTGCTAGCAGGTATCTGGGCTGATCCCGCTAACACTGTGTTTTTGGGAACTCTAAACTGCTGGGGACGCTAGTATAGATCTGATCAGATCAGATATTGATCTGTTCAGATACTATACCACTAAGGGAGGTATATGCTTCACGCGTGGGTATTAGCGTTCCTGGCACTAACCTGACGCTGCCTGGGGCAACGCAGACCCTCTCTGACACTAAAACCTAATTGATATCACCTGCCGGGCGATCAGGGGGTTAAACCTTTATTGGGTTATATACGGCGGGTGCCCTGACACTATAAAAAGCAAACTAACTAACCAGCGTCACCCGTAGCACTTATATGGTGATCTCTGGTGAAAGTGTTAACTAGGGGCAATCAGGGGGTTAAACCTTTATTAGGTAATATATGGGGGTACCTGACGCTATATAAAAACCTGACGGGGAACCTAAATAACAAAATAACTAACTGGCTAACCAGTGTCACCAGTAACACTTATACGGTGATCACTGGTGAAAGGGTTAACTAGGGGCAATTAGGGGGTTAAAACCTTTATTAGGTAATATATGGGGGTACCTGACGCTATAAAAACCTGCGGTGAACCTATAAAAAATAACTGGCTACCTATCGGCACCAGCATAACTAATACAGCGATCAGAAAAACGATCGCTTAGTGACACTGGCAAAAGGGGGTGAAAGGGTTACCTGGGGGGCGATCGAGGGGTTAAACCTTTATTGGGTAATATATGGGGGTACCTGACGCTATAAAAACCTGCGGCGAACCTAAAAAAAATAACTGGCTACCTATCGGCATCACCGACACTAAGACAGCGATCAGAAAAACGATCGCTTAGTGACAGCGGTGAAAGGGTTACCTGGGGGGCGATCAAGGGGTTAAACCTTTATTAGGGGGGGTTAGGGGGCTACACTGGACCTAAAACACTCTGCCCTGACACTTTTACAGTCACAAATGTCACTGATTGCAGTGATCAGTAAATAAATGGTCACTGCAATCAGTGACACTGTGACTGGGGGCTGGGGGGTGATCTGGGGGGGCCTGGGGGGGCGATCGTGTGCCTATGTGTCCTGGTGTCAGTGTGCTGTTTAGTGCACTAACCTGATGTCTTCTCTCATGCGGCACTCGGTATATGTGAGTGCCGCATGAGAGATGACATCACTTCCTCCTGCCTGTGTAAACACTACACAGGCAGAGGAAGCTTTTTATTCGCCGGGAGTGATCGCGAGGGGGTGGCCAGAATCGAATGGCGGCCCCCTCATCACGGATCGCTCCCGAAGCGATCCCGGCCGCTCACTGTACCGGAGGGGGGTCCGATGGGACCCCCCACCCATACGAAGGCAGGCACGTACAGGTACGTGATTGTGCCTGTCCGTGCCATTCTGCCGACGTATATATACAGTGAGCGGTCGTTAAGTGGTTAATTTAACAAGATGGGGTTAGAAGCTCATTGGTTTCTATGCAGAAGTGAGCCTGATTTTGCGCTTTCCAGCTTTAGTAAATAAACCCCATTGTGTACTTAAAAGTGGGGTATGCCTGTACTATTAAGATGTGTTTGTTTTATTTCTCTTTCTGGCTTGTCATTCTCTGATTTGGGTTGATATGGCAACATACCCCGTCCTTGTAAACATTGATCATGTGGTCTGTTCCAATGTCTCTGCAGAGCGGTTGCATCCTTCCAGCGCCGTGTGTCACGTGATGCTGGGATGGATCTAAGGGTTGGAATGCAAGCGTCACCGCGCTGACTGCGTAATGACGTGCTCCAGCGGCAGCGTGATGACGCAACATGGACGTTATGCGCTGGATCTGAGAGTTGGAACGCAAGCGTCACCGCGCTGACTGCGTGATGATGTACTCCGGCGGCAGCGCGGTGATGTTACACAGACGTTATACACTTTTGATTGGCTATGGTGTTCAGCAGAGAATGACGAGCTGGAAAGCAGCAATCTCAAATTCTGGATTGGTTAACCCGGGATTTGGGAGGTGTTCACTTACCAGCTGTGATGGCTTTGAGCTATCTGCTGCTAGAGAGACTGAGCCCTTTACAAACTGACCATACAGCCATCAAGTAGCCATATTGCTGTCTGCAGGCTTGACTGGGAATTATGTTATGTGCACCAACGGTACAATTGGGCCCTGATGCTAGCCAACTGAAGAGTTAGGACTAAAGACTTCCCCTCTACAGCTGGTACATAGAGGCCTTTACTTATTGCCTATGCTAAGTGGTACCTCTCAGGGCACATTGCACCACATCCTAGCCATCCTCCTAGAGAGCACTGTAGACTAGTTATAGTATTACTATTCACATTGCAGTTAATGCCTATATGCACTGTTTATTACTGACTTTGCTGATTCATGAATTAATTCCGGTCTAGTGGTATAGAACTCTATTCTGTAGATTATCCTGTCTAGCAGACTATGTCTGAGGCTGGATTCACACTGTGTGTGGCACGTCTCTCTGCAGGGGGCCCAGTGCGTCCCCGTTCACCGTTTCAGGTCCAAATTAGGTCCAAATTTTTGGCTGAATTCTGACCTGAAGCGGAGCCAAAGACTCGCAGAACTCTTCTTCAGTGCGTTCGATTGGGAGCCGGTCTCACTCTCCTGTCATGCGAATTGGATGCGAGGAAACCCGCATCTGATTTGCAATAGTGTGGACCCAGCCTGAATCTACCTCCTGTATGCAACATTTTTCCCAAACCACCATTTACTCCAACCCATATTATTGCATTAAGTTAATTTACCACTAAACATTCTTGTGTCAATTTCTTGATATTTAATACAAACTAAAACTTGCGCTAATGGAGTGATAAATATTGAAATGATACAAAAATTGCAGACCACAGCTGCTGTTACAAAGGTGCTAGAACCTTGAAAGATAGATGTACAAAATTTAACAGCGCTAGTGGAGTATAAATTTTGACATATGTGAACACAAATTTAGGCTCAAAGTGCAATAATAAAGTGCTGAATGGTGATACAATAAAAATAAATATATGAAATAAAGTGCCAAGTGCTTCCAATGGCAATTCAAGCTTCAGGTCGAAAGGAATCTCAGAGAACACACTCCCCTCTTATGACCCCACTCACCAGAGCTTATGGACCCTCAGATTTGCAGTCCAGGGGTCAGAAATGCTTTATGATGTTATGGTACAAAGATCCAAAATCAGAGAGGCTTCCACAAACGATTTTTCATACGGACCAAAGAAGATGGTGCATATTTAAAAAGAGAGAAGAAAGTACATAGTGAAGTACTGCCGGCACTGGATTTTTGCGCATTTACAAAAACACCACTCACGAGACGGCTTGAAAAAGCAGGCATCAGTGTATTCCGGGTTCGCAAAGCTGAGGGTCCATAAGCTCTGGTGAGTGGGGTCATAAGAGGGGAGTGTGTTCTCTGAGATTCCTTTCGACCTGGAAGCTTGAATTGCCATTGGAAGCACTTGGCACTTTATTTTATTACTATTTATATACTATTTATTTATTTTTATTGTATCACTATTCAGCACTTTATTATCGCATTTTTATTGTATCACTATTCAGCACTTTATTATCACATATGTCAAAATGTATACTCCACTAGCGCTGTTAAATTTTGTACATCTAATTTCCTGATATTAATTCATAGTTAAGTTAAAGGTATCCGCACTTTTGTTCCTAAGTGTCTGCAGTAACTTCCACTCAACCAGGTGTGTCAGAAGAGCTGAGGTTGTTCTTGGAGTCGAGGTGCAGAACAGAGAACCCAAATTACCAAGCGTCTCCTTCAGGAGTAACACTACACTTCCTTTCTGTGAAATACCTTTATACGCAAATGTTTTGTCTTACATTTCTACTTTAAACTGAATTGGTTGTTATACAGGGTTAGGGTTTACATGTACTTTAAACCAGATCCACCCACCAGCATTCAGAAAAATTCTTATTTATGACCTCATACACAGAAAATGTCTACTCCCTTTGAAGTTTAGCCTCATAAATCTCAAAATTTTTATGGAGGAAATTCGACCTAACCCTTAAGGTTTATTATTAATTGTAAATAACCTAACAGAGCTATTGGTTTTCTGTAAAGGTTATACACTGTAGATACATGGATGCTCTTTATTTTAGAACCTTACAAATATGGTATTCTAAAGGCTAATTATTATTTTTTTGTACTCTTGTAAAGTATTTACAGTGCTATTTGATCACTATGACTTAAAGTATACAAGCTGTTTTGCATTTTATGTATATTGAAATCCAATAGGTGTTTCAGGCAGGCATAAAAGTGTACGCGTGTAACTACAATTCCTTCTAGATTTACCGACAGCTATATAGTGTGAAGGGCGACCTAATTGAATAGAAAGTGGATAGACCCTTGCGTCACATAATTGTTGGAAAATCGAAAGATTGCACAGCTGCTGTAGCCAGCTTAAAGTAATAGTGCATGTATGACATAAATATACTCTGAACCTCCCTCTTCTCTTCTAAATCATGTTCCTGCATTATAATTTTTTTTATTTGTTACCTTGTTCCTGTAATAAGCAGCCATTTTATTACTCTCTGTGATGTCATCACCAGACTATTAAAATTCTTACACAGGAAGCTCAGTTCCAATTAATGTACACACACCCCCAGAACTACATCTCCCAAGAGGCTTCTCTCTACACACAGCAGCAGCATTGCTTTTCTGGAAACAAAATCAATAAATGCATGCTGGGGGGACAGATAGGTGCAGGGATAGATGAAGTTCTGTAGTCCATTTGACAGGGCTGACAACACTGCTTGGCGTTTCAGAACGGCAAGACCAGGTGTTGTAAACTCAGGAAATTAGGAGCACGCTGGATTTCTGGTAGATTAGCAGATAGAAGTTTTTCATTCTTGCAGTTCTTTTAAAAGAATAAGGGTTCATGTACACTGCTGCTCCTAAATGGACATTTTTGGGGCTTTGGGCATTTTTTGCCTGAGCCCCTGAACTCCCCTCAATAAAAGCCTATGTGTCTATGCACACATAGGCTTCATGTAGACTAGCAGCTCCTAAACTTAAAGGGTAAGTTCACCATTACAGAAAAATCTGTTAAGTCAACTTACACAGGACCCCCTCCTCACCCTCACCCCCCCAGTTTTGCTGACCTGGATTGCGGCGATCTCCCATTCTGAGCTTCTAAACTCAACTCTTAAAAGCCTATGTGGACACATAGGCTTTTAGCAGAGTTTAGGAGTTGCTGGCCGCTGATGACGTCAGAATGTGCTGATGAAACGCGTGTCACTTCCGCCCTTTGCTGGAACGTAGCTGGAGCGCTACAGCGTCCCTGCTTCCTGAATTGTTTGTACAGCTGTATGCAATGGATTTTAATCGTTTTAAATAAATGATTGTGATGTACTTCACTTTGGAAGCTTGTTTCCTTTCCACATTACCCCACTGATGTTTGAAGTGGTGACGGCACGATCCGAGTTATCACCTTTATAACAATTTTCACTACCTCTGTTATTGTATGGACATTCCTGACAGATATCCATACCATATATTGGTCTTTTTGTTGTTTTGATTGCACATTTGCACCTTATTGGACTTTTTTGGTTCATTCATGCACATTGCACCGTGCTTATGAATTTATGGTTTATGATATCAATTTATGGTTCATGTTTAATATGATAACAGTTTATGGTTAGCCACTTGCTTACTGGGCACATATACCCCCTTCCTGCCCATGAGAAATTTCAGCTTTCGTCACTGCGTCGCTTTAACTGACAATTGTGCGGTCGTGCGGCGTGGCTCCCAAACAAAATTGACATCCTTTTTTTCCCACAAATAGAGCTTTCTTTTGGTGGTATTTGATCATCTCTGTGTTTTTTCTTTTTTGCGCTATTTACAAAAAAAGAGCAAAAATTTTGAAAAAAACACAATATTTTTTACTTTTTGCTATAATAAATATCCCTTTTTTTAAAAAAAAATATAAAAAAAAAATTCTCAGTTTAGGCCGATACGCATTCTTCTACATATTTTTGGTAAAAAAAATCACAGTAAGCGTATAGTGATTGGTTTGCGCAAAAGTTATAGCGCCTACAAAATAGGGGACAGAATTATGATTTTTTTTATTTTATTTTTTTACTAGTAATGGCGGCGATCTGTGATTTTTATTGGGAGTGTGACATTGCGGTGGATACATCGGACACTTTTGACACATTTTTGGGACCATTCACATTTATACAGCGATCAGTGCTATAAATATGCACTGATTACTGTATAAATGTGACTGTCAGGGAAGGGGTTAACACTAGGGGGCGAGGAAGGGGTTAAATGTGTGTCCTAGGAGTGACTCTAACTGTGGGGGGAGAGGGACTGACTGGGGGAGGTGACCGATCTGTGTCCCTCTGTACAAGGGACACAGCATCGGTCTCCTCTCCCTGACAGGACATGGATCAGTGTATTTACACACACAGATCCACGCTTTTGGCTGTGTAACGGCCGATCGCGGGTACCTGGCGGACATCGCGGCCACCATGTACGCGCATCGGCACCTCAGTGATGTGGCGGGCACGCGTGGGCGCCGCCGGCGGCACTCGCCATCCCCCCAGTGGCCGGAGGAGCCGAGGACGTCAATAGACATCCTCCCGGCATTGTAGAGCCACCTTGTGGCCGTCTTTTTATAATGGCCCGGGCTCCAAGTGGTTAATATTATAGCACTTTATATTATCGAGAGCGCGGTTTAAATTAATTCATACATTTTTTTCTTCACCTTAGGAGCTGCTGCGTTTGGGTGAGCCTCAACCTCCCTCTCCTGAACACGGAAGAATCACGTTCAGGATAGGAAAGTTTTAACTGCCAGCTACGAGAAAACACAAAATGTGGCAAAATCGCGACAAAAACGTCATGTGTACATAAAGCCTAACAGTGGTGAAGGAATAAAGGCCGCTGCATCAGTATGAGGAAAAATAGCCTTGTGCCAGGGTGTCATTGGAAAGAAAAAATGCTGCTGTATCAATGTCAGTAGGAGCAAAAAATTTGTGTAATGATGTGCTCTATACTGACTGTAATCCACAATGATTCACAACACACCTAAAATAGGAGTATTCAGCAGTGAGTAATGACAGGATCAACAGTGACACACTCAGAGGAATTCACAAAGTGTGTCGTATACACTCTTTCAAATTCTGTTGGGGTGCAGCACTGAAAGTATTTTTGCTTGCTCCCAATTCATGTACATGTCACAGATGCGTTAGATACCTTCAGCTGCCATTGTGCTCTTGCTAGGCGTGCAATGCATCCCTGTGCCTATTGAGCATTCCAATTTGCAAATGTGTTCAACTAAAACCTCTGTTTTAATATGACCTGTTGGAAAGGGCTAATCTGGTTTTGTTGCAGGCTAGCTGGTAAGTGTGCTGGGAACATTTCTGGTGTTTGTAAGGTACATGAATCTGTCTGTGTTTGCACTAAGGAAGGGAACTCCACTGCTTTCTCAGTGCACTCACTCATGCCCTTACTCCCCAGCTGCTGGGCCTGTCACACTGTCAGTCCAATAGCAACTTTCAAATCCACCCACTGCCATGCATTGTCAATCAAAAGTAAAGCTGATCTGATGTGGAACTAGTCTCTCAGTTTCCCATCAGGCTCCTCCCACACAGTGACAAGTAATTTCCCAAATATGAGCATTGCCCAAATTTGGGTAATGACATCATCTATATCCCTGTTTAAAGTTGGCTTTCAGCCAGGGAATCTCCCGGTGGACAGCTGAATGAGTTGCAAGATAGAGAACTGTGCAGGAGGCTGTAACTTACAGTGCATCCAGGAAAGTATACACTGCTCTTTACTTTTTCCACATTTTGTTATGTTACAGCCTTATTCCAAAATGGATTCAATTAATTGTGTTCCTCAAATTGTGAACAAGCTGTTCGGGGATACCACTAACATTGAAAAGCAACGCGGCAGGTGGTAGGAGACACCGTCACGCCCCCCGTTTGCGCTAGTGTAAGTGTATGTCCTACAAGGATGAATTTAATTTAATAAATCAGTTTAAAACGGGATTACGCTATGGAGTTTTCTTTTTATCCATGTGAATGAGCTCATTAGCATTTGACCCATCCTCCCGGCTGCAGCAGGACCTGTGATTAACTACCCAGGGAGAGTCTTGAAACCAAGATCTGGTGTTCTGTGCCTGTTACCCAGCACACGAACGTGTACATATTCGCCAGCACACCATGGATCGACAACTTCCGTCCAAAGGTTTCTTTAATGAAAGTGTCAGAGAAACACATTGTGAAGAGGCATACTTCCATTTGAAGGCTAGATGGCAGCAAAGTTGACAGTGAAACACTTACGCACCACATGACTTCCTGGCTGCCTATAAAAGCTCAGCAAGTGCTCAGAGGAATTGCTGGTTTGTTTTCAGCTTCCTGTTTCTTGTGACTTGTTCCTGTGTTTGATTACCTGCTGTGACCCGGATTTCCTCTGACTCTGCTGATCTTCTCCTGCACCTGACCTCGGCTTGTATTACGGACTCCACTTGTCTCCTGTGTTTGACCCTCAGCCTGGGACCTGGACTTTGCCTCTTGTCTCCTTGCCTTGACCTTTTGCCTGTGACCTGGACTTGCCTTGTGTGTTCCCTACACAGTACCTCCGACTGTGTTTGGAATATCTTACCTGCCTGTGCTTGACCCTCAGCCTGGTTTTGGACTGTCTGATCAGTTCTTCCAGCAAGCCATGCACCTGCCAGTTTGACACAGCTGCTCGACCACTTGAAAGACCCTGATACAAGTCTACTTGCACCTGCTGGGTAGCCTGTGCCTGTGCCTCTTAGTGCCATTCCTCCCCTGTCTCACCTCCAGGGGTCGAAGTGCGCTTAGTCGCAAGGGTGACCCACTCTCGGCATCTCGGCCTCGGTAAGGTCTGCCGGTGATAGTACAAACCAGCCATGTCTGAGGCCGACAGAGCACGTTCCCCTCTCAAAATCCTGTGCCAACAAGTCTCCGCACTCACAGATGCAGTTCAAAAATTGCAGGAAGGCTACACCCAAATAGACAATCGTCTCCAGCAACTTTCGGGACCTTCTGCGTCAGCAGCTGCACCTTCGGCACCCAGCAGTGGGGCTCCTCCTTCTCAAACCGCTTCAGGTTCCATCGTGATCATGGCCTCTCCTGAGCCCAGGGTACCTACTCCAGAGCAATTTGCTGGCAACCGCAAAAAATACAGGGCCTTCAAAAATGCCTGCTCTCTTTATCTTGCTCTCCAGCCCAGGACTTTTTCCTTGGAGATAGTCAAAGTAGTGTTCATCATCTCCCTCCTGGCTGATGAACCACAAGCCTGGGCCCACAGTTTGATGGAACAGAGGAGTCCTATCCTGAACACAGTTGACACTTTCTTTGAGAGTATGGCGCAGCTGTATGATGATCCACAGCGCATGGCCACAGCTGAGGCCACCCTGCATAACCTGTCTCAGGGTCGGAGGCCAGTTGAGGACTACACTGCTGAGTTCCAGAAGTGGTCGGCTTACACCGTCTGGAACGAGGCCGCTCTCAAGTACCAATTCTGCCAGCGGTTGTCAGAAGCTCTTAAGGATGAGCTGGCCAGAATTGAGACCCCTACTACCCTAGAGAACTTGATCCAAGCAGCCACTAAACTGGATCGACGCATGCGTGAACGGCATGCAGAACGCTTCCAGACTCCCCGACCCAGTTGGATGCTCCCCAAGCCAACTCCCATCCATCCGCCCTTCCCCACTCCTCCAGTTTCCTCCATCCCGGAGCACGAGCCGATGCAATTGGGACTTGTCCGTGCCCTTCTTACTCCAGAAGAGAGAATGCGTAGGCGACAAGCCAATCTTTGCCTTTACTGTGGCTGTTCGGGCCACTTCCTTCGCACCTGCCCAGTGAGACCTAGTAAGTTCTATCCTCAATTTGTCTCCCTGCAGCTAGTGGGAAAGGAAACCCGCCTACCGGCTATAGTTGACTCAGGAGCGTGTAGCTGCTTTCTGGACTCCTCACTGGCTAACGACCTGCATATTCCCCTTTTGACCAAGAAACAAAGCCTCCAGGTACACCTGGCCGATGGGTCTCTTCCCCGCTCCGGACTTATTACCCAGGAAACCAGACCCATCCTCACCACCACAGACTCTGGTCACCAGGAGTTCCTACGCTTCGATTTAATTCCCTCTCCTATGTTCCCCATCATCCTAGGCCTTCCCTGGTTGCAAGCACATGAACCCCAAATAAACTGGAATAAGAAGGAGGTCACCTTCTCCTCCCAATATTGCTCCCAGCACTGTCTGTCTCCAGCTCCAGCCTCTTGCCTGGCTGTGACACCTGCATCTGACAACCTCCAGCATGTACCTCCAGTATATCTCGAGTTTAAGGACGTGTTCGACAAACAAGGGGCTGACCGTCTACCACCTCACAGGCCTTATGACTGCCCCGTTGACCTCTTACCCGGCTCCGAAATCCTGTTTGGCAGAATCTTCCCGCTATCCGAAAATTAGCTAAAAGCTCTCAAAATTTATATAGATGAAAACCTGGAAAAAGGTTTCATTCGTCCTTCCTCCTCAACGCCCGGAGCCGGTATTTTCTTTGTGGAAAAAAAAGATAGTTTCCTGAGGCCCTGCATTGACTACAAGGAACTAAATAAAGTGACTATAAAAAAACGGTACCCGCTTCCACTAATCCCAGAATTATTCCAACGCTTCCGAGCCGCCAGAATCTTTTCCAAATTGGATCTCCGTGGGGCCTACAATCGTATCCGGATTTGGGCCGGCGACGAATGGAAGACCGCTTTCAGGTCCAGGTTTGGGCATTACGAGTACCTGGTAATGCCATTCGGACTCTGCAATGCCCCGGCCACCTTTCAACACCTGGTGAATGATATTTTCCGTGAATACCTGGATGACTTTCTAGTGGTCTACCTTGACGACATCCTCATATTCTCTGCCACCGTCGAGCTTCATCAAACACACGTCAAAAAGGTCTTGCCAACCCTCAGGAGACACAAACTATACCTCAAAGCAGAGAAGTGTGAGTTTGAAAAGACAGTTGTACGGTTCTTAGGATTCATTATCTCTACTGATAGGGTCGCAATGGACCCTCAGAAAATCAAAGCAATGCAGGAGTGGCCGGCTCCTGTGGACAAAAAGGGGGTACAGCGATTCATTGGATTCGCAAACTTCTATCGGAGGTTTATTGCAGGCTTCTCATCCATTGTGGCTCCCATCACTCAACTGACACGTCAGCATAATCGCTTCCAGTGGTCCCCGGAAGCCCAGGAGGCTTTCATCACACTAAAATCTCTATTCACTTTTGCACCAATATTACAGCATCCAGACCCAGCTCTGCCCTTTGTACTGGAAGTGGATGCATCCATAACAGCCACTTGGGCCATCCTCTCTCGTCGACAGGGCCCCAAGGCTCTTCTGCACCCTGTAGCCTTCGCATCTCGGAAGTTAAGTTCACCAGAGGAGAACTATGATGTAGGTGACAGAGAGTTGTTGGCCATCAAATTCGCCCTGGAGGAGTGGAGGTATCTACTGGAAGGTGCTGTCCATCCTGTTATGATCCTCACCGATCATAAGAATCTAGAGTACCTCAGAACAGCCAAACGCCTAAGACCCAGACAGGTCCATGGGCTCTCTTTTTCTCTAGATTCAACTTTCACATATTTTACAGACCATGCTCAAAAAATGGAAAGGCACTCTCTCGAATGTTCCTTGAAACCCCTCAGTCAGCCGAACCGAGTACTATTCTGTCTCCACAAAATTTTCTTTTAATTACTCAAACTGACCTAATACCATCAAAGCGGCATCCAGTCACTGTTCCAGTTTGGAAGTACCTTCCTTGGAGAAACATGATGACCTACTCTGGGCCCAGGGGAAAATCTTTGTCCCGCCAGAGGTAAGACCCCTGACGTTGAGAACCTTTCATGACCACAAGTTGGCAGGTCACTTCGGGATTCAAAAGACCATGGAACTACTCTCTTGTTCTGCTTGGTGGCCAGGTTGGTGAAAGGATTGTAAAGAATATATTGCTTCCTGTGTTCCATGCCAGCGCAGTAAAGGATCTAATTCTAAGTCCTGGGGTCTACTAAAACCCTTATCCATTCCAGAACGGCCATGGGCAGAAGTCTCCATGGACTTCATAGTGGACCTGCCTCCCTCGGGGGGGTTCACCACCATCTTAGTCGTCATTGATCGTCTCTCCAAGATGGCGCATTTCCTACCCATGGTGGGTACTCCTTCCGCTGCAGACACAGCTAACATTTTCTTCAAGGAAGTAATAAGGCTTCATGGTGTACCTGTGAGCATCGCCTTCGATAGAGGCGTTCAGTTTACCTCGAAGTTTTGGAGAGAACTCTGCAAATCTTTGGAAATAAAAATCTGTCTCTCCTCTGCCTACCATCCCCAGAGCAACGGGCAGACGGAAAGAACAAACCAAACCTTGGAGCAGTATCTCCGCTGTTTTTGTTCTGGCTCCCAAGATGACTGGTCCACTCTCCTGCCTTACGGTGAGTTTGGGTACAATAACTCAATCCATTCAGCCACCAATCAAACACCTTTTTGGGCGAATTTTGGCTTCCACCCTTCCTTTCTTCCAAACTCCTTTCCTGAGCTGTCTGTCCCTGCCGTACAGGGTAACCTCCATTCAGCAGAACTTTCAAAAAATCCAGGAAGCCATGCAAAAAGCACAGGAGGACTACAAAAGGTTCTACGACAAGGGTAGAAAGGAGAATCCAGCCTTCAAGGTGGGCGAAGAAGTGTGGTTATTAACCACTAACCTCAGGCTACCTCTTCCCTCACGGAAACTGGGCCCAAAATTCATAGGCCCCTTCAAAATCAAGAGAATGATTAATCCTGTGGCCTTTGAACTAGTTTTACCCAGGTCCTATAGAATACACAGTGTTCCATGCATTGCTACTCAAATCTGTTGTTCCTAGCTCCTTTCCTGACAGAGAAGAACCTCCGCCTCCACCTCTCCTGGTGGACGGAGAGAACGAGTTTGAGGTGGAGAATATTTTGAGTTGCAGGAAGAGGAGTAGACAACTCCAGTATTTGGTCAGTTGGAAAGGGTATCCCCCTGAGGACAATTCCTAGGAATCCTCCCGGAACTTTCATGCTCCACGTTTGATCCAGGCATTCCACCGAGAGCACCAGGAGTTAATGTCCAGTTTGGGCGTCCAGAGGCCGCCCCTCGGGGGGGCACTGTCAGAGAAACACATTGTGAAGAGGCATGTTATACTTCCATTTGAACGCTAGATGGCAGCAAAGTTGACAGTGAAACACTCACGCACCACATGACTTCCTGGCTGCCTATAAAAGCTCAGCAAGTGCTCAGAGGAATTGCTGGTTTGTCTTCAGCTTCCTGTTTCCTGTGACTTGTTCCTGTGTTTGATTACCTGCTGTGACCTGGATTGCCTCTGACTCTGCTGATCTTCTCCTGCACCTGACCTCGGCTTGTATTACGGACTTCACTTGTCTCTTGTGTTTGACCCTCAGCTTGGGACCCGGACTTTGCCTCTTGTCTCCTTGCCTTGACCTTTTGCCTGTGACCTGGACTTGCCTTGTGTGTTCCCTACACAGTACCTCCGGCTGTGTTTGGAATATCTTACCTGCCTGTGCTTGACCCTCAGTCTGGTTTTGGACTGTCTGATCAAGTTCTTCCAGCAAGCCACGCACCTGCCAGTTTGACACAGCTGCTCGACCACTTGAAAGACCCTGATACAAGTCTACTTGCACCTGCTGGGTAGCCTGTGCCAAGGGTGAACCGCTCTCGGCATCTCGGCCTCGGTAAGTACTAGTCTGCCCGTGATAGAAAGAGATCACATCACAAAGAAAAAGTGCAACGGTTCAGAGCCACGCAAGGCCCCTTCGTCAGGCATGTGAAGGGGCCCTGCGTGGCTCCGAAACGCTAAACTTTTTTTCCACAATCAAGTCCTTTCCATGAACTACATCTCTCATAGTCAAGCATGATCTGCCTCAAAGATTTTTATAAACAAACAAAGGAGCTTTTTTGTTGTAAAAAATAGATTACAGCATACCAGTTGACACGGTACAGTACACTACATGCAAAGTAGACACAGTCACATACAGAAATACAACTTGGGTCGAGCAATATATACAACAATTGTACAGTATTTTTGACAACAAGTATAGAGAGTAAGCTCACCAACATGTGTACTACAACCACCCCAGTGACCACAGAGAATTAGGCACCAGGGGATACTAGGTGGAGGTCCAGGGGGCCCACACCTTCTCATATTTCCACTGACAACCCCAATTAATGTATGTGATCCTATATATAGGTAGGGCCGCTTCAATCTGTGCCTCCCAAGAGGAGAGGGACAGAGGGGAAGGGGCGATCCATTTCAGGAGAATCTCCTTCTTTGCATAAAATAAAAGATAGGAGATCAGCAATTTCAAGTGGTGAGAGCGTTGTGCATCCTCGTGAACCCCTAGCAGGGCCAGCTCGGGCAGAGCCGGAAGGGACAATTGTGGCCTCGTATTTATTTCACTAAACACCGCTGACCAATAGGTCGCTATGATGGGGCATTCCCAAAACATATGGAAGAAAGTACCTACTTGTGTTTTACATCTAGGGCATATGGGATCTCTGTCCGGAAATATGCGATGGAGTTTTTGGGGTGTGTAGTAGATTCTATGGAAGAATTTCACCTGAGTTTGTCATTGGATGAAATTATCAGCTTGGAGCCATATTCAAGGCAGTCCTCCCATCCATCCCTCCCTGTCCAGTGGGGGTATGTCCCTATCCCATGCGTCCCACAGGGAGTCGGTGCCCAGGAGTGCACCGTATAGAGTAGAGAGGGGTTTAGTAAGGTCTCCTGGAGCCAGAAGTTCTTCAATACGGTCAGCCTGGAGGAGGGGCTAACGAGGAAACTGGGCCCTAGCAGCATGTTTAGGTTGCAGGTACCGAAACCGCATCCACTGGGGCAGTTGGTATTTGAGCATTAATACGAGAGTGGTATCAACACACCCTGGGGCATAACCTGGTTCAAAGTTGTGATACCATATCTGGCCCACAACACAAGGGGTTAACCAAGCGCACTCTAGATACAGGTAGGTAAATAGACTAATATAGGGACAGAGGAAAAATGGCAAAATGATATAAGGAATGATAGATGTTTGTAGTCCATAACATATAAGTCCATAAGTTTCTACAACATAGCTCATCCGCAGAGAAGGCTGCCAGCTGACAGATAGAAGGAATCTGAAATAGCACAAAGGGAAACACAAAGCAGCGCCTACCGAGCGTAGCAATCAATGTAAATTTATTGGAATTAAAAACAAATGCAAGTTAACACTCACAAACAAATAAATGGGGAAAGCTTATCTGGATAGGAGTACAAATCGTCCGCTCTTCCCAGGAAGGAGGTGCTTTATTTCCGGATGCTGTAGAGAGATGAGGTCTCTAGATGTCCTCAGCGTTGAGCGGAACCATACGTTCACAACGACGGTGACGGGGAACAGCTTCCCTGGAACATAGCAGTGACGATCACTTCCGGGTCATAGGGTCAGCGGGAAGGTGCGCGCGTTCGAAGCATGCGTGCTTCTTCATCAGGCTCTATGGGGGCCATATTCGATGTGGGCTATAAGTAATAGTCAGGAGCTACCTGATAGGCTGCTTACTATCACCATGGAGACCGGAAATGAACTGCGGCCACTAGATGGTATATCCTAGCGCTGACAATAGTCATTAAAAAGTTTATGAAATAGATAAGAAAAATATATAAAAGAGAAGAATATATAAAAAAGAAAGAAGGGGACATATGTAATATAAAAAAGGTGATCCCATATGGACCGACAATCATAAAGAGGACCCAAAAATTCTTAAAAAATGTTTTTATATATATATAATATATATAAAAAATATATATAAAATATATACATATATATAAAAAAATATATATAAAATATGATATCCTAATGGCCAAAAAAAGTGATATCTGAACATTATTACACGATAAAATTATTAAATAAAAAGTTTTTTGTAAAAGATTATACAAAAAACTATATAAAATATATGCAGAGGGATGAAGAGTGTACCACCAAAATACCCATAATAGCTATATAAACTCTCAAGAACATAGACGCATGCACACAGGGTGATATCCCCACATCCTTGCGTAACTACATGGGGTGGCAGTGCATGTATGAAATCTACACGTGCAAGATACATAAACAGACGCACGTATACATATACACACATATACATACACACCTATTCAAGTCGGATCAATAAGGGGAATACGTGTCAAACGAAAACCAAATATAGGTATTAAACTCATAGCATACTGAAGAGATGAAGAATAAAAATAACAGATGGTAACATAAATATAACAGATGGTAACATAAACATATATATGCACATAACGGTACCAATATGTGAAGCCATTATGAACGAATCATGTAAAAGAATATTGATCGTTATAAAAGAATATTAATTTCGATACCCTCATTTAAGCCCCCAGGTGAAAGGGTATCGAGGGTATAAATCCAATAATTTTCACGCTCACATAATTTCTTATAGCGCTCAGCTTGGGGAAGATGTTTAGAGATGGCTTCTATAACCCAAACACGTAAACCCACAGATGATTGTTGATGGAACTCTTTAAAATGTCTTGCTACACTATATTTATCAAGACCTTTCTCAACAAAATTACGGTGTTCTCCAAACCTTTTTCGGAGGGTGCGAATAGTGCGGCCTACATAAAATAGGCCACAAGGACACGTCAGGCAATACACCACATACTCAGAAGAGCATGTATAGAAATCGGGTATGGTGTATTGCTTGCCTTTACACGTAAACTCTTTCTGTCTATGAGTGACATGTTTACACGTGAGGCACAATGCCTTCCTGCATTGATACATACCCTTCAGATTGAAGAATGTCAAGGAAGCGCTAGCAGACGGCCCTGGGGGTTTGATTTTACTAGGGGCTATCTGGGCCTTGATGTTTTTGGCCTTTCTATAGCTTACTATGGGACGGTCTGTAAGTGTAGATTTTAAATGAGGGTCCTCCCTCAATATGGACCAGTGTTTAGCCAAAATCCGTTCCATCTTCCTGAATTGACTATGAAATTGGGTTACGAAACGGACTGGTTGGATACTGTCTTCTGTACTCATAACTCTATTCTTCTTCGCGTCAGCATTGAGATAATGTAGATAGGCTCCCTCCACTAACTCATCTGGGTAGCCCTTCTCCAAAAATTTAGTTTTTAGCATCGAGCCATGGGAGATATAACCCTGTGACCGGGTACAATTGTGTCTCAGTCTACAGAATTGGCTCTTGGGTATATTCTTCACCCATCGAGGGTGATGACAACTATCATAATGTAGAAAGGAATTGCCGGCAGTGGGCTTGGTATAATTCTGTGCACAGATCACATGGTCATCATGGAAGAGCTCAAGATCCAAGTGACAAATGAGAACACTCTGGCCTTCTTGGATCTTGAGCTCTTCCATGATGACCATTCTGTAGACTGAGACACAATTGTACCCGGTCACAGGATTATATCTCCCATGGCTCGATGCTAAAAACTAAATTTTTGGAGAAGGGCTACCCAGATGAGTTAGTGGAGGGAGCCTATCTACATTATCTCAATGCTGACGCGAAGAAGAATAGAGTTATGAGTACAGAAGACAGTATCCAACCAGTCCGTTTCGTAACCCAATTTCATAGTCAATTCAAGAAGATGGAACGGATTTTGGCTAAACACTGGTCCATATTGAGGGAGGACCCTCATTTAAAATCTACACTTACAGACCGTCCCATAGTAAGCTATAGAAAGGCCAAAAACATCAAGGCCCAGATAGCCCCTAGTAAAATCAAACCCCCAGGGCCGTCTGCTAGCGCTTCCTTGACATTCTTCAATCTGAAGGGTATGTATCAATGCAGGAAGGCATTGTGCCTCACGTGTAAACATGTCACTCATAGACAGAAAGAGTTTACGTGTAAAGGCAAGCAATACACCATACCCGATTTCTATACATGCTCTTCTGAGTATGTGGTGTATTGCCTGACGTGTCCTTGTGGCCTATTTTATGTAGGCCACACTATTCGCACCCTCCGAAAAAGGTTTGGAGAACACCGTAATTTTGTTGAGAAAGGTCTTGATAAATATAGTGTAGCAAGACATTTTAAAGAGTTCCATCAACAATCATCTGTGGGTTTACGTGTTTGGGTTATAGAAGCCATCTCTAAACATCTTCCCCAAGCTGAGCGCTATAAGAAATTATGTGAGCGTGAAAATTATTGGATTTATACCCTCGATACCCTTTCACCTGGGGGCTTAAATGAGGGTATCGAAATTAATATTCTTTTATAACGATCAATATTCTTTTACATGATTCGTTCATAATGGCTTCACATATTGGTACCGTTATGTGCATATATATGTTTATGTTACCATCTGTTATATTTATGTTACCATCTGTTATTTTTATTCTTCATCTCTTCAGTATGTTATGAGTTTAATACCTATATTTGATTTTCGTTTGACACGTATTCCCCTTATTGATCCGACTTGAATAGGTGTGTATGTATATGTGTGTATATGTATACGTGCGTCTGTTTATGTATCTTGCACGTGTAGATTTCATACATGCACTGCCACCCCATGTAGTTACGCAAGGATGTGGGGATATCACCCTGTGTGCATGCGTCTATGTTCTTGAGAGTTTATATAGCTATTATGGGTATTTTGGTGGTACACTCTTCATCCCTCTGCATATATTTTATATAGTTTTTTGTATAATCTTTTACAAAAAACTTTTTATTTAATAATTTTATCGTGTAATAATGTTCAGATATCACTTTTTTTGGCCATTAGGATATCATATTTTATATATATTTTTTTATATATATGTATATATTTTATATATATTTTTTATATATATTATATATATAAAAACATTTTTTAAGAATTTTTGGGTCCTCTTTATGATTGTCGGTCCATATGGGATCACCTTTTTTATATTACATATGTCCCCTTCTTTCTTTTTTATATATTCTTCTCTTTTATATATTTTTCTTATCTATTTCATAAACTTTTTAATGACTATTGTCAGCGCTAGGATATACCATCTAGTGGCCGCAGTTCATTTCCGGTCTCCATGGTGATAGTAGGCAGCCTATCAGGTAGCTCCTGACTATTACTTATAGCCCACATCGAATATGGCCCCCATAGAGCCTGATGAAGAAGCACGCATGCTTCGAACGCGCGCACCTTCCCGCTGACCCTATGACCCGGAAGTGATCGTCACTGCTATGTTCCAGGGAAGCTGTTCCCCGTCACCGTCGTTGTGAACGTATGGTTCCGCTCAACGCTGAGGACATCTAGAGACCTCATCTCTCTACAGCATCCGGAAATAAAGCACCTCCTTCCTGGGAAGAGCGGACGATTTGTACTCCTATCCAGATAAGCTTTCCCCATTTATTTGTTTGTGAGTGTTAACTTGCATTTGTTTTTAATTCCAATAAATTTACATTGATTGCTACGCTCAGTAGGCGCTGCTTTGTGTTTCCCTTCATATCTGGCCCACACCTGAGGGTCTGGGATGGTACGGAAATGCGGCAGGATGGGGTTCCCCCACAGTGGATTTGCTGGCGACCATTGATCTGGTCGCAAATAACGCCGCCTAGCAGCTATCCATACCCTCCACGTCGCCCGCGTAGGCCCTGGGGTCTCTGTGTATGCCCCTGGGCCCCTATAGGTAAAGTTACGGAGGTCAGCCAGCGAGCCAAGGCAGCTTGCCTCCAGACAGACTGCAGCGGTGAACCTGGAGCCCTGGAACCACCATTGAACCGTCACCAGCATTGCGGCCCAGTATTACATTTCAAAATTAGGGAGGGCTAAGCACCCCCTGCGAGCAGGCAATCACAGGGTGGAGCGTGCCAACCTGGGGACCGCTCCATTCCAAATAAAGGAGCCCACACATTTATCAATTTCCTTGAAAAACAGACAGGGACCCACACAGGACAGTTCCTAAAGAGGTAGTTAAATTTAGGTAGCAACATTTTAAGGAGATTGATACGTCCCAGGAGGTTGAGAGGCAGGTCCGCCCATGTGGCACATTTTGTGCGCAGGGTAGCCATGACAGGTAACAGATTATTTTCTACATAAGTTAGAGGGATTTTTGGTAACCAATACCCCAAGATATCGGAACTCCTATACCCATCGTAGGGGAAAGGGGGCGGCCCCCCGAGCCGCACCCTCATCTATGGGGAATATCACTGATTTAGCCCAGTTAATCTTGATGCTGGAAAAACCACCAAAATCATCGAAAATTCGTAGGGCGGCCATGAGCGAGGGACCCGCGTCATTCAGGTACAGAAACGCGTC
Organism: Rana muscosa; assembly: GCA_029206835.1. NCBI lineage: Eukaryota > Metazoa > Chordata > Amphibia > Anura > Ranidae > Rana > Rana muscosa. The sequence continues at coordinate 194,592,966 of CM055122.1, forward strand.
GTCAGCGTACAGGGACAGCCGCTCTTTCATCTTACCCATCCGCAGGCCCAGGACATCTGGAGCACTCCTGATCAAAATTGCCAGGGGCTCCAGAGCCAGAGCGAACAGACTGGGGGAGTGCAGGCATCCCTGTCGCGTACCGCAAAATAGGTTAAATGGTTCCGCAAAATAGGTTAAATGGTTCCGATAGCCAATTGTTCGTGCGGACCCGTGCTCTAGGTGCATGATAGAGTATCCAAATCCCACTCAAAGATTTTTCTAGTCCTTCATGTCCCACAAGCTCCCCTAGTGTGTGGAGATGGAACGGCACTGGCTGTATCAACGTAGGAGTCCTGTGTGAGCATATAGAGCAGCTGCACCAGGGTACAGCGTTTGTTGCTTTCTACCAGGGACATGCGGTGAGGTCAGTGGCTGGTGAGGTATTGGCTATTATTAGAGCCAGATACACACAGGATACATACGCCCCGAACGTTAGAGCGAGAGCAATAATTCTAGCACTAGACCTCCTCTCTAACTCTGTAAATTTTCCAGCGTTGGCTATGGAGATTTTTAAGTACTAAAGTTTCGCGCCATTCCACAAGTGTGCCCAATTTTAAAGCTTGACATGTTAGGTATATATTTATTCGGCGTAACATCATATTTCAGATTTTACAAAAAAATTGGGCTAACTTTAGTGTTTTTTTTTTTTCATGAAATAGTTTCTTTCTAAATAAAATGCCTTTGAAAAATTGCTTTGCTTTTTTGACATAAAAAGTTGCAACAACCACCATTTTATTCTCTAGGGTGTCTGCAAAAAACACCAAAATATATACATATATATATATATATATATATATATATATATATATATATATATATGTAGCGGCCTCCTCTCTCTCCTCTCTTTATCAGCTCGTCTGTCTCTTGTCTAGGGGTACCTTAGAGGAGAGAGTGCGGGGTCACCACGCCAAGCCTTCACCGCAGATGTTTGTGTGGTGTAAGCAAAGTTCTTATGTTACCTTCGGGTCGGTGTTCTGCACCTGGAGCCTCCAAAGAGAGTTACCTTGAACAATGTCTGTCAGGAAATGAGCCCCACACCATTAAAGTCCAACACTCCTTTATTCTTCTCAATGCACAAGTGAACACAATCAGTTGGACTCCCTTAGAGAACAGAACAGACAAGGAGGTGTGGATGCGAGTAGGCCCAGACACAATGAACTCTCCACTTTCCTTCCTAAAAGTGGGTTGCGGTCTCCGAACGAGGGGGTATTTCCTTCCAGGTGGTCTCCGATGAGAGGCCCACCTGTCACTGGCAATATGCTGCACCAGGTCTTCAAGCAAGTATCTCCCACCGGTCCATTACGCCTTCCGGATTCGGGTACCCACTCCCGGGGTTCCCTAGGATCTCCTTCCCTCGCGGAACTCAGTGGTGGGCACTGAGCTCCAGACCTCCATCCGAGTACCTCACCCCAGGCTAAAGGTGCCTGGGATGGAACACGACCTCCAAACGTCCTCTAGGCCTAGGCCGCCTAGGGGACCGACACGAACCACCACCCACAGGCTGAAGGTGCCTGGGACTCGACCCCGTGACAAAGATGGCTGGCCCCCTATACCCTCTCCCAGCAAGCATGGCGGGTTCCCCGCCCCACCATACCGCTGCCGAGGGAGGACAAAAAGGGAGCACAGCACACAGCAATGGTTCAACCCCAGCCCACGGTGACAGCGCCACCCGTGTGGCTGCAATGAACTGCACATCACTGGTGTCTCTGCCAGTTTTAACACATGGAAAAGTGTATACCCACTACACATATATATATATATATATATATATATATATAAAATATGTTTTGGGGTTCTGAGTAATTTTCTAGCAAAAAAATGATGATTTTCACATGTAGGAGAGAAGTATCAGAAATGGCCTGGGTGGCAAGGGGTTAATTACCATAGGTAAGTAATATAGAAATAATTATTATATATTGTTTTTAAGGTAATTTACTATATTTTCTAAAACTGTACTCAAGCAGGTGGCTTAAGGGGCAAATACTGAAGTTTGAAGTTATAACTTCCTACAAGTAATTTCACAGTAAATAGATAAATAATAAATTATTATGTTATAACATATAGCATATAAATATATGATTTAGCTTGATTAAAACAGTACCTTTTCAACAGCAACAGATTCTCATTCTCCCTCTTAACTGTGTGAGAAAAACATGGGATTGTGGGTAAATCTTATACCCATAAACCCATGTTTTTTCCTTTTAGTTAAATCCGAGTTCCGCCCATGTTTTAGTTTATTAAAAGTCAGCAGCTACAAAAAGCATAGCTGCTGACTTTTAACAAACCAACACTTACCTGCCCCACGGTCCAGCGATGCAGCCACCCGGGGGCTCGCTCCTCTCCCCCTCCTCTCCTCGGCGCCGTCATCGTAACTGGGGGCACCTGGCCGTGACAGTTTACGGCTTCATGGCCGGGCGCGCACTGCGCATGCTCGAGTTGCGCTGCGCTCTCCTATTGGCCAACTGATCTTCTGGGACCTGATTTGTGTCCCAGAAGATCGCTGGCAGGGAAGGGCCGCCTAGGGCGAGAGGAGGAGTCGCCCAGGCGGTCCAAAAAAGGAAGCAGGAAGTGGGACAGGAAGTCCCACTAAAAATAAGTTAAACCCCCCCCCCAAAAAAAATTACATGCCAAATGTGGCATGTCAGGGGGCGAGGAGTGCTTAAAACAGAAGTTCTACTTTTGGGTGGAAGGAAGCATTTGTCTTTTAGACACATGCGCCTTCTATGACACTGCAGTGGGAGGTGTGCTTCCACTGCAGCATTTTTATGGGACAGCTTGGGCCAATGGTACTTAACTATTAACAATGGTACTTAACTACTTAACAAGCTGCCCATTGACAAGAAGTCTGCTGCAAATAGAGTGTGCCAGCTTGTATTTAAACTGTCCGCTCTGTATGTAGCTTCTGACAGGCTGCGCAAGGAGCCCCGTATTTACGGAACCATAGGTCGCAGGAGCCCCAAATTTTGCCCAGTGGTGGGGTAGGACATCAGCTACCTACTTACTTTTTTGTGTTTATGGCAGGTAAGTCTCTGCCTTACCTGCCTCCCCTGACTGCATGTCCCTGCTTCCTACAGGCCAGCTAAGCACCCGGCTGAACATAAAAGACAGCCTCCCAGCACAGGCAATCTCTGCTCTAAATACTGGTGTACCTCTTTACGTCTGTTTAGAGTCAGTCTTTATTACCACCAGTTTTCTAATTTGAGAACTGGTGGCAACTCTCTTAAGAATTTGCCACTGCCAAAGCGTCAGATTCTTAAACAGGCGGTAATAAGAACTACCTGAATTTGACGCACTTACTGGTAATGTTACCGACATTGGCGCAAATGCTTGCCTAAATTATGCGCATGTAGAGGGGCCTAATCAGTGTATCTGAATATTGAGAGGAATCACCACACAGAGTTATTTGAACACTGTTTTAATGTTATAAAATTGGAATAGGCATACACAAGGCAGTTATAGCAATGTTACCATGTATGCTGCAGAACAGACATCATCAAATTGCAGACTGTTGTCCAGACCTGGCCTGAGTGACAGTCCTATCCTGACTGCCACGGCTGTGCCATTCAGCTGCTTGTGTGTCCTCTCTTTCACATGCCACTGCTGTCATCTTCACAGCAGGGCAAAGAACAGATGGAGGGCCGGAGCAGCCCAATTTTTTAAGTTAACAAGCAGTGATAGGTTGCTAAGACGCAGGGTAGTCCTAGAAACCAATCACCCACTGGTATCAGGAACGCAGAGCGCGTTCCTGTGTGATTCATGTGGGCTTGGTGTGAACTGGCACTTACTCTATCCAAAAATAGAAAAAATAAGTTTTGCCTTTAGTTACATTTTAATGAGAGATATTGCTTGTGCCAGTGCAGAGGGTTCTGTTAGGAAGATAAAGAGCTTTGTGCCAACAGAGACTCTGCAGGAGTCAGATTTTGAGTCCCTTACACTTGCAGGATTCACACCTTGAGTTTATTTCACCTAATACATGTAGCGGGGTCCTCAATTTAGTGGGATACACCTGGGGGTAGTGTGACCCAAGTGTGTAATTGTGTTAGGGTTCAGACCCCTTTTTGTTATTCGTGGAGGATTGGGTGGTGTAATATTCTCCTTGACCAGTGGGTGTCAGTGTACCTACTGACTCAGGGTAGAATCACTACCGGAGTGCTACCCTTCTTTGTCCCTTCCTGGAGATGGTGCGGCCGGGGCAGGGAACCCGCCGTGGTATCGACGGGAGGAGATAAAAGGGGGAGACGCCCTCGCCACGAGGTCTTTTTTTCGGGGGATCATCTCTTCACGCACCCAGGCACCTTCAGCCTGGGTGCGGGCGGTTCAAGGTTCCGGCCTAGGCGCCCTAGGCCTGGCCGGAATGAAGCTGGGATTCCATCCCAGGCACCTTCAGCCTGGGATGAGGTACTATTGAGGAGGCCTGGGACCCAGTGACTCCGACTGGGTCCCGCGAGGGTGAAGTTGCTCCAGGGCGCCCCTTGCGAGGGGACCCACATCTGAGGTGAGGAGGCTGGGGAGGTCACCCGTTCGAAGACCCGGTGCAGTGTCAACCCGGTGACGGATGGGCCTTCGGTAACTCTCTTGGAGGACATCTTCCCCTGATAGAGGCCGCAACGCATCGGAGGTATTCATGTCAAGACTCCTACAACCCTTGGTCCTAGCATAGGGGGTGTAGGGACCCAGATCAGTATAGTGCCTCGACCTGCTCATCTCACCGTATCATGCCATCGCATTGCCTGTTTGTGGAGATACGAAATAAACCAACAGTTGGACTGTGATCGGTGTATGGACTCTGTTAATGGGAGCAAAGGGTGGTTCGGTGGTTTCTGCACGACAGACTCGGTACATGCTCAGGACACACCGGCCCGAGGAAACATCAGGTATTGGCCTTCACCTCGCCCGCCGTTGTGGGGAGGACATGGGCCGTAGCACACCTCACCCTGTCGCGTGACATACCCCTAGCTAAAGAGGACGGGGGTGAGGGGGTGGCTACATACATTTTTGGAACTGTACCCAGGTGCTGGACTACAGAAACATGTTATGCTAGATGTTGTGTTGCTCTATCCACTTCAGTCAGCAGAGGGAGAACCATAGCCTGGAAAGCCTATGGGCATCAATCAGAGAATGGGATTTATGAACGTCACAATAGAGTTCCTATATGACATTGAGGAGGAAGAGGAGTGGCGATACAGCATTTAGCAGACCACTGGAAACCTCTTCCTCTGCAGTGCGGGAGCTGAAACGTGCATATCAGTCCTGGTGCATACTGATCATCCACAGGGCGAGTGACTAGAGCTAGAGACTAAGACCTAGGGGTGGAGACACCTAGGGAGGCACAGCACAGACCACAACTATCACATCTGCATGGCTGCTGCAGGGAGAGCAGAGCATCCTCTCACCCTTTACTTCCCACCGCTGATCACTGGAGGCATTCTGTTGAAAGACTGAGGGGGCCCCCTTATACAGTGAGAGTTCACAGATGCACCACATGGACTGGTGAGAGGGCTCACTGCCAATGGTTCACACTGCTATTAGGAACTGAGTCACTGGAAGCAGGACATTAAGTATACTGCACCTATTCCACACCTATACTGCATCTTTACTGAACCTTTATTGCATTTTTACCACACCTATACTGCATGCTGGTTTACTAAAACTGTTGTTAAGGGCACCAACGCTTTTTAAAGGGCCCCAACGATATCTGGCAGAAGAACAACAAAAGGGACTGCCCCTTCGATAAAACCATCCTGCAAATCCTCTTTGTTCCCCGTCTCCCATTTCTTTAATTTCTATGGACAGTGCTTACTGAGTCGGTTTAGGCCTAGCATAGCTGCCATTAGTGCACGCTGGCAGTATAATCCTAGTAGTTTGTTAGATTAAGCTTTATTGCTGCTCACTGTTGCATTTCAGGTGGTGCTGCTACTGTTTATGCTGACCTGGGCGTTACATGTTGTTTTATGCTTAGCCCTTGCTGTTAGCCATTTTGTATGCTGAACTGTGTTACCACAATTGACAATTTATTTGTATTTGTTCAGTTATCAACTTTACTGAGTGATAATACATTATGATTACTTTTTTTTTTTTTTTTTTCAGTAGTCTTTATTTTGATTTTCACAAACATTTAGTTTACAAAGAACAGAAAATGCAAGCCCAAACAGGCGTGAGGTCAAAAATTACAAAGAAAATAGACTTTAAATTGACAATCAAAGCATATTGGTACAACCATCTACAAATATATATATTGATATACATTCATATACCCATATATTACCAGTCAAGAGCTATGAGTCCATTTGTAAAACTTGGTTTAGAGGACAAGAAAGGGCAGGGATAGGCGAAGCGGTGGGGGAGAAAAGAGGAGGGGAGGAGGAAGAAAGGGGGAGCAGATCAAGCATAAAAGTAATAAAGAAACCAAATTAAATAAATAACAAAATAAAACACACAACGCTATAACTGAGAAAATAAATAATAATTCTAGAAATATTCCATGGATCTGAACAAGTCTGCCCCAATCTTTAACAAAACTAAGCTAAATCAGTTCCCTGAGTATTAACCACTTCCCACCCGACGCATAGTTAAATGACAGCTGCAGGAACCTTTCGTCCCTCCGGGCGGCCGTCATATGACATCCTGGGATTCCTGCAGTGTGGAGAGAGCGCGCAATGTCCGCCGGGCACCCGCGATTGCTCGTCACAGAGCCAGGGACGTGGATCTCTGTGTGTAAACACAGAGATCCATGTCCTGTCAGGGAGAGGAGACTGATGGTGTGTCCCTTGTACATAGGGACACCGATCGGTCACCTCCCCCAGTCAGTCCCCTCCCCCTACAGTTAGAATCACTCCCTAGGGAACACATTGTACCCCTTAATCGGCCCCTAGTGTTAACCCCTTCCCTGACAGTCACATTTATACAGTAATCAGCGCATATTTATAGCACTATTCACTGTATAAATGTGAATGGCCCCAAAATAGTGTCAAAAGTGTGCGATCTGTCCACCGCAATATCGCAGTCCTGACAAAAATCGCAGATAATGGCCATTGCTAGTAAAAAAATAAAAAATAAAAAATAAATGTCATAAATATATCCCCTATTTAGTAGGCGCTATAACTTTTGCGCAAACCAATCAATATACGCTTATTGCGATTTTTTTTTTACCAAAAATATGTAGAAGAATACGTATTGGCCTAAACTGAGAAAAAAATCGTTTTCTTTTTTTCAAAATTGGGATATTTATTATAGCAAAAAGTAAAAAATATATATATTTTTTTCAAAATTGTCAGTCTTTTTTTGTTTATAGAGCAAAAAATAAAAACTACAGAGATGATCAAATACCACCAAAAAAAACTTGATTTGTGGGAAAAAAAGGACGTCAATTTTGTTTGGGAGCCAGCGTCGCACGACCGTGCAATTGTCATCTAAAGCGTGACAGTGCTGAAAGCTGAAAATTGGCCTGGGCAGGAAGGGGGTGAAAATGCCCGGTATTGAAGTGGTTAAAGATGTATGGGGCCCTGAGACCAATGGCCATGGGGTCTGTGAGGCACTGGAAGTGTAATGTATCCAAGTGGCCCAAATCCTTATAAAACTTTTCATGTCGGCCCTTACACGTTGCCACCCACTCCTCCGCAGCCATAATGTTGTTTACCAAGTGGATCCAATCTACTCACCCAGGAACATGGGCTGTTTTCCAGTGAACGGGGATCAAACGCCTGGCTGCATTCAGAAGATGAGGTAGAACCGACTTGTGGTAATGGCTGAGAAGGATAGATGGCACGTGGGGAAAAAACTCCAGGGGAGAGTCAGGTATCTCAATATCTAGGATCCCTTTGATCTGGGCCCTGATATCTTGCCAGTACAGCTGGAGCTTTGGGCACTCCCACCAAATATGTAGGCAAGTGCAGGATAGCAGGTACTCTATACCAACGGGTCAACAGCTTGAAGCTATTTTCCTGCATATTTGTGTCCACAGAGCTTGCATTAGTAAGGTGATACAGATGGTCCAACTGGGCCTCCGTAAATGTATGCTGCAAGTCTCTCGCACACTCCCATATACAGGCCGGCCTACCCCTAGACTCTGCTGACTGCAGCATCTCAAAGAGGACTGAGATAGAGTGGGGAATGGGGGTAGCCGACATACATAGCTTCTGAAATTAAGTCAGGAAGGATTGGGGTCTGATGGCCTGAAGCAGGCTGCGGACAAAATCGTGCAACTGTCTATAGCGCCAGTCATGTGATACTTGACGAGGCAATAGCCCCTGAGCATTAGCGTCCCATATTTTCAAAGTATGGCTGGTGACAGGGGATGCAAAATCTGAAAGACCCCAGTGTTCTTTAGAAAGCCAAGGGGAGTGGGACAGGTTGCGACCATCCAAGAATTTCTCTAAAGAATTTAGTGTGCACATTATGATGCCAGTCCAATATCCGCTGCAAGGCTATTGCTTCATAATATTTATGGAGGGATGGCACCCCCAATCCCCCTGACCTCTTAGGGCATTAAAAGGTGCGGAGGGCCACCCGTGGGCTCCGCCCGTGCCAGATTCCTTTTTTAGAAACAGAAAGTTGAGGGACAAAAATAAGGACCTGGGCAATGATATAGGCACCATCTATAGGCAGAAAAGAATCCGTGGCAACACATTAATTTTTAATATACTGACACGGCCCATCCAAGAGAAAGTGGTGCGGTCCCATTTTAGCACGTCTGATCGGATTGTAAAAAGCAAGGGGAGTTACTTGTGTATAATTTGGAAAATTGGGCTGGGGGATGAATTCCTAGATATTTTAGGGAAGAGCGGCACCATGTGAAGGAAAAGGAGTTCGGGGGGATGGTAAGAGGAAGAATCTCCGACTTGCTATAGTTAATTTTGAAATTTGAAAGTGAATGGAATCTCTGTAGCTCAGCCATAATATTAGGGAGGGAAATTAGCGCATCAGCCACATAAAATAGAACATCATCGGCATATGCCGACAGTTTGTGTTCCGCAGTCCCCACACTAAGTCTCTTAATGTTAGAATTCAAATGAATCATATTCAACAATGGCTCGAGGGTAAGGGCAAATATGAGTGGGGACAGGGGGCATCCCTGCCTCGTCCCTTTCCGAATGGGAAAGGAGCCAGAGAGTGTTCCATTCACCTTGACCCAAGCTTCTAGGAGGCTATATAAGGCCCATATCCACTTAAGCATTTTGTGATCAAGACCCAGCCTGGCCAGCACAGCTTGTAGGTAAGTCCAGTCCACCCTATCAAAAGCCTTCTCAGCATCAGTAGATAGTAGAAGGCAGGGTGGACTGGCATCCTGTGAATTCACCCAATGGAGCAGCTGGATTGCCCTGTTGGAATTGTCTCTGGCCTCCCTCCCTGCTATGAACCCTGTATGGTCAGGATGTACTACAGTTGGCAAGATGGGTTTCAATCGATTTGCTAAGATGGATTTCAAATCTTTACATTTGTGACTAGATTCAACAGGAGAACTGCAGTGAGAAAGGGGGCAGGGGATTTCAAGAGGGATCATAACACCTGAACACTCTTTATAATTTAACCCATTCCCGCCGACTGCCTGCCCATTAAGAGTTCGAACAGCCAGGAGGCAAAGGCAGGCATTCGGGTCATATGACCATTGTGATTGGCTCTCACAGATGCAGTGGAGGGGCAAACAAGGATGCAGGCGCCCGACGTCCTCCTTATCAACCAATTACATCAGTAGTTAGAATGCCAGTAGCTGTCCCTCATAATGCCCAAGGTTGTAACCTGTGGTTTGTCTAACAATAAGGCAGGCTTGATCCACTGGCTTGTTGACAAATTTCAGGCAATTTTTGTCAATTTTTAGGCATTTTGCTAAGGGACCCCTGAAGACCCCAGAAGGCACCCCAGAGCACCCTAGTTGAAAAAGGCTGGTCTATACAGTTGAAAAGTCCTGCATGGTGCTTGCTCAAAAGGACTTCATGATTCAGGGTTACTAGAGCAGTATGATGTCTAAATGAAGCCTTGATGATTTTTACATACAGTATTTGATCCAAACTTTATTATTTCTTAGTTCCATGCCCAGGTAACTATACATGCTTGTATCATAAAAGCATTCATACAAACAGCCAACCTCATCAACTTGGGGAATAATGGTTATTATCTGTAAATATTAAACGAATACAGCAGACTTTTTCTCCACAAATGATCAACTGTGGCTGTGTTCTGAGATCTAAAGGTGCCTCTAGATGTTGCGATAATGCCAGGGTTTATTTATTCCATATGCAAGGGATCTGTCAGGGGATGGATGATACCCCAGTAGCAACAAGGTAACAGGCAATTCAGGTCGTAGCAGTAAGCCAGTTATTAATGAAAGAAAAGGTAGGAGGGCACGTTTATGAAATACAGATCAATAACATAAGATTGCTCAGGTGTTATCACAATCATTTAATTGATTTAAATTACTTTATAGTGTTGCCAACAAAACCTTTATTTACTTATCTCTAAAGCACAAAGATACCAAGCTCAGTAGATGTGGCTGTAAACATACACAGTATAAGGCATTGATTATAGTTTTTATACAACAAAGGCTGACAACTAAAGAATTACAGCTCCTAATTTGCATTGTGATAGCCTGGTCTAGTTAAGACTGTGCACACACAAGTGTTGGATGCAGAAGCTTACACCACTAGGGAAAGACATGCTAACAAACTGGATCTGACAGTCAGATGTTGCAGCCCAAGTTCATTTAATGTGGTTAACAACAGTTTTTTTTTTAATAATGCTTAAAGTGAAACAATAAAAATGAAATATTCCTTTAAATATCGTACCTGGGGGATCCCTTTAGTCTGCCTATAAAGTGGTGCATCTGTGTGATGTGTAGAACAGTGCCAAAGCAAAATGATATTTCTACAGTAAAAAAATTCCTTTAAACTTGCTCACGGCTGTAATGTATTGCCGACTCCGGGAGATATAAATAAAACATTAAGGAAAAAAAATGGGCAGTCCCCCCCGCGCGGCCCCCCCGCCCCCACGCCGTCCCACCCCCCAGTCCATACCAGGCAGTCCCCCCCGCGCGCCCCCCCCCCCACGCCGTCTCCAGTGTTGCCAACCTACCAGATTAAAATTTACTGGCACGACACCCAAAATTTACTGGCACAGCCATATTTTTACTGCCATTTCACAAAAGTTACAAAATTACAGTTTTAGGTGCAAATTTCAGTATTTAGGCTACAAACAAGTACACTATCAAAATAACAATGCGATTTAAGGTAGATATTAAAGGTAAAAAAAAAAACATTTCTGTTATTTTCAATATAAAAATGGTCCATCAGTTTTTGTTCACCACCACCTCCAGCTCCTCCTGCCACCATCACCTCCTCCTGCCACCATCACCTCCTACCACCACCAGCTTCTCCTGCCACCACCACCTCCTCCTACCCCCACCACCTCCTCCTCCTGCCACCTCTTGATACCACCAGCTCCTCCTGCCACCATCACCAGCTCCTCCTGCTACCACCACCAGCTCCTCCTGCCACCTCCTGATACCACCAGCTCCTCCTGCCACCACCACCAGCTCCTCCTGCCACCACCAGCTCCTCCTGTCACCATCACCTCCTACCACCACCAGCTTCTCCTGCCACCACCAGCTCCTGCCCCCACCACCTCCTCCTCCTGCCACCCCTTGATACCACCAGCTCCTCCTGCCACCATCACCAGCTCCTCCTGCTACCACCACCAGCTCCTCCTGCCACCTCCTGATACCACCAGCTTCTCCTGCCACCATCACCTCCTGCCACCACCACCTCCTGCCCCCACCACCTCCTCCTGCCACCCCTTGATACCACCAGCTCCTCCTGCCACCATCACCAGCTCCTCCTGCTACCACCACCAGCTCCTCCTGCCACCTCCTGATACCACCAGCTCCTCCTGCCACCAACACCACCAGCTCCTCCTGCCACCACCACCAGCTCCTCCTGCCACCTCCTGATACTACCAGCTCCTCCTGCCACCTCCTGATACCACCAGCTCCTCCTGCTACCACCACCACCAGCTCCTCCTGCCACCACCACCACCAGCTCCTCCTGCCACCACCACCAGCTCCTCCTGCCACCACCACAAGCTCCTGCCCCAACCAGCTTCTGCCACCACCACCACCAGCTCCTCCTGCCACCACCACCACCAGCTCCTCCTGCCACCACCACCAGCTCCTCCTGATACCACCAGCTCCTCCTGCCACCATCAGCTTCTACCCCAACCAGCTCCTGCCACCACTAGCTCCTCCTGCCACCATCACCTCATCTTGTCACCACCAGCTATTGCCACCATCACCTCCTGCCACCACCAGCTCCTCCTGCCACCACCAGCCCCTGCCACCACCACCAGCCCCTGCCACCACCACCAGCTCCTGCCCCCATCACCTCCTGCCACCACCAGCTCCTGCCATCATCACCAGCTCCTGCCACAAGCTCCTCCTGCCATCACCAGCACCTCCTGTCACCACCTGCCATCATCACCAGCTCCTGCCACAAGCTCCTCCTTCCCCCACCAGCTCCATCCACCATTTCATCCTGCCCCAACAAGCTCCTGCCACCAGCAGCTCCTCCTGCCACCACCAGAAGTTCCTCCTGCCACCTCCTGATACCACCAGCTCCTGCCCCCATCACCTCGTGCCACCACCAGCTGCTGCCATCATAACCAGCTCCTGCCACCAGCTCCTTCTGCCCCCACTGCCAGCTCCTGCCAGGAGCTTCTCCTGCCCCCACCGCCAGCTCCTCCTTCCCCCACCGCCAGCTCCTCCTTCCCCCATCGCCAGCTCCTCCTGCCCCCACCACCAGCTCCTCCTGCCCCAACCGCCAGCTCCTCCTGCCCCCACCGCCAGCTCCTGCCCCCTCCTGCCCCCACCACCTCCTGCCTCCGCCAGCTCCTGCCACCTCCAGCCACCTCCTGCCCCTGCCAGTTTCTGCCCCCGCCACCTCCTGCCACCTCCTGCCCCCGCCAGCTTCTGCCCCCGCCACCTCCTGTCCCCGCCACCACCTGCCACCTCCAGCTCCTGCCCCCTCCAGCTCCAGCCACCTCCTGCCCCCTCCAGCTCCTGCCCCCGCCAGCTCCTGCCACTATCACCAGCTCGTCTTGCCACGATCAGGCACCAGCTCCTTTTGCCACCATCACCTCCTTACCTTAAAGCAAAGAAGTCTGAGAATGCAGGCTTGCCCTGAGCTGGTCCGTTTGCGCTGTGTGTGGATGCATGGGCAGCTGCTGGGCTGGGCTCTCACTGAATTGAGTGGGCAGACCACGGCCACCGCCGGCACCATGAAGGTAAAACTGCTCCATTCCGCCTGCCCAGCTCCTGGTGATTACAGTATTTTTAAAGCCTGGCGCGCCTGGCTGGGTGCGCCATGACATCACTCGCATCGCCAGCGCCACCGCGTCAACAGTAGTCAGCCTCTGTCAAATCTACCCCCTGGGCTGGGCGGAATACAGTATCAGAATCGGATCTATTCGGCGGCTTAGCTCGGGAGTCGGGCAGCTCGCCGGAACTGCGCATGCGCAGTTCAAAGCCAACTCGGTCACGGCTATTTTTTGCGGGCACTTTTGTCCTATCACGGACAATTACAGACAGTAAAAAAAGTTCCCTTTTTTTACGGGTTGTCCGTAAAAATACGGATGGTTGGCAACACTGGCCGTCCCACCCCCCAGTCCATACCAGGCCCTTCGGGTCTGGTATGGATTTTAAGGGGAACTCCACGCCAAAATGTAAAACAGAATTGGCATGGGGGTCCCCCCAAAATCCACACCAGACCCTTATCCGAGCATGCAGCCTGGAGGTCAGGATGGGGGGGCAAGCGAGCGCCCCCCCTTCTGAACCATACCAGGCCACATGCTGGGTCTGGTATGGATTTTGGGGGTGACCCCACACAATTTTTTTTTTTAAATTGTCGTGGAGTTTCCCTTAAAATCTATACACGACCCAAAGGGCCTGGTATGGATTTTGGGGGGACCCCATGCTGTTTTTTTCTTAATTCTGTCCTAGGGTTCCCCTTAACCACTTCAATACACTGTATTATATACTCTGCACTGCAATATATACCATGTACTGTATATATATGTTTGTGGGAAAATACTGCGCTGTCCCAGTCTGGGTGCTAGTGAATAATCGTGAAAAGGTGATGTACAATAACTGCTGCAACTAACTATGTGAGATACACACTCTAGAAACAACTGGAAAAAATTGCTGCGCTGCAATGTACTAATGAATAAAATAAAAAAATAAAAAGCATCAAATAATATATAGAATAAAAGATGAGGATAATAGAAGCTGTGATGAATCCTCTAAAGTCCAAAAAAGGTAGCTGAACACAACATGAAATTAACAGGTGTGCCCCTCCATATGTCCATATCACTGTATTCAATGAGTGACAAAGAACAGTGAGTTGCACTCCGAAGGTAACACAGTTCTGATAACAATCCTTCAATATGTTGATCAACGGTGACTTCAAACAAATATACACCCAAGAAGAAGTCTACAAATGTGGACTCTCTAGATGACTAGAATACACTCTGTATAGAATCTCACAGTTTCTCATTTAACAAGACTTTGATCTCATGTTACACTAACCAGAAAAGTTTTTGGGTATCTCGGTTCTGAGAGAGTATTCATCTTCATAATTAGCCAGGCTCTGAAGACTTCAATGTTTGTTTCAACCTGCATAGATGGTTCGAGCGTACTAAGTTTTTTTATTGGTTGCTATGTAAGTTTTTTTTTTTTTTTTTATGTTCGAACCTGGATGTTTCCAAATAGGCTCTATTTTGTACCTTGTACTTAAATATTGCAATAAAAATAATAAAATAAATAAATAAAAAAAACTCTTATGTCATGCTCATCATAAGTATGTAGTCCTGGCAGTTCTACTGCATCCCACAGTTTTTAATCAAATGTACATTATTACAAACTAAGGCCATTGCCTTCTGAATGAAAGGTACACCATTCCTACTGTGAAACACGGAGGTGGGTCGCTGATGTTTTGGGAAAAGTGTGAGCTACAAAGGCACAGGAAATTTGGTCAAAATTGATGGCAAGATGAATGCAGTATGTTTTAAAAAAATACTGGAGGAACATTTGCATTCATCAGCCAGGAAGCTGCTCATGGGACATACTTGGACATTCCAACATGACAATGATCCAAAACACAAGGCTAAGTCGACCTGTCATTGGCTACAGCAGAATAAAGTGAAGGTTCTGGAGTGGCCATCTCAGTCTCCTGATGGGGCAGTGA
The DNA here is from genome assembly GCA_029206835.1 of Rana muscosa. Lineage (NCBI taxonomy): Eukaryota > Metazoa > Chordata > Amphibia > Anura > Ranidae > Rana > Rana muscosa. The sequence continues at coordinate 194,608,229 of CM055122.1, forward strand.
CCTTTTTTAGTACTGAAGGCTTTTTGCCAAGAGTAATGGGCAGCTTTACCATCTGAGAAGATAAAGATACCACAAAAGACTTCAAGCTGTCATTGATGTTAAAGGGGCAATACACAGTATTAAGAACTGGGGTATGTAAACTTTTGATCAGGGTCATTTGGGTAGTTTCTGTTGCCATTATGATTTAAAAAGAGTAAACACAGTTGATTGATAATAAATGGCTACAGCCAAACACTAACCATGAGTGAAATAAAAAAATTTGTGTTATCATTCATATTCTCTGAAAAATGGGCAAGAAACTTATGAGAACAACTGTATATACATATGTAGCGCGCTCTACCATAGGTAGGTGCTAGAGGTAAGGATTTTTTGTGATAGCTGCCAGGCAGGTAACTTTAGGCAGGCCTTTGCTTCGGGCTAGGCCTGCTTGTTTTGATCTGGGGGCAGGGAGTGGTTAGTGCAGCAGTGGGTGTGACCATCTGTGCTTCAGTTCTTGGGTGCCTCCCCTGCTTCCAGGAAGAATGTTTTGGAAGAGAGGCAGGGCTGGGAATTGGAGTGGAGCCCTGGCCAATCCCCAATTGGAATTGGCAGGGGGCAGGCCTCCTTCATAACTCAGATCCAGCCCACTGGAGGGGAGTTGTCAGCTGGGCGAAGTAAAGAATGGAGTGTTAGACTGGAGGAGGCATGCCAGGGGAGCTTAGTGCAAGGCCAGAGGAAAGCCTGTGGGGTTTTGTGTCAAATCGATGTGGCCTGCGGGCACAGGATTTGCAAGTCAGGCTAGCTGGGATCAGTAGTCCACCAATAAACTCAAGCTGCTAAACAACTAGGCCGCAAAAAGGGGTACTGCAGGCCCCTGGCCTATTAACAAGTCAGCAAGTTCAGCAACCACCTGGGACCATTCAGAGTGATCCCTGGTGTAATGTGAAGATGATGGGGCAGTGAAACTAGCATTGCACAGTGAAGTTTTGCGTAGGAGGAGAAGAGTTCTGGGAGTAATAGTCTGGTAGAGAGTTGGTGCAGAGGAGGTGACTGTGAATGTTAGAGTCCATCAGTTCTTCAAAGCTCAATTCATTCTAACTATGATGGTAAAGTGATCTGTTCTATGGGCATCCCATAACCCCTTCCCCCAACCAAGTTATATCCCCCAAATAAACAAAAACAAAACAAAGCAAAATGACTGTTCATTGTCTCTGAGGTCTGGCAGCAGGGTGATATGGTGGATGTTAGTAACTAGTAGCAACCATCCGCTACACATATATATATTACACTGCCTGCACTATATATATATTCTACGCTGACTGAACTGTATATATACACTGAGCAAAATTATAAACACAACACTTTTGTGTTTGCCCCTATTCATCATGAACTGAACGTAAAGATCTACCACTTTTTCTATGTACACAAAAGGCCTATTTCTCTCAAATATTGTTCACAAATCTGTCTAAATCTGTGTTAGTGAGCACTTCTCCTTTGCCGAGATTATCCATCCACCTCACAGGTGTGGCATATCAAGATGCTGATTAGACAGCATGATTATTGCACAGGTGTGTCTTTGTGCCTTAGGCTGGCCACAATAAAAGGCCACTCTAAAATGTGCAGTTTTATCACACAGCACAATTCCACAGATGTCGCAAGTTTTGAGGGAGCGTGCAATTGGCATGCTGACTGCAGGAATGTCCACCAGAGATGTTGCCCTGTAATTGAATGTTCATCTCTCTACCATAAGCCGTCTCCAAAGGCGTTTCAGAGAATTTGGCAGTGCATCCAACCGGCCTCACAACCGCAGACCACGTGTAACCACACCAGCCCAGGACCTCCACATCCAGCATCTTCACCTCCAAGATCGTCTGAGACCAGCCATCCGGACAGCTGCTGCAACAATCGGTTTGCATAACCAAATAATTTCTGCACAAACTGTCAGTAACTGTCTCAACGAAGCTCATTTGCATGCTCGTCGTCCTTATCGGGGTCTCGACTTGAGTGCAGTTCGTCATCGTAGCCCACTTGAGTGGGCAAATTCTCACATTCTATAACGTCTGGCACTTTGGAGAGGTGTTCTTTTTACGGATGTATCCTGGTTTTCACTGTACTGGGCAGATGGCAGACAGCGTGTATGGCATTGTGTGGGTGAGTGGTTTTCTGATGTCAACATTGTGGATCGAGTGACACATGGTAGTGGTGGGGTTATGGTATGGGCAGTGTGACAGCAGGCAGGTAAAATCACCAGGTTGCATCCAGGATGGAAGGTATATATGTCCTAGATTCAGGCTTTATGCCGATTTATACCACTAGGGAGAGTGCTGGGAGTCTTGCAGGGGAAGAGTTAATGAGCCCAGCTGAAGTAAGTGGGCTCATTAGGGCCTTTACAAGAACTCCCAGCATGCTAAGGGAGATGCTTCAACCTGGAACCAGATCTGTGTGGATAGTCTGGGGAGTGTGATCTCTGTGCGGTGAGCCAAAGCCTGTGTGGTTATTGCAAAGAACTTCTAAAAGCAGGGAGCTAGGGACTGGGACAGCACAAGGCTGTACCCAGTTGTTGGTTAGGGACACCACCTTGTGTAGTGAGCTGTCAAGTTGGCCAGGATTTCTTTTCATGTTTCTTTTGTTTTTTGCTGTATTTTTTTGTCTGTATATAGTTCAAATAAAACCACGCCCTTTTGTTTTCTCCTACCACTGTCTGCTGTGCCTGTTTTTGTGTGGTGAACCCATCCAGGGGGTCACACACACCCGCTGCTGAGTTAACCCCATCACAGCAGGCATATGCTATGGACAACGAACACAGGTGCATTTTATTCATGGCATTTTGAATGCACAGAGATACCGTGATGAGAATTTGAGGCCCATTGTTGTGCCATTCATCCATGACCATCACCTCATGTTGCAGCATGATAATGCACGGCCCCATGTTGCAAGGATCTGTACACAATTCCTGGAAGCTGAAAACATCCCTGTTCTTGCATGGCCAGCATACTCACTGAACATGTCACCACCCATTAAGCATGTTTGGGATGCTCTTGATCGGCGTATATGACAGCGTGTTCCAGTTCCTGCCAATATCCAGCAACTTTGCACAGCCATTAAAGTGGAATGGACCAACATTCCCCAGGCCACAATCAACAATCTGATCAACTCTATGCGAAGGAGATGTGCTGCACTGCGTGAGGCAAATGGTGGTCACACCAGATACTGACTGGTTTTCGGACCCACCCGACCCCCCCCCCCCCCCAATAGAGTAAAATTGCACATTTTAGAGTGGCCTTTTATTGTGGCCAGCCTAAGGCACACCTGTGCAATAATTTTGCTGTCTAATTAGCATCTTGATATGCCACACCTGTGAGGTGGATGGAATATCTCGGCAAAGGAAAAGTGCTCACTAACACAGATTTAGACAGATTTGTAAACAATATTTGAGAGAAATAGGCCTTTTGTGTACATAGAAAAAGTCGTAGATCTTTAAGTTCAGCTCATGATAAATAGGGCCAAACACAAAAGTGTTGCGTTTATAATTTTATATGTATGGTCAGTAGGCAGTATGGTAGTGAATGGTGTAGGGAAGTGGATGGTCAGTAGGGCAGTGGATGGTGTCAGTAGGGCAGTGGGTGGTCAGTAGGGCAGTGGAAGTTCAGTAGGGCAGTGGATGCTGTAAGTGTGGCAGTGGATGGTGTGTAGGGCACTGGATAGTGTCACTAGGGCAGTGGACAGTCAGTAGAGTAGTGGATGGTGTCAGTAGAGAAGTGGACAGTCAGTAGGGCATTACAGATCAGGGTAAAGGGCCAAGCACAGCGGCCCTTTATCATGTGATGAGCTGTGTCCAATCACAGCTGATCACAATGTAAACACACTTGCCGGTTATCAACATTCCTTTCCTCAGGCGCTATCACAGCATTTGGAGAGGAGAGCCGGTAATTGGCAAGTGTGAAAGAGGATATCTACACTAATTAGGGTACTGATCATCAGTGTCCTATTTATCAGTGCAGCCCCAAAAGTGCCAATCAATGCCCATCAGTGCTCATTAGTGTCACCTATCAGTCCTGCCTCATCAGTGCCCATCAGTGATGCCAATCAGTGCCCATCAGTGCTTCCTCATCAATGACGCCTATCATTGCCCATCAGTGCAGTCTGTCAGTGCCCATCAGTGCCGCATATCAGTGCAGCCTCAACAGTGCCTCTTTATTAGTGCCCATCAGTGCCTCCTCATCAGTGCCCATCAGTGCCACCTCACCGGGGCCCTCCAGTGCCGCCTCATTAGTGCCCATCAGTGCCGCCTTATCAGTGCAGCCTATCCATGCCCATCAGTGCAACTTCATCAGCGCACATCAGTGAAGGAGAAAAATGTTGCTAAATTTTATAACAGAAACTAAGAAAAATATTTTTTTTCCCCCAATTTTTTTTTCCCGCTTGTTTAGCAAAAAATTTAAAAAACAGTGGTGATTAAGTACCACCAAAAAAAGCTCTATTTGTGTGGAAAAAATGATTAAAATGTCATATGAGTACAGTGTTGCATGACAGTGCATTGTTTTTCAGGGGTTAGGCTTGGCCCCTTAGTTCCGATGAAGGGAACTCTTAAGCAGTGGCGGTGCATCCATAAGGGCGCACGGGCGCTGCCCTCTCTCTCCTGCCACCCCCTTTGTCACCAATAGATAGATTCATGCATTGCATGAATCTATCTATGGCCGCCGATGCCACCCCCTAACTGGCACCTGGCCCCATTTTGTTTGCCGTGCGCCTGAATTACAGCAGCGGGCGGTGTTTTTGAAGCACCTGATTAGAGCAACGCTGTATCCTGGCCTAGGCCAACAAGGCCCAGGCCTAGGGCAGCACTTTGCAGGGGGGCACCACAGAAAGAATCCCCACCGGCTTGCGCTACACTGTTAGTGTAACGCAAGTTGCTTCTAATTTTGACTGTCCTATCATCCTGGACCACAAACCTTGCTCACTGTCCTATATGTTTTCTGCTGTACCATTGGCATGGTTATATCTCGTTAGTCCTCTCCATAAAATTATCAGAAATTTGTGCTTAAAGTAGAACTATAGGCAAAACTTTTATTCCCTGTCCTATTGCAGAGATTTCCTTCACTTCCTGCCCCATAGCCAAACAGGAAACTAGAGGAAATCCCCAATTTCAGGTCCTAAACAGAAAGGGGTGTGGCCTTGACAGGAAGGGGTGAGTCATATTTAAATTACGGGGTGCAAGAGTTTAGTCAGGCCTAGGGCAGCACAAAACCTAAATACATTACTGGATTAGAGCCATAGGCTCTAATAGGCGTCAAAAAGGTAAACAGCGAGCGCCATGCTGTGTTAGAAAAGCAAATGAATACTCGCTTTCCTAACACTGAACAGCCTCTCCACCAATCAGGTGCTCGGGTCTGTTACCCATCACCTGATTGGCTGAAACTACCGGCGCTGTGATTGGACGCCTATCAGGCGTCCAATCATAGCAGAGGACGGGAAGAGAGGACGGGAGAAGACATCGAGGAGCATGGAGGACACCCGATGCCGTCACCCACTGCCACACCGAGACAGGGTAAGTGCCGGGCAGACAGCGGATGGGCGGGCGGGGGGGGGGAGAAACTGGCAGCATTTGATGGGCACAGTGGGAGCATTTGATGGCAAAGTGGGAGCATTTGATGGCACAGTGGAAGCATTTGATGGCACAGTGGCAGCATTTGATGGGGCACAGTGGCAGCATTTGATGGGGCACAGTGGGAGCATTTGATGGCACAGTGGGAGCGTTTGATGGCACAGTGGATGCGTTTGATGGCACAGTGGCTGCGTTTGATGGCACAGTGGCGGCAAATTATGGCAGAGTGGCGGCAATTGATGGGCACAGTGGCTGCGTTTGATGGCACAGTGGCTGTGTTTGATAGCACAGTGAGGCTGCAATTGATGTTTTTTTTTTTTCAGAATTTTTTAGTTTGTTTGCGCCCCTAAAAATTTTGAGCACCAGCCGCCACTGCTCTTAAGGCGTCAGCATACCAAGACATTTTGGACAATTTCATGCTCCCAAGTTTGGGGATGGCCCCTTCCTGTTCCAACATAACTGCACACCAGTGCACAAAGCAAGGTCCATAAAGACCTCCCATTCTCTATAGTGTTTTCGATGCGTCAGGTTGCAGGCTTCCTGGTGGAATGGGAGAGCCCAAGAAAGGTGGCTGGTGGTGGCAGTAAGGGGATACCCCCTTCTGCCCCTTTTAAAAGTGCTTGGGCAGCTGTATAGCTGCAAGGATCATTTTTTCATAAAAGAGCATCTCCGGCTGCAAAAATGACACCAGGATGTATTTATATATATATATATATATATATATATATATATATATATATATACGTACAGTGATTGGGGAATGATTAAGCCAGTCTATTAATAAGGGCGTTTGGAATTTTCACCCCAAATAATGAGCAGTTACATTTCTTATTTGAAAACCTGTTAGTTTAGTCTAATTACTGTAAATAAAGGGATTTTTATAACAGCTTACCTGTAAAATCCTTTTCTTGGAGTACATCACGGGACACAGAGCGACTTAGTCATTACTAATGGGTTATATAGATTACCTTCAGGTGTTGGCACTGGCCAATTCCAAACCGGAAGTACCCTCCCCTATATAAGCCCCTCCCATCCGGGAGCACCTCAGTTTTGTAGCCAAGCAATAAGTGTCCCAAAAAGAGGGGTGGGAGCTCTGTGTCCCGTGATGTACTCCAAGAAAAGGATTTTACAGGTAAGCTGTTATAAAAATCCCTTTTTCTTTTTCGTACATCACGGGACACAGAGCGACTTAGTCATTACTAATGGGACGTCCCAAAGCAATGCCAAATGAGGGGAGGGATACATAAGCTGGGCGCCATCAGGCATGAGGCTCTTTTGCGGCCTGCAACACACTGCGCCCAAAGGCGACATCCTCCTGACTTCTGACGTCTACCTGGTAGAATCTAGTAAACGTGTGTACTAAGGACCATGTTGTGGCCTTACAGACTTGAGCCAGGGAGGCTTGGTGATGCACTGCCCATGAATTTCCAACTGCTCTTGTGGAGTGCGCCCTAACTTTGAACGGAGGCGGTCTCCTTTTCAAGCCATAGGCTTGTATTATGACCTGTCGAATCCACTTGGCTAAAGTAGATTTTTGATGCTGCCTGACCCTTTCTGGGGCCTTCCGGCAGAACAAACAAAGTATCCGTTCTACGAATCTGAGCAGTGGCTTTAAGATAAGCTTTAACTGCTTTTACTACATCCAAAGAATGCAATAACTTTTCCTCTACCGAACTAGGTTTGGGGAAAAAGGAAGGAAGAACCACATCTTGGTTCAAATGGAACCTCGATACCACCTTAGGAAGAAGGCTGGATGAGGACGTAATACTACTCTGTCCTTATGGATAACCAGATATGGCTCCTTACAGGACAAGGCGGCTAATTCCGATACTCTTTTAGCCGAACAAATGGCTACTAAGAAAATCAATTTCCTGGTGAAAAGAACCAAGGAAATGTGCCGCAATGGTTCAAATGGTTGTTTCTGTAGAACCGACAGAACCAGGTTTAAGTCCCATGGACATATGGGAATACTAACCGAAGGGCTAATACGCATCACTCCTTGTATGAAAGCTTTGACTAATGAATGCAAAGCCAAGGGCCTTTGAAAAAAATATTGACAAGGCCGTCTGACCCTTGATAGTACTCAAGGCAAGCTTCCTATGTACAGCCCACTGTAGGAAGTCCAGAATCCTACCTATTACGTACTTACGTGGATGCCATTTCCTGGCCTCACACCACGTGATGTACGCCTTCTAGATCCTATAATAGATCTGCCTGGATACCGGCTTCCTGGCATTGATCATGGTAGATACCACAGGATTAGAGAGCCCTCTCTTTTTTAGAATGTGGGCTTCAATAGCCAGGCCGTCAAACCTAGGGCTGGTAAGGAAGGGTAGTATATCGGTCCTTGCGAAAGCAGGTCCGGACGATGTGGGAGGGTCCAAGGACTTCCCACTGACATTTTTACAATCTCCGCGTACCATGCCCTTCGGGGGCCACGCTGGAGCCACCAGAATCACTGGTTTCTTTTCTACCCTGATTCTGCGGATTAATCGCGGTGGGAATGCATATATCAGCTTGAACTGATCCCAAGGGAACACTAGGGCATCCGAACCGCAAGCTAGGGGATCCTTTGTGCGAGACACAAATCTGTCCACCTTTGCGTTGAATCTGGATGCTAGCAGATCTACATCCGGTGTTCCCCACCGCTGGCATATTGCCTGGAAAACCTCGGGGTGAAGAGACCATTCCCCGGGCATAATTGCTGGCGACTTAAAAAGTCCGCTCTCCAATTTTCCACTCCTGGGATGAAAACCGCGGATATGGCTGTGACATACCTTTCTGCCCATTCCAGGATGCAATTCGCTTCCCTCTGGGCTGCACGACTCCTGGTGCCACCCTGGTGATTGATATATGCCACTGCTGTGGCATTGTCTGATTGAATTCTGACAGGTGACCCTTGGAGTTTGGATGTCCATGCTACTAGGGCATACCGGGCTGCTCGTATCTCTAAGAGATTGGTGGGCAGGGCCTTCTCTGCTTCTGACCACTTGCCCTGGAGAGACCATTGCTCCAGTACTGCCCCCCAGCCTATGAGGCTGGCAACTGTAGTGACCACCTTCCAAGAAACCGGACTGAAGGGTTTCCCTTTTTCCAGATTCTGGGGCACCAACCACCAATGGAGGCTCTTGCGAACGGAAGGGGACAGGGACATTGGTAAGTCTAAAGCCTGAACTTTTTTGTTCCAGGCTGACAGTATGGCCCTCTGCAAGTTCCTTGAATGGAATTGACCGTAGGGTACCGCTTCGAATGAAGCCACCATTTTTCCCAGCAGCCTTATACACAGGCGTATGGATGGTTTTTTTTTTTTGTACCCACTAAGTGGGTCAAATATTTCAAAGACGACACCTTCTCTGGAGGTAAGAAAATCTTTCTCTGATTTGAATCCAGTCTTAGCCCCCAAGTATTCCAGGCTTTTGACTGGTTTTAGGGCTGACTTGTCTCGGTTGATAATGCAACCGTGAGATTCCAGATACTTGATTATCTTGTGAACGACCACTTCTAGTTTTTTTCACTGAGTGGTCTATCAGCAACAAGTCGTCTAGATATGCCATTATCGTTACACCTTGTGTTCCTAGTTTGGCCAATCGTAGGGCCAGAATTTTTGTGAACACTCGTGGTGCCGTGGCCAGAACGAAAGGTAAGGCTCTGAACTGAAAATGGCGCCCTTCTACTGCAAGGCATAGAAATTTCTGGTGGGCCGGACAGATGGGAATATGCAAATAAGCATCCCTTATGTCGATCGAGGCTAACCATTCCTGCCCTTGTAGGGCGGTGGCCACCGATCGGATCGACTCCATCCGAAAAAGTCCTGATATGTAGGAACTTGTTTAGCCCTTTTATATTTAATATGGGCCTCATGTCCCCATTTGGTTTGGGGACTGTGACAAGGTTCGAGTAAAACCCGAACCCGTTTTCTTCCAAGGGAACCTTCATGATTACCCTTGGGGCAATAGTTGCTCTAGTGCCAGAAGGAGGGATCCACTCTTCTGGGGATCGCTTGGCACGTTTGACCTTATAAAATGGGCAGGAGGAATGTCTTTTAACTCCAGTCTGTATCCCAGACTTACTGCGGAGATCACCCATCTCTGATGGTGTCCCGCCAGGTCTCTGTGAACAACTGAAGTCTTCCCCTCACCCGACTGAGTGGGGGCAACCCTTCATGACTTAGGGGGAGGTTTTGTACCTCTCTTGACCCAGGGTTTCTTGTTACCCTGTGATTGTCCCTGATTTCTGCCCCCTGGATTTGACCGCGGAGGCCGTCGGAACTGTTTCACAGCCGATGTGCCAGGGACTGGAGAAGTAGGCCTCTTAAAAGAAGGACTTCTACCCTTGTTCTTAACCGGTAAGAGTGAACTTTTACCGGCAGAAATTTTCTGGATATATTTGTCCAGATCTTCTCCAAATAAGCGTTCTCCATGAAATGGGAAGCTAACCAGCAGTTTTTTACAGGGAGCTTCAGCAGACCAGTTTTTGAGCCACAGAAGCCTACGCATATGTACTATAGACAGCGTAAAGTGGGAGGCCTGTTGGATTGTATCCTTTATGGCGTCCACCGCAAAACACAAGGCTCTAGGCAGGTCAGCTAGGGCAAGAGCCTGCTGATCTGGTAAGTCCCTTAAGACTTGTTTCAACTGATCTTTCACTGCTTGGCAGACTCCAATCGCTGCTACCGCAGGTTGTGTCACCATGCTTGCTGTAGAGAAAGCAGATTTTAGTAAAGACTCCAATTTTTTATCTATTGGGTCTTTGAACATTGGAACATTATCTACTGGACATGTCAGTGATTTGTTCACAGAAGAGATGGCTGCGTCCACTGTAGGGACCCTCCATTTTTTTATGAACTTATCCTCCATGGGATAGATCACCGGAAATCTCTTGGGGGGAGCAAATATTTTATCAACGCTCCCAATCCTGGTAAATAAGCCCTTCTAATAAAGGGTGGATTGGGAAGGAACAGACAGCCTGGGGAGCTTTTAGCGACCCCAGCGAGGAAACCGTAGTGGATGGTGGTTCCGCCAGAGGCATTTTAAATGCTGATCGGACCATGTTAGTCAGAGACTGAACCCATAATCTTTCAGCCTGAGATGCTGAGAAAGGTTCTTCCACTGTTGATTCCTCCATAACTGAATCAACCTCATCCTGATCCCCTTCAGGTAGGTCGATCTCTGTGTGGGGCTGTTCCTCCACTAACAGGCACTCTGAAGGAGGAGACGGAGATCGGATGCGCTTTTCCTGTGACAGGGAAGCAGCGATCAATGCTGTTAATCTCTCTTCCAATCCTCCCAGAGTTGAGGATAAAACCTCCTCTGTTATATATACAGGAGCAGGTGGACTGGGGACAGCCGCAGTACCAGGCACTCCTGCGGGGTTTCTACGGCTACTGACCTCTGAATTCTCAGGGGAGATTGGTGCAGTACAAGCATGCCCAATATCCTCAGAGCCCGATGGAGACCCCTTTGGCTTCCTGGAAGACCTATTTCCGGAGCGTCTGGACGACATATCCTTTAAGCACAAAGCTGAGGTATTCCCGTCGTCATACACCAATTTTTGCTGGTAATAGTCTAACACAGTTGCTGCTATATACCAGCTGGTGTCCACTAAAGTGCCTTTCTATGGGGATGCCTGCATCAACCGCCTCTGTGTGCCACTGTTTGTTGCTAGCTCTGTTTGCATCCAGCTGACACTTGTACTGTGTCTTTTAACCATGCTGGGACGCCTGCACATGCACAGAAGCGCCGCGGCGCGCATCGAGCGTCATCCAACCCGCCCCTTTTTTTTCATAGGAGGCGCGTGCACGCGCCCGCGCGCGCACCCGTGCGCCATTGGCGACCTTTTCGAAATCAAACAGGGACTAGGAGCCAGGGCCCTTTTTGCCGGAGGGCCTGTGCGGTGGATGAGCGCAGCAACAGGGCAGAGGAAGTGGATTCCCACAGAGAAACTTACCAACTGCCTGGATCTTTTGACTTGAGAAAACCAAAGATCCACATGACAAGAAAAATGGACTACAGCGGCCTCTAGTGGTTTAACACAGGTACCGCGGTCCCTTTTTTTGTTTTTTTTCTTGACTACTATTAAAATTTTACATTTTCAGTAGTTACAGGCAAACACAGATATTAGCGGAAATACCGTTAGGTAACAGACAGAAAGACAAATTAGGCTTGGGGGTCCCCCAATAGAACCAAGTTCCTGGGGGCCCCCACTTACCTGATCCCCGCCGCAGGACTTTGTTTGGTCCACAGAAGTCCAAACTTCACCTATCACGGCAGGCATTGTAATTAAACCTTCAGGGACCGGGTTCCCAAGGATTCCACTCCCCTGGACCTGTATAGCACCCTGCACAGACAACATCTTGGTCGTGGGTATGACCAGAGCTCTGGATCCCAGGGTCCAGCCCTCCTAAGAGAGGCATTACAGGCAAAAACCTTGCTCTTCTGCCGCAAGGCCCGGGTACCGACCGTTTAGCTATGAAGCTTTTTTGGTGGGATCCGGAACAGCTTACTAAGGCCCAAAAGAACCTGTACGCAAGCCCAGTGAAAACACATGTTACTCTTTGGCCAACACCTTAGACACTGGCAAAAAACTGAGGTGCTCCCGGATGGGAGGGGCTCATATAGGGGAGGGTACTTCCGGTTTGGAATTGGCCAGTGCCAACACCTGAAGGTAATCTATATAACCCATTAGTAATGACTAAGTCGCTCTGTGTCCCGTGATGTACGAAAAAGAAAATGGGTTTACTATAGTGCAGGTCTTATTAAAGTTGATCCAAAGAGTTGGAAGGAAGAATGGTGTTCCTATACAAATGTGTGCCTTGGGGCAGGTAAAGATTTCACTATCATACGGGTATGTATATCTAGTCATATATTGTTGTAGTTTCCTTGCTGTATATGGAGTTCTATGTTAACTGCTATAAAAAGTTGAGTAAAATCTTAATTTCTTCATAATCCTTAACTTGATTTTCCAGTTTTTCCCCCACCTGTTCTGGCATTGCAGAGTCAACAGTAAACACATAAAAATCCTCACATTGCTGACCGCGGCCACACCTTAGCTCAGCTGCTGAGCGCCGCAGAGATGGATTTTCAAGGCAAAATGTAACAGCAATTTTTCTCTTGTAAATACACAGTTTCAGGTGAGCTATAACGCACACAACATACACAAGACATAGGAATAGTTACTTTATTGATCAATATTCTACTTTAGAAATCGTACATAGTGTGCAACTACCATGATAAGACATGTGAAATCATTTGTTTCTTTATCGATGAATACTATTTAAGAGTCCCAAGTTTAAAAAAAAATACAGAAAAAGGTGGGATTACTCCTTATGGCCATTTCACAGCAGAATTGCACAGGAAAGCAGTCCACGTTCCAGCGTAATTCTTGTGCTTTCCCCTGCAGTGCGATTTGGTAGCCGCAAATCCCACCAGAATGCACAAAAAGTAGTGCATGCGCTGCTTTTGAAAAATGTGCCCAGCAAATTGCATGGTACTACGGTTCCATCTGGTGCCCTTAAATGCACTGTGTTTGTGATCCGTGTTTGGGGTGCCATTAACAATGTATTGGCACCCGCAGCAAATAGCAAAGGCAGTGCGTTTTGAACACGGTGTGGGAAACACGAATGGAACGTTCCTTTCCTGCACTGTGTTTTGATGTGAAGCAGCCCTTTAAGAACAACACCATGCAATAGGTAAGGTCTTTGATCCACTAATTCTATCTGTAAAAAAGTTAAATTACTAATTTACCATAGGGATAAGCACCCTTTAATTTTTTTATGTCGTAAACGTCTTCCATGCTGTTCACATCACATTTATACAATTGACCCCACTTTTGCACTCAGATGTTTCCAGCAGAAGGAACTCCAAGACCAGCAGTGTGATATTTAAGCAACCAGGGTCTGTGCAGCCATCCCTTAGGCTCCATTCACACTAATGCGTTTTTTTATGCATTTTGCAGAAATGCAGGGAAATTTTTTAACATGGGTTCCTATGGAACACGTTCACATCAATGCATTTTTTGTGCCTCTGAGTTTTTGGAAAAGGTCGGGGGCTTTTTGTCCCACAAAATGCAGCATTTTGCATGTAATAGAATTCAATGGACCCCCATCCAAAACGCAAGTACTGTGTTTTTACCGCGATTTTGATGCGATTTTGCCGCAATGTGCGTTTTTTTTATTTCTTTTCTTTTACACTGTATATAGCTGGTTGCTAAGGAGGGGTCGGCGAAGCTGGCCGCCGCGTCCTTAACAACCGATGAGTCATCAGCTGCAGTGGCGGTGCGTCCATAGTGGGCGCAGGAGCGCCGCCCCCTCTCGCTCCTGCACCCATCACTCACAACAATACATAGGTTCATGCATTGCATGAACCTATGTATTGTCGCCGCCGCTGCCGCCCACTACTCAGATGGGCGGCCCCCTGTTGAGCGCCGGGCATCTGAATAACAGCGGCTGGTTGGTCTTTGAAAGTGCCTATCAGAGCCAGCGGCTCTGATAGACTTCCCGATTACAGCCTGAGGGCTGTAATCGGCTTCCAAATAGCTAACCAGAGGACGCACGGGGGGTGCGTTCCCTGGTTAACACTGACAGGCATTTCAGCCAATCAGGTTCACCGGGTCTGGTTACCGGTAACCTGATTGGCTGAAGCGACATCGAGAGCGGGAGAAGACATCGAGGATGGAAGAAGGACGGCGCTGACCCGAGGAAGGTAAGTGCAGGGCTGGGGGGACAAACTGGCTGTATTTGGGGGACAAACTGGCTGTATTTGTGGGACAAACTGGCTGCATTTGGGGACAAACTGGCTGTATTTTGGGGACAAACTGGCTGTATTTTGGGGACAAACTGGCTGTATTTGGGGACAAACTGGCTGCATTTGGGGACAAACTGGCTGCATATGGGGACAAACTGGCTGCATATGGGGACAAACTGGCTGTATATGGGGGAAACTGGCTGTATATGGGGACAAACTGGCTGCATTTGGGGGGAAACTGACTGTATATGGGGACAAACTGGCTGTATATGGGGGAAACTGGCTGTATTTGGGGGGGAAACTGGCTGCATATGGGGACAAACTGGCTGTATTTGGGGGGAAACTGGCTGTATATGGGGGAAACTGGCTGCATTTGGGGACAAACTGGCTGTATATGGGGACAAACTGGCTGCATTTGGGGGGAAACTGGCTGTATATGGGGCCAAACTGGCTGTATTTGGGGGGGGAAACTGGCTGTATTTGGGGGCAAACTGGCTGTATTTGGAGGGAAACTGTCTGTATATGGGGGAAACTGGCTGCATTTGGGGACAAACTGGCTGTATATGGGGGAAACTGGCTGCATTTGGGGGGAAACTGGCTGTATATGGGGACAAACTGGCTGCATTTGGGGACAAACTGGCTGTATATGGGGACAAACTGGCTGTATATGGAGACAAACTGGCTGCATTTGGGGTGAAACTGGCTGCATTTGAGGACAAACTGGCTGCATTTGAGGGGGCAAACTGGTGGTGTTTGGGCACAGTGGCTGCGTTTAATGGGCACAGTGGCGGCAATTGATTGTTTTTTTTTTTTCAGTTTGTTTGCGCCCCCCCCCCAAATTTTTGAGCACCAGCCGCCACTGATCAGCTGTCAGTTGGCTTCCCGCTCAATGTAAAAAAAAAAATGCCAGCTAAAAAAAAAATTGTGAAAAAAACAGTGTGGGCCCCCCCCCAGGTCCTTGGGTCTAGTATGGACTCGGAGGGGACCCACATGCCCAAATTGTCCCCCCCAAAATCCATACCAGACCCTTATCCGAGCATGCAGCCCGACAGGTCAAGAAAAGAAGGGGATGAGCGAGCGCCCCCCCCCCCCTCCTGAACCATACCAGGCCGCATGCCCTCAACATTGGGGGAAGGGTGGTTTGGGGCAGGGGGGCTCTGCGCCCCCCACCCCAAAGCACCTTGCCCCCATGTTGATAGGGACAAGGGCCTCTTCCCGACATCCCTTGCCCGGGGGTTGTCGGGGTCTGCGGGTGGGGGGCTTATCCGAATCTGGAAGCCCCCTTTAACAAGGGGGCCCCCAGATCCCGCCCCCCCATGTGAATGAGTATGGGGTACCCATTCACTAAAAAAAAAGTAGTGTAGTGTTAAAAAATACAGTAGACTGTTTTTGACAAGTCTTTTATTAAAAATCTTCTTCTTCCTCCGGTCTTCCTCCATCCTCTCCCGCACCCTCATCCTCCGGTCGTCTCCTTCTCTCCCTGCTTCTTCTTCCGCTCTTCTTCTGTCTTCTTTGTCCAGTCATGCCCCAGGCAGTGAC
This sequence comes from Rana muscosa, assembly GCA_029206835.1. Taxonomy (NCBI): domain Eukaryota; kingdom Metazoa; phylum Chordata; class Amphibia; order Anura; family Ranidae; genus Rana; species Rana muscosa. The sequence goes on from CM055122.1 coordinate 194,624,093, forward strand.
GTCACAAGCGGCGTGGCCTCTGGATGACGTAATCCGATTGTCACGCCCCCATTGTTATTCAAAAAATGCAGGATATCGGCGCCAACAGATCAGCGGGACGCAGCATCGGAGGAGGGTCGTCGGCGGGAGCGGTGGCAGAGGAAGAAGAACACCGGACAAAGAAGACAGAAGATGAGCGGAAGAAGAAGAAGGGGGAGAAGGAGAAGCCTGGAGGATGAAGATGCGGAGAGAAGATGGAGGAAGACCGGAGGAAGAAGCTGAGAAGAAGAAGAAGATTTTTAATAAAAGACTTGTCAAAAACTGTCTACTTTATTTTTAACACTACAATACTTTTTTTAGTGAATGGGTACCCCATGCTCATTCACATAGGGGGTGCAGGGATCTGGGGGCCCCTTTGTTAAAGGGGGCTTTCAGATTCCGATAAGTCCACCACCCGCAGACCCCGACAACCACCGGGCAAGGGTTGTCGGGAAGAGGTCCTTGTCCCCATCAACATGGGGGCAAGGTTCTTTGGGGAGGGGGGGGACGCAGAGCCTCCCCTACCCCAAAGCACCCATCCCCCCCATGTTGAGGGCATGCGGCCTGGTATGGTTCAGGAGGGGGGGCGCTCATTCGTCCCCTCCCTTTTCTGACCTGCCGGGCTGCATGCTTGCATAAGTGTCTGGTGTTAAATTTTGGCATGGGGGTCCCCTCCGAATCCATACTAGACCCAAGGGCCTGGCGCTGTTTTTTTTTCTTGATTTTTTTTAGCTGGCAATTTTTTGTTTTTACATTTAGCGGGAAGCCCGCTGACAACTGATGACTCATCGGTTGTTAAGGACGCGGCGGCCAGCTTCTCGGCCCCCTCCTTAGCAACCAGCTATATACAGTGTTAAAAAAAAAGCAAAACGCAAATCGCGGCAAAATCGCTGTAAAATCACGGTAAAAACGTGTGTCCAAAAAACGCGGCAAGCACCGCAAAAAGCACTGCAGAAACGCTCAAAAGCAACATGCATAGAAGTGAATCGAGCTTTAGGCCTGATTCACACCAATGCATTTTAGTGCTTTTTGCATTTTGCAGATTTGCACTACAAAATGTGTTCCATAGGAAACCATGTTAAACGGACTGTAGTGCAAATCTGCAAAAAGCACTAAAAATGCGTAGGGGGGAATCAGGTCTTAAGGCTCGATTCACACTAATGCGTTTTTTGATGCATTTTTCAGAAATGCAGGGATTTTTTTTAACATGGGTTCTTATGGAACACGTTCACATCAATGCATTTTTGTGCCTCTGCGTTTATTTAAAGGGTCGGGGATTTTTTTTCTCGCAAAATGCAGCGGTTTGCATGTGTAGCGATACCTCCAACTAAGGAGGCCGCAGAATTATATTTGGGCCCTGAGTGCAGCTCCGCCAACCCCCGGCAATAGGCTCTACCCCCTTCTGGCACAGCTAGTACTAACAATCAATGATATGTCCTATGCAATAGAATAACTAAGCAAGGACACAGTAATGAATTGTAATAGGTAAAGTGTTTTACTCATTAATTCTCAATATGGATAAAGGGGTAACAGTAATCACAGTTCCAGATAATCACTCCTAAGGGCAGCGTCCTGCCACTCTAACACACTATATAGTAACACACGCTACAGGTGCGCCATACGGGCGACCATTAACTAAGTGCCCTATGGCGCAGTAATCAAACACGCTAGAATCCCCACCAGGCCTGGTTCTAATATTTAACTTAGTCCTTCTTTCTTCACCGGCAGGTCTGTAATGGTGGTGCACTTTAAACAGAGTATAACTTTGTAATCCAAGGGGTATGAAAATAACTTGTAGGCCACGGCAGTCTATAGGCCTATATACAGCAACAGTATCTTTGCTGGGCTTACGCCCTCTCACCCGCCGGACTACGGATCCAGTCCGGGAAACCTCCACCGGTCGTGTTACACACACTCGATCTCTCCAACGATCGGGCCCCCGATCCGACAAGGCTGTAGCTCACAAAGTCAGATGCCACCCAGGCTCGCAGAGGGGAGGGTGGAAGGCTCTTTGGTGCAGAGCAAGGCCTCAGGCTTCAGGCCTTGCACTCCGACACATCCGCACAGGAGGATCCGTCTGCGAAGTCTCGTGTCCCCCAAAGAGGCCGAGCCCGGCCTCGCCTCCTCCTTTTATAACCCCTCCCATGAGTCTCTGCGGTGGAACATCACAAGAATGGGGTTATGGGTAATGTAGTTTCTTCCCAATATAGGGGAATACCCCGCTACACACTCCCCCCACTTAAACTCTTTGGTCCCCAAAGATAAATTTTAGCAACAACTATATACAACATTGGACAATTCTGAAAACGATGTTGGGATAGGGGATTCCCACCATAACTGAGGGGTTGAATTCCCTTGCCCACAGGTCACATTATCATGGGTGGCCTGCCTAACTGTGCCAGAGAGTGAGCTGGGGTTGCCCTCCACCAAATGGACAGTGGAGGGATCCGGAATCTCAGCATTTCTCCTAGCAGTGACCACAGAGTCTTCCGAACTGTTCCCCATCTGGGGGTAGGTCAGCTTCTTAGGAGGTCGAATGACTCTTCGAGCTCTTTGCTCTCCTGGAATCTCTGGCTCTGGCGCCACAGGCTCCTCTTCCTCGGAGCAACTATCATGGGTATCTTCCCAGTAATCTGCTGAAGGACTGAAAGGGATGAATTCTGTAGCCTCTGGGTTCAGTGTTTCATCTGTGGTATCTTGGGTGACTGGAAGATCTATGATAGAAGTTCCTGGAGTTGGGGAAGACCACAGCCAATCAAGCTCTCCTTCTTCATCTCCACTAAGTTGGGAGGCTTCTCCATTTCCAGCTCGGGAGGTCTGTGACCGAGTGTGCGTCCTAGGAGTATCCAAGATAGAGGCCGGTGCAGGGGAGTCTCCCACGGAAGGTATTCTAACTGCCTCCGCAAGTGGGAGCAGGTGGTTTCGATGCCATGTCTTCAGTGGGCCTACCTTTCCCTCTGGCTTCACCTTGTAGACAGGTAGGCCCGGCAACTTCCTGCAGATGACATAGGGTTCAGATCTCCATCTGTCTGCAAGTTTGTGCTTTCCGGGGACTCCCAGATTGCGCAACAGTACTCGATCCCCGGGCTGTAGGTCTTGTACCCGGACCTTCAAGTCGTAATTTCTTTTATTCCGAGCTCCCCTTTGATCTGAGGCCGCTTGAGCTTGTTCATATGCTACTTTCAGGCTGTGTCTGAGCCTGTCCACATATCCTTTGTGGGAGGTGACTGAGGAATGGTCCAGTGAGGTGCCAAAAGCCAGGTCCACCGGTAGTCTCGCTTCTCTCCCAAACATGAGTCGATATGGGGAATAGCCTGTAGCATCACTGATGGTGCAGTTGTAAGCATGTACTATGGCTGCTATGTGTTTGCTCCAATGTTGCTTTTTCTCGCTTTCCAGAGTCCCCAACATGTTGAGCAAGGTTCGGTTAAACCTTTCCGGCTGAGCATCTCCCTGAGGATGGTAAGGTGTAGTTCGAGTCTTCTTAATTCCCAACGAATCCAAGAGCTTCCGGATCAGCTTACTCTCGAAGTCCCTCCCTTGGTCTGAATGGAGTCTCTGTGGCAGCCCATAATGGACAAAATACTTCTCCATAAGTACCTTGGCCACGGTGGAGGCCTTCTGATCTTTGGTGGGGAAGGCCTGGGCATATCGGGTGAAATGGTCGGTTATCACCAGAACATTTCCTAGTCCACTCAGGTCGGGTTCGAGGCAGAGAAAATCAATGCACACCAGGTCCATGGGCCCTTGGCTCTGTAGATGGCCCATTGGGGCAGCTTGATGAGGCAAAGTCTTCCTCTGGATGCATCGCGCACATGAGTGGCAGTACTCCTCTACCTCTGCCCTCATGCAGGGCCAATAGAACCGACTTCTGACAAGTTGAAAGGTCCTTTCAGCCCCTAGGTGGCCATGATTGTCATGCAAGGCCATCAGAACAGTCTCCCGATGTTTCTCTGGGAGGAACATCTGCCACTTATCTTCTGAGTCATCAGAGGGGCCCCTTCGGTAGACCACTCCCTGATGTAACTGCAACCTATCCCACTCCTTCCTCAGTAGGCGAGCTTCTTTTGAAGGTTGACGCATGAGTATGTTTGGATCCTGATTTTTCAAGGCCTCCAGGACCAATCTCCCCATGGGGTCTTCCAATTGGTCACACCTCCATTCCTTCTTGGACAGTCTTGGTAGGTTGTCCTCTTCCAATTGAGCTACTCCACAGTAGTGTTTGGGGACTCCCACCGTGGTAACTCCTATTTCCTCTGCTCTGGAGCATCCTCGGGCTTGGAATGCAGCTCCTTGACAAAGGGCCTGCACCCCGTCCGGTGCCACTTGGGTCCAATCTTCTATTTCAATGGTCGGGGAATGAGATCTTCTGGACAGGGCGTCTGCGTCTCGATTCCCCACTCCTGGTCTATACTTAAGGCTGAAGTTGAATCCAGACAGTGCGGCCAGCCACCTGTGTCCAGTGGCATCCAACTTGGCCGTGGTGAACAGGTAGGTAAGGGGGTTGTTGTCGGTCTTCACAGTGAACTCTGCTCCATACAGGTAGTCTTTGAGCTTGTCTACTACCGCCCACTTGAGGGCCAGGAACTCCAGCTTGTGAGTGGGGTAGTTCTTCTCAGAGGGGGTCAGGCTCCTACTCACATAGGCAACAGGCCGCAATTGCCCCTCATGTTCTTGGTAAAGTACTCCTCCCAGACCGTCATGACTAGCATCCACGTGCAGTTCATAGGGTTTGGTTGGGTCTGCATAGGCCAAGACTGGTGCAGTGGTCAGGCTCCTCTTCAATTCCTGGAAAGCCTCTTCACACTTCTGATTCCACTGATCTCTGATGGACTCTCCTGGCCTCCTGGGCCCCGATCCATCCTCCTCTCCTTCAGTCTTGAGCAACTCATTCAATGGTCTAGCAATTCGGGCAAATCCCTCCACAAACCTCCTGTAGTAGGAGCAGAAGCCCAAGAAGGATCTGAGTTCTGTTACTGTGGTGGGCTGTGGCCAGGAGGTAACTGCCTCCAATTTCTCAGGGTCTGTGGCCACCCCTTCTTCAGATACTATGTGCCCCAGATAGTTCACAGAAGACTGGTAGAACCGACACTTCTCAGGCGAAAGCTTAAGTCCTTCCTCACTGAGTCTTCTCAACACTTTCTCCAGCCTCTCTTCATGTTCCTCCAAGGTTCTCCCAAAGACAATGACATCGTCTAGGTATACAAGGACTTCGATCAAGTTCATGTCCCCTACTGTCTTCTCCATGAGGCGTTGGAAAGTAGCTGGGGCTCCAGACAGACCTTGGGGCATCCGGTCGAATTCAAAGAACCCCACTGGGGTTATGAAAGCTGTCTTCTCCTTGTCTGCTGGGTGCATCGGAATCTGATAGTACCCACTCTTGAGATCCATAACGCTGAACCATTTGGCTCCAGACAAGCTCTGTAGGGCATCCTCTATCCTCAGAGTGGTGTATTGGTCAGGTATGGTTCTCCTGTTGAGAGTCCTGTAGTCTATACAGAGCCTCAATGATCCATTCTTCTTTCGGACCACCACTATGGGAGAGGCATAGGGGCTTCTGGACTCCCGTATCACACCAGTCCTCTTGAGTTCTGCAAGTTGTTCCCTCAGATCCTCCAGATCTGCTAGCGGGACCCGCCTGACCCTCTCTCGGAAGGGCTTATCTTCCTGGAGGCGGATCCGATGGGTGGCACTCCTTGCACACCCCACATCAAACTCATCCTTAGAGAAGATCTTCTCCCATCTATTCAACTGGGCCTTGGCTCTCTCTTTCCAAGCCCTGGACAGATTCGGGTTTTCCATGGTCAGCTTCTCCCAAACATCCCCTTCTTCACCTGTCCTCTTCACTTCTGACAGGATAACAGGGGCCGCCGGGCTCACCTGGCCTAGCAACATTCTGGCTGGGATGTCCATGGGGTCTTTGGTAGTATTCCTAACACTCACTGGAACTCTATAATGGGCCTTCTTCAGGACCTTCAGCGGAATCACTTCCGGTATCACCTCCAGGCCTGAGGACTCACCCCTTGGGTCTGACTCCAGCATGACAAAGGGACCAGGCTGCTCCCAAGTAAGCTTCACAGTGGCCCTGAGACAGGTTACTTCACCGGGCTGCAACACTACCCCTTCTCTTCCAAGTCTCCACACCTTCCCTATCTCCTCTCCAGGGGTCTCCCGCTCTTGGACCAGCCGTTGGTAGGCTGTCTTCAGCATGGGATGGATCTTGGTAGCTGCTTGTCTTTCTTCTGTCACGAGAGGGGTCAGGAGTCTTCGGACCAGGTCCGTGTTTGTCCCTATTATAAGGGAATTCTTGTTGGCTCCAGGCGGCCTAGGACACACAACTGCCAGGGTGTCAAACACTTCGGCCTTCCCAGCCACGGATGGGTCAAAGGTCATTTGGATGGGAAGGTAGCCGTCGTAAGGGAAACTCTGGGTTCCAATTCCCCATATTTCCAGCTCCTCTATCTTCTGGATAGGCAGATGACTCAGGTGCCTGTCGTAGAAGTCCCGGTATAGTAGGGTCACTTGTGCCCCGGTATCCAGGAGGCCCCTGGTGTAGACTCCCTCCACTTGAATGGGTACTATAGGGGATGGGCCTACCAGCTTCTCTGGATATGGTCCGGCAGGAGCCGCCTTCTTCAGACCTTTTCCCTTTGGACTCTCTCTTGTCCTATTCCCTTTGGACTTGAACCTTTCTTGAGCCTGGTATGCACTGACTTCCCTCCTTTTAATGGGTGTAGGAACCCGCTGAGGCGTACTATTATTTTTCTTGGGTGGGCACCCCCTTTGGGGGGTGCCGTGCCTCTCCTGAGGGGTCTCCCCCCTTCTTCTTGGAGTATAGCTTTGTTGAGGGGTATTGCGTTTCCCCTTTGGTGTTCTATCTCTCTTTTTGTTTTTCTTCGCATTCAGCTTGGAGTTTACTGAAGATGGTGGGCACCCGGTTGACTCCTTCACCGGGGCCCTCTGGAGTTTCCCGCCGGCTTGCGGTTGTCTGGTCTCTTCTTCTTCGGACTAGAACATGTGGCTGCAATGTGGCCAACTCCCCCACAGTTGAAGCAGACTATATCTCCCCATTCTTGTAAAGGTTCGGGTGCTGAGGCAATCGGGAACAATTCCTTCCTTGGACTTTCCTTCTTCTTGGGACACTCTGTGTCTTTTGCTATCAGAGAGGTCAATATCTCTAACACCTTGGACATCTGAGTTTTTAGGGTGTCTATCTCCGCCTCTCTTTCAGGGGTCATTACTGGATTGACCAGCACCTGTGCGGGTACAACAATTGTCTTATCCTTCTGCTGGTCCTGTTGCAGCGCCTCCTCATCTCTGATAATTTTTATTAAATCAGCATAAGTCAGCAACATTCCTCCTCCCAAGGTTTTCAGGTGCAGCCAGACTGGATCGGAGCGTAGCGCTCCCTTTAAGACTTGCTTCATTCTTGCCGCATCGGCATCTTGGGGCTTCATCCCTTTCTTTAACACAATCTTGCACAGCAGCCTGTTTAGCCTTCTGACATACTCGGAAAGTTTCTCCTCCGGTTTTTGGAAAGTGTGTTCAAACTGGTAGACCGTCTCTGTCACCTTGTCTAATTGACCAAACCCTTCCTGCAGCATAGCTAGACAATCCTGCGCCGTGCACCCTGCATTCCCAAACCGGAAACTTTTCACTGCTTCTGCTGCTGCACCTTTAAGGCTTTCTAACACTCGCTGCCTCTTCTGTGCCTCCGGCACCTCCCATGCCTCCACCGCCTGTAATGCCTGTTCCACCCAAGTATCAAAATCTTCTTCCCCTGCCGGGACAGGGAGCTTCCCTGAGAATATTTTTAGTCTCCGGTAGCTAGTTTCCACATGCACCGTACTTGTCTTCGGACATTTGGCTAGCAAATCCCCTATTGCATTTATCAGTTCTGGTGATATAGCAGTGGCCGATGCAGGTGCCACCGGGGGTGTCGCCCTGTCTTCTCTTTCAGGTGTAGTTCGGGCCGCAGCCTGTGGCGATCCCGTAGGGGATGGTTCCCTTTCTACAGTTATTGCGTGCGCCAGCCTAAATGTTCTGTTGTCTGGCGTCCGCAGACACTTGTGCTTACAGGCCTCTGGCATCCCGTCCCAATATTCCACTAATGCGTATTGATATGAGATGTTTGGGTCTGTCTTCATGTCTATCACCCACGGTGTGTGATCTGGGGACACTGAACTCATCAGTTCCTCTACCGTCTCACTTGACCATTTCTCGCCAGGGAGACTAATGGCTATCGACTGTTTTGGCTCTGTATTAGCGGCTTTGCACCACTCTTCTACCGCTCTTGGATCCATGGGGTCCATGCCGGCACTTCTGGCGTTCGCTTGCTGCATCAGGATCCCGGACGAGAACCCCCACGTGTAGCGATACCTCCAACTAAGGAGGCCGCAGAATTAGATTTGGGCCCTGAGTGCAGCTCCGCCAACCCCCGGCAATAGGCTCTACCCCCTTCTGGCACAGCTAGTACTAACAATCAATGATATGTCCTATGCAATAGAATAACTAAGCAAGGACACAGTAATGAATTGTAATAGGTAAAGTGTTTTACTCATTAATTCTCAATATGGATAAAGGGGTAACAGTAATCACAGTTCCAGATAATCACTCCTAAGGGCAGCGTCCTGCCACTCTAACACACTATATAGTAACACACGCTACAGGTGCGCCATACGGGCGACCATTAACTAAGTGCCCTATGGCGCAGTAATCAAACACGCTAGAATCCCCACCAGGCCTGGTTCTAATATTTAACTTAGTCCTTCTTTCTTCACCGGCAGGTCTGTAATGGTGGTGCACTTTAAACAGAGTATAACTTTGTAATCCAAGGGGTATGAAAATAACTTGTAGGCCACGGCAGTCTATAGGCCTATATACAGCAACAGTATCTTAGCTGGGCTTACGCCCTCTCACCCGCCGGACTACGGATCCAGTCCGGGAAACCTCCACCGGTCGTGTCACACACACTCGATCTCTCCAACGATCGGGCCCCGGATCCGACAAGGCTGTAGCTCACAAAGTCAGATGCCACCCAGGCTCGCAGAGGGGAGGGTGGAAGGCTCTTTGGTGCAGAGCAAGGCCTCAGGCTTCAGGCCTTGCACTCCGACACATCCGCACAGGAGGATCCGTCTGCGAAGTCTCGTGTCCCCCAAAGAGGCCGAGCCCGGCCTCGCCTCCTCCTTTTATAACCCCTCCCATGAGTCTCTGCGGTGGAACATCACAAGAATGGGGTTATGGGTAATGTAGTTTCTTCCCAATATAGGGGAATACCCCGCTACACATGTAATAGACTTTATTGGACTCGCATCCAAAACGCAAGTACTGCAGTTTTACTGTGATTTTTCAGCGATTTGCATTTTTTTTTCACTGTCTATAGCTGGTTGCCGACTTACACCGCATCCAATTCGCATAACATTTTATAATTTTTTATTTTTTATTTTATTGAAAATTTAACACATATTCATTAACATTACATTGCATACTAACATCACATTGAGATCTAATATCCCCACTTCTTCCCAGAACCGCCCAAAAAAGAAAAAAAAAACACAAAAACAAGTTTCTTTCCTTCCCCCCTCCCATCCCCCCAAAGTCCCCCCTCCCCTTCCCCACTCTCAAGCCTCGTACACACGACCGAGTTTCTCGTCGTAACAATCTCATCGTTTTTTTGACTAGATTCTTGTTAACCTTGACGATTTTCTCGTCAAGCTTTCCATGCGTACACACTGACATTTCCCAATTTCCTCGTTGTTCTCCGCGCTCACGTCCAGCACGTACGACGGCACTATAAAGGGGAAGATCGATTTTCTTGGCGCCACCCCTTGGGCTGCTTTTGCTGATCTCATGTGACCGCGTGTGAAGTAAAAGTTTGGGAAGAGACGATTCGCGCTTTTCAGTCTTCGTGCTTTTCAGTTCATTTTCTGAGGTTCAGTTTGTGCTTGTGGGTTCGTATGTTGACTTTCAGGGCATCTAGGCAGGTCGTATCTGTTTTACAGTGCGTTCTTGCCCGTTCGTTTCTGTTTTTCAGTTCGGTATTCATAGGCCTTGCTGTTCTAAAGTGCGTTCTGTTCTGTACGTTCTGATAAGACGACCGTTTCCTAGCCATGTCGCCTGGACGTTCTCGTCGTCGAGTTCATGCTGTGCGTGCACTTGGTGTTGGTCTGCTTGTTTTGGACCAAGACCAGTCCATGAATGGTGTGGGGAGGAGTTCATGGACCAAGAATTGGTTGCTCCAGCGGGACCAATTCTGCCACATGCCTCTGCTGCGGGAGATAGTCGAGAATAATCCTGAGGACTACAGGAATTTTCTGCGGATGTCTGACCCCGTTTTTCAGGAACTGTTGGCTTTGGTGTCCCCCTATATTACCAGGAAGGACACCGTTATGCGGGAAGCCATCAGTGCTGAGCAGAGGCTCATCGCCACGTTACGTTATCTGGCGACAGGGAGAAGTCTTCAGGACTTGAAGTTCACGACAGGCATCTCCCCCCAGGCTCTGGGCCTCATAATCCCAGACACCTGTTCTGCCATTATACAAGTCCTGCAGGAGGACTATATTAGGGTAAGTTTTCTCCTTTAACATCACATTTTATGTATTTCATGTATGATAATGTATTGTATTTCTTTCATCCTTCCCTAATTACCATGATTGTAATATGCTGAGAATGTCCCCTTTGTCCTCATGCATGCTGGAAGCTTTTAAATGCCCCTTTTTTCTCCTCCATGCATATTTCCCTTCACTAACCTTTCCAGCAGGGGCGCCTGTTGCAACAAATGTTTGGGGGTCCAACCCCAATTTAGGAAATAAACTTCCTCCATTTTTGCAAAGGTGCCTATTAAACGCCCCCAGTTGTCCCCTCCAATGCAGCCATTTTCTCCCCTCTAATGCAGCCATTTTGTCCCCTCCAATGCAGCCATTTTGTCCCCTCTAATGCAGCCAGTTTCCCCCCAGCCCTGCACATACCTTCTTGTGGTCAGCGCCATCCTTCTTCTGTCCTTGATGTCTTCTCCTTCCCTTGATGTTGCATCAGCCAATCATGTTACCATTAAACAGACTTGGTGAACATGATTGGCAGAGCAGCCTGTCAGTGTTTACCCAAGGAATCCTCCCCCCCCCCTGCGTCCCCTATTTAACTTGTATGAAGCCAATTACATCCCTCAGGCTGTAATGTGCAAGCCTATTTGCCTCCCTGTTTCTGATATGCAATTTTCACCCCATAAATGCCGCAGTTATTCATATGTTGGTCGCTTAACAGGGGGCCATCCACCTGAATAGTGGGCGGCATTGACAATACATAGGTTAATGCAAGGCATGAACCTATGTATTGTTCTGAGTGATGGGCACAGGAGAGAGGGGGCAGTGCTCCAGCGCCCACTCTGGACGCACCGCCACTGCACTGCTATCCTGTGGCCAAACACATCTACCCCCCCCCAAAATAATGTATTAATGGACCATCAGAGGGGGTGATGAATATGAAACATGAGCCTTCCATTATACTTATTTAAAACACCTTAATAAACGTAGAATTTGATTGATGTTGGCCTCTAATGTTTTTTATTATAATCTCCTTGTAATGTAATATTTTTAAAATCTAATTTTCTTTCATCTTGTTTGACTCCCCAGCTTCCTTCCACGCCACAGGAATGGCAGACTGTGGCATCGGAGTTTGCCACGCGGTGGGACTTCCCCAACTGCGGTGGTGCCATAGACGGGAAGCACGTCCGCATCGTGCCGCCACCCCGTTCTGGGTCCTACTACTTCAACTACAAGGGGTTTCATAGCATTGTGCTGATGGCGGTGGTGTCAGCACGGTATGAATTCCTCTATGTTGATGTAGGGAAAAATGGCCGGATGTCCGATGGGGGATCCTTCATCCAGACGGAGTTTGCCCTCCGTCTCCAGAGTGACGACCTTGCATTGCCACCGGATGCAGGGAATATTGAAGGACTCCCCTTTGTTTTCTTGGCTGATGAAGCCTTTGGACTCGGACCGCATCTTATGAGGCCATTTCCTCACAGGATCCTGACCCCAGAGAAGAGGGTGTTCAATTACCGGCTGGCGAGGGGCCGAAGAGTCGTTAAAAATGCCTTCGGCATAATGGCCAGCCGGTTCCGCATTTTTATGACTTCCATACACTTGGCGGACTACAAAATAAACTATGTAGTTTTATGCTGCTGTGTGCTACACAATTTTCTCAGCAGAAAATCCAATTCATATATGGCCTCAGTATTTCCTGAGGCTGGACTTTCACCTGCTAATCCCCTGCCGGGCCTGGAATCTGCCCGTCCTGGCTTGCCCCCCCAAAATGCCTGTGAGGTTCGGGACAAATATATGCAATATTTCACGGGTAGGGGGGCAATTCCTATGCCGGGCTATGGCTAAAGATTCCTGGAGAACGAGTTAAATAAAAATCTGTTTTAAAGTTTTATCTTTTGTTTGTTTCCTGTCTCCTAGTTTGTCTTAGTGCATTTGTAGTGCCAAGTGTATTTTCCTTTAGTAAATAACAACCATTTCACTATGTAACCTTAAAAAAAACACCAAATAAGGTTAGAGCGTATTAGAAAAAGAAGCTACACGTTGTTTGTGTTCAAACATTTTACTCTGTGCACATTCACACACATGTTTTTTTTTTTTTTTGCCTGGCCACAAAACGGCAATTGTTTTCTTAGGAAAATACAAAAACAACAGTTGCATTCCAAAAATTACAACATTGGATACCTCTGAGCAATCTGACACATTCACTTGCACAAACTATGTCTCTATGTGCCCGTCCTAATATGGGGTCTTGCCACCCCTTGCCCAGCCAAAAATTGAATACGCACACATTTTGTATTATTTTCCACTAGGGATTTTAGACTCCTGATCCCTATTGTCAACATGTGCTATCTGCCATCATGGGTGATCAATGGACGTGTTTTGGGGGTGCAACCCCTTCCTCAGTTCACCTACTTTAGATACGAGGAAGGGGTTGCACCCCCAAAAGACGTACATGGATATCCCCTGATGGCAGATGGCACATGTTGACACACTGTGTGCATATTCAATTTTTGGCTGGTTGCATTGTCAAAAACAGTTTAAAAGGTTGATGAACAGTCATTCCTGAAAAAAAATGGGGGTTTGGTTACCTTATTCTATTCTCCCCAAAACATCTAGAATGTCTTTAAATGTTTGATCCATCACATGAATTATTTGTTTTATTCTGTCCAGTTCCGTGCTACATTCCATCACTTGCTGTATTATTCGGAGGGCACTGTCAGCAGAGAAACGTGTACTATCCTTCACCACAACATTTACATCTCCTAAAAACAAAATAAAAAGGTATTATAACTCTGCAGGCCTACATCTCTTACCTGAAGCTGTGGTGACAGATACTGACCTGTTGTGGTGACCAGTTCCACAACGTCATCCACCTCTCCTTCCTGCACTTCTCCTTCCTCCACCTCAACTTCCTCAACATCCTTCGGTTGTGGGTCTTTGGGAGTTTGGGGTTGTTGTGAAGCTGTGGGGTTCCTGTGCTCCCTGGAGTGTTCTCCTCCCAGTCTTCTCTCCCCTATGATAATCAAACAAAAGGTCTATTTATCACACTGAAATTCTCTATGAAAAATAAAAACAGGCTAATTTGCTTGGAAGTGGGGTCCAAGTGTGTGTTTGGGCGGAAGTTAAAGATGAATGCATTATTTCTGACCAATAATATGTTTAGTATTCACCTTTGGCTGTCAGTTTTTAGACATGGAGGCACCACAAAAAATCACTAAAGCACCTGTGTGGGACACCCAAAAAAGGCGGGTCTGGTGGCCGACACTATAGTGCTCCAAAGTACAGATGTGGAAGCAGCTGCTGAGTGTCCTTTCCTTTACACTGACTAAAGTTTGCATTTCATTCTCTTTACAAACACATCATCTAGCCTAAAATTTTGGAACAATTTTTTTTTTAAAACACGCAGATGTCTAATTACTTTTGTGGCTATAAAATAAGCCAAAACAGCAGATAGTGGCCGAACGAAGTGTCTGTAACGTAACGAACGATTACTGTGCCAAACCAAGTTCAAATTATTAAATTATGGAAGGGAGTCCAATATGATAAAATCAAAAAAAGGAGCAACATGTAAGTTGAGAAAAACATTAATAGCAGAAAAGTGTACATTTTACTTACTTTTTTCTAGCATTCTCTTAATACTCCTTAACTGCTCTGGCTCCCTCAGTTTGAGGTCTGACCACCTCTTTCTGAGCTGCTCATTTGAGCGTTTCACCCCGAAATTCGTCTTCAGACTCTTCACGACTTTCTTCAGGATTTTGGCCTTCCTTCTATTTGGTTTGCTATACGGCCCATGCTTTGCGTCGTAATCAGACTTGAGCAAGATGTCCACCATCTCCGCCATCTCCGCAAAAGACATATTAGATGCCTTGAATCTCCTCCTTGATCGTGACGTTTCCTCGGTCTCCGGGCTTGTCTCCTCCTCGTTAGTTGCGGAATTATCAGACACCTGCTGTAAATCCACCATATCTGTCTGCGCGCCGAAAGAGAAGGGGCGGGGAAAAGATGTTAGTTAGAACGTCATGGGCGGGCGACGTGTGCGGAGCGACGTGTTCGTAGTTTGACGCATGCATGGTGTATATATAGCAAACACACATGTGACTATACTACGTTCGGTGTGCGGAGAGAGGAGTTCAAGTGACGGACGTGCGAACGAAGGTATGTGATTTTGTGAGTTGGACAAATTGTTGGCCTATACTGTCTGGAGAATGTTGTAGGATATATATGGTGACTACGATGTTAAGGAGGTTAGACTGTTTGCCTCACATTAGTTATATATTATTTATTTTACTTGCAGATACAATATGAATGTCTTCATTAGTGATAAAGATTTCCTTGCGGAATTTATAGGGTAAGGGAGCTGCCCGCTCTGTGGGAGACGAAAAACCCCATCCACAAAAAAAGAGGGGTGAGAAAAGCAGCGCTGGAGACCCTGCTCCCATTTGTGCATACCAAGGTGCCCACAGCCACAGCAAAACAGGTGGACACTAAAATTGGGAGCTTGAGAGGCACCTACAGGACTGAACGCTCTAAGGTCCTGGCTTCTCAGAGGTCAGGAGCAGCAGCAGATGATGTGTATGTCCCGAATTTGTGGTACTACAGCAGGATGTCCTTCCTGGATGACCACATTGAGGCAAGGCCATCACTCTCCACTCTTCCCCCCAGACTTCCCTGCAGCCAACCTGAGCCTTCTCTGGAGCAAGAGGAGGCAGCCATCCTGGATGATCCAGATTTGGCCATCTGGAGCCAGGTATAGTATTAAATGAAAATTTATTGGGATAAATTTAATGTTTGACAAATATGTCAAGATGACAAACATAAACTATTTAGAGTTCCACAAGTGAAATCAAGATCTCTAGACATTAGTCTGCACTTAATTGGGCGCTAAATAGTCAATCTGATGTAGTTGTAAATTTTAGAAAATGATTTCAGGATTTACATTCTAATTGCTTCAATCATGATTATAAATTTTGAGGCAAAGATTAAAGCAACATATTTAACTATGTCCCTTTTTCATACACAGGATGAAATCAGCCAGGAGGAGGGTCTGGAAACTGTCAGGCAGGAGGAGGCAGGGCCCAGTGGCAGCCAGGAGGTGGCAGGGCCCAGTGGAAGGCAGGAGGTGGCAGGGCCCAGTGGCAGCCAGGAGGTGGCAGGGCCCAGTGGCAGCCAGGAGGTGGCAGGGCAAAGGAGAAGCACCAGATCACAGGTGCCTCCCATCCGATTTCCCAAAAGAGGCAGGAGGGACAGGACCACCAGTGAGGCAGCAATGGCCCTTATTCGAGAGGCCCATGCCACCCTCAAGGAGCCCACATCCCCTGAAGAGGCCAATGCCGGCCTAGTGGAGGCAAAGTTCAAGGTGATGAGCATGGAGCAACGCCTCCTATGCGAGCCCCTGCTCATCACCTTGCTCAACAAGGGGGTGATGGGAAAAATTACCCCCAATACAGCAATTTGTGAGGTGGCACAACTGTCCCAACCTCAACCTCCTCCTCCACCTCCACCTTCTTCTTCTGCCCCACCCCCTTCTCCTTCACCTCCACCTTGTTCTTCCGCCCCACCCCCTTCTCCTCCACCTCCACCTTGTTCTTCCGCCCCACCCCCTTCTCCTCCACCTCCTCCTCCACCTTGTTCTTCCGCCCCACCTCCTCCTCCACCTTGTTCTTCCGCCCCACCCCCTTCTCCTCCACCTCCTCCTCCACCTTGTTCTTCCACCCCACCCCCTTCTCCTCCACCTCCACCTCCACCTTGTTCTTCCGCCCCACCCCCTTCTCCTCCACCTCCACCTTCTTCTTCTGCGCCACCCCCTTCTCCTCCACCTCCTCCTCCTCCTGACAGGAGTACCCCTCCAGTGGCCCAGCCTCCAGCCAAACGAAGAAGGAAGGCTGCAGGGAAGGCTTCAGGGAAGGTTGCAGGGAAGGTTGCCAGGAAGACGAGGAAGTGATGGCCTTGCTTCATTGTGGTCGGACAGAAGGCAGCCTGTTGTAGTACCACACATTTGGGACATATATCTCACCTGCTGCTGTTCCTGACCTCTGGGAGGCCAGCATCAGATTGTGCTCAGAAATGTTGGCCTTCTCAAGCTCCCAATTTTAGTGTCCACACAGGGTTGATGTGTTCTCTGGGGTCCCTGGGATGCACAAATGGCAGCAGGTTCTCCAGCGCTGCCTTCTCTTTATTTTGTTTCAAACATGAATAAATGTTATTTTTGTTTAAGTTCATACTTGACTATGTGTATTTGTAAAAAATTTAAATTTAGCTTTGGAGTAAGCAGATACATTTGACTGACAAAAAAAGGGACAGATAACAACCCCCCAAAAAAATAAAATAATCTGATTTCCCAAAAAGAGGGTGTAAAATTTAACAACTATATATTAAAATATTCAATGGGAGATCACTATCAAAACATTGCGAAATTAAAATTAACATCAGTTTGAAAAATATAAAAATGTTAAATATTCATAAAAACTTGCACGATATAATACACATAAATCTTCTTAAGAGCAGCATGAAAAAGGTTAAAAAAAGATAGTCATAACTCTGTGTGAATATCAGCAGCAAAAGTTCATTCGTTTGGATTAATGTAACATTCTAAAGAAGATTTCAATGCACAACATTTAAACGATGCAATAATTTCGAGCGTGACGAATGTGCTATCTCCATTACGAAGGCTTGTTTTACCAGAAGATGCGCTCCCGTCTCATACTTGCTTCTGAGCATGCGCGCTTTTGAAAGACTCGTTAAAGCATACACACGAACCATTTTCTCGTCACAAAACAGGCCGACGAGAAACACGACGAGGAAATCAGGAATCCTGACGAGAAAATAGAGAGCAGGTTCTCTATTTTCTCATCGAGATTCATGGCAATTTTCTCGTCGTAAAACCATACACACGAACGTTTTTCTCGAGAAAAAAGCTCTCGCGGCACTTTTCTTGCCGGTTTTGGACGAGAAACTCGGTCGTGTGTACGAGGCTTCACATTCCACTACCAACTGAACGGTTTCCACCTCTGTGATTCCAATTCTAAATAAAAAATAAAAAATGTGTATATAAAAAAAACCCTACAACCATTTGGTTTTATATTGACCCTCTTGTTTGCCCGTGTGGACTTAAGAGTCTTCTATGGGCCCTTTCCCCACCGCAAACCCACTTCCCTTTAGTTATACTGTAAGTGTAAAAATTTGAGTGTTCCTATTCGCCCAAGAAAGAAAAAAAAAAAGAGAAGAACCATTTTGTTGTAAGTTAACCCTCATATTTGCCTACGTGAACTTAATGACCTTCTACTGGTCCTTTCCCACCAAAAACACAATTCCCTTTAATTATTAGTGAAAGATTAAGGGGCTCCTCTTTGCCCTTTCACTGAGGAGAAAAAAAAAAAACACACCAAAAAAAATAAAAAAAATAACAAAAATAAAAAAGGAAGGGCTTTATAAAACTACGAGGCTTCTAGAGCCATCTTTCCCCCTCTATTAACACGTGGTATCCCAACTTATTATTGACCCCAACTCCCTACCTATTATCTCACCCCTATTTGCCCATCCCTTTATCTTACACCTAACTATATGACAGTGATATGCAATTAGCGGACCTCCAGCTGTTGCAAAACTACAAGTCCCATCATGCCTCTGCCTCTGGGTGTCATGCTTGTTGCTGTCAGAGTCTTGCAATGCCTCATGGGACTTGAAGTTCTGCAACAGCTGGAGGTCCGCTAATTGCATATCCCTGCTATATGACCTCCCTATTAAGGGCATTGTTACATTCTCTCCCCTTTCCCTCATGTGTATCACCCGAGAAGAGGAGCGAATGAGGGGGATGGAGAGGAAAGAGATGGAAACAGAGAAAAAAAAAAAAAACCTCCTCTCCCAGGTGCATTGACGCGTCTTTACAGGAGGGATCCGGGAGATGTACAATTATATATCTCTGTTTAATCTAGTGGGGCCTTTTACATCCCAGTTCAGGAGAGTAACACTCCTATCCTGCCCATATTTCACTAAATTTGTCCTGTTTATCCTTGACTGTATATATTAATTTTTCAGCCTCCATAATTAGATTGACCTCTCTCTTCCATTCCAGCAGGGTAGGACCTCGAGTTTGTTTCCATAGCCTAGGGATTAGTAAATTCACTGCATTTTATAAGTGTGGAGTAATGCTATTCCTATATGATTTAATATATCTTGGGGTCCCGTGGAACAAGAAATTTAGTGGTGTTACCTCCATGGGGTCCGGAGTTAACTTCCTGATCCATTGTGTGATTGCCCCCAAAATGGTTTAATCTTGGGACATTCCCACCATAGGTGAAGAAATGTGCCCTTTTGGCCACATCCTCTGCAACAACTAGCATCTACCGTCTGGAACATCTGCGCGATCCTAACTGGAGTCCGATACCACCTTGCCAGAAACTTATATGACATTTCTTGTATCCGAGTATTTATAGAGGTGGAATGTGTTAAATCAATACGTTTTTTGGCTTGTGCTTTAGTGAAGGTTTGATTTAATTCACCCTTCCATTCCCTCATAAAGTAGGGAATTGTTAGATTTTGTGCCCCTAGAACCAATCTGTACATTTGTGACAACAAGTGTCTGGCATCTGGTATACGGACTTACATAGATTCGAATGTCATAAGAGAATTTTGTGACCTTAGTGATGGTTCAAACTTGGAAAAAAAACCACCTCATTTGGTGGTATCTCCATTCTTCCATTTGTATATTCCCCTTCTCTAATACCAACTTCGAGAGAGGGGTCAGTCTCCCCCATGGTGTAAATTTACTGCATGTCCGATCTCCGTCACTCCCCCATGCCCCCAGAAACCCTCCCCCCTCCCCCGGGGGGAACCAGGGGAATCCCTCCAGTGGAGCCAGCGTAGACAACTGGGGGGCATACTTCCCCAGTTTGTTCAATTTATCCCATATCATAAGGGAGCTCCGGGTTAAGGGGGAGGACCATTTTGACAGACCCCTAGATACACTCGGGATCCATGGCGCCTCTTTTAAATTTCGACCTGCTATTTCCTGCTCTAAGGAAACCCACATTTTATTGGAGGAGTCATGGCACCAATTCAAAATCCTTACCAAGGACACTGCTCTATAGTATAGAGCAATGTCCGGTAGTCCGAGTCCTCCTTCTTTTTTCCCTATGCATAATATATCATGAGAAAGACTTAGTCGTCTATCATTCCATACAAACGCTGCAAACGCCTTTCTCAGTCCTTTGAAAAAGGTCTGTGGGAGTGATATGGGGTTTGCATGTAAAAAGTATATTATTCGAGGCAGTATATTCATCTTGATAGTGCTCACCCTACCCACCCAGGTTAACACTAGGCCCCGCCATTTCTGCAGGTCTCTTACTATCCCCTTCAATAGCGGGTCATAATTCAAGTCGTATAGTAGCCTGGGGTCCGGCGTGATATGTGTCCCCAAGAAAAACAGATATTTTTTATTCCAGACAAAGGGGTACATACTCTGCAAGGTCGCTGCCATTGCCGGGGGAATGTGGCTAGGTAAAAGCACTGATTTCTCAAAGTTAATTTTGAAATTTGATAGCCTTCCATATTCTGCCACCTCGGCTATCAAGGCTGGTATTGAATTCCGTGGATTATCGAGATAGAATAGTAAATCGTCAGCATATGCTGAAACCTTGTGTTCAGCTGATCCTATATGTATACCTGTTATTTCCATGTTTCTCCTGATTTTACACAAAAAGGGTTCCAATATCATGGCAAACAACAATGGAGATAAAGGACACCCCTGTCTTGTACCATTTCGTATTTGAAGATAACTCGACATTGTCCCATTTACCTTCACTCTGGCCCTTGGGTTCACATACAACGCCGAGACCCAACCCATCATGCGCTCTCCCATCCCCAATCCCCTCAGCACTTTCGTCATAAAAGGCCAGTTCACCCTGTCAAATGCCTTTTCGGCGTCCATAGACAATACCACTCTAGGGGCTTTATCAGGGCCGTGTTGTATCCAGTGAAGTATATGAAGGGCACTTATCGTGTTGTCTCTGGCCTCCCGACCCTTCATAAAGCCCGTCTGGTCTGGATGGACTAGCCTTAATATATGGTCTTCTAATCTGTGGGCCAGGATTTTAAATTCACATAACATTTTAAAATCTATTACTTTCAATCAGTCTGGTTCACATATGTGCGTTGAATTCACACTCCGCATTGTCCAAAAAACGTGTGCTTCTATGGGAACGCATCTGATTCGCAGATGGATTCCATTCTGAACACGAATTATGCTACAAGGAAGAGAAAACGGAGCTGAAATTCACACCCCATCAACATGGGGGCAAGGTGCTTTGGGGTGGGGGGCGCATCAAAAACGCATTAGTGTAAATCAAGCCTAATAGACTTCAATGGACCCGCATCCAAAACTGCAAATTGCCACATTTTTACCATGATTTTTCAGTTTTTTTTTTACACTGTATATAGCTGATTGCTAAGGAGAGGGCTTCCCCGGTGACAGCTAAATGTAAAAAAAAAAGAATTGCCGGCTAAAAAAAAATCGTGAAAAAAAACAGCGTGTGGTCCCCCCCAGGTTTATACCAGGCCCTCTAGTATGGATTCAGAGGCACCCCCCCATGCCAAAATTGAAAAAAAATGGCGTGGGGTCCCCCCAAAATCCATACCAGACCCTTATCCGAGTACGCAGCCCGGCAGGTAAGGAAAGTGAGGGGACAAGCGAGCAAGTGCCCCCCCTCCTGAACCATACCAGTTTGCATGCCCTCAGCATGGCGGGGTGGGTGCTTTGGAGCAGGGGGGGCTCTGTGCCCCCCACCCCAAAGCATGGGTATGGTTCAGGGGGGGGCTGCTATCAATCTATCCAATGAAGAGCAGAGAAGCCCGGGCAAAGATCGAGCGCGTTCGCGACGCGGGACTTTCCATGCATAGGATGCATTAAGGTGAAAAAACATGAACCTTTACAACCCCTTTAAAAACATCCTTCTGGGCTTTCTGTTAAGACTTTTACTTAGAATTTCTAGATTTCAAATCGTTATGCTTGAAATTAAACCAAGAAATTCCCAGCCCTTACAGCTAATATTTGAATGCTCTTCAGAAGATAAGCCCCCCCCCTCCCCCCCAAATTAATCTGAAAAAGCCAAATGTCCCCATATAGACATGAGATGATGATTGGAAGAATGATGTGGCATTATCGTTGACCCTCATATTGGGAGAGTAAGCAAGTTTCTTTACCAAGCAGGCACTATTGGTGCTCGTCATGTTTCAGGGAAACAGAGATCATTATGAATTATTGATTACTCTCCTGCGATTGGTCAGCCAAGCGAGTACTTGCAGAGTTTGCAGACACAATGATTCCCCAACATGACTATAACAAATCAATAAATATCTCATGACATTTCTTCTTATGCAAAGTAGAGTAATGAATAGCAACCAATCGAATCAGTGCAATATGAATTCTGATTGAATTGGCATTTCAAAATTAGAACAAGATGTGACCTGTGCTACATGAATTTTGATTGGTTGTTATGACGAAGTTCCGGCCCCTCGGAACGAAACACGTAAACTTTTTTGACGCTGGGATGAGCAATCCCTTCCATACCTACTGGAGCCAACCCCAACTTGAATAGGACTTTCAATTACACCCGCAATGCACTGCCTGGAAGATCTCTGTCTGGATTGAAGTTTCCACCATCCCCTTGAAGGATCCTGGAAAAAGGATTCTTAAAAAGACACTGTGAATACTGGCCTTTATACTCCTGTAGGAGAACCACAAGTCCCTGTTCAGACTACAGACACCGTACCTACAAAAAGGGATAAAAGGAGGAGAACTACAACAGAAAAGGAACAATCTGCTAAGGACATACATGTACAGATTGATCCCGACTAAAAGTTTTGTGGTGATCTCTGCACGAACAGCGGACGAGTGAATAACTCACATCACAGATGTACAGATTGATCCCGACCTAAATCTTCTGGTGATCTCTGCGGACCAGTGAGTAACCCTATATTATTAATTGCATTGCTCAATATCTATTATAGGATTTACCTGCAGGCTGCAGGAATCCCTTTTGTGGTTACACTGGAGGAATCTGTGACTATTGTTCCATACCACGTGGAGTCTGAGATGATATGCACGGTTGTTATGTAGTCGGTCTGTGAATGTGGATAAGTGTCTCATACAAAACAGATATACATTGAAATATCGAGGATTTAAATCACTGTCTGGCAATCTGTGCTTATAAAACATACACAGACAGATCTATCCTGACTTGCTTTGTGAAGATTTATATATATAAACCAGCTCATTGGAGAAGCAAGTGACACTGCTATGTGTATTATTTATGAGTAGCCATAGAAGGTTACCCTTATGCCGCGTACACACGGCCGTTTTTCTCGTCAAAAAAAACAACATTTTTCCCATTCGACGAGAAAAACTATAGTCTGTGGGCTTTCTGTCGTTTTTTTCGACGAGAAAAACGGCATTAAAAAGGACCAGAAAAATTAGAACATGTTCTAATTTTTCTCGTTGTTTTTTTCGACATGCTTTCCGCGGCAGTGTTTCCCATAGGGAAACACTGCCGCGGAGCCCACAGACGGTCGTTTTTCTCGACGAGAGAAAAAACGACGTGAAAAACGACCGTGTGTGGGGAACAAGCCGTTTCCTCGTTTTTAATGACATTATTCACGGCGGTTTTTTAACCGCCGTGAATAATGATCGTGTGTACGCGGCAACAGACTGGGAATTTGCTACATATATACACACTCCATGAAGTTGCAGCATTGTATCTGATCCTGTTTTGACACACTCGTACTATCTGCCACTGTTCACTAGGGATGAGCTTCGTGTTCGAGTCGAACATACGTTCGACTCGAACATCGGCTGTTCGATCGTTCGACGAAGATCGAACGATTTGGGCCGTTCGCGCCAAATTCGAGTGACGCGAACGGCCCACAATGCACTACGCCATCGCAGTGTCATCCAGGCGCTGTGATTGGCCAAGCATGCACTGTGACCCCGCATGCTTGGCCAATCACAGCGCCGGCAGCGAGGAGAGCAATGATTGGCCACAGGCAGGATGCCTGTGGCCAATTATTGCTGAGGGGGTTTAGTACACGCCCCACACTATAAAAGGCCGCCAGCACGGCGGCCTAGTGTAGTGTGTTCCGGAGCAGGGATAGAGCAGCATAGGCAGGGACAGTGACTTTTATTTCTTTCTTGCTTAACCTGGATTCCTTTAGTTTAGGGAAAGAGAAGGATAGGTAGGGAGAGTGTCAGTGTGTTTTGTGCTTGTGCTATATTGTGCTTAAAAAAAACATTTTTTCTAGGGACAGAAAACTGTAGGTAGGGAGAGTGTGTCAGTTTCTTTCACTGTCAAAGTCCTTGTTTCCAGGGACCTGGAAGGACAGTGAGGTAATTCTCCTTGTGCTAAATTGTGCTTAAAAAAAACATTTTTTCTAGGGACAGAAAACTGTAGGTAGGGAGAGTGTGTCAGTTTCTTTCACTGTCAAAGTCCTTGTTTCCAGGGACCTGGAAGGACAGTGAGTGAATTCTCCTTGTGCTATATTGTGCTTAAAAAAAACATTTTTTCTAGGGACAGAAAACTGTAGGTAGGGAGAGTGTGTCAGTTTCTTTCACTGTCAAAGTCCTTGTTTCCAGGGACCTGGAAGGACAGTGAGTGAATTCTCCTTGTGCTATATTGTGCTTAAAAAAAACATTTTTTCTAGGGACAGAAAACTGTAGGTAGGGAGAGTGTGTCAGTTTCTTTCACTGTCAAAGTCCTTGTTTCCAGGGACCTGGAAGGACAGTGAGGTAATTCTCCTTGTGCTAAATTGTGCTTAAAAAAAACATTTTTTCTAGGGACAGAAAACTGTAGGTAGGGAGAGTGTGTCAGTTTCTTTCACTGTCAAAGTCCTTGTTTCCAGGGACCTGGAAGGACAGTGAGTGAATTCTCCTTGTGCTATATTGTGCTTAAAAAAAACATTTTTTCTAGGGACAGAAAACTGTAGGTAGGGAGAGTGTGTCAGTTTCTTTCACTGTCAAAGTCCTTGTTTCCAGGGACCTGGAAGGACAGTGAGGTAATTCTCCTTGTGCTAAATTGTGCTTAAAAAAAACATTTTTTCTAGGGACAGAAAACTGTAGGTAGGGAGAGTGTGTCAGTTTCTTTCACTGTCAAAGTCCTTGTTTCCAGGGACCTGGAAGGACAGTGAGTGAATTGTCCTTGTGCTAAATTGTGCTTAAAAAAAACATTTTTTCTAGGGACAGAAAACTGTAGGTAGGGAGAGTGTGTCAGTTTCTTTCACTGTCAAAGTCCTTGTTTCCAGGGACCTGGAAGGACAGTGAGGTAATTCTCCTTGTGCTAAATTGTGCTTAAAAAAAACATTTTTTCTAGGGACAGAAAACTGTAGGTAGGGAGAGTGTGTCAGTTTCTTTCACTGTCAAAGTCCTTGTTTCCAGGGACCTGGAAGGACAGTGAGGTAATTCTCCTTGTGCTAAATTGTGCTTAAAAAAAAACATTTTTTCTAGGGACAGAAAACTGTAGGTAGGGAGAGTGTGTCAGTTTCTTTCACTGTCAAAGTCCTTGTTTCCAGGGACCTGGAAGGACAGTGAGTGAATTCTCCTTGTGCTATATTGTGCTTAAAAAAAACATTTTTTCTAGGGACAGAAAACTGTAGGTAGGGAGAGTGTGTCAGTTTCTTTCACTGTCAAAGTCCTTGTTTCCAGGGACCTGGAAGGACAGTGAGGTAATTCTCCTTGTGCTAAATTGTGCTTAAAAAAAACATTTTTTCTAGGGACAGAAAACTGTAGGTAGGGAGAGTGTGTCAGTTTCTTTCACTGTCAAAGTCCTTGTTTCCAGGGACCTGGAAGGACAGTGAGGTAATTCTCCTTGTGCTATATTGTGCTTAAAAAAAACATTTTTTCTAGGGACAGAAAACTGTAGGTAGGGAGAGTGTGTCAGTTTCTTTCACTGTCAAAGTCCTTGTTTCCAGGGACCTGGAACGACAGTGAGTGAATTCTCCTTGTGCTATATTGTGCTTAAAAAAAACATTTTTTCTAGGGACAGAAAACTGTAGGTAGGGAGAGTGTGTCAGTTTCTTTCACTGTCAAAGTCCTTGTTTCCAGGGACCTGGAAGGACAGTGAGGTAATTCTCCTTGTGCTAAATTGTGCTTAAAAAAAACATTTTTTCTAGGGACAGAAAACTGTAGGTAGGGAGAGTGTGTCAGTTTCTTTCACTGTCAAAGTCCTTGTTTCCAGGGACCTGGAAGGACAGTGAGGTAATTCTCCTTGTGCTAAATTGTGCTTAAAAAAAACATTTTTTCTAGGGACAGAAAACTGTAGGTAGGGAGAGTGTGTCAGTTTCTTTCACTGTCAAAGTCCTTGTTTCCAGGGACCTGGAAGGACAGTGAGTGAATTCTCCTTGTGCTATATTGTGCTTAAAAAAAACATTTTTTCTAGGGACAGAAAACTGTAGGTAGGGAGAGTGTGTCAGTTTCTTTCACTGTCAAAGTCCTTGTTTCCAGGGACCTGGAAGGACAGTGAGGTAATTCTCCTTGTGCTAAATTGTGCTTAAAAAAAACATTTTTTCTAGGGACAGAAAACTGTAGGTAGGGAGAGTGTGTCAGTTTCTTTCACTGTCAAAGTCCTTGTTTCCAGGGACCTGGAAGGACAGTGAGGTAATTCTCCTTGTGCTAAATTGTGCTTAAAAAAAACATTTTTTCTAGGGACAGAAAACTGTAGGTAGGGAGAGTGTGTCAGTTTCTTTCACTGTCAAAGTCCTTGTTTCCAGGGACCTGGAAGGACAGTGAGGTAATTCTCCTTGTGCTAAATTGTGCTTAAAAAAAACATTTTTTCTAGGGACAGAAAACTGTAGGTAGGGAGAGTGTGTCAGTTTCTTTCACTGTCAAAGTCCTTGTTTCCAGGGACCTGGAAGGACAGTGAGTGAATTCTCCTTGTGCTATATTGTGCTTAAAAAAAACATTTTTTCTAGGGACAGAAAACTGTAGGTAGGGAGAGTGTGTCAGTTTCTTTCACTGTCAAAGTCCTTGTTTCCAGGGACCTGGAAGGACAGTGAGGTAATTCTCCTTGTGCTAAATTGTGCTTAAAAAAAACATTTTTTCTAGGGACAGAAAACTGTAGGTAGGGAGAGTGTGTCAGTTTCTTTCACTGTCAAAGTCCTTGTTTCCAGGGACCAGGAAGGACAGTGAGTGAATTCTCCTTGTGCTAAATTGTGCTTAAAAAAAAAAAAAATTTCTAGGGACAGAAAACTGTAGGTAGGGAGAGTGTGTCAGTTTCTTTCACTGTCAAAGTCCTTGTTTCAAGGGACAGAGAAGGACACCTGAAGGTAGCCCTTATTGCTTTTTTCCCATCTCCCTGCAGGCCATCTATTAGAATGTCTGGAAGGCAAACAAGGAGAGCCAGACAGTCAGGAGGCAATAAAAGAGGGCAAGCAGGCTCTGTGTCTGGGGGCAACAGTGCTGGTCGTGGACGCGGTGCATTGTCATCAGCACATGGCCATGGGACACGCTTGTCCTTCTTTTTGGCAGCTGGACATGTTGAGCCACATCATGCCGAAGACTTGGTAGAGTGGATGACCAAGCCCTCCTCCTCCTCCTCATCCTCTCTCACCCAGGCTCAGGGTACTGGAAAAGCAGCTGCCAAAGCGTCCTCTTCCCTGGTATCAATGTCAGACTCATCATCAGTCACTCCTTCCCTAGACCCACCATGTCCTCCTCCTGAGGAGTCCCCCGAACTGTTTCAGCACAGTGTTGGGTACATGCTCCAGGAGGATGCCCAGCGTTTCGAAGGGTCTGATGATGAAACCCAGCTAGAGGAAGGCAGTAGCGTGAGAGCAGACAGAGGGGATGCTCAAGAAGGACACCAATCTGGCAGTCATGTTCCAGCAGCTGCAGCATACTGCCAGATTGCCTCCAGTGATGAGGAGGGAGGTGATGATGAGGTCACTGACTCCACGTGGGTGCCTAATAGGAGAGAGGAGGAGGAGGAGGATGAGGAGGAGGCACATCTCCAACGAGGCAGGATGCCCTTTGGTGGCCAGCGTAAGGGCAGTACACCGACGGAATCACACCGCAGAGCTCCGCCTGTGCAGGGCGCTGCCTCTGCCCGTCATTCAAAAAGTTCTTTGGTGTGGGCCTTTTTTGAGGCTAGTGCATCAGATCGCACAGCTGCTGTTTGCAACATATGTCTCAAGCGTATATCGCGTGGCCAAAACATCAGCCGCTTGGGTACCACATGCCTGACCAGACATATGTTGACCTGCCATGCAGCTCGTTGGCAAGCCTACCTCAAAGACCCACACCAAAGAACAAAGCGGACCTCTCCTTGCACCGCATCAGCTGGGATCTCCAACCCCACTATAACTTCAGTCCTCTCTGAAACATGCACTGAGAGGAATGAAGGTGTAGAATTAGGTGTGTCACAGCCAAGTACTTGCGGCCACTCTGCTAGCAGTACACCGACGTCCGATTCTAGCAGGCAAATTTCCCTGCCCCAGCTGCTGGACCGTCGAAAGAAGTTCACTCCCAGCCATCCACATGCCCAGCGGTTGAATGCTAGCTTGGCTAAATTGCTAGCGCTTCAACTGCTGCCTTTTCAGTTGGTAGACTCGGCCCCCTTCCGTGAGTTTGTGCAATGTGCGGTTCCTCAGTGGCAGGTTCCCAAACGCCACTTTTTCTCACGGAAGGCTATTCCGGCTCTCTACCGGCATGTGGAAGGCAATGTCTTGGCCTCGCTGGACAGGGCGGTCAGCGGTAAGGTGCATATTACCGCTGACTCATGGTCCAGCAGGCATGGACAGGGACGTTACCTTTCTTTCACGGCCCATTGGGTCACTCTTTTGGCAGCTGGGAAGGATGCAGGACAAGGTGCAGTAGTGTTGGAGGTTGTCCCACCGCCACGCCTCCAAAATGCTACTACTGGTTGTGACACACCTCTCTCCTCCACTCCCTCCTCTTCTTCTTCCTCCATGGCCTCTTCCTGTGGTTTGTCCTATGAACCAGCGGTGCTCCGTAGCCGTTCACGGGGCTACGCAAGTACGCAGGCAAAAAGATGCCATGCCGTGCTTGCGCTGGTGTGTTTGGGGGACAGAAGCCACACTGGGGCAGAGGTCCTGTCTGCTCTGCAGGGCCAGGCCGAGAGGTGGTTGACGCCACGCCAGCTTAAGCCAGGAATGGTGGTTTGCGACAATGGCACCAACCTCCTCTCCGCCCTCCGACAGGGACAACTGACCCATGTGCCCTGTGTGGCTCACGTCCTTAACCTGGTGGTGCAGCGGTTCTTGGGCAGGTACCCGGGCTTACAGGATGTCCTGAGGCAGGCCAGGAAAGTCTGTGTGCATTTCCGCAGATCTTATAATGCCAGTGCTCGCCTGGCTGAGCTGCAAAAGGAGTTGAACCTGCCCAAGAACCGCCTTATATGTGACATGCCCACCAGGTGGAACTCAACGTTGGCCATGCTGCAGCGGCTGCACACGCAGCAGAGGGCCATCAATGAGTACCTGTGCGACTACGGCACCAGGACAGGGTCAGGGGAGCTTGGTTTTTTTTCTCCACGCCAGTGGGGCATGATCAGGGATGCATGCACTGTCCTGGCACCATTTGAGGAGGCCACGAGGATGGTGAGCAGTGACAGTGCATGCATCAGTGACACTGTACCTCTTGTCCACCTGTTGGAGCACACGCTGCGTGGAATAATGGACAGGGCACTTGAGGCAGAACAGAGGCAGGAAGAGGAGGACTTCCTTGCCTCTCAAGGCCCCCTTTACCCAGACAGTGTTTCTTCTGTCCCACCCATCGCACAGGAAGAGGAGGAGGAGGAGGAGGAGGAGGAGGATTGTGTCAGCATGGAGGTGGAGGCTGGCACTCAGCATCATCAGCAGCAGTCTTTTAGGGATGATTTACAGTCCCAAGAAACCAGTGGACTTGTACGTGGCTGGGAGGAGGTGGCTGCGGATCATGTCGTCCTTAGTGACCCAGAGGACTCCGGAGCGAATGCCTCAGCAAACCTACGCTGCATGGCCTCCCTGATCCTGCAAAGTCTGCGGAAGGATCCTCGTATTCTTCGGATCAAGGAGAGGGACCATTACTGGCTGGCCACTCTCCTTGATCCACGGTACAAGGGTAAGGTTGCGGACCTTATGTTACCGTCGCAGAGGGAGCAGAGGATGAGACAACTCCGGGAGGCCTTGCAGAAAGGTCTGTGCAACGCGTTCCCAGAGACTGGGAGGTTACAAACTCCTGGTCCTGGACAACGAGTTGCTGAGGCTTCGGCCAGTCAAAGAAGGAGCGGTGGGGAAGGTGGCCGTCTGACCGATGCGTTCAGACAATTCTTTAGTCCGCAGCCCCAAAGTATGATCGGTTCCAGCAACCATCGCCAGCGTCTGATAAACATGGTGCAGGAATATCTAGGGGCAAGGTCAGACTTGGACACCTTCCCCACCGAAAATCCTCTGGCTTACTGGGTCTTGAGGATGGATCACTGGCCAGAGCTTGCACAGTATGCAATTGAGCTACTGGCCTGTCCTGCATCCAGCGTTCTTTCGGAACGCACATTCAGTGCTGCTGGAGGATTTGTCACGGATCACAGGGTGCGCCTGTCCACCGACTCGGTTGATCGACTGACTTTCATCAAGATGAACCAGTCTTGGATCACCACCAGCTACCACACACCTGATGCTGATATAACAGACTAATTGATTTTAACATGTCACATCCCTTCAAGACTGATGCTGATGCTGAGTGCCTGTGCTGTTATGTTGACTGGCTATCCTCCTCCTCCGAGTCCTCAATGATACGATTGATGATGATAGCTTGGAAGATCATTTTTGTTTATGGGTGCCGCCACCAGTGGCTAAGGCCCAATTTTTCAGCCCCTGTTTTACAGGGGCGTGTAATTACAATTTTTTTAGCAATAATTTGCCATAGGGCTCATTGCTGTGCTCCAAGTACAGTATCTGTGAGGGGTTGGAGTGTTGTGGCACCAGTGCCTAAGGCCCAATTTTTCAGCCCCTGTTTAACAGGGGCGTGTCATTACAATTTTTGAAGCAATACTTTGCAACAGGGCTCATTGCTGTGCTCCAAGTACAGTATCTGTGAGGGGTTGTAGTGTTGTGCCACCAGTGCCTAAGGCCCAATTTTTCAGCCCCTGTTCAACAGGGGCATGCAATTACAATTCTTGATCTAATAATTCACAGCAGGGTCCATTGCTGCACCCACCAAGAGTAACTCTGAGGGCTTACAGTCTTGTGGCAACGCCACCACCACCACCACCACGAAAGGCCCAATTTTTCAGCCCCTGTTCAAAAGGGGCATGTAATTACAATTCTTGATCTAATAATTCACAGCAGGGCCCATTGCTGCACCCACCAAGAGTAACTGTCAGGGCTTACAGTGTTGTGGCACCAGCACCACCATCAAAGCCCCAATTTTTACTACCACTGTTCAACAATTATATGTAATTAAAATTCCTGATATAATAGTTGACAGCAGGGCGTTCCAGCACCAACCAAGAGTAACTGAGTGCTTACAGTGTTGTGCCAACACCAACAACTAAGGGGCCTATTTCTGCAGAGTATATACGGCAGGTCCCTACTTTCAAACATCCAACTTACAAACGACTCCTACTTGCAAACGAAAGAAGACAACAGGAAGTGAGAGGAAATCTACCCCTAGAAAGGAAAATTCTCTCCTGTAAGAATAAATATGGGAGAAAGGGGTCTCATCTGTACTGATGCTTTATCAGCAATCCTTGTTTCAAGAAAAACACCACATTTCAAAAACAGTTGTCATTGGGACGGAAAGTGAGGTGAAATGTTCTGAACAGGGGCACAGACAGCAAAACAAATGTTACAGGGGTGATAACCCTTACCTATGTTTCCCAAAAAGTTTAAAAATAGATTTTTGGGCTGGAGCTACACTTCAACAATGTACCTGTTCAAAATTACAAACAGATTCTACATAAGAACAAACCTACAGTCCCTGTCTTGTATGCACCGCCTGTATACGGCTGTTCAGAGTATATAGGGTCTTTTTTATTTTATGTGCGGGGTTCCCCTTAATATCCATACAAGACCCAAAGGGGCTGGTAATGGGCTGGGGTAGGGGGGGGGGTCATGGGGTAGCTATGCCATTTTTCTTAAAGAATTTCATCCATATTACCGGGACCAGACATTACATTAAAGCCGCAAGCAGTTTTAAATGGCTTTTTTTTCCTTTAGAAGTGTCATTTTGTGCAGGGACAGTTCTAAACACGGGAAACACGTGGCACTTCACAGGCATACTTTAGACACCCCCCAGGTACGATATTTAAAGGAATATTTGACTTTTTTTTTTTCACTTTATGCATCATTAAAATGACTGCTCCCGAAAAACGACCGTTTTTAAAACTTCTTTTTGCATTGATACATGTCCCCTGGTGCACAACCCGGGTTCCCAAACCCTATTTATGACAATAACATGCATAATAGTTTTTATAATTAGCACTTTAGAATTCGAACGTTCGCATCCATTGTATTTAATAGGGTTCTAATGTTCGTTCGAACTTTCGGTCCGTTCGCGGGTTCTGGTGCGAACCGAACCCGGGGGTGTTCGGCTCATCACTACTGTTCACACAGTGATTTATTGCAGTGTCTGGAATCCTCTGGAATACTCTTCTCTTATACATCCACTTAGGGGTGTGCATCTTCACTGGCCTCACGATTCGATTCGATTACGATTATCCTGTCCACGATTCGATTCGATTCCCCGATGCATCACGATGCATCACGATTACTGCGTACGGTTTTCATCCAAAAAATGTAGTTTTTTAAAAAAAGACAACATTCCCTGCATGTAGAAAAGTGTAAACACAGCAGACAACTTAAAGAAGAGCTCCAGACTGCCCCCAAATTACTTACAGGAGATGGTCAGAGACTGCAGACCTGATATAGGAGATGGTCAGAGACTGCAGGCCTACTACAGGAGATGGTCAGAGACTGCAGACCTACTACAGGAGTTTGTCAGAGACTGCAGATATGATACAAGAGAGGGTCAGAGACTGCGGATATAAAACAAGAGAGGGTCAGAAACTGCGGATATGATACAAGAGAGGGTCAGAGACTGCGGATATGATACAAGAGAGGGTCAGAGACTGCGGATATGATACAAGAGAGGGTCAGAGACTGCGGATATGATACAAGAGAGGGTCAGAGACTGCGGATATGATACAAGAGAGGGTCAGAGACTGCGGACATGATGCAAGAGAGGGTCAGAGACTGCGGACAATGTCCCCATAACATCCCCCCAAACGACAATGTATGCCATTTAATTAATTATGGTTTATGTATGTCTAATTGTCTTAGTGATTGATTTAAGCCCTGTACACACGATCGGATAACCTATGGATTTTCGTCCGATGGATTTGTCCATCGGAAATCCGATGAAACTGTTTTTCATCAGTCTTGCCCACACACCATCAGTCAAAAAACCGACCGTTCCAAACGCGGTGACATAAAACACTCCGATGAGCCGAGAAAAATTAAGTTTAATGCTTCTGAGCATGCGTCGACTTGATTCTGAGAATGCGTGGGTTTTTGATCCGATGGACTTGCCCATAGACGATCAGAGTTTTCGATCGGTTTTTTATCCATCGGAAAAATTTAAAACATGTTCTATTTTTTAAAACCGATGGAAAAAAGACCGATGGGTCCCACACACGATCGGTTGGTCTGATGAAAACCATCCATCGGACGGTTTTCATCAGTCAAACCGATCGTGTGTACAGGGCTTTACATCACAGCTTCATTGATACCTTTTTTTTTTTCTGTATGATTTATGATTTTGCTCATCACTGACCCCACACATGCAATGCATGGCTGCATGTGTGGGGTCAGTGATGAGCAAAATCATACAGAAAAAAAAAAAAGGTATCAATGAAGTTGTGATGTGAATCAATCACTAAGACAATAAGACATACATAAACCATAATTAGTCTGACTTCAGTATTGTACCTGATGATGATGAGGACAGAGTGTGCATGCACTGGTTTCCTGCTGCAGCCTGTGAGGAGGACAAGCTCGGCCATCCAGTATTCTTCTGGCTCGCTTGGGTCTCCCACTGCCCGAAGCAGCCTGTTGTGAGGACAAGCGCGGGACACTGGCTCAGGTGTCCCGCAGCAGCCTGTGTGACAGTGTGCCGAGGATGACTCTCTGGAGACCGGGAGTCGGGTACACTCGCTCCAGATGTCTCCTCTCCTGCAGCAGGCAGCTCATCTCACGGCGACGCGGCTGGGGATGACATCAGCAGGAGGGCGCGGCTAACGCCCACGGCTCAGTTCAGCTTAGAGGCAGGGCACAGCGCCTTCGGCTGCTTAGGGGTTCATTCAGCGAGGCAGGGCACAGTGCGGCGCGCAGTAAACCCCCCCCCATAATCGATTATTTGTGGTCACAGCATCGATGCCGAATCGCGGATGGTCGAATCGTGGTGCATCGATGCTGCGATTAAATTTGACACCCCTACATCCACTGTGAGAAGAAATCAATTAGGAATATATATTGTAGACCTTTAGGCCCCATGCACACGAGACGCTGGTAAACGCACGTTCAGAGGCAGTTGGACACTTTTTTCAACTGCCCCTGAACACATTCAA
This sequence comes from Rana muscosa, assembly GCA_029206835.1. Classification (NCBI taxonomy): domain Eukaryota; kingdom Metazoa; phylum Chordata; class Amphibia; order Anura; family Ranidae; genus Rana; species Rana muscosa. Next base: position 194,658,255 of record CM055122.1, read on the forward strand.
TGTTATCCTATGTGTCCATGCACACAGTCTCGTTTATTGCCGTTTTTAGGCAGTTGCGTTTAACCTCGTTTTTCCAGAAGCAAATAAATGGGTTCAGACGCAAAAGTTTTCGACATTTCAGACGCAAAACGCGGCTAAACGCCGCAAAACGCGGGTACCGGCGTTTTGCCGCATTTTCGTTTATAAGCGTTTTTAAAGGTGACCTATTTTTTTACATTAGAAATCTCAAAAATGATGGCAAATGATGAAAAACCATTAAAAAAATATAAAAAAAAACTGTAATTGCTTGCATTGCACTGTAGACAATCCACAACTTGTGGCAGGTGACGTGGCAAGTGGACAATCCACAACTTGTGACAGGTAACGTGGCAAGTGGACAATCCACAACTTGTGGCAGGTGATGTTGCCAGGTGATGTGGCAGGTGGAAATCCACAAATTGTGGCAGGTGACGTGGCCAAGTGACGTGGCCAGGTGACGTGGCAAGTGGACAATCCACAACTTGTGGCAGGTGATGTTGCCAGGTGACGTGGCAGGAGAAAATCCACAAATTGTGGCAGGTGACGTGGCCAGGTGACGTGGCAGGTGACGTGGCCAGGTGACGTGGCAAGTGGACAATCCACAACTTGTGGCAGGTAACGTGGCCAGGTGACGTGGCCAGGTGACATGGCAGGTGGACAATCCACAAATTGTGGCAGGTGACGTGGCCAGGTGATGTGACAGGTGACGTGGCAGGTGACGTGGCAAGTGGACAATCCACAACTTGTGGCAGGTGATGTGGCCAGGTGACGTGGCAGGTGGACAATCCACAAATTGTGGCAGGTGATGTGGCAGGTGACGTGGCAAGTGGACAATCCACAACTTGTGGCAGGTGACGTGGCCAGGTGACGTGGCCAGGTGATGTGGCAGGTGATGTGGCAGGTGAAGTGGCAGGTGGACAATCCACAAATTGTGGCAGGTGACATGGCCAGGTGACGTGGCAGGTGATGTGGCCAGGTGACGTGGCAGGTGGACAATCCACAAATTGTGGCAGGTGACGTGGCCAGGTGATGTGGCAGGTGACGTGGCAAGTGGACAATCCACAACTTGTGGCAGGTGACGTGGCCAGGTGATGTGGCCAGGTGACGTGGCCAGGTGACGTGGCAGGTGGACAATCCACAAATTGTGGCAGGTGACGTGGCCAGTTGACGTGGCCAGGTGATGTGGCAGGTAACGTGGCAGGTGGACAATCCACAAATTGTGGCCAGGTGACGTGGCCAGGTGACGTGGCAGGTGACGACGTGGCAAGTGGACAATGCACAACTTGTGCCAGGTGACGTGGCCAGGTGACGTGGCCAGGTGATGTGGCAGGTGACATGGCAAGTGAACATTCCACAACTTGTGGCAGGTGACGTGGCCAGGTGACGTGGCAGGTGACGTGGCCAGGTGACGTGGCAAGTGGACAATCCACAACTTGTGGCCGGGTGACGTGGCTAGGTGACATGGCAAGTGGACAATTCACAACTTGTGGCAGGTGACGTGGCCAGGTGACGTATCAGGTGATGTGGCAAGTGGACAATCCACAGCTTGTGGCAGATGATGTGGCAAGTGATACGCTAAATACAAGTACACTGCTGCTCTCTCAGCTGCTGGCTCCCATGCACACGAGACGCTGGTAAACGCACGTTCAGAGGCAGTTGAACACTTTTTTCAACTGCCCCTGAACACATTCAATGTTATCCTATGTGTCCATGCACACAGTCTCGTTTATTGCCGTTTTTAGGCAGCTGCGTTTAACCTCGTTTTTCCAGAAGCAAAAAAATGGGTTCAGACGCAAAAGTTTTCGACATTTCAGACGCAAAACCGGCGGTACCGGCGTTTTGCCGCGTTTTCGTTTATAAGCCTTTTTTAAAGGTGACCTATTTTTTTACATTAGAAATTCTCAAAAATGATGGCAAATGATGAAAAACCATTAAAAAAATATTTAAAAAAAAACTGTAATTGCTTGCATTGCACTGTAGACAATCCACAACTTGTGGCAGGTGACGTGGCAAGTGGACAATCCACAACTTGTGACAGGTAACGTGGCAAGTGGACAATCCATAACTTGTGGCAGGTGATGTTGCCAGATGACGTGGCAGGTGGAAATCCACAAATTGTGGCAGGTGACGTGGCCAGGTGACATGGCAGGTGACATGGCCAGGTGACGTGGCAAGTGGACAATCCATAACTTGTGGCGGGTAACGTGGCCAGGTGACGTGGCCAGGTGACGTGGCAGGTGGACAATCCACAAATTGTGGCAGGTGACGTGGCCAGGTGATGTGGCAGGTGACGTGGCAAGTGGACAATCCACAACTTGTGGCAGGTGACGTGGCAGGTGACGTGGCCAGGTGACGTGGCAGGTGGACAATCCACAAATTGTGGCAGGTGATGTGGCAGGTGATGTGGCAAGTGGACAATCCACAACTTGTGGCAGGTGACGTGGCCAGGTGACATGGCCAGGTGATGTGGCAGGTGACGTGGCAGGTGGACAATCCACAAATTGTGGCAGGTGACGTGGCCAGGTGACGTGGCAGGTGACGTGGCCAGGTGACGTGGCAGGTGGACAATCCACAAATTGTGGCAGGTGACGTGGCCAGGTGATGTGGCAGGTGACGTGGCAAGTGGACAATCCACAACTTGTGGCAGGTGACGTGGCCAGGTGATGTGGCCAGGTGATGTCGCAGGTGACGTGGCAGGTGGACAATCCACAAACTGTGGCAGGTGACGTGGCCAGGTGACGTGGCAGGTGACGTGGCAAGTGGACAATCCACAAATTGTGGCAGGTGACGTGGCAGGTGACGTGGTAAGTGGACAATCCACAAATTGTGGCCAGGTGACGTGGCCAGGTGACGTGGCAGGTGATGTGGCAAATGGACAATGCACAACTTGTGGCAGGTGACGTGGCCAGGTGACGTGGCAGGTGACATGGCAAGTGAACATTCCACAACTTGTGGCAGGTGACGTGGCCAGGTGACGTGGCAGGTGACGTGGCCAGGTGACGTGGCGAGTGGACAATCCACAACTTGTGGCCAGGTGACGTGGCCAGGTGACATGGCAAGTGGATAATTCACAACTTGTGGCAGGTGACGTGGCCAGGTGACGTATCAGGTGACGTGGCAAGTGGACAATCCACAGCTTGTGGCAGGTGACGTGGCCAGGTGACGTATCAGGTGACGTGGCAAGTGGACAATTCACAACTTGTGGCAGGTGACGTGGCCAGGTGACGTGGCAAGTGGACAATTCACAACTTGTGGCAGGTGACGTGGCCAGGTGATGTATCAGGTGACGTGGCAAGTGGACAATCCACAGCTTGTGGCAGATGATGTGGCAAGTGATACGCTAAATACAAGTACACTGCTGCTCTCTCAGCTGCTGGTCTCCCAAAATGGCTGAAATGGGTAAATAATACTGTTTTTTGAGCTTAGGGAGGGTCTTGAGATGTTTCTTAACTAAACGCCTATAGACGCAAACGCGGTAAAACGCCGCTAAAATCGCGGCAAAACGGGCGTTTTTAAACACCTGTTTTAGCCTTTAAAAACGTGTGTTCAGCAGAGTTTGCACCGGCGTCTCGTGTGCATGGGGCCTTAGGCGGATCCGTGAACCTCCGCTTGCTCAGTGGGGATCGCTCTGTTGATCCCCACTGAGCCGGCGGATGACAGGGCGGTCCCCGCACACCGTGCAGGGACCGCCCTGTCAGATCTCCGCTCTCCCCTATGGGGGGGATCGGATGAACACGGATCGTCTGTCCGTGTTCATCCGATCCGCTCCGCAGACGGATAGAAAAATAGTTGTTATGACTATTGTTTACTGTATAAACCTGATTGGTTAACCAGTTTAACTCTACATCTTCATTATAATAGGTTTAAGGTAATACTGATCAAGCCCATAGAAAAAAAATGTATTGCAGAAAACTCTATTACTGAAAAATACTGTAATATAATACAGCACAGAAATTACAGTAAAGCTGGCCATAGACGTATCGATCCTGTTGATCTAGACAAACTTCTATTCATCTATGGGTAGGCTGCTTGTACTTGTACTAAACTAAACAAAAAATAAAAATGCTGCTCAACACCTTTCTCAAAGTTATTACCCCTACTTGACTATTGTGAGAGCTCCAATAATAAATTAAATAAAACAAAAAAAAACCCTAGGAGGTGGGACTTTAAAAGTGACTGAAAAACACACATCAGAGTATGTTGAAAATATATAGATTTTAATAAATAGTTACAAAAAGACAAATTAGTGTAGATCACATGGATTATACAAATCCAAACTGGAAATTAACATGATACAAAAAGAAGAAATTTAAACATACAGTGCCTTGCAAAAGTATTCGGCCCCCTTGAACTTTTCATCCTTTTGCCACATTTCAGGCTTCAAACATAAAGATATAAAATTTTTATTTTTTGTGAAGAATCACCAACAAGTGGGACACAATTGTGAAGTGGAATGAAATCTATTGGATATTTTAAACTTTTTTAGCAAATAAAAAACTGAAAAGTGGTGCGTGCAAAATTATTCGGCCCCTTTACTTTCAGTGCAGCAAACTCACTCCAGAAGTTCAGCGAGGATCTCTTAATGATCCAATGTTGTCCTAAATGACTGATGGTGATAAATAGAATCCACCTGTGTGTAATCAAGTCTCTGTATAAATGCACCTGCTCTGTGATAGTCTCAGGGTTCTGTTGAAAGCGCAGAGAGCATCATGAAGACCAAGGAACACACCAGGCAGGTCCGTAATACTGTTGTGGAGAAGTTTAAAGCCGGATTTGGATACAAAAAGATTTCCCAAGCTTTAAACATCCCAAGGGGCACTGTGCAAGCGATCATTTTGAAATGGAAGGAGTATCAGACCACTGCAAATCTACCAAGACCTGGCTGTCCCTCTAAACTTTCAACTCAGACAAGGAGAAGACTGATCAGAGATGTAGCCAAGAGGCCCATGATCACTCTGGATGAACTGCAGAGAACTACAGCTGAGGTGGGAGAGTCTGTCCACAGGACAACAATCAGTCGTACACTGCACAAATCTGGCCTTTATGGAAGAGTGGCAAAAAGAAAGCCATTTCTCAAAGATATCCATAAAAAGTCTTGTCTAAAGTTTGCCACAAGCCACCTGGGAGACACACCAAACATGTGGAAGAAGGTGCTCTGGTCCGATGAAACCAAAATCGAACTTTTTGGCCACAATGCAAAACGATATGTTTGGCGTAAAAGCAACACAGCTCATCACCCTCAACACACCATCCCCACTGTCAAACATGGTGGTGGCAGCATCATGGTTTGGGCCTGCTTTTCTTCAGCAGGTTCAGGGAAGATGGTTAAAATTGAGGGGAAGATGGATGCAGCCAAATACAGGACCATTCTGGATGAAAACCTGTTGGAGTCTGCAAAAGACCTGAGACTGGGACGGAGATTTATCTTCCAACAAGACAATGATCCCAAACATACAGCAAAATCTACAAAGGAATGGTTCACAAATAAACGTATCCAGGTGTTAGAATGGCCAAGTCAAAGTCCAGACCTGAATCCAATCGAGAATCTGTGGAAAGAGCTGAAAACTGCTGTTCACAAACGCTCTCCATCCAACCTCACTGAGCTCGAGCTGTTTTGCAAGGAAGAATGGGCAAGAATTTCAGTCTCTCGATGTGCAAAACTGATAGAGACATACCCCAAGCGACTTGCAGCTGTAATCGCAGCAAAAGGTGGCTCTACAAAGTATTAACGCAAGGGGGCCGAATAATTTTGCACGCCCCACTTTTCATTTTTTTCTTAGTTAAAAAAGTTTAAAATATCCAATAGATTTCGTTCCACTTCACAATTGTGTCCCACTTGTTGGTGATTCTTCACAAAAAATTAAAATTTTATATCTTTATGTTTGAAGCCTGAAATGTGGCAAAAGGATGAAAAGTTCAAGGGGGCCGAATACTTTCGCAAGGCACTGTATATTATTATTTGTCAGACCCGACAGCTGTTTCGGTTATACCCTTCCTCGGGGGATTTGCAGACAAAAGATTTTCAGATTTATGGACAAACAGATTCTGTTGAATATACAATATGATATAAATTACAAATTACACAGTGCATATATGTACATAAATAAAAGTAAAGATAGAAAATAAATAATAAAAATGTGCTTACAGTAATTTGTCAAAAGAGGGTCAGCATTCAATACACCAAGGAACTACACGCACGGCAGAGAACACAGGGTGAGGCACAAAGTCGCACCCCACCTGTGTGGGGAGTTCCGAGATGAAAGGGATCCAGTAGACCTCAAACGAGGGTCTCCAGGTGGAAATACGCAGGGAAATCAGGAGAAGTTCAAAAGAGTCCCCCAGGGCAGCTCTCTAAAGACAAACACAAGAAAATGTATATAGATAATGGGAGGTAAAAAAGGGGGGGGGGAAACATATTCATGAATCCCTATTATGTAGTAATACCCCCCATTTTATATACCCAAAATAAAAATCCCATATATACAAATATAAGTTAACCCATCATATATATATGTATGTATCCAAGGGCAACCTACCAGTATAGCGAAATATTCCAAATCAAAGAGGTATCAGGTAGGCAAAAGGAACTGCTTCAAAAATAGAGAGGGTGTCCTCAACAAACCATTTGCATTAAATATACATTAATTATGGCCGTGAAGCAAATCTATGTGTGGTTCCAATCTTCTAGTTTAAATTCTAAGAAGTAAAACATAGATGGAAAAAAGATGGTCATACATTAGTCCAGGGCAAATAGTTTGAATATAAGATTGCCAAAGATTGTGTCCTATAGGGAGATTACCTGTATGGACAATGAGAGCTGCTGAGATCCCTGCGTATGATGCCTCATGTGGACTGTAGTAAGACCATGGAGGCTTTAAATGGCGTTCAAAGGGCATCTGCACATGCGTCAAAAGACGCCGTAAACGGCGCCGACGCGGTGACGTCATTACGTCCTCCGCTATACATCCATGCTGTCTCTAAACAGACCCATAGCTAGAGGGCCTATATAGACCATCTGCGCATGCGTCAAAAAAGCGTCACAACAGGCGTCAAAGCAATGACATCATCACGTCGTCCGTCGCATCTCCATGACGCTCTAAACAAGCATCTGAAACAGAGGATTTGTATAAAAAATAGGCGCACATTCCAAAAACAAAACAATAAAGCAAAAACAAACAAAAGAACCCAAAGAACAATCCTCCCTCAAGTATAGTAAGTGTTATAAGTATAAAAAAGAAGAAAGGGGGAAGGGTTTGTTGTTATTTGTATTATTTGTTGTGGCAGATGGACAAGAAGAATTTGAATCCAAAAACTTAATCACCACTCGGGGACCCCCCGTGCGACACCTGCCGGCCGCCGCCCCAAGTGACAACAGCCGGCACATGACGCACGCCGACGCACAAATGCAAATTAATGCATATAAAAGGGAGAAAAATAACCAGACCGCCCCGGCACAAAGCCGGGCGATATGGCTCACTCCCTATGTGCGCCATGTGAGGCAAAAAGGACCCAAAGGGAAGCTCCAAAATGCACGTGTATGCAGGTCGTCGGTGCATCAAAATTGGGGGGGGGGGGGAAGGGGAGGGGAGAAGGGGAGGGGGAGGGGGAAGGGGAAAAGACAAACATTCTATAAAATTACATATACAAATTTCTGATTACATACTATACATAAATAGACAATATCTATACATGATAGAGGATATATCGTGTCCCTTGTATGTTCACTCTTCCCAACCACCTGAAGAGAAGCCCTCTAGGAATGGACGATAACTAATAAGGTCGTTCAGTCCTGGAGGCATGGTGGCATTTAGGGAAAAAATCCATCGAGTCTCTCTCTGTAAGAGTGTCCTATTCCAATCTCCTCCCCTGTTACTGGGGTGTATCTGTCATGTACCTGGGTGTATTTGAACCGGGATCTTCCTGGTCCCAAAGCTGCAGCCTTACCTGTTGCGCTACTGAGCAGATCTGGACTTTTGGAAATGTCCTCTCAGTGTTAAACATTACCTTGGACTCACTAGCCCCACCTGCTGCCAGCTGTGGACAATTTTCAATCAAAGCAGCCCTTAAAAAGGAAGTGATGCTATCTCTCAGCGCCCGTTTGTGTGGAATAGCTCCCTGGGTGTTGTGACTGCTTTTTGATCCTGATTTTCGTGTTGAACTTCTGCCTGAATTCCTGACTACTCTCCAGCCTGCTGATTTTGTACTTCACTGCCAGCTCATGTATGACCTTTGCCTGCCTGACCACTCTCTGGATTTCGATCGTGTACCATTTTGCCTGATCTGTTGCCAACCTAATCTGCCTGACTACGTTTTCGCCTGAATCCTCAACACACAAGTTCCACTTCGGACACTACCTATCACAGGTACCTTACATTACAAACGGGCCACAATGACAGTGGACCCTGCTGAGATTGTTAAGGCGATTTCACGTCAGGGACAATTGATTGGAGCTCATAAACAGCATCTTTCTTCCCTGGACGCCAAGTTAGATGAACTTTGTACTATGCTTAAATCTTGTTTGTCTGCTTCCTCTGCAACGGTCCAGACTCTGGATCCTACTCCTGCTACGATCCAACCCACCTCTTCTGTACCACCCAAACTTCCTATGCCTGACAAATTTGGTGGTGATACTGAGGACTGCAGAGGCTTTTTAAATGTTTGCCGTTTGCATTCCCGCAACAACCCTGGGACCTTTAGCACTTCTTCTGCCAAAGTGACTTTTGTAATTTCCTCGTTAAAGGGGAAGGCCCTGGCCTGGGTCTCTCCTTATCTGGAACGCAATGATCCTGTGCTGCAAGACGCTGACAAATTTCTGGCTTCTCTCCAGACTGTATTTGACAAGCCAGATAGAGCTTCTGCAGCTGAGTACTCACTCTTGGACATGCAACAAGGCACCAGGTCTGTGGCACAATATGCTATTGAGTTTTGTACCCTTGCTGCTGAGACTACTTGGGACTCAAGGGCATTACGTGCAGCCTTCCGAAAAGGTCTTGCAGATCGCATCAAAGACGAATTAGTCTATAAGGATTCCCCAGAAGACCTAGAGAAATTCATAGAGCTCTGTGTTCGTCTGGATGTCCGGTATCATGAAAGGTGCCAAGAGAGACTTAGAACTCGCAAGTTTCCTCGGCCAGTCTACCGTTTGGCCCCTAACTTCCAAGCACCACCTCAGCCAGAACCTGAAATCTCAGTTGAACCCCAGACACCTGTGGAACCCATGGATGTAAGCCGTCTCCACCTAACTGAGTCTGAGAAACAAAGGAGGCGTGCATTGGGCCTATGCCTATACTGTGGACTTAAAGGACATTTATTATCTGTCTGCCCTTCCCGTCCAGTAAAAGGCAGGGTCTAACCAGTGTTGGAGGAGCTGGCTTAGACCTTACAGGTATATCCTCCAAGACCAAGATTACCATTCCTGCAATTATCCATTTACCCTCTAAACTTGTCTCCTGTGAGGCTTTTGTGGATTCTGGAGCTGCTGGCATATTCTTGGACTACACTTTTGCTAAAAAAAATAATATCCCATTTGTTCCAAAATCTAGACCCCTGAACATTACCACCGTGAATGGACAACCCTTGGGAGATGGCATTGTAAAATTTGAGACTATAACAATCACCCTTCAGGTAGGCGTACTCCACAAAGAGGAAGTTGTCTTGTCTCTTATTGATTCTCCACTTCTGCCTGTTATCCTTGGTTACCCATGGTTACAACAACATAACCCTTCTTTTGATTGGGAAAATGGAGAACTAACCTCTTGGGGGTCGTTCTGTCATTCAAACTGTTTGTCTCAACCCAAAAGACTTCCTGCTTATATGTTGTCTTCCGTGGCCGTCCCACCTACCTTGCCTCATGAATACCATGCGTTTGCAGACGTATTTTGCAAGCAAAAGGCAGAGGTTTTACCTCCACATCGTTCTTTTGACTGTGCAATTAAATTGATTCCTGGAGCACCTCTTCCCAAAGGAAGGACCTATCCCCTGTCTTTGCCTGAACAAAAATCCATGGAGGAATACGTAAAAGACAACTTGGAAAGAGGTTTTATCCGACCCTCTTCTTCTCCAGTAGGGGCAGGTTTTTTCTTTGTTGAAAAAAAAGATGGGGGTCTTCGACCATGCATAAGACTATCGAGGGTTAAATCAAATCACTGTAAAAGACTCCTACCCTTTGCCTCTCATTCTTGAACTGTTTGATGTACTTAAGGGGGCTGTTATCTTCTCCAAGCTAGACCTACGAGGGGCTTATAATCTAATTCGAATTAAAGACGGGGACGAGTGGAAGACAGCATTCAACACTCGTAATGGACATTTTGAATATCTGGTTATGCCATTTGGGTTGTGTAACGCCCCTGCTGTCTTCCAACGTTTCATGAATGAAATTTTTCATGATTTCAGCAAAAGTTTTGTGATCATCTACTTGGACGACATTTTAATCTTTTCCAAGACTCATCTAGAGCACATCTCGCATGTAAAGCAGGTATTGCAACGACTGAGAGAAAACCATCTTTACGCGAAGATTGAGAAATGCAGTTTCCATCAAAGCCGTATTCCTTTCCTTGGATACATTATAAGTGCTGCCGGTTTCCAAATGGACCCTCAAAAACTTTCCGCTGTCTTGCAATGGCCCCAACTGACCACTTTAAGAGGGCTCCAAAGCTTTCTAGGGTTCGCAAATTACTACAGACGCTTCATCAAAGGTTTTGCCTCCATTGCGGCCCCCCTTACTGCTATGACTAAGAAAGGTACAAATTGCAAGGTATGGTCCTCAGAAGCAGAATTGGCTTTTCAGCAATTAAAAGACATGTTCAGCAAAGCTCCAATTCTTCAGCATCCAAATCCCGATCTCCAGTACATAGTTGAGGTTGATGCCTCTGAGGTAGGAGCAGGTGCCGTGCTCTCCCAGAGACAGCCTAAGTCTGGTAGAATCCATCCAGTAGCATTTTTTTTCTAGAAAGTTTTCTCCAGCGGAGATGAATTACGATGTTGGGAATCGAGAACTACTGGCCATCAAATTGGCATTGTCTGAATGGCGACATCTTCTGGAAGGGGCTCCCAAACCTTTTTCTATCCTCACTGACCATAAAAACCTACTGTACCTTCAGACTGCAAGACGTTTGAACTCACGCCAGGCTTGATGGGCTCTGTTTTTCTCCCGTTTTAATTTTGTTCTTTCTTATGTTCCTGGGCATAAAAACAAGAAAGCCGATGCTCTTTCCAGACAGTTTGCTACCTCTGAAGAAGACCAACCTACCGAGCAGTATATAATCCCACCTCACAAAATTGTCGCACAGATCTCTACGGCTCTTTCCCAACAGTTACAAGAAACCCAGAATTGTGTTCCCCAAGGCTTGAAGATACCACCAGGTCGCCTGTTCGTAGCCCCTAGCCTCAGAAAACCTGTACTCCTCTGGGCACATGATGGTGTTTTATCTGGTCATCCTGGTGTCACCATCACTCTTAAGACCTTGCAGCGTCATGTCTGGTGGCCTCATATGAAAAGGGATGTTACTGACTATGTGGCTGCCTGCCCAACTTGTGCTGCTAATAAAGTACCCCGTACATTGCCTACTGGACTGTTACAACCACTTTCAGCACCTCGTCAGCCTTGGACCCATTTGACTATGGACTTCATTACAGACTTACCCAAGTCCGAGGGCATGACTGCTATATGGGTCATAGTGGATCGCTTTTCAAAAATGTCTCATTTTGTGCCGCCCCCGGGATTACCTACAGCGGAAGCACTGTCTACTCTCTTCCTTTCCCATATTGTGAGATATCATGGCATACCTACCAATGTCGTCTCAGACCGCGGATCCCAGTTTGTTTCCCGATTCTGGAGAGCGTTCTGCAAGAAACTGGGAGTAACGCTTTCACTCTCTACCTCACATCACCCTCAAACAGATGGTCAAACCGAACGCATGAACCAGACCCTAGAAACCTATCTTCGACATTATGTCAATGCCTTACACTCCAACTGGTCTGAGTATTTGCCTTTAGCTGAGTTCGCCATTAATTCCCGTTGGCACAGTGCTCTTCATACCACACCATTCTACGCAGCCCTAGGCTATCACCCTCAGACTTTTCCCCTACTTCAGCCTTCTTCTGGTGTACCAGCAGCAGATCAGCGGGTTAAAAATATTCTGCTACATTGGAAAAAGATTCGCTTATTACTACGGAAGTCAGGCAAGTATGCACTTTTTTCCAACAAACGAAGACGCCATATACCTCCATATGTGGTGGGGGACAGAGTTTGGCTATCAACCAAATATGTGAGACTGAAACAACCTTCTACCAAATTGGGCCCTCGATTCATTGGTCCTTACAGAATTATTGCTCGAGTCGGGCCAGTCTCCTATCGGTTGAAATTACCCTCCTCTCTCCGGATTCATCCTGTGTTCCACGTTTCCCTCCTCAAAAAAGCAATTTTCAATCACTACTCCAGAACGCAACAGCTACCTCCTCCTGTTCTTGTTGATGGACAAAATGAGTTTGAAGTCTCCAAGATTCTTGATTCTAGAAGACAGGGTCGTGGCCTTCGGTATCTGGTTCATTGGAAGGGATATCCTGTCACAGACCGTTCCTGGGTTCCAGCCAAAGATCTGCATGCCCCTTCTCTTATTAGAGACTTCCATGCCTCCTTTCCCACTAAGCCCCGCTAGGCCCCCGGAGGGGTCCACTGGGGTGGGGGCCCTGTCATGTACCTGGGTGTATTTGAACCGGGATCTTCCTGGTCCCAAAGCTGCAGCCTTACCTGTTGCGCTACTGAGCAGATCTGGACTTTTGGAAATGTCCTCTCAGTGTTAAACATTACCTTGGACTCACTAGCCCCACCTGCTGCCAGCTGTGGACAATTATCAATCAAAGCAGCCCTTAAAAAGGAAGTGATGCTATATCTCAGCGCCCGTTTGTGTGGAATAGCTCCCTGGGTGTTGTGACTGCTTTTTGATCCTGATTTTCGTGTTGAACTTCTGCCTGAATTCCTGACTACTCTCCAGCCTGCTGATTTTGTACTTCACTGCCAGCTCGTGTATGACCTTTGCCTGCCTGACCACTCTCTGGATTTTGATCGTGTACCATTTTGCCTGATCTGTTGCCAACCTAATCTGCCTGACTACGTTTTCGCCTGAATCCTCAGCACACAAGTTCCACTTCGGACACTACCTATCACAGGTACCTTACAGTATCCTATCCAAGATCAGAAATTTTATTCTAGGAATTCTACCATTGTGGACATCTTTTGTATGTCGTCCAAGGGGAAGATCAGGATCACATTTTTTCATGCAGTTGATATGTCTGGCCGCTCGTTTAAAGAATGGCTGTTTGGTTTTGCCAATGTAGTATGATCCACATTGGCACGTGAGTAAATAAACAACTCCTTCTGTTTTGCAATTCGCAAAGTGGGTAGGTTTAAATATTTTACCATTAGGTAATAATGCTGCAGGGTCAATGTTCATGTACTGGCACAGATTGCAGCCTCCACATCGATAAGTACCTGGTCGCCTACACGGGTCAACACGAAATTCACCCGTGTATTCGCTTTGTATCAAATTGTCCTTGATTGACTTGGCCTTCCGATAGGTGATTAACGGTTGAGCCGATACAAAAGGGGCTAATGATGGATCGATCTGCAGAAGGTGCCAGTATGTAAAAACAATTTTTCTGACCTGTTCACTTTGTCTGTTGAATTTAGTAATGATGCGTACAGTATTGGAGTCAGGATTATCGGGTTTAATACTCGGTTGTTTTTTTGTCAGAAGTTGGTCCCTAGATTTAAGAGTAGCCCTTTTAAAAGATTTTTTGAGGCTGCTAAGAGAGTAGCCTCGTATTAAGAGGCGATCTCTTAGGGCATTGGCTTCGTTCTGAAACGTAACATCATTCGTGCAGTTTCGACGTAGTCGTAAATACTGTCCATATGGGATTGATTTAACTAATGATATGGGGTGTGCACTTCCCGCATGTAATATGGAATTACATGCAGTGTCTTTGCGATATAGTGCACTTGTTAATCTGCCATTTGTATCCTTCAGTATGGTAATATCTAAAAAATTAATGGATGTTTCACTATACGTCATGGTAAATCTAAGGTTATATGAATTTGCATTCATAGCATCTATACAGGACAATAGTAGTTCTGGAGTGCCTGTCCATACGATAAAAATGTCGTCGATATAGCGACTCCAATTAGTAATGCATTCAGTCAGGGGCATTAAGCTCTCTTCTGATAGAAAATTCTGTTCCCACTCCCCCAGATACAGGTTTGCGTACGATGGGGCGCAACACGTCCCCATTGCTACGCCCTGTATCTGGAGGTAGTGGGACCCATCGAATGAAAAAGCATTACAAGTAAGAATATGTTCAAGAGCGGAAAGCAAGAACAAATCAAAGGGACGATTATCTCGATGGGATTGGGATAGCATATGTCTGATTACCCCAATGCCCCGCTGGTGGGGGATGGAGCTATATAGTGCTTCTACATCAACAGCCACCAGCAGGGCATTGGGGGGCACAGACATTTCATCCAGTTGATTGAGTAAGTGCATTGTGTCTTTCACAAATGAAGGTAGATTGTTCACATATGGACGAATCTGTTCGTCTATGAATTTGCTTAAGTTTTCCGTAATACTGCCACATCCCGATACAATGGGACGACCCAGTGGTGTAATATGATTTTTATGTACCTTAGGAAGACTATAAAAGGTCGGGATTTTGGGGTAAGGGGTTCTAATGAAGTTCCAAATCTGCGGACTGATTGTCCTATTAGTATAGGCACCATCAATCAGCAGATAGAAAGCCTCATTGAATTTTCCCATCTTGTTTCTAGAGATTTTACTGTAGCAATCACTGTTATTGAGTATTTTTAAACACATCTCCTTATATTGGAGATTCCCCATGATCACAATATTGCCCCCTTTATCTGCCGGTTTTATTGTCAACTTGACATTTTTGGTCAATTTTTTAAGGGCCTTGTTCTCACCTTCCGTTAAATTAGATGGATTCTGACGGATTCTGACGCTTACGATTGATATGGATCTTTTTAATATCTTTAGTTCTCATGGTCAGAAAGGCTCTGAAGTTGATATTGGTGCCTATGGCAGGGAATTTGTCGGATTTCTTTTTTAGGGAAGATTGTATCTTTGGTAGGATGATTTTCGAAGTACTAGTCGATGGGAATGAATCGCCCATCAACAGACTATCCAAGTCTATCCTATCAATAAGATCAAATTAAATAAATTAAAGAGGATGTACCGCAGCCATTCGTTTTGTTTTTTTTGGCATTAATTTAACTATTACATTGTAAAACAGTACTCACTGTTCCTGACTTTAAAAGCATCCTCTGTCCGAATATGTATGAAATTATAACTTATATAATGAGTTTAACTAGGTTCCATTTTGCTTGTGGGCATTGTGAAGCCCACAAGCACTCACTTCCTTGTTGCGGTGAATGCTCATTGTAACGGCACCCCAAGTATAAAAGGGGTTAACGCCGTTTAGGATATTCCCTCTCTGGACACACATCCACTGCCGATCCTCCACAGTCAGGCGACCGCTTCCCATAGGATTAATCCTTCCAAACATACGAGACAAGCGCTCTGTGTTGAAGTTCCAAAAACAGGCAATGAATTTATTACAAGCACATGGTAACACATTTCTCTTCAAAACCCTTCCCTCCCATCCTTGGGGAACAGGGCGGGTTAAACTGTCCAATGACAATGGTCATACAGGTCAGGTTTGTTCAAACTTCTCTTTCAGTAAACAGTCTTAGCAGGAGGGGTGATTCCCCCCCCCCCCTCATCACAGAAAGACACTTAAACATCCCATAATAGGCAGCCAGACGGTCTACCAGCTCCAATCCACATCATCACAGTAGCAGACTTAATTACCACAAGCCACAATAGACAATAGAATGCAATCACACCCCATCACAGCAAATATTACACAACAGCCCACACACAATATACACCCAATATATACCATGTATATACAGCATTGAATATGACTATCACAGATCATGGTGGGTTTCTCATTCCCCCTGTGCCCCAAGTGACCCCTGTCACACTCATCTCCCAGCATTCACCGCTTGTTGCTCAGTCTTTACAGCGAGCAGGGACATCAGCAGGGTTGCCATCACAACGGGCGGCGTTGCTTTACGAAATACCGCGATAACTCGCAGCAAGCCTCTGCAATGACTCCTGGGAGCAATGACAAAAGCTCCCAGGAGACAATGCAGGAAAGGGAAATGACGCACTACCCGCACAGTACCCGCAGCTAACAGAGACAGGAAGGAGAGTGAAAAATTAAGATAACACAGGTACTGTCACAACAAATACAACCTGTTCCAAATTATTATGCCAATGATATTTTTCTCATTTACCTAAATAATTGATGTAAACAACAGTCAGCATAATTCTCATGTTATCAACTATTAAGAGTACAATTCAAATTTTATTGAACAAACCTAATGATAACAGTTTTTTTTTTCAAAATAACAAACTTACAATGCACTGTTCCAAATTATTACGCGCAGTATAGTTTCAAAACACTTTATAGGTTGTAAAGAACTGAAAATTGTCATTTGTTGTGTTTGCAGCATATTTACTGAAATCAAAAGCTATTTTAATCAAATTTTGAACAACATTTTAACTTTTTAAACATTTTAACAGGTCACGTTACATTTTAACATAGGACCCCTTATTTGATCGCAGCTTCACAAGTCTTGCATCCATTGAGCTTGTGAGTTTTTGGACAGTTTATGCTTGAATTTGTTTGCAAGATGTGAGAATAGCCTCCCAGAGCTGATGTTTGGATGTAAACTGCTTCCCACCCTCATAGATCTTTTGCTTGAGGATGCTCCAAAGGTTCTCAATAGGATTGAGGTCAGGGGAGGATGGATGCCACACCATGACTTTCTCTCCTTTTATCCTCATAGCAGCCATTGATGCAGAGATATTCTTTGCAGCATGAGATGGTGCATTGTCATGCATGAAGATGATTTTATTATGGAAAGCATAGTTCTTCCTTCTGTACCAGGGAAGGAAGTGGTCAGTCAGGAACTCCACATACTTTGCAGAGGTCATCTTTACACTTTCGGGGACCCTAAAGGGGCCGACCAGCTCTCTTTCCATGATTCTGGCCCAAAACATGACTCCACCACCACCTTGCTGACGTCGCAGCCTTGTTGGAACAGGGTGGCCGTCCAACCATCCACTACTCCATCCATCAGGACCATCCAGTGTTGCACGGTACTCATCAGTGAACAGGACTGTTTGAAAATTAGTCTTCATGTATTTTTCTGCCCAATGCAGCTGTTTCTGCTTGTGAGCATTGGTTAGTGGTGGCCGAATAGAAGGTTTATGCACAGTTGCAAGACTCTGGAGGACTCTACACCTTGATGTCCGTGGGACTCCAGGGGCACCAGCAGCTTCAAATATCTGTTTGCTGCTATGTAATGGTGTTTTAGCAGCTGCTCTCTTAAACCGATGCATGGATCTGGCAGAAATCTTCCTCAATGTGCCTTTATCTGCACAAAACCTATCTGTGCTCTGAATCAGCCACAAATCTCTTAATAGTGTGATGATCACGCTTAAGTTTTCGTGAAATATCTAATGTTTTCATACCTCGTCCAAGGCATTAAACTATTTCACTCTTTTGAAAATGGTGCTCTGCTTATTAATGTGGAACACCCTCCTTTAGTAGTTTTTCCTTTAATTGGGCTCACCTGGCAATCTAATTATCACAGGTGTCCGAGATTGTTTTCAGTGATCAAAAGAGCCCTGAGACACAATGCCATCCATGAGTTAAACTGAAAAACAAAATATTTAATCTTTGTGACACTGAAATAGAATTTGAATAATAATTTGGAACAGGGTGTAAAAAAAAAAGTTCAGTTTCTACCTTCATTCGAGGCTGCAATGTTAATAAGCTGAAGTGTTAAAAATAGGGTGGAGCTCCGCTTTAACCACTTCCCGCCCATAGGCCATCATATGATGTCCTGGACTTTGAGTGGGGATATCTGAATGATGTCTGCAGCTACAGGCTTCACCCAGATATCATCTTTTTCAGCCGGCAATTCTGCGCACTGTAAGAACAATCATAGCGGCAGTTTAGCCGGTTCTTCTGCCACCCTCCAGTGCTTCTCCAGGCTCACTCATGCAATCAGTGAGACCGAGAACGTATCGGTCGCTGCCGGAAGTTTACCATAGAGAATTCTGGTGACCAGATGGTCCCCAGTAATCTCTGTGACCCTTGGAGGCCCAGGTGCGACAATATGACGTCACGTCCGAGCTGACGGAAGTAAACAAAGCCGAGTACGTGGCTGGAAAGGCCGTGAGAGTTTATTTATTTTTTGATCTCAGCCTTTCCAGCCTGGAGGAGAGATGTGGGGTCTTATTGACCTCACATTTCTCCATAAATAGGACCTCACTATTCCTATTACAAGGGATGTTTACATTCCTTGTAATAGGAAAAAAAGTGACCAAATTTTTTTTTTAAAGAGAAAGTGTAAAAATAAAAAAATAAAAGTAAAATAAACAATAAAAAAATGTTTTTTAGGCGCCCCCGTCCCCACGTGTTCACGCAGAGAAGCGAACGCATACATAAGTTGTGCCCACATATGTAACTGCCGTTTAAATTACACATGTGAGGTATCGCTGCATGCATTAGAGCAAAAGCAACAATTCTAGCCAAACACCTCCTCTGTAACTCTAAACATTTAACCTGTAAAAAAAACGTAGCCTATGGAGATTTTTAAGTACAGAACTTTGGCGCTGATGGGGTGAGTCTCTTTAGCCCAATAGATTGTACGAGATCTGACCAAGTTGTATTCGTCCGTCTCAGTACGAGCTCGGAGACCACAGTGGACAAATTTGTGAAACGCAGACAGGCAGTATTCTTTGCTCAGAGTGGTCTGCTAATAAATTTAATTCTTACAGCTTATATGGGAAATTACAATAACAAGAGGACATGCAGAAATCAACCTAAACAATATTACATCTTATGTTGAGAGTGAAACTTCTCACAGAGTGTCTTATAAACAAAGCTTGTTTATGAGACTCTACACAGAGTGTTCCATAACATTCTGGGAACAGACATGAGATAAGGAGTGTATTAACGTCACTTCGAGGTCTTACATACTCTGTGAGAACTAATAACAATGGAACAAGATATCTGTACAGAGGAGAATTTATACCAAGTAAGCTAATCCATCCTAAGATGGATGCTGACTATAAAATGGAGTCACATTGGTTCATATTCTTCAGGCGCCATTCCACGAGTGTGCGCAATTTTAAAGCATGACATGTTAGGTATCTATTTACTCAGCGTAACATCATCTTTCACATTATACAAAAAAATTGGGCTAATATTACAGTTTTTTTATTTAATTCATGAAAGTTTTTTTTATCCCAAAAAAACGCATTTAAAAAAATCGCTGCGCAAATACTGTGTGACATAAAAAGTTGCAACAACTGCCATTTAAAAAAACATATAATGTTTGGGGGTTCTGAGTAATTTTCTAGAAAAAAAATGATGATTTTTACATGTAGTAAAAAGTAAGTAACACTACTATAAATCAACAAAAGTGCTCAAACCAACCAATGTCACTGTTGAATTAATCAAAAAATGATATGTGCACCTATTAACATTACTGAGTAACAATAACACTTATTATCCTTAGGCTCCATGTACACAGAAGCTGATGAACTGCAGTTTATTGGCGTTTTGGCGTTTTTTAAAAAGCCCATTAACTGCACTCTATGTTAGCCTATGTGTTCATGTACACATAAAGTTTTTTAGCTTTAATGAGCAGTGGAGTTAATGCCCTTTTTTTTCTGAACGCAAGAAATTCGTGTTCAAAGTGCCGTTTTTCGGCAGAAAAAAACGCAAAACGCTCAAACGCTCAAAAACGCTGGTCGCAAGCGTTTTTTAGCGGTTTTTGATTCATTGAAAAAAAAAGCTAAAAAGCGCTACACTGAAAAACGCTAATAAACGCTAGTAAAAAAACACTGATAAAAGCTAGCTTTTTCTGCTTCTTTAAAAAAAAATTTTTTTGAGCTTCTGTGTATGAAAAATGATGAAAAATGATGAAAAATGCCTTAAAAAGGAACAAACATTATACAAATCACATGAACATGTCCATCACATAGGTCCCTTCAATTGTGCTTTCTCCAAAGTGATGAAAAATGCTTCTTCTTTAACCACTTCAGCCCCGGAAGAATTTACCCCCTTCCTGACCAGAGCACTTTTTGCAATATGGCACTGCATCGTTTTAACTGACAATTGCGCGGTCGTGCGACGTTGCACCCAAACAAAATTTACGTCCTTTTTTTCCCACAAATAGAGCTTATTTTGGTGGTATTTGATCACCACTGTGGGTTTTTTTTTGCGCTATAAACAAAAAAAGAGCGACAATTTTTTTAAAAAAAAGCAATATTTTTTACTTTTTGCTCTAAAAAAACCCTCCAAAAAATATATAAAAAAACTAAATTCTTTCTCAGTTTAGGCCGATATGTATTCTTCTACATATTTTTGGTAAAAAAACGCAATAAGCGTATATAGATTGGTTTGCGCAACAGTTATAGCTTCTGCAAAATAGTAATGGCGGCGATCTGAGAATTTTATTGTGACTGCGACATTATGGCGGACACATCGGATATTTCTGACCAAATTTTGGGACCATTGTCATTTATACCGCGATCAGTGCTATAAAAATGCACTGATTACTGTGTAAATGACACTGGCAGGGAAGGAGTTAAACACTAGGGGGCGATCAAGGGGTTAAGTGTGTCCTAGGGAGTGATTCTAACTGTAGGGGGGGTGGTCTCACTAGAACATGACAGAGATTACTGCTCACGATGACAGGGATCAGTAGATCCCTGTCATGTTGCTAGGCAGAACAGGGAAATGCCTTGTTTACATAGGCATCTCCCCGTTCTGCAGCTCCATGTCACAATCACGGGACACCGGCGGACATCGAGTTGGTGGGACCTGCGGTGCACGGTCATGGAGTACGCGACGCGCGCGCGCCCACTAAGCCGCGATTTAAAGGGGACATACCTGTACGCCCATATGCGCCGCCATGCCATTGTGCCGACGTACATCGTCGTACGCTGGTCGGCAATCGCTTAATCCTTTGCATACATCAACAGCACAAGTGATTCCCACCACCATTCATTTTGTGTTATCACCTGAACTTTTTGACCTATTAGTGTAAGCAATAGGTCAAATGTGCCTTCCCCTTTAAGAGGTCTGTTCCCAAAGTTTCACCACTCTCCCTCCTGGGGATCTCCCCACTGGCTCCTGCGTGAATTACCACTAACCTTGATTATGATGATTATGATTATTTATTAAAGGTACTTATATAGCGCCATTAGTTTACACATATTTTTTTTACATTCACATCATTCCATACACTCTAGGAGCTTACAATCTAAGCATTCCTTCTCCTCCAAACATGGCGAGTTGAGTTGCCAAAGAGCTCGATTTTGTTCTCATCTGACCAACACTTTCACCCAGTTCTCCTCTAAATTATTCAGATGTTCATTGGCAAACTGCAGATAGGCCTGTACATGTGCTTTCTTGAGCAGGGGAACCTTGCGGGCCCTGTAGGATTTCAGTCCTTCACGGCGTAGTGTGTTACCAATTGTTTTCTTGGTGACTATGGTCCCAACTGCCTTGAGATCATTGACAAGAATCTCCCGTGTAGTTCTGGGCTGATTCCTCACCGTTCTTATGATCATTGAAACTCCACAAGGTGAGATCTTGCATGGATCCCCAGACCAAGGGAGATTGACAGTTATTTAGTGTTCCTTCAATTTGCGAATAATCTGTTGTCACCCTCTCACCAGGCTGCTTGGCAATGGTCTTGTAGCCCATTCCAGCCTAGTGTAGGTCTACAATCCTGTCCCTGACATCCCTTGGACAGCACTTTGGTGTTGACCATGGTGGAGAGTTTGGAATCTGATCGATTGCTTCTGTGGACAGGTGTCTTAACCTCAGCCCGTTACCTGTATAGAAGACACCAGGGAGCCAGAAATCTTGCTGATTGATAGGGGATCAAATACTTATTTCACTCATTAAATGCAAATCAATTTATAACTTTTTTTAAATACATTTTTTTGGGGATATTTTTGTTGTTATGCTGTCTCTCACTGTTAAACCTACCATTAAAATTATAGACTGATCATTTCTTTGTCAGTGGGCAAACGTACAAAATCAGCAGGGGATCAAATACTTTTTTCCCTCATGGCAACAGTTTAGGCCCTTCCTGTTATAGGGTCACAACACCCCTGCCTGTCAGGCAGGGGTATTGTGACCCTATAACAGGAAGGGCCTAAACAAGTACCTTTCATGGTAGGATCACTAACTATTATTTTACTGAAATCTGCAGATTTAAAAAGAAAATTACTTTTGCATTTACATTAATTTGTTAATGCTTGCAAAACACTTTAGTAATGGGGTTAACCTATACTTTAAAGTGGTTGTGAACCTTTACATACATAATACACAGAGATTAATCAAATCCTCCTACATAAGTTGTACCTGTTCCTGTTATCTGCAGTCTCCTCTCCTCTACATCCGTTTAAAGTCCAGAATTTAAAAAAGTTTATCTGAGCTGTCTGAAAAATGGGGGGGGGGGGGTGGCTGAGGTTACACTCTGCATTGGAGGGAAGGGACCCCCCTTCACCCAGCACACAGGTACAGGGCTGAGGCTGTTGATCAGCTGATCAGTTGGACCTCCTTCCCCTGTCACCTTTTTTGCTTGGTGTCAGGAAAACTTGTCAGAAGTGATTCAAGCTGATAGCAGAGGAACAAAGTAGCAGACAGAAATGATGCTCTTAATTGAGACAAGTACACACTATAGAGGGATATGCTCTGTGCATATTTCATGCCTGAGGTTTAATTTTTTTTAAGAGTTTCTGGAATTCAGCTGTAGCCAGCATGTACGCAGATCCTTATGGTCATTTCACCTCTTAGACAAGACTCCTGGTGCTTCTGAAGCCCAAAGGCCACACATTGATTGCTATTCCAACACATACAGATTTGATTTACTTCACAACTCTCTACCACTCCCTTTGTACCTTCTTGGTAATTGGAAATAATGTATTAACGTGACAAGACAATGGAATCTATTCTTCCAGGATATTTTGAAATATTTAGTGATAGCATTGGCATGTACCTGCCACTGCCAAAGTAGAATGAGTACTTATTTTATTTTACAACACAAAGAGGCTTGATGAACCAAACAAACGCTTACTGTTGCTATTCAATTTTGTGTTCATGGAAATAGTTGCAGTACAGTGGAACCTTGGATTGCGAGTAACGTGAGCGTTTCGCAATATGAGCACTGTATTTTTAAAAATCCTGGCTCAGTTCGCGAGTGTTGTCTCGTAAAACGAGCAGGATTCAAGCCACAGCGTGCAGTACCGTGTTTGGCCTGAGGTGGGGGGGGGCGCCGGAGCTGATCAGAGCCGTTCGGAAATGCTCGGAAAACCTTGGAAATACTCCGTTACGGAGCCTTTCCGATGTTTTCCGAGTTTACCCGAGCTGTCCTCAGGCCCTTCTGAGTGTTTCCGAGGCTCTCCGGCTCCCCCCCATCTCTGACCACATGCGGTATTGCATGCCATTGAAGTCAATGTGGAACAAATTATTTTTGTTTCCATTGACTTCTATGGGAAAACTCGCTTTGATATGCGAGTACTTTGGATTACGAGCATTCTCCTGGAATGGATTATGCTCGTAATCCGAGGTTCCACTGTACTTGCATGGGAATGCAATCAGTGCCAACTTTATTAGGTAAGCCTGACTAATATTTAATTAATAGCTAAACAGCGAGCCACATGGCTCAAAAATTCAATTGAGGAAAATACAGGTTCTTTGTGAATTTTGTTTGGTTGTGGCAGCCATAATGTAAAAGAAACTGCCAATATTCTAAGCATTCCATGTGCTTCAATATCTAGAGATTTCTGTTCTCTCAGAATAGAAAAGAAACATCTAGTGGACAGAGGCTTTGTGGGTGAAAGAGTTCAGAGGGGAATGGATGACAGCAAGTCCACAACTGCTGAAATAGCCAGACTCTAATTCTGCGTACACACTGTCGGAATTTACGACAAAAGTTCAATGTGAGCTTTTGGTCGGAAATTCTGACCGTGTGTAGGCTCCATCTGACTTTTTCTGTGGGAATTTCTGACAACAAAATTTGAGAGCTGGTTCTCAATTTTTCCGACAAGAAAAGTTCTTGTCGGAAATTCCGATCGTCTGTATCCAATTCCGACGGCCAAAAAAACACGCATGCTCTGAATCAATTCAGAATCATTGAACTTCATTTTTCTCGGCTCGTCGTAGTGTTGTACGTCACCGTGTTCTTGACGGTCGGAATTTTGTGTGACCGTGTGTATGCAACACAAGTTTGAGCCAACATTCCGTCGGAAAAAAATCCACGGTTTTCTTGTCGGATTTTTCGATCATGTGTACGCGGCATTAAAGTCTAGGCTATCCCTGAATATACAGCCCCTTGAGCCATGAAAAGTATGTTCTACGTGAATGGGCACAGGATAACCAAAGCTGAACGACTGATGATCAGAAAACTGTTGTATGGTCTGACAAATTTTAATTGTAATATGACATACAAAGCATGGATCCATACAGCCATTCTTTCTTGTGTCAACTTTTCAGACTGGTAATGGTGTAAAGGTGAAGCTATCAAATCAACATGTACAAGGCTCCTAAGAAATATTTCCAGCACTTGTTATTGAACGTATTACACTATGGGAGTTTTTTTTATCTGTACTTCCATGAGGTTGAGCCTAGTGCATATTTGCGGATGCTCTTGCCTACTAGGTGATTGATAAAGCCTTTGGTGATCTGACTCAAAGTGATCATCTCTCTCTTCATTGGAGTGATTAGGAACTCTGGATATACCATCATTGAAGCTTCTTGTGACCGCTCTTTAATTTAGGGCTCCACGCCATTTTGTAAGCTGCTTGGCTTGATCATGGTGGTGCCTACACTGAAGCTGGTGTTGGGCTCTCCTGTCATAGATATCATCCAAATGGACTTCATTACTTGAAGTGCCATTACATATTTATGATTGAATATAACACAGACATTTTAGACTAATGCCCCGTACACACGATCGTTTTTAATGTCATTTTTTAAACCGACGTTTTTCTCCTCGTTTTTTTTCATGTTTCCTCTCAAGCCTGCCTTGCGTACACACCATCATTAAAAAAAACGATCAAGCAAAGCGCAGTGACGTTCAACACGTACGACGGCACTATAAAGGGGAAGTTCCGTTTGAATGACGCCACCCTTTGGGACGCTTTTGCTAATTCCGTGTTTCCGCGTGTTAGTAAAAGTTTGGTGAGAGACAATTCGCGCTTTTCAGTCTTCGTGCTTTGAAGATCGTTTTCGGGAGTTCAGTTTGCGCCTGTGGGTTCGTATCTGTTTAGCACTGCTTGTAGTCAGTTCGTATCTGTTTATTCAGTGCGGCCTGCTCTGCACGTTCGTGTTTTTCAGCTTGTTCTTCATAGGCCTTGCTGTTCTTCCGTGCGTTCTTCTAGTTCGTTCTGTTCAGCCGACCGTTATCTAGCCATGTTGCGGCTACGTACTCGTCGTAGAGTTCGTGCTGTAGTTGGTGCAGGGGTTCATGCTGTATCCCGACTCCATGCCATGAGCAGGGTCAGGAGGAGTTCATGGACCAAGAATTGGTTGCTCCAGCGGCACCAATTCTGTCACATGCCTTTATTGCGGGAGATCAGGGAGAATAATCCTGATGATTTCAGGAATTTCCTCAGGATGTCTGACCCCGTATTTCAGCAGCTGTTGGCTTTGGTGTCCCCCTATATTACCAGGCAGGACACCGTTATGCGGGAAGCCATCAGTGCTGAGCAGAGGCTCATCGCCACGTTGCGATACCTGGCTACTGGGAGAAGCCTGCAGGACCTTAAGTTCTCCACAGGCATATCCCCCCAGGCTCTGGGGATCATTATACCAGAGACTTGTTCTGCCATCCTTCAAGTTTTGCAGGAGGACTATATTAAGGTAAGTGTTCTTCTTCAAAAATTCACATTGTATGGTTTTTATTTTTGGATATTTTTAATGTGCTTTATTTGCAGTCCCTAATTCACATGATTCTTAGCTGCAGGGAATGTCCCCTTTCTCCCCATGTTTTATTATTTAAAGTTTGGGGTTTGAGGCCTACCTGTAAATTTGGCTTACCTAACCTCTCCAGCATGCTATCCTGGGGCCATACCTACCTTGCCTAGTCATTTCCATGTTTTTTATTATATGTTCCATCGTAGTGCTTTACCCAAAACGCACCCTAAATTTTGCCTAGGAATGTTTCATTTTTGTTAACTTCAATACAGAGTGCTACAGCCTTCATGTGTGATATTCCCAACTCATCTTCAACCCCCCCCCCCCCCCATAATGTGTTTATTTTTTATTTTTTTTCTTGCTTCCAATTTTTTATGTTTTGAACAGTTTCTACCAATGTTGGCCATGAATGTGTGTATGAAATCAGCTTTCAATGTTTCTGGCTCCAAGTATTAATTTGTTATTTCTTTAATTCCACAGTTTCCTTCTTCGCCACATGAATGGCAGAATGTGGCTTCCGAGTTTGCCCAGCGATGGAACTTTCCGAACTGTGGAGGAGCCATCGACGGCAAACATGTTCGGGTCGTCCCACCACCCCATTCGGGATCCTTTTATTATAATTATAAGGGGTTCCACAGCGTCGTGATGATGGCAGTGGTGTCGGCCACCTACGAGTTCCTCTATGTGGACGTTGGCAAGAATGGCAGGATGTCTGATGGAGGAGTTTTTGCCCAGACGGAGTTTGGAGAACGGCTCCTTTTGGATCTGCTGGCCTTGCCACCAGCGGAGCAGAATGTGGAGGGACTACCTTTTGTGTTTGTGGCGGATGAGGCGTTTGGCCTGGGACCCCATTTGATGAGGCCATTCCCGCAACGCACCCTCACCCCTGAGAGGAGGGTTTTCAATTATCGGCTGGCCAGAGCGAGAAGGGTGGTGGAAAATGCGTTTGGGATCATGGCCAGCCGATTTCGCCTCTTCCTTACCTCCATCCACCTTGCCCCATACAAATGGAACCATGTGGTTATGACGTGCTGTGTGCTGCATAATTTCCTAAGGGTGCATTCAACGAGTTATCTATCTTTGAGTGGGCCTGAGGCCTCTTTAATCAATGCAGAAACTTTGGTGGCCCTGGAACCTGGCCGTCCTGGCTTGGCCCCCCCAGCCGGGCGTGAGGTCCGTAACCAATATGTGGACTATTTTATGGGTAGGGGGGCCATTGAAATGCCAGACAATCTATAATAATTTTAGACCAAAAAAATAAAACTTTTTCTTGAGTAAAGATTGGTTTGTATTTTTTATTGTATAATGTTTGATGTTTCTGTTAGGTTTACCTAGTGCACTTGTTTTGCCATGTGGATTAAACAATCTTTTAATTAGCCTTCAGTGTCAGTGTAAACACCAAACATTGATTAGTTCACTCAGCACCACATTTACATAATGAAGCCACAATGATTTGTTATGTAAAAATACCTTTATTTTTTTGTTTAGGTGGGCAACTTCCTTAGAAATGTGGATGTTCCCTTAATTTCGGGTGTATTAAAACGCATGACCAGCCATGCATAAACAAACTATATTTGTCCAAATTTTGAAAAAGCTAAACATGTGCTAGTCATTAAAGGGTAAAATAAAAAAAAAACATAGAAAACTCTGCATGTAAAACGTTATTTGGTGTAAAAACATTAGACACGCCCAAGCACAGCCATGATATTTTGGAGCCTTTCCTCCACCCGCTTTGTATTTGCCCTGATCTCTAGCAAGTCTCCCTTAATTTTTTCGAGGTCATGACAGCAGACCATCAGGTATTGGATCAGGATCTGGGCACTGTGATGTGTCAACTTATTGGGGTCTTCGGCCAGAACTGCACCTAAATGTAAAAAGAAATATGTAGGATAGAATATGTAGGCCTACATCTATTTAACATGCATGTGTCTGGTTTCTCTCTGACCTGTGGTGGTGCCACTTTCCACTTCCACAACATCACATTCCTCTCCATCCTGGGGTTCTGGGGGTATTGTTGTAGGTATTGCAATTCTCGTCTCATCTGAGGTAGCTTTTCGAATCCCTAGGGAGATTGAAATAAAAGGAATAGTTTCATTAGTAGCGACTCAATTTTGCTAAAATTAGAAACATGAAAAAAAACTTTGTAATCATTCTTTTGAAGCATGCTCCATTTTAAATTTTACCCCCTGTGCCAACCGGGACAAATGATTGGATACATAGCCCAAACCAGAGCATATACATTTTGAACACAAATTTGAAACATTGTAACACCCCAAAGTATCTACACTGGATCACCTGTGTGTGACTCCCTCAAGCTTTTTGGCTTTAGGCCCACACTTGTACTACTGCGTTCAGATGTTTCATCAGCTGCTGAGCATTCACTCCCTTTAACATTACCATGCATATCGTTTTTTCAAACGAACAAATGTCCTTTGGATTAGCACACCAAAAATAAGTGAGGCCCAAATTTACTCCCCCAAATAAACCAAAATACATGGGTGTTCACACTGGATGATCCTAAAACATCGTTTGAGGAACTGTACGGAGAAAGAGGTTTAATACGTCCGTTTACTGTGCGGACGAACCTGAAAGATGGTATCTTTCAGTGTACTATATGAAAGTTAAAAATACACGACAGAATACACGAAAATAATATGTACCATGGAAACTCAAAAAAATTGGATTTTTATAACAGCTTACCTGTAAAATCCTTTTCTTGGGAGTACATCACGGGACACAGAGCGACATAGTCATTACTAATGGGTTATATAGATACCGTCAGGTGCTGGCACTGGCAACTTCCAAAACCGGAAGTACCCTCCCCTATATAAGCCCCTCCCATCCGGGAGCACCTCAGTTTTGTAGCAAAGCAATAAGTGTCCCCAAAGAGGGGCGGGAGCTCTGTGTCCCGTGATGTACTCCCAAGAAAAGGATTTTACAGGTAAGCTGTTATAAAAATCCTATTTTCTTTCTCGTACATCACGGGACACAGAGCGACATAGTCATTACTAATGGGATGTCCTAAAGCAATGCCCAATGAGGGGGGGGATACACCATATATAAGCTGAGCACTATCAGACATGAGGATCTTTTGCGGCCTGCAACACACTGCGCCCAAAGGCGACATCCTCCTGACTTCTAACGTCCACCTGGTAGAACCTAGTAAACGTGTGAACTGAAGACCACGTTGCGGCCTTACAGATTTGAGCCAGGGAGGCCTGGTGATGCACTGCCCATGAAGTTCCAACTGCTCTCGTGGAGTGCGCTCTAACTTTGAACGGAGGCGGTCTCCTTCTCAAGCCATAAGCTTGCATAATGACCTGTCGAATCCACTTGGCTAAAGTAGATTTTGACGCTGCCTGACCCTTTCTGGGGCCTTCCGGCAGAATAAACAAAGTATCCGTTCTGCGAATCTGAGCAGTGGCTTTTAGATAAGCTTTAACTGCTCTTACTACATCCAAAGAATGCAATAACTTTTCCTCTACCGAAGTAGGTTTGGGGAAAAAAGAAGGAAGAACCACATCTTGGTTCAAATGAAACCTCGATACCACCTTAGGAAGAAAGGCTGGATGAGGACGTAACACTACTCTGTCCTTATGGATAACCAGATATGGCTCCTTACAGGACATAGCTGCTAATTCCGATACTCTTTTAGCCGAACAAATGGCTACTAGAAAAATCAATTTCCTGGTGAGAAGCACCAAGGAAATATGCTGTAATGGTTCAAATGGTTGTTTCTGTAGAACCGACAGAACCAAGTTTAGATCCCATGGACATATGGGAATATTAACCGGAGGACTAATACGCATCACTCCTTGTATAAAGGCTTTGACTAGTGAATGCGAAGCCAAGGGCCTTTGAAAAAATATTGACAAGGCCGAAATCTGACCCTTGATAGTACTCAAGGCAAGCTTCCTATCTACAGCCCACTGTAGGAAGTCCAGAATCCTACCTATTACGTACTTATGTGGATGCCATTTCTTGGCCTCACACCACGCGATGTACGCCTTCCAGATTCTATAGTAGATCTGCCTGGATACCGGCTTCCTGGCATTGATCATGGTAGATACCACAGCATTAGAGAGCCCTCTCTTTTTTAGAATGTGGGCTTCAATAGCCAGGCCGTCAAACCTAGGGCTGGTAAGGAAGGGTGGTATATCGGTCCTTGCGAAAGCCGGACGACGTGGGAGAGTCCAAGGACTCCCCACTGAAATTTTACAATCTCCGCGTACCACGCTCTTCGGGGCCACGCTGGAGCCACCGGAATCACCGGTTTCTTTTCTACCCTGATTCTGCGGAGTAATCGAGGTAACCATTGTGGCGGTGTGAATGCATATATCAGCTTGAACTGATCCCAAGGGAACACTAGGGCATCCGAGCCGCAAGCTAGGGGATCCCTTGTCCGAGAGACAAACCTGTCCCCCTTTGCGTTGAATCTGGATGCTAGAAGATCTACATCCGATGTTCCCCACCGCTGACATATTGTCCAGAAAACCTCGGGGTGAAGGGACCCTTCCTCTGGGCCTAATTGCTGGTGACTTAGAAAGTCCGCCTTCCAATTCTCCACTCCTGGAATGAATACCGCAGATATGGCTGGGACATATTTTTCTGCCCATTTCAGGATGTAATTTACTTCCCTCTGGGCTGCACGACTCCTGGTGCCCCCCTGATGATTGATATATGCCACTGCTGTGGCATTGTCTGATTGCATTCTGACAGGGGACCCTTGGAGTTTGGATGTCCATGCTACTAGGGCATACCGGGCTGCTCGTATCTCTAAGAGATTGATGGGCAGGGCCTTTTCTGCATCCGACCATCTGCCCTGGAGAGACCATTGCTCCAGTACTGCTCCCCAGCCTATAAGGCTGGCATCTGTAGTGACCACCTTCCAAGAAATCGGACTGAAGGATTTCCTTTTTTCCAGATTCTGGGGAACCAACCACCAACGGAGGCTCTTGCGAACGGAAGGGGACAAGGACATTGTAAGTCTAGGGCCTGAACTTTTTTGTTCCAGGCTGACAGTATGGCCCCTTGCAAATTCCTTGAATGGAATTGACCGTAGGGTGCTGCTTCGAATGATGCCATCATTTTTCCCAGCAGCCTCATATACCGGCGTATGGACGGCTGTCTTTTTTGTACCCACTAAGTGGATCAAATCTTTCAAAGACAACACCTTTCCTCGAGGCAAGAATATTTTTCTCTGGCCTGAATCCAACCTTAGCCCCAAGTATTCCAGACTTTTGACTGGTTTTTAGGGCTGACTTGTCTCGGTTGATAATCCAACCGTGAGATTCCAGATACTTGATCGTCTTGTGAACGACCACGTCTAGTTTTTTCACTGAGTGGTCTATCAGCAACAAGTCATCCAGATATGCCATTATCATTACACCTTGTGTTCTTAGATTGGCCAATAAAGGGCCAGAATTTTTGTAAACACTCGTGGTGCTGTGGCCAAACCGAAGGGTAAGGCTCTGAACTGAAAATGGCGCCCTTCTACTGCAAAGCGTATAAATTTTTGGTGGACTGGAAAGATGGGAATGTGCAAATAAGCATCTTTGATGTCGATCGTGGCTAACCAATCCTCCCCTTGTAGGGCAGTGGCCACCGATCGGATCGACTCCATCGGAAAGTCCTGATATACAGGAATTTGTATAGCCCTTTTAGAATTAATATGGGCCTCCCGTCCGCGTTTGCTTCGGGACTGTAAAGAGGTTTGAGTAAAACCCGAACCCTCATTCTTCCAGGGGAACCTCCATAATTACTCCTTGGAGCAATAGTTGTTCTAGTGCCAACAGGAGGGACTCTCTCTTCCGGGGATCCCTTGGCACGTTTGACCTCAAAAATGGGAAGGAGGAGAGTCTTTTAACTCCAAACTGTATCCCAAACCTACTGCGGAGAGCACCTATCTGTCTTGATCGTGTCCCGCCAGGTCTCTTGCGAACAACTGGAGTCCTCCCCCCACCCGACTGAGTGGGGGCTTCATGAATTTAACTTTGGGGGAGGTTTTGTACCTCCCCTGACCCAGGGTTTCTCATTACCCTGCTACTGTCCCTGTTTTTTACCCCCGGGATTTGACCGAGGAGGCCGTCGGAACTGTTACACAGCCGATGCCCCAGGGACTGGAGAAGCAGGCCTCTTAAAGAGGGACCTCAAACTCTGCTTTTAACCGGCAAGAGCGTATTTTTACCGCTGGAAATTTTCTGGATATATTTGTCCAGGTTTTCCCTGAATAAGCGTTCACCATGAAATGGGACGCTAACCAGCCATTCTTTACAGGGAGCTTCAGCAGACCAGTTTTTGAGCCATAGGAGCCTACGCATATGTACTATAGACAGCGTAAGGCGGGAGGCCTGATGGACTGAATCCTCTATGGCGTCAACCGCAAAGCCTAAGGCTCTAGGTAGATCAGCTAGGGCAAAGCCTGCTGATCTGTCAAGTCCCTCAAGACCTGTTTCAACTGATCCTTCACTGCTTAGCAGACCCCAATAGCTGCTACTGCTGGTTGTATCACCAAGCAGATTTTCATAAGGACTCCAATCTTTTATCTATTGGGTTCTTGAACATTTGGACATTATCCACTGGACATGTCAGTGATTTATACATACAAGAGATGGCTGCGTCCATTGTAGGGACCTTCCATTTTTTTTTTTTTTTTTTTGATGAACTTATCCTCCATGGGATAGACCACCGGAAATCTCTTGGGGGAATAAATATTTTCTCAGGACGTTCCCAATCCTGGTAAATGAGCCCTTTCAGTAAAGGGTGAAGTGGAAAAGAACAAACAGTCTGGGGGCTTCTAGCGACCCCAACGAGGATACAGTAGTGGTTGATGGTTCCGCAAGGTGCATTTTTAAATGCTGATCGGACCATGTTAGTCAGAGACTGAACCCATAATCTTTCAGCTTGAGATGCTGAGAAAAGGTTCCCCCACTGTTGATTCCTCTATAACAGAATCAACCTTATCCT
Source organism: Rana muscosa (assembly GCA_029206835.1). Taxonomy (NCBI): domain Eukaryota; kingdom Metazoa; phylum Chordata; class Amphibia; order Anura; family Ranidae; genus Rana; species Rana muscosa. Next base: position 194,691,327 of record CM055122.1, read on the forward strand.
GATCCCCTTCAGGCAGGTCGATCCCTGTATGGGACTGTTGCTCTGCTAACAGGCATTCTGAAGGAGGAGACGGAGATCGGGCGTGCTTTCCCTGACAGGGAGGCAGCGATAAATGTTGACAATCTCTCTCTAATCCTCCCAGAGCTGAGGAAAAAACCTCCTCTGTTACATACACAGGAGCAGGTGACTGAGGACAGCCACAGTACCAAGTACCCCTGCGGGGTCTCTACGGTCACTTACCTCTGAACTTCAGGGGAGACTGGTGCAGCAGGAGTATGCCCAAGATCCTCCGAGCCCGATGAGACCCCCTTCGCTTCCTGGAAGATTCAGTTCCGGAGCTTCTGGACGGCATATTCCTAAGCCTAAAGCTGAGGTATTCCAGCCGTAATACACCACTTTTACTGAGAATAGTCTAGCACAATTGCTGCTATATCACAGTTGGTGTCTACTAATGTGCCTTTCTAGGGGATGCCTGTATCAACCGCTTGCTGTATGCCTTTAAATGTTGCCAGCTCTGTCTCTGTACTTCATAGCCAGCTCACTACAATATTGTGGTTTTTTTTTAAACTGCTGGGACGCCCGCACATGCGCAGAAGCGCTGCGGCGCGCACAGAGCGTCATCCCCCAGGCTCCGCCCCCTTTCCCGGCTCACCTCTATATATAGAGGCGCGTGCACGCGCACGCGCGCGGGCACGTGCGCCTTCGGCGCTAATTTCAAATATGGTAACAAGGGACAGGAGCCAGGGCCCCTCTTTGCCGCAGGCCGGGGGATGGACGAGCACTGCAACATGGCAGAGGAAGCAGTTTCCTATAAGAGAACTCACCATCTGCCTGGACTTTGCTCTGCTGAGAAGAAGCTAGTCCACATGACAAGAAAACATTCCACAGCGGCCTCTAGTGGACAAACACAGGTACCGCAGTCTAATATATTAAATATATATATATAAAAAAAAAAAATTTTTTTTTTTTTTCTTGACCACCATTAAAAATTATTACATTTTTTTAGTAGTTACAGGCATGCACAGAATTTTGCGGGAATACCATTAGGTAACAGACAGAAAGACAAATTAGGCTTGGGGGTCCCCCAATAGAACCAAGTTCCTGGGGGCCCCCACTTACCTGTTCCCCGCCGCAGGACTTTGTTTGGTCCACAAAAGCCCAAACTTCACCTATCACGGCAGGCATTGTAATCAAACCTTCAGGGACCGGGTTCCCAAGGATTCCACTCCCCTGGACCTGTATAGCACCCTGCACAGAAAACATCTTGGTCGTGGGTATGACCAGAGCTCTGGATCCCAGGGTCCAGCTCTCCTAAGAGAAGCATTACAGGCAAAACCTTGCTCTTCTCTGCAAGGCCCGGGTACCGACCGTTTAGCTATGAAGCTTTTTTGGTCGGATCCGGAATAGCTTACTGAGGCCCAAAAGAACCTGTACGCAAGCTCAGTGAAAAACACATGTTTCTTCTTGGCCAACACCTTAGACACTGGCAAAAAACTGAGGTGCTCCCGGATGGGAGGGGCTTATATAGGGGAGGGTACTTCCGGTTTTGGAAGTTGCCAGTGCCAGCACCTGACGGTATCTATATAACCCATTAGTAATGACTATGTCGCTCTGTGTCCCGTGATGTACGAGAAAGAAAAACAACTTACTTTTTAATATAACTTTCTTGATTCTTTTATATTGGTCGGCCTCCCGCAACTTCAGATCTGACCATCGTTTTCTGAGCTGTTCCTTCGTTCTGCACACCCCAAATTTTTTGTGGAGACTTTTGACCACTTTGCCCATAATTCTGGACTTGACCAGATTAGGCCTTTTATACGGACCATGCTTGGCATCATAATCCTCCTTCTTTAAAATGGCGACCATCTCCACCATTTCCTCGAATGACATGTTGGATGCCTTATATCTCCTGGGTCTTGATTTGGGCTCCTCTGTAATTTCATCCTCTGTAGAGGTAATCTCAGCCACCTGTGTCTCCGCCATGTTTTGTTCAGCACTACGAGCGAGAAGGGGCGGGGAAAGTACAATATCGAACGTCAGGGGCGGGGAAAGCGTGCGGAGTTTCACGCATGCGCTGTGTATATCAAGGGAAGATCCATGTCTGGGAAATACGTTCATTTGTCGGGAGAGGGAGTTAGCAACGAACGTCGTGACCAAGGTACCTAACAATTTTACTTTTTGAGGTTCAGCAGACGAGGAGATTTGTGTGCTCAAAATATGTAGACAATGCACAGTTGAGGAATGTTGCCTGAAATATATATTTTTTTGGGTTTCTCGCTTTTACAGATATCATGAATACTTTTAAAAACCCAGACTTCATGGGGGAGTTCATCGACAAATGGCAAGAGCTCCCTATATTATGGCAAACAAAAAGTGGCGGTAATAAAAATAAAGACGCCAGGAAAGCAGCACTGGAGAGCCTGCTTGCATTTGTGCAAACAAAGATACCCACAACAACTCTCCAAGATGTCAAAAACAAAATTGCGACCATCAGAGGGACATACAGGACCCAGAGGACTATGGTCCTGAGGTCCCAGAGGTCAGGTGCACCAGCAGATAAGGTTTATAAACCCAGTCTGTGGTACTACAGTAAGCTTGCTTTTCTGGATGACCAGCTGGAAGTGCGGAAATCTCTCTCCACCCTTCCCCCCAGAGGTCAATCCAGCCTTCCTTGTACCCAACCCTCCAGCCTTCCCTGCAGCCAGTCCTCCAGCCTTCCTGTCAACCCTGCTCTGGCTTCCTCTGAGGATCAAGATCAGGGCCTTGAGGAGGCAGATTTGGAGATATGGAGCCAGGTAAAGTATTGATATCTATATTTATATCGTACAAAATTGTAGAATTTAAATAGATGTTAGTATTGTTAAAGGTATGTACACTTCTACCAATAAAGTTTGTGAAGAGCAAGATACAGTAGTGGCCTAATTTTATGTGCACAAGACAACAAAACCAGGATGCGGAATCAATGAAAATGACATAACTTTTGGCATTGATTTCAACAATGTCTAGAGGTGAACAATGTCTGTGAATGATGATGTGGCAAAATAAATAATGTCCCTTTCTTTTTTTACAGCCAGAGCAGAGCCAGGAAGAGGGTGATGTTGGGGATCAGGAGGAGGCAGGGCCCAGTGGCACCCAGGAGGAGGCAGGGCCCAGTGGCACCCAGGAGGAGGCTGGGCCCAGTGGCACCCAGGAGGAGGCTTGGCCCAGCACAAGAGCCCAGATGCCTCCCCTGGTAGTTAAACCACGAGGGCCAAGGAGAGGTAGGCAGGTGGAGGAGGAAACCAGGGCCTTCCTCAGAGAGGCAACAGCGGCCCTCAGAGAGGCACCCTCTGTTGATGAGGGATTTGCCGCAGTCCTCGCCCACAAACTAGGGCAAATGGAGTTGCAGCAAAAAAATTTCAGTGAGACCCTGCTATTGAAAGTCATCAATAAGGGCGTGCTGGGTGAACTCACTAGGTACACGGACATAACGGAGGTTGTCCCTACTCCTCCACCTCCTCCTCCTCCTCCTACTACTCCTCCTGCCACAACCTCTCCTCCTGATCCCCAGCCTCCAAGGAAGAAACCAACCAAGGCTGCAGAGAAGGCTGGAGAGAAGGCTACAAGGAAGAGGAGAAAATAATGCCTGCTGTAGTACCACAGACTGGGGACATATAGGACTTATCTGCTGTGGCTCCTGACCTCTGGGAGCTCAAGACAAGATTGGGCTCATTTTTTTGGGGGATCTAATCTCTATTTTGGTTTGGACATCTTGTATGGTTGTTGTGGGGTCAAAGGGATGCACAAATGCAAGCAGGCTCTCCAGTGCTGCCTTCCACTTTAATTTGTTAATGTTCTGAAATAAAAAAAAATTGAGTGCCCTTAAAATACTTGACTATGTGATTTGTATTTCAAAAGAGAGCTTGCTAGGGAGCAGGCAGGGACATCTCAAATTATATTATTGTTATTATCAGGGGACACAAACCTCCCTGAGGCCAAATGAGACACATTTGGAAGGTTGTTGTGGTAACTTTACACAAGAATAATTTAAGCCAAAATAATAAAAAAAAGGCCACAAAAAAAAAAAAGTAAAATTAAATTTAAAGAAAAAAGGAGAATTACATTATTTTATTATTATTAGTATTATTTAGGAGGGAGGTGCGGCTTATAAATAATATTTTATAATCATTAGAGCAATTTGGAATTACTTTAGAAACAAGTTTGGCATAACTCTCAATGTCATTATCAAAAGAGGGTAATTTTAAAGCATTATCAAAAGAAGAACGGAATGCGCAGCATTAAAACGATGCTATTAATTCCACCGTGACAAATGTGCCATCTCCATTTCCAACATTAGCTTTACCAAAACGAGCGCTCCCGTCTCATAGTTGCTTCGGAGCATGCGCATTTTTTTTCACGTCGTGAAAGCATACACACTATCGTTTTTCACGTCGTTAAAAAAAACGACATGAAAAACGACGTGAAAAAAGAGAGCATGTCCGGAATTTTTAATGGCCGTTTTTCACGTCGTTAAAAATGCTCTGGAGCCTACACACGATCATTTTTAATGGGCATTTTTTAAAATGGCATTTTTAACGGCATGAAAAACGATCGTGTGTATAGGGCATTAGCGCTGCATGTACATTTTTTATAACATATTGGAATTCAAGATCCATATAAAATTACTTTTGCTGGCTGCTAGTCATTATCATTTCAAATGTTTTACTAGTTTAAATAATTTTTTCCAAGCACAGTTATTATTTATTTTTCAACACAGGATCATAGCATGCTAAATGCACATGAAAACTAGTTACCAATTTAATCTATAAAAATCTTCACATAAGTGCATTTCCCTAGAGGGCAGTGTGCTTAATTTTAGAAAATTCTTGCTTGTTGCATCTTTTATGCACTTTGGTAAAAACGCACATTACACTATAGTTTGGCAATGCATGGAAAATGCACTAAAAACGCAATATGTGGTTTGCTTTGTGCATATTTAAAAATCCCCTATGTGGATTTAGAAAGAACATGCATGTAAAATGCATGCAAAAAGAAAAAAAACATTCAAAATGCATCTTGCATTTTAATGGAACGAGTTAAAAACAGGCTAAAAATGCGTTATGCACTTTGTGGAAAACGCATGTGCATTTTCTAGTGCAGTTTAATGAACTGCCCTTACATAGTAGTCACTTTATAAATTTGTGTTGTATTACCTGCCAGAATGGGTTATCACCAATAAATGGTTTTTAATTCTTCGAACATTGTCAATTTGTATTTGTTAATTAAAGCTTTATATTTTTTCTATTCTGTTGTATGTGTTGCCTGCAACGTCCAATCTCCCTTTATTGCTCTTTTTGAGTAATTTCACCCACTCATCAATAAATAAAGTTTTGTGGGCAAAGTTTGAGTAAACTCTGTAAAATTCCATGTTTTAATATGAACTTACTTGTCAGCTTGACTATAAGGGTACTTGTACATGGTACTAATGTATAACATTGCTGAAAATTCCTGCATAAAAGCGAGAGGATGGGCAGTATTGTAAATGAACGTATTTGTGCCTTTTTGTAGATACACACACACACACACAGGCATGTAAAAAGTCTTCTAGCTTTTGTTGGGATGTGTCATTCTTACATATGCACGTGGCAATATAGGAAAATGTTGCGCTTACTGCACAAGAAATGAATCCTCATAAATGATAGATGATAAATAATATAAAGTGCATATATGGATAAATAAATAAATTAATACTATACAAGGTGCATTATAAGGCATCAATATGCAGATGCAAATGCCAAAGGTGCCAATGCTAATTCAAAAAAGGTAGGTGCAAATAGCAAACAATTGTGCAAAATGGCAATCAAAGTGCAAATAACAGTCAAAATATATATTTTTTAAATGTTCATCAGTAAGTGCAGAAAGGTAATGAATATATATATATATATATATATATATATATATATATATATATATATATATTGTGAGGGGGTTAGCTCGGCAGCGGGTGTGTGTGATCCCCTGGATGGGCTCCCCACACAAAAACAGGCCCAGCAGACGGAGGTTGTGGTTTTCAAGATCAAAAAGGTGCGGTTTATTTCTCTATTTACAGTGACAAAAAACACAGCAAAGCAAAAAGAAACATAAACAAAATAAACCCTGGTCAGCTTGACCTCTGACTAAACATGCAGGTTTCCTAACTAACAACTGGGATCAGCCTGGTGCTGTCCTAGTCCCTAAGTCCCTGGTTTAGTAAATGTCCAACCAAATAGCCACACAGGCTTTGTCTCACCGCACAGGGGTTCACTCTCCCTAGACAGTCCACACAGGTCTGGTTCCAGGCATGAGCAAACACCTAATGAAGCTGGGAGTTTTTATAGAGGCCTTAAACGAGCTGACAAGCTTCAGCTGGTCTCATCAACTCCCTGCCTGTACGACGCCCAGCACTCTCCCTAGAGGTATGAATCATCCATGAGCCCACTAGCCTCAGCTGGGCTTCATCAACTCTCTCCCTAGTTGTATAAGTCGGCATAAAGCCTGAATCTGGGAGAAATATACCTACCCCCCTGGATGCAACCAGGTGACTTTACCTTCCTGCTGTCACATACCCCCCCCTCTTGTTTTAACCTTGGGGTTGGAACACCAGCAATCAGGCATTCATGTACTCGAGACAAAGCATCCACATTCCCCATTTGAACGCCAGGGCGATGCTTTACTGTGAAGTTGAATTCCTGTAGGGCCAGGAACCACCTATTTACTCTTCTATTTGTCTCCTTGTTTTGAGCCATCCACTTTAACGGAGCGTGATCCGTAACCATGTCAAAGTGCCTACCTAGCAGATAGTACCGAAGGGAATCTAGAGCCCACTTCACCGCTAAACACTCCTTTTCAACCGTGGCGTAATTTACCTCATGGGACTTCAACTTCCTGCTGAGGTAAATGACTGGGTGCTCTTCCCCGTTCCAGACCTGGGACAATACTGCTCCTAACCCCACATCTGACGCATCACTTTGTACGACAAAGTCTTTAGAGAAGTCGGGTGAGTACAACACTGGCTGGCTACATAAGGCTTGTTTCAAGAATTGGAACGCTGCCTCAGCCTCGGGGGTCCATTTAATCATGACCGACCCTTTCCCTTTCGTCAGGTTGGTTAGGGGCACAGCCTTAGAAGCAAAGTGGGGAATGAAGCGCCGATAATAACCCGCGATTCCCAGAAAGGCTCGTACCTGCTTCTTGCTGTTGGGACGTGGCCAACTCTGGATGGCCTCGACTTTGTTGAGTTGGGGTTTTATTACTCCCCTGCCAATGGTGTACCCAAGATATTTGGCCTCCTCCTGCCCAATGGTACACTTCTTGGGGTTAGCCGTAAACCCCGCTTCCCGGATAGAGTCTAGGACTGCTTGCACTTTTGGCAGATGTGAGGCCCAATCTGTGCTATGGACAATTACGTCATCCAGGTAAGCCGCAGCATACTTCCGATGGGGCCTCAGTATCTGGTCCATTTTCCGCTGGAATGTGGCCGGCGCATTCTGTAACCCGAACGGCATTCTCTTATATTGGAACGCCCCGTCTGGGGTTACAAATGCGGTTTTCTCTTTGGCCGACTTGGCCAGGGGAATTTGCCAATACCCTTTTGTGAGGTCAAGAGTCGTCATGTATCGGGCTGTTCCCAGCCGGTCGATCAACTCATCTATACGTGGCATGGGGTAGGTGTCAAATTTTGTAACTTTGTTCAACTGACGAAAATCGTTACAAAATCGCCAGCTCCCATCCGGTTTAGGCACCAACACAATGGGACTAGACCAATCACTTTGGGACTCCTCTATCACCCCTAAGTTCAGCATTTTCTGTACTTCCTCCCGTATTGCCTCCCATCGGGCCTCTGGGATCCGATAGGGTTTTAACTTCACCCTTTCACCGGGCGGGGTAATAATATCATGCTCTACCCCAGATGTTTGTCCCGGCAGCTCAGAGAACACCTCCTTGTTGCGAAGCACAAACTCCTTAACCTCCTGTTGTTGGGGTTGTGACAAGGTGGCTGCTATTCCAACCTCCGGAATCACGCAACCAGTTTGAGCTGGTGACCAAGTTTCTGCGACTAGGGACTCTCTATCCCTCCAGGCTTTCAACAGATTAACGTGATAGATCTGTTCGGGCTTTCGCCTTCCTGGTTGTCTGACCTTGTAATTCACTTCGCTCACTTTTTCCATTATCTTGTAGGGGCCTTGCCATTTGGCAAGGAATTTACTTTCAACCGTAGGGACAAGTACCAATATCCTATCCCCCGGGGAAAAGGTACGGGTCTTGGCTCCACGGTTGTACACTCTCTGCTGTGCCAACTGCGCTTGGGCCAAATGTTCCTTCACGATGGGCATTACCTGTGCAATTCGATCTTGCATCAGGGCGACATGCTCAATCACACTCCTGTGGGGAGAACTCTCACTTTCCCAAGTTTCCTTGGCAATATCCAACAGCCCTCTTGGGTGTCTCCCATACAGTAACTCAAAGGGGGAGAATCCCGTAGAGGATTGGGGCACCTCCCTAATAGCAAACATCAAATAAGGAAGTAGACAGTCCCAATCCTTTCCATCTCTATCCACCACTTTCTTCAACATTTGTTTTAGGGTTTTGTTGAATCTTTCAACCAGCCCATCGGTTTGGGGGTGATACACAGACGTACGCAATTGCGTCACTTTGAACAATTTACACAGCTCTTTCATAACCCGGGACATAAAGGGTGTACCTTGGTCCGTAAGCAGTTCTTTACAAATACCCACCCGGCTAAAAACAAGAGATAGCTCTTTGGCTATGGTTTTGGCCGAGGTATTTCGGAGAGGGATCGCTTCTGGATAACGGGTGGCATAGTCCATTATAACTAATATGTACTGGTGCCCCCTAGCGGACTTGATTATAGGACCTACCAAATCCATTGCGATCCTCTCAAACGGGACCTCAATGATGGGTAGAGGGACCAGCGGGCTACGGAAATGTGGCATCGGGGCCGACCTCTGACACACAGGGCAGGAGGAACAATAATTTTCTATGTCCTTCATCACCCCAGGCCAATAGAATCTCTGTAATACCCTCTCTCGGGTTTTCTCTGTCCCCAGATGACAGTGCATGCGACTGTCGCACACAGCGACTGACGTCTGTCCGTCAGAAAGTCACATTGCATGGGTTCCTCCACAACCGGGCAATTTGCTGCAATATGTCCCGCTTGCCGGCAGCGGTAGCAAACAATCCATTTGGCTGCCTCTTGAGCCCCTGACTTCCCAGGCTGTTCTCGCCAAACTTTGGGTAGAGCTCCCACCCTCTCACTCTCTCCACCCTCACCCCTTGGAATCATCTTATCCGCCCCTGGGGATGGTCTGGTCTTAGGGTGGAAAGTCCGAGAGTCTCTGGAAGAGGCCGTCAGGTTCTCTGTAGCCAAGTATTTCTCTACATGATCCACAAGACCACCGGCCGTCTCTGGGTCTCCATGGCTTACCCACTTTTGGATGGCAGTAGGAAGAGCTCTCAAAAACCGATCCATTACAACACGTTCCACAATCTCTGGTGCGGACAAAGTCTCTGGCTGTAGCCACTTCCTGCTCAGGTGAATGAGATCATACATTTGAGACCTGGGGGGTTTTCCAAGCTGGAAAGTCCAGTTATGCACACGCTGAGCCCGGACAGCCAGGGTGACACCCAGCCTTGCCAATATTTCAGCTTTTAGCATCACATAGTCTTTTGCTTGGTCAGGCTCTAGGTCATAGTAAGCCTTCTGCGATTCACCAGTTAACAGAGGAGCCACCAGTCCAGCCCACTGCTCCTCAGGCCACTTTTCTCTTTCAGCAGTACTTTCAAATGTGGTCAAAAATACCTCTGGATCATCCTCTCCAGTCATTTTTGTCAATAAACGACTCACCCCAAAGGACGCGGTATTAGTGGGACGGCTTTCCTCACTGGTCTGCGGACGTTGCTGAATTACTGCTTCCATTTGTTGTAGTCTCTGCTCTTGCTTCTGTAACAGGTCTATGAAGCGGGCCTCAGATTGCTGCTGGGCTGCAAGGCTCTGTTGATGAGCTTGCTGCTGGGCTGCGAAGCTCTGTTGTTGAGCTGCAAGGCTCTTTTGCAAACCTGCATTTGTCTGCTGTTGATTAGCATTTGCTAGAGCCAGCTGTTTCAGTATCTCCTCCATGCTGGCTTAAAAAAAAAACTGCCACTGGTTCTCCACCAACTGTGATGGGGTTAGCTCGGCAGCGGGTGTGTGTGATCCCCTGGATGGGCTCCCCACACAAAAACAGGCCCAGCAGACGGAGGTTGTGGTTTTCAAGATCAAAAAGGTGCGGTTTATTTCTCTATTTACAGTGACAAAAAACACAGCAAAGCAAAAAGAAACATAAACAAAATAAACCCTGGTCAGCTTGACCTCTGACTAAACATGCAGGTTTCCTAACTAACAACTGGGATCAGCCTGGTGCTGTCCTAGTCCCTAAGTCCCTGGTTTAGTAAATGTCCAAACAAATAGCCACACAGGCTTTGTCTCACCGCACAGGGGTTCACTCTCCCTAGACAGTCCACACAGGTCTGGTTCCAGGCATGAGCAAACACCTAATGAAGCTGGGAGTTTTTATAGAGGCCTTAAACGAGCTGACAAGCTTCAGCTGGTCTCATCAACTCCCTGCCTGCACGACGCCCAGCACTCTCCCTAGAGGTATGAATCATCCATGAGCCCACTAGCCTCAGCTGGGCTTCATCAACTCTCTCCCTAGTTGTATAAGTCGGCATAAAGCCTGAATCTGGGAGAAATATACCTACCCCCCTGGATGCAACCAGGTGACTTTACCTTCCTGCTGTCACAATATATATAAAAGTCCCATATAAGTGCAAAGAAAGTCCAAATAAGCAATGACTCCAAGCCGTGCAGCAAAGTTCATCCAAAATAAAGTGCAAGTGCCACCATCCAGAGGGTTTCCACCATCCAATGTGCTTTACACCATTTTCCCTTAGCCTCTCACCTCATATAACAAACCAACAAGCCTCTCTGATAATGCCACACTGATCGATCGACTCCCGGGGTATCCTCAGCGCAGTCACACTCACAGGGTATTATGGCTCATTTACATGCATGGTGCAGTTGCTCCACGGATTCCAATCATTTATTACCTTCCTAAGGTACATAAAGATGCCAACCACCCTCCCGGCCGTCCGATTATTTGCGGAATAGAATCTGTGACCTCCCGCATAGGGAAATACATAGATTTTCATTTACAACCGATTGTCCGTTCCATTCCATCGTACCTTAGGGATACAAGGCATACGATTTCCCTGCTACAACAAGTAGATTATAGTGAGGGTATATTGCTGGTAACGGCTGATGTAGCCTCACTATATACATGCATCTCACACGAATTAGGCATATCAGCCGTCAAATTGTTTTTGTCTAGAGACAACAATTTACCCGGAACTCAAAAAAGATACATTATGGATCTCCTACAATTCGCGACAACGCATAACTACTTTTGGTACAATGGTGATTTCTTCCTGCAACAAAAGGGAGTTGCGATGGGAGCAAAATTTGCTCCCAGCCTGGCCAACATTTTTATGGCCAAATGGGAGGAGGATGTCGTCTATGCTTTAAATCGCCCAGAGATCGCGCTCTGGGTTCGATACATTGACGACATCCTCCTCCTGTGGAGGGGTGACCAGGACTCCCTCAATAGATTCATGTCTACCCTTAATGACAACAATATTGGCATTAATTTGACCCATGAAATGAGTTACACAAAGATTCATTTCTTGGATTTGGAAATTTTTGTTAGTGATGGTCAATTACAGACTAAAACATTCTTTAAGTCTACCGACCAGAATGGATACATTCCGGTCGATAGTTGCCATCACTCTGCATGGTTAAAGTCGGTACCGCGGAGTCAACTATTGCGAATTAGACGCAATTGCTCTAATCTTCAAGATTTCTATCATCAATCCAATGTTTTGAAATCCAGGTTTGTAGATAAGGGCTATAGTTCACATTTGATAGATGATGAAATTCGACACATTGCTACCACGAGTAGGGATTCATTATTAATAGAGAGAGGTAAATCAATTCAGGATTCCAAATATAAATGGTAATTTTACACCACATTTTCTGCTCAGCACAAACAAATTAAGGACATTTTCCAAAGACATTGGAATGTCCTGAAAAATGATCATGTCCTTGGCCCTTCACTTCCAGATAGGGCCGGTGTAATTTATAGGGGAGCTTTCTCGCTGAAAGGTCGGATCGCTCCTAATGTGATTGATCCACCCACCATTCCTGTCTTTTTTCCACACCTAAAAGCATACTACCCATGCAAGAAATGCAAAGTATGTCAGGTGAATCAGTGTGGCAGACGGAAAACTGATTCTTTTTGTTCCACTTCAACAGGAATAGAATATAAGATGAAGCACTTCACTACATGTGCGACCAGGTTTATTGTATATTTGCTTACCTGCCCCTGCGGGAAGCAGTATGTAGGACGCACGATTCGCACCTTTTCGATTAGGGTCGGCGAACACCTTACCAGCATCCGCAAAGGAAAAACTAATCACAGTGTTCAGAGACACTATCTGGAATCGCACAACAAGGACCCTAGAGGGACTACGTTTATTATTATAGATAAATTCGTTCCTCATTGGAGGGGTGAGTCCGGTGTTAAAGGGGTCTCCAGACTTGAGACTTACTGGATTTACCAATTAAAATGTTATAGGCCTCATGGACTTAACATTGATTGGGACATTAATGCTTTTATTAATCAAGCTTAATGCCGACCCCTTTAGTCCCTCCACTTTCATCTTTTTTATATATTTTTTATATAATTTTTATATAATTTATATATTTTTTATATTGCTAATTGCTCCATTCAACACCCCCCTTTTTTTTTGACATTAGTATTATCAGTTTATAGATTATAGATTTTTTATAGATTTTTTACATGTGTGATTTCTGTCTATACATGTTTTACAATGTTCCATGTTTGTTCTCATTCAGACCTTACATACAGAGGGCCGTTTTACTAATGGATTTAGTGCAGTCCTGTTGTTGCACTGATGCCATATAGGTGGATGTCCATGTGTAGAATGTGCCTGCCTTTCGGGATATGTATTTTAGATATTCATAATTTAAAAAAATTTTGTTTGATATAATGCGCGATGTGTTTTCACATCATATTGGAGAATCGCTTTAATGTATCAGAGTCATTATGGCCAGTTTCCCGAATTCTCCACCTCAATTCGTTAAGGGCTGTCCCTTTCATGTGACGTCTGTGTTTGCGGGCCTACATGGGAGACATGCTGGTTGTGATGAGTCGTTCTGCTTCATTGCGTTACGACTACAATCCCCAGTGCGCTTTGCGCGCAGTTACGTCACCCATGGAGGCATTCACGGGATGTTGCGTGCCGCTGCTTCCGTGTGACGTCTACGTTCGCAGGCGTGGATGGGAGATACGATGACTGGGTTGAGTCGCTCTGCTTTATTGCGGTGCGACTACAATCCCCAGTATGCTTTGCGCACAGCATGTCTGTTATGGGGGCCCGTAGGGTTGTGCGTGCCGATGACACGATGGCGCTGCTGGCCACGTTGATGGCACAGCAGATTCTATTGGACGTCTGGGATTTGTTTTAGAAGCACACATGACTCAGTCATGTGATATGGAGACACTCATGTGACCCTGAGATCCCCGAAGGGAGATGCACATCTGAACACATGGGCGTCCAATTAAGGTAATTTCTCTTCCTACTTATAGCGTGGGGGCACCAGGATGGCGTGTACCCCAGTTGATGTCTCATTAGACGAAACGTGTCGGGTTTACATGCCAGCCTTGGTTGCCTACTCCACGCATTTTTGAAATTCAGAGCTGCCGTTTTCTTGTTTGAAGTTTTATTTTGGATCTGTTTGGTTTTACTTCTTTTGGATTGAACTGTTCATTGAGATTTTTGTATTGGATTATTTTCTATTGTTTTACCATTTTTAATAAATTCCTATCCGGATTTACACTATGTGGAGGATTTTTTCTCGCTTTTTTTCATGGTGATATTGCTTACATGGAGGAATTTGGTGTCACATACTGATCCTTTACATTGGAAGTGAGTGTTACGGTGGAAAACCTTTGTGAACACTTTCTGGAACACCGAAAGACCCTGATTGACAATCGGACTTGGATTTCCATCTACCAGTCCCGGATGTGGACATAAGCCTGATAGATCCACCGCTATATGGTGAGCTGGATCTAAAACACTCGGTAAGAGTATTCATTCCATATTCACTTCCCTGATCCAACGGTGAAGGCACTCCCGGATGTCATAACCCATTGATATAGAGAGCGTTCTATCCAAGGAATTATTTGGGACTGTATCTGTACTTTGCTAGACACAGGATGTTTGTTATTAGTCTACCCATCTATTGAGAGACTTGTTCAAAAAGTTTGGCACCACCACATCCTGTGGACCACTTTTTTTCCTCTTGTTAGAGGATTTATTATTACTATATTGTCTCATTTTGATTCATCACTGTATCACTATTTGATATTTATTCTATGCCCCTAGGGCATGTCACATGCATTTTATTCATAGGGTACATAGGATCACATGGAGGTTTCATTTTTGATTCATCATTGTATCACCATTTGATATTTACCCTATGCTCCTAGTGCACGTCACACGCATTTCATCCATAGGGTACACAGGACCATATTGAGGTTCAATATGGCACATTGTTCTTTCTAAAGTTCAATATTTTTTCACTTGATATCACTTCTTGTGATTAACACAGCGCCTCACTTTATTTATATATATTTTTGTACACTTTGTCAGGTTGTTGTGTAGGCTGCTTAATTTGATTTAAAAGTTGGCGCAATATTTCTCTATTTACTATCTATTTATTTTTGACTGTTTATATTGCAGCCTTCCTTAGTGTTTACATTGCACATACATATTTTTGTATAACATTCTTTCACCATGGATGTATTTGATTATCGCACCAGTCGCACATTCACCACAGAGGGTGTTTTTGTAGCCACTAGCACGGACTCTGAGATAGGAGGTCTGTTCATGAGGCTGAAAAACCTCATGACTTCAGAGGTACACCTTGAATGGGATAAAGCCTTTTTAGACCAGTATCTCAAAGAACGTATGGTCCCCAGAGGACTAAGGTGGGATGTATGTCCACAACAGGGTGACCTGGAACTAGACGTATGGTTTCGCTATTTTAACGATGCGGGAATTTAATTTATTTCTTTCTTATTAGAGAAAAAAATCACCCGCCTAGGACTTATTGATAAAGAGATTAAAGAAATTAGGGACAAACTTTTACCACACAAATCTACTTCAGAATATGGCATGCTATCCACAAGTTTAAAAACTCATTTAGAGAAGGAAGAGAAAGAACAAAAATTAAAAAAGCAAAAGAAATACACTCGCGATGTCAATGACTACAAAAACGGGTGTGTGTTTAGTTGGCAAAGTAAAGAGAGTATAATAAGAGCCATTGAAGGAAGTTCTAACAATATGGAAATTTCAGCTCCCCCAATAGGTGAACTAAGATCCCAGCCTGTTCAACCTCCAAACCGTCCATATGGTCCCAAGGAACCTAATCCTAGGCAGTCTGGTGGACGGACTCCCATTATTCAACCAAAAGTACCCTATCCAGCCCAGGGTGGGAGGGGTAAGGGACCTCGAGGTAACAACAGAGGTAGAAGGGACCACTCCCGTGAACACTGGAGACATGATTCACCACGGGGTAGAAGTGGGCAAAGTCATTATGATTATGACTATCACCCCTATCCTCCACAAAGAACACCAGTAGAAACCTACAATAGGTTCTTTCCTCCCAGAGAAGAACATGGAACTTATCAATCCCAATCTAGCCATAGGGATAATGATGACAGTCATCAATTTAACAGGTCCCCATACAATTATAATCAGAACCACCCAGGGCCTTCATACTCAGGGGGTTTTTATCAGGAGCAGAGGGGGTACAATCGAAACCCCGACACAAACGCGGATGCAGAGGCGGATGGCGCGCCAAGAAAAAGAAAATGCATCTAACTTTGGATGGAATTTTTAATTTAAGTTCGGACACTTTTTCAGATGCAGAAAAATTAGTTCTAAGTAAGGGATTGAAATATGTCCCTCCCAAACAATTAAACAAATTTGCCACGTTTATTGACGTGCACAAATATGTGTGGAAATTAAACATACAAAGAGACTTTATTTCTAATCCAGCCAAATCTACCTTACCTGAAATTAACTCTCTCACTGTCCATACAGAACTTTCGAATCCTTCGCTTTTTAACCCTCCCGGGTCCACAGCACCTTCCATACAAGTATTCAAGGACTTAGTATTAAAGGATCTAGAAGTATTACCTAGGAAGAAAATTCATAGTGACCCTATGATTAAGGAAGGCCTTAAGGCGTTGTGTGAACGTAAAGACCTTACTATACGCCCCGCGGATAAGGGTGGGGGTATAGCAGTTCTTGACAAGATAGCATATCACACAGAGATGAATAAGATTTTGAGTGACACGGACACCTATGTACGTCTATTTAAGAACCCCACACAGAATTATAAGAAAGCGCTGGCAGATTTGGTTGACACCGGGGCACAGCTTGGTATTTTAGATAAAAAAGAAAAAAGCTATCTAGTACCTGTTGCTCCACGGATTCCAATCATTTATTACCTTCCTAAGGTACATAAAGATGCCAACCACCCTCCCGGCCGTCCGATTATTAGCGGAATAGATTCTGTGACCTCCCGCATAGGGAAATACATAGATTTTCATTTACAACCGATTGTCCGTTCCATTCCATCGTACCTTAGGGATACAAGGCATACGATTTCCCTGCTACAACAAGTAGATTATAGTGAGGGTATATTGCTGGTAACGGCTGATGTAGCCTCACTATATACATGCATCTCACACGAATTAGGCATATCAGCCGTCAAATTGTTTTTGTCTAGAGACAACAATTTACCCGGAACTCAAAAAAGATACATTATGGATCTCCTACAATTTGCGACAACGCATAACTACTTTTGGTACAATGGTGATTTCTTCCTGCAACAAAAGGGAGTTGCGATGGGAGCAAAATTTGCTCCCAGCCTGGCCAACATTTTTATGGCCAAATGGGAGGAGGATGTCGTCTATGCTTTAAATCGCCCAGAGATCGTGCTCTGGGTTCGATACATTGACGACATCCTCCTCCTGTGGAGGGGTGACCAGGACTCCCTCAATAGATTCATGTCTACCCTTAATGACAACAATATTGGCATTAATTTGACCCATGAAATTAGTTACACAAAGATTCATTTCTTGGATTTGGAAATTTTTGTTAGTGATGGTCAATTACAGACTAAAACATTCTTTAAGTCTACCGACCGGAATGGATACATTCCGGTCGATAGTTGCCATCACTCTGCATGGTTAAAGTCGGTACCGCTGAGTCAACTATTGCGAATTAGACGCAATTGCTCTAATCTTCCAGATTTCTATCATCAAGCCAATGTTTTGAAATCCAGGTTTGTAGATAAGGGCTATAGTTCACATTTGATAGATGATGAAATTCGAAGCATTGCTACCACGAGTAGGGATTCATTATTAATAGAGAGAGGTAAATCAATTCAGGATTCCAAATATAAATGGTCATTTTACACCACATTTTCTGCTCAGCACAAACAAATTAAGGACATTTTCCAAAGACATTGGAATGTCCTGAAAAATGATTATGTCCTTGGCCCTTCACTTCCAGATAGGGCCGGTGTAATTTATAGGGGAGCTTTCTCGCTGAAAGGTCGGATCGCTCCTAATGTGATTGATCCACCCACCATTCCTGTCTTTTTTCCACACCTAAAAGCATACTACCCATGCAAGAAATGCAAAGTATGTCAGGTGAATCAGTGTGGCAGACGGAAAACTGATTCTTTTTGTTCCACTTCAACAGGAATAGAATATAAGATGAAGCACTTCACTACATGTGCGACCAGGTTTATTGTATATTTGCTTACCTGCCCCTGCGGGAAGCAGTATGTAGGGCGCACGATTCGCACCTTTTCGATTAGGGTCGGCGAACACCTTACCAGCATCCGCAAAGGAAAAACTAATCACAGTGTTCCGAGACACTATCTGGAATCGCACAACAAGGACCCTAGAGGGACTACGTTTATTATTATAGATAAATTTGTTCCTCATTGGAGGGGTGAGTCCGGTGTTAAAGGGGTCTCCAGAGTTGAGACTTACTGGATTTACCAATTAAAATGTTATAGGCCTCATGGACTTAACATTGATTGGGACATTAATGCTTTTATTAATCAAGCTTAATGCCGACCCCTTTAGTCCCTCCACTTTCATCTTTTTTATATATTTTTTATATAATTTTTATATAATTTATATATTTTTTATATTGCTAATTGCTCCATTCAACACCCCCCTTTTTTTTTTTTTACATTAGTATTATCAGTTTATAGATTATAGATTTTTTATAGATTTTTTACATGTGTGATTTCTGTCTATACATGTTTTACAATGTTCCATGTTTGTTCTCATTCAGACCTTACATACAGAGGGCCGTTTTACTAATGGATTTAGTGCAGTCCTGTTGTTGCACTGATGCCATATAGGTGGATGTCCATGTGTAGAATGTGCCTGCCTTCTGGGATATGTATTTTAGATATTCATATTTAAAAAGACTTTTGTTTGATATAATGCGCGATGTGTTTTCACATCATATTGGAGAATTGCTTTAATGTATCAGAGTCATTATGGCCAGTTTCCCGAATTCTCCACCTCAATTCGTTAAGGGCTGTCCCTTTCATGTGACGTCTGTGTTTGCGGGCCTACATGGGAGACATGCTGGTTGTGATGAGTCGTTCTGCTTCATTGCGTTACGACTACAATCCCCAGTGCGCTTTGCGCGCAGTTACGTCACCCATGGAGGCATTCACGGGATGTTGCGTGCCGCTGCTTCCGTGTGACGTCTACGTTCGCAGGCGTGGATGGGAGATACGATGACTGGGTTGAGTCGCTCTGCTTTATTGCGGTGCGACTACAATCCCCAGTATGCTTTGCGCACAGCACGTCTGTTATGGGGGCCCGTAGGGTTGTGCGTGCCGATGACACGATGGCGCTGCTGGCCACGTTGATGGCACAGCAGATTCTATTGGACGTCTGGGATCTGTTTTAGAAGCACACATGACTCAGTCATGTGATATGGAGACACTCATGTGACCCTGAGATCCCGGAAGGGAGATGCACATCTGAACACATGGGCGTCCAATTAAGGTAATTTCTCTTCCTACTTATAGCGTGGGGGGCACCAGGATGGCGTGTACCCCAGTTGATGTCTCATTAGACGAAACGCGTCGGGTTTACATGCCAGCCTTGGTTGCCTACTCCACGCATTTTTTAAATTCAGAGCTGCCGTTTTCTTGTTTGAAGTTTTATTTTGGATCTGTTTGGTTTTACTTCTTTTGGATTGAACTGTTCATTGAGATTTTTGTATTGGATTATTTTCTATCGTTTTACCATTTTTAATAAATTCCTATCCGGATTTACACTATGTGGAGGATTTTTTCTCGCTTTTTTTTATGGTGATATTGCTTACATGGAGGAATTTGGTGTCACATACTGATCCTTTACATTGGAAGTGAGTGTTACGGTGGAAAACCTTTGTGAACACTTTCTGGAACACCGAAAGACGCTGATTGACAATCGGACTTGGATTTCCATCTACCAGTCCCGGATGTGGACATAAGCCTGATAGATCCACCGCTATATGGTGAGCTGGATCTACAACACTCGGTAAGAGTATTCATTCCGTATTCACTTCCCTGATCCAACGGTGAAGGCACTCCCGGATGTCATAACCCATTGATATAGAGAGCGTTCTATCCAAGGAATTATTTGGGACTGTATCTGTACTTTGCTAGACATAGGATGTTTGTTATTAGTTTACCCATCTATTGAGAGACTTGTTCAAAAAGTTTGGCACCACCACATCCTGTGGACCACTTTTTTTCCTCTTGTTAGAGGATTTATTATTACTATATTGTCTCATTTTGATTCATCACTGTATCACTATTTGATATTTATTCTATGCCCCTAGGGCATGTCACATGCATTTTATTCATAGGGTACATAGGATCACATGGAGGTTTCATTTTTGATTCATCATTGTATCACCATTTGATATTTACCCTATGCTCCTAGTGCACGTCACACGCATTTCATCCATAGGGTACACAGGACCATATTGAGGTTCAATATGGCACATTGTTCTTTCTAAAGTTCAATATTTTTTCACTTGATATCACTTCCTGTGATTAACACAGCGCCACACTTTATTTATATATATTTTTGTACACTTTGTCAGGTTGTTGTGTAGGCTGCTTAATTTGATTTAAAAGTTGGCGCAATATTTCTCTATTTACTATAAATTTAATAAAAAACTTGGTGAACGCGACCGGAAGTGGCGTCACCCGGCTCTTAACTGACGCGCTGCATCACTGTTCACGTGACTTTTTCAAAGGGGTAAGCGCCACATTCCCCTATATTGCCATATACATTTAGTGTGTGAACACCCTTTGATGTTGGCAGCTCCTTTTTTTTTTTTTATCATTTATTACTATTATCTGGTTTGCGCATTAGTAACCCCCACTTACATATGCACGTACTGTCCAGCAATGCTTTTTTTTTTTACCTATTTTTATGCAGTGCATGTTTACACGCCTGTACGTACAGGCACATTAAAAACTATGGGCTGCCTTTACATCAGTTAAAAAAATGCATGTATGCCTAAAAATGTTGCAATTTTAGGCATCAGTGTGCAAGAGGCCTAATGTTACCTACAGATAATAGATGGGAACTAACATGCAGCATTGTTACACAAATATGCGCATTTGTATTTGAGGAATGTATATGGAGGGGGAAAAAGAAGCACTAATGCCTCTAGTTTGTCTCGGGAAAGACAGTAGTCCAAGAAAATCCATCCCACCAATTCTTCCTCTAAAAAGGCTTGTTCAGATGCCGTCCAACGGGGTAAACAAGGTCTTACAGATGTTCTGAGATTACCAGGTACATTCTTTTATGTCTGCAAGTACATTTATTGTCAAACACCATACTTTGGTATGCTTGTAACAATTGTTCAGAGGACTGAACTGCTTGTAGAAAATAGTGCCATGCAATTAATGTAGCTATTATCAAGATCCTGTTATCAAGATTCTACTGTAACAGAGACAGGTATATCTTGCTCTGCTTGTTTTCCTGCTTTTGTTAGGCTCATTAGTCACTGAATAGTATGTAATTATATTGTTTTCAGGCAAGAAACTGTAATTTGTAGGTGTAGGGACGTATTCCCTAAGGCCTGTTGTATCTATAGTAGAGGATCTTTAACTGGTTTGCTGCTGCAGAATCCTAGATCACTTGGCTTGAATGCAGCAATGTTCCTACAAGATCTGGGTGAGACTTCTGGGGTTATATGTGGGTAATCAACCTCAGAGTAGCTACGGTCAGTACTGGAGCTAAAGGTAAAGGAGGTACTGGATCCTGGATGGGCGGTTGACGAATAGTCTTAACCCAATCGCTCTTGGGGCAAGAATATGGATGAAGAGTTACAGGAGAATACTATTGATACCTTTGTGCGGTTTCCTATGTCTTCTGGGAAGGGGATAAAAGAATCTGAAAAGGACCCCAGATTTTGTGCTAGTTCCTAGAAACCTAATGTGGAAAAATGTATTGTGAACAGCCACAAGACACTTCTCCTCCCCATTGATTACCATTTCTCAGGTCTTGGCTCACAGACTGAAGCATACCACCTACCTTTTCTCTGTCTCAAATGTGAGACATCAGGAGTCTGTTTAGACCTCTGATATTTCACAAAAAAAATAATATTCTACAAAAAATGTAAGAAATATTTAAATTCTAAAAAAATGTAAGACTTGTTCAAATGTGCTTTGCTCTCTGAAGAGCAGTCAGCCTTTCGAACGCTCTTCAAAAAGTATTTGACAGGCGGTATCAAATGCTCACTGCCTGTAAAATGCTATTTGAAAAGCGATCCACCGTTTTCTTTCCGCAGTTGTGGGGCACTTGCAGAGCAGCTCTATTCAATTGAATGGGTTTTGATCAATGATTGTATAATTTCTGCCATGGCTGCTAAGCATAGCATTGCGGCCATAGCATTTTATTGAAAATATAATTTGATACTTTCAAAAGGGTGGGGGGCCTTACAGGTAGGCTGTACAGGGCCCCCTGATTTCTAACTGCAACTTTGTGTGTACCTTATTGTAGATAGTTGTAGTTAGTTAGGATGTGTTCTTTTTGCTTTAATACAGGTTCAAGGGGACACTTTGTGGTCAAGTACTAACTATCTCAATGTTCTCCTATGGACTATATTGCCATACACGCCTCAGAAAAGAGAAAGCCTTTTTAGGTTTAAAGGGGTTGTAAAGGTTCGTTTTTTATTTTCTAAATAGGTTCCTTTAAGCTAGTGCATTGTTGGTTCACTTACCTTTTTCTTCCATTTACCTTCTAAATGTTTTTTTCTTTGTCTGAATTTCTCACTTCCTGTTTCTCCTCACTAAACTTCACACCATCATCCGAGTGGTGTTTAGTCAGCCAGAACAGCTTACTGAGGAGGAACAGGAAGTGAGAAATTTAGACAAAGAAAACAAAGAAAATAAATATTTAGAAGGGAAATCTAAGGAAAAGGTAAGCGAACCAACAATGCACTAGCTTAAAGGAACCTATTTAGAAAATAAAAAATTAACCTTTACAACCCCTTTAAACCCTGGAAATTGCTTATCCCTTGCAATGTGAAGTTGTGTGCCTAGTTGCAGTCTCATTCTCTCACCAGTGGGGCTTCAAACTAAGAATTATGTGATGTTTTGTATTTAGTTATCTTGCACTATGTTTGTGGATCACAGATTTTTTCATCAGTCTGCTGGGCCTAGCTTTAACAAATGAGCAGGCTTCTGGAAGGGTCTTGGCCTACAGGCTGTTGTCTGAGCTCCAGCCTGAGGACCTCGTCATGAGCTACCTGATTCTGAAAGGACTAGGGTTGCCACCTCATCCCTTTAAAACCATGCACATATTAATTACGCAGGTTCTGTGGCTGATTAAGGGGGTAATTAAACTTAATTAAGACAATACTCATGCTGATGTTCCTAGCAAAAGAATATCACTGTGGACACTGGAGCCAGATTTGAACCTCCACTGGTCTGGGACCCCACCCATGTTGATCCATTAGCTGAGGACATATTGCAAGGGACAATGGGGTAACACTTGATCCTCCACTGGCCTGATGCTGAAGTCATTACATTAAAGAGAAAACACAGGAACCTCTGTTGTACCAGATGCTACTTCTGTTTACTGTATGCAGAAGTTTGAGCTTGATCCAGGGACTGTTAGCTTGAGAAGATGTTCTACTGTTTGCATATTTCCCCATCCCTATTCTCCATTGCTGTGTAATAATCATTGGAAAGACATTCATGGACTGGGATCACTGCAAGGGGTACAGTAGACTCAGTAGGGTAAGTACCATGCCTAGCGTTATCTCAGTTGGGGGTCCCGCTTGCACTACACATGGTTCAACTGAGTGAAGGCACTGCCAGAGAGACCGTACTATGGTCCCATGCCCCCACCGCAGCAGAGGCTCAGTCTTCAGTTTACCACACTTAATGTGGCATTCCCGAACTGTAAAACTTACAATAGCAGAGGACACCAGAGCACCTTTAGCATCTGATTCTCAGACACTAGGTACAGGACAACATATTGAAAAAGGTGCTGGGAACTTTTAGACTTGCAAGTGTAGTCAGATGAAGGAAAACTTCAAAAAGCTCAATAGCTCTGGCGAGGCAGCTCCCATATTGATGGGCACCCAACAATAATTCATGCCATAGAAATGCAGAAAGGAGCTCCAGACAAAAACCAGATAAAAGGTTTCAAAATTATTTTAACTGTTGGTAAAAAAAAGTCATTTGAAAACCATTCAATGTGTTTTTGGTACAACACCACTCCTCCATTATCAGGGCTTAATACAGAATAAAACTTGGATGGCCTCAGAGGAAACAGTAACTTCACAGATCCATTCTAGAACTAGTATTGAACTCTCCACATGGAGTAATAACTTGACAGCAGTTGCTGAACACCAATGGAGATTATTTTTAAAACACATTATTAGAGGACATTAATATAGATTCAGGCCTGTTTTTCAGACTTTCTCTGTTTATTGGACACTGGAGCATTATTAGTGCCTGTTTCTCACACTTCCAGTATTACATGACACTGCTTCTATTTAAGAACTCCAGTATTGGAGGACACTGGAACACATTTAGGGGTTGATTTACTAAAGGAAAATCCACTTTGCACTTGAAAGTGCACATGGAAGTGCAGTCGCTGTAGATCGCTGTAAATCTGAGGGGAAGCTCTGAAATTAGGGGAAGCTCTGCTGATTTTATCATCCAATCATGTGCAAGCTAAAATGCTGTTTTTTATTTTCCTTGCATGTCCCCCTCAGATCTACAGCATCTGCACTTCCATGTGCACTTTCAGTGCACTTTCAAATGCAAAGTGGATTTTCCTTTAGTAAATCAACCCCTTAGTGTCTTTTTCTAAGACTTCCAATATTAAAGGATACTGGAGTGTATTCAGTGCCTGCATAGGTGTGTGCAGCCTATTGCATTAGGGTGTGCACCCCAAAGCTCAAACACACATGAACACCACCTGCTGTTACAGGGAGGAGACTCTGATGGTAGGGACATATTACATTACACGCTAAATACAGGTGTAATGGGTTCCTAAATTTTAACCTAGCCTTTTTTTATAATGGGGGCATTTACACTGGCACCCCCAACCATCCATCTGGTGCCACCCATGGATAATACTAATGTACATGGGGTGATTAGGGTGTGCCCAGGCACACCCGGCACACCCTGTGCGCACGCCTATGAGTGCCTGTTTTTCAGACTCCCAGTATTAAAGGACATTGGAGCTCATTCAATGTTTGTTTTTTAGGCCTAATGCACATTGATGGTGAGAGACCGAAAATATGCGAAGCGTAAAATTACGTTTATTTTCTGTGCTGGGAAGCCAAGAGTGAAATTTACAGTCTGTCATACAAGTTAATGGCTGTACGCGGCCGTACTCTTGTAAACGGTAATGCTTCAGTGCATGCAAAGAGAACTTTCAGGAAATATGTTGTATGCACATGCAAGGGTAAACACTGATACACAGAAGCATCTGGCTTTACATGAGTACAGCCACTTAGAGCCTTTCACTTGTATGGCAGGCTGTACATGGCACCTGTGGCAATACGGGTGCAGGAAAACGTCTGTAATTTTACACTGGGCATATTTTCAGCCCTTACTATCCGCGTGCAGGAGGCCTTAGTAATAAAGCACACTGGAACTATAGTGTTAGCGCAAAAGCGCATTCAGCACTTGTGTGAAAATAAGCACAAGCCTCTGTTTAAGACACCCTGTGTTAAAATTTACATTATTCTTTGTTGAAAGCAGGTTGGTTTGTTTGATAATCCTATCCCATGGAGAATGTTTGATACCTAGTGAAGGATATAGAAAGTAAACATTTATTCAATGAGGACATTAGAGGACAAGTTTACTGAGTAATGCAGAACAATGAAGCATCTTGAAGAATATTCGCTTCTTAAAGGCTCATTTATTTGAACTGCTGAAACATTGTTTTGTTTAGATCTGTGATTTGTTGCACAATCAACCCACATTACTTTTCTTGTTCTGAAGCTATGAACCCAAGTAATCTGCACTGCAGGTTAATACACATGCTAATATCTTTTTCCATAATACAACATTATCACTGTAATGTTTTTTTAAAAAAAATACTGCAGTCAGATGTCTAGGAAAGTTATTCATAAAATGTCAAGAAATTACTTTATAAGGATAGCCCTTATTGCGTTTTACATCACAGTTTTTCAGTAAGTTTATGTGTACAACTGCTAAAAGCATGAGTTTATAACAAAAAAATAATACATCCTTGCCAATTAGAACACTTAAAAAAAATAAACACGTAATTTTGCCCCTGGGAGCAAAATCTTAATGGAATAACTCCCTGTATGTTGTACATTCACAATGAGATTCTTATACAGTTCTGCTAACAACTGTCTGTATCAATCTAAGGCAGCCCATAGATGAGTTAGGCGGGCCATACACAGAGCGAATTTCTTTCCTGCAAATTAAAGAAATTAGCTTGATTCCCCCATCAGCACAGACAATGTTGATGTGGGAATCTCTCCTGCCAGGCCATTGTCTTCTCCCAACGGGAGGGCAGAGGAGGGAGGGGAAAGCGGTCCCCGCCGGTAGGAAACAGTGATTATTGCTAGCGGCTATAGCAGCCGTTTGCGATAATCGTATGCGAATCCGGCAACTTGATACATTCAACTTGGTACATTCAACTTGGTACATTCAACTTGGTACATTTAGCCTGCCCATTAATGTTTTGAATCTTGGCCGGTTCCTGCTGAACCGGCCGAGGTTTGAACCGTGTATGGCCAGCTTTAGTTATCTGACTCAATTCCCCAATCCGCACACCGAGGTGGATAGGGAAATTCTCCCCATTGAGATATTGTATTCTCACAGCGGGTAAACTTCCCCGCCATCAGGCTATAGCCTTCAGCTCTGATTGAGTGAGGAAAATCTGAGTGGGCTACTGTAAAGAAGATGATCAGTAGATCGGCATCTGTACAATCTCCCTGCCCAAACATAGATTGAAATTCGGAACCGGTCAAATTTCGATCCATGTATGGTCGGCTTAACATACTATCTCTGCCCATAAATCCAGCTTAAAAAGCTTGAAAACCTATGCTTTTTCATGCAAGGCAAAGTAACAGGTTTATTTTAGGACCCCTTCATCCAGCAGCACATACCTACATTTTCTTCATTAAACTACTGGTCAATTGGAAGAGAATGTGACTCACTCCCCTTCCCCCCATATGACAGCACTAGTGGTTGGCCCAATGCAGTTATATAGTTGCAGGAAGACAGTCTTAAGCCCTTTTTAAACCCCAACTAGAGGGGAGTAAAGAAAAAATTAACATGTAATGCTTGGGGGGAAGGATTAAAAGCCCACCTCTGGTTCTGTGCACCCCCCTTCTCCACCTAGAGCACCCCCTTCCCCACCTAGAGCACCAGTACATTATCGTTATCTTTTTTTTCTTTAATTTAATTGCAATATCTTCTGGGTCTGCTTCCTCTTCAGTCTTCTCCTTGTGTTGCACAATCCTGGATGACGCAGAGAGTGGCGTGATATGATAACATTGGCACCGCTCTCAGAAGCAATACTCTGTAAGTGCAGGGTGCTAAACTAAAGGAAGTGAGATCATGGTACCATGCACTCAGTCTTTCCTCAGTCTTCCAGGTTTAGTGACACTGGGGGTCATTCATCCTGGAAGATTGAGGATACCTAGATAGGACAGGGGCAGAGCTTTTTTTAAACCTCCATAACCACTTCAATACAAGGCACTTTCCCCTCGTCCTGCCCAGGCCAATTTTCAGCTTTCAGCGCTGTCGTATTTTGAATGACAATTGCGTGGTCATGCAACACTGTACCCAAACAAAACTTTTATAATTTTTTTTCCCACAAATAGAGCTTTCTTTTGGTGCTATTTGATCACCACTGTGTTTTCAATTTTTTGTGCTACAAATAAAACAATAAAATTTTCTTTGTTTCTGTTATAAAACTTTGGAAATAAGTAAGTTTTCTCCTTCACTGATGGGCACTGATGGGCACTGATGAGGCTGCACTGACAGGCATTGATGAGGCAGCACTGATAATGAGGCACTTATATGCAGCACTGATGGGCACTGATAGGTGGCATTGATAAGCAGCACTGATGGCCACTGATAGGGGGCACTGATATGCAGCACTGACAGGTGGCACTGATGGGCACTTATAGGCGGCACTTATGGGCACTCATAGGTGGCACTAATGGAAACTGATAGGCGGCACTGGTGGGCACTGATAGGTGGCACTGATGGGCGGCACTGATTAGGAGGCACTGACAGGCAATCACTGATGGGCACATATTGGCATTTAAATGAGCACTGATTGGCATCCCTGGTGAGCTCTAGTGGGCATCCCTGGTGGGCTCTAGTGGACACCCTCGATGGGTCTTCAATGATAATCAATGATTATCAGCCCAGATCGGGAGGGCAGGAGAGCAGCCGATCGGCTCTCCTCTACTCGTGCCTTGTCAGCGCAAGTGGAGGAAAAGCCGATCAACAGCACTTCCTAGTTACCATGTGATGAGCTGTGATTGGATGTGCTGAATTTGTGAAATCTCATACTATAACCAGTGATACCAGTGGCATTTAGCCCAGGTTCACACTGACAGCGGGAATGAAATCATGCGAGTTCAGCTGAAATCATTCCCGCATGTCAGTCCCGACTTCGGGGGGCGATTTCAAAGACATCTGTGCAGGTTGCTGCACAGATGTCTATGGAAATCGCACCCCGAAGTCACCAAAAGTAGTACAGAAACTAATTTTGGGAATCGGTGCGACACCGCGAATGTGGCGTCGCACCGATTCGGACGGTGCCATTGCCGGCATTCGCCGCTAATTTGGCATGCGATTTGACATGTCAAACCGCAAGCCAAATCGCTCCAATGTGGACCTAGGCTTACTGGAGACAGTGAGAAATCACAAGCCAATTTAAGCTAAGGGTAAAACCAGGTGAAAACTATACAATCAGTGTGAGCTACAGTAACTACAGCCCGGACAAAAACTAAATTGACATAGTAGCCCCTGTTTAGGACAAGAAGGCTACATGTACACTACATACTAGTTAAAGTGTATGTGAACCCAGGTTCACACTGGGCTGCGGGAATGAAGCTGAACTCGCACAATTTCACACCCGCTTGTCAGTCCCGATTTCGGCCGCGATTACAGAGACAACTGTGCAGCTTTCTGCACAGATCTCAATGTAAATCGTGGGCCGAAATCGCAAAAAGTAGTACAGAAACGACTTTTTGATATCGGTGCAGTGCCGCAGATGCGGCTTCGCACCGATTAGTACGGTGCCATTGCCGGCAAATGCTGCCGATTTGACATGTCAAATCGCATGTCAAATCACACCAGTGTGAACCAGGGCTAACAATGAAACTCTTTTATTTGCTTTGTTTTGCTTTGTTTTGGTATGCTTATTATACAATTAAAAGTATTTCAATACTTAGGGGGTATTTACGAAAGGCAAATCCACTTTGCACTACAAGTGCACTTGGAAGTGCAGGCGCTGTAGATCCGAGGGGGACATGCAAGGAAAATAAAAAACAGCATTTTAGCCTGCACATGATTGGATGATAAAATCAGCAGAGCTTCCCCTCATTTCAGATCTTCCCCTAAGATTTACAGCGACTGCACTTCCAAGTGCACTTTTAGTGCAAAATGGATTTGCCTTTAGTAAATAACCCCACAGTTCTGTTTGATAAGCGCAAAAAACTCTGTTCATCTACTCATCGGAAATTCAGAGCGATCATGAGTTGTCTGCAAACTTCATCTCAAAGAGCCATTCTATTCTTATCCTGGACTACAAACTAATTAGTCTTTATGTTGTAGAGATCTAAGAGGAGGAGGTAGTTTAGCAAAAAAAGATGCACTAGACTAGAATGTATTAGGATTACCCAGTCCACAAAAACATGTGTTGTCAGTTCACAATACAGCTTAAAGAAGTATCATTTTTTTTTTTACAGTATTTAGTCCCCAATGGGTCAAAGTCCATATATTACTTTGTTACATCTTCCTAGGTGCCCTGTAATGCTAGCTGCAATGTTGAACAGGGCACCCCCCTTGGTGCACACCCATTCAAAACTGAAGCTACCAAAGAGATGGCTGCTTTGCTGGCGAGTGTCTGATTTCTGCCTGTCTCAAAGCAAGCGGCAGCAAGGGGAAAAGATGAGACTCAAGCCTCTTACACACGACCGAGTTTCTCGTCGTTAAAATCACGTCGTTTTTTTCGACGAGATTCTTGTTAACCTTGATGAGTTTCTCGTCAAACTTTCCATGCGTACGCACTGACATTTCCCAATTTCCTCGTTGTTCTCCGCGCTCAAGTCCAGCACGTACGACGGCACTATAAAGGGGAAGATCGATTTTCTTGGCGCCACCCCTTGGGCTGCTTTTGCTGATCTCGTGTTACCGCGTGTGAAGTAAAAGTTTGGGAAGAGACGATTCGCGCTTTTCAGTCTTCGTGCTTTTCAGTTTGTTTTCTGAGGTTCAGTTTGTGCTTGTGGGTTCGTATCTTGACTTTCAGGGTGTCTAGGCAGGTCGTATCTGTTTTACAGTGCGTTCTTGCCCGTTCGTTTCTGATTTTCAGTTCGTTATTCATAGGCCTTGCTGTTCTAAAGTGCGTTCTGTTCTGTACGTTCTGATAAGACGACCGTTTCCTAGCCATGTCGCCTGGACGTTCTCGTCGTCGAGTTCGTGCTGTGCGTGCGCTTGGTGTTGGTCTGCTTGTTTTGGACCAAGACCAGTCCATGAATGGTGTGAGGAGGAGTTCATGGACCAAGAATTGGTTGCTCCAGCGGGACCAATTCTGCCACATGCCTCTGCTGCGGGAGATAGTCGAGAATAATCCTGAGGACTACAGGAATTTTCTGCGGATGTCTGACCCCGTTTTTCAGGAACTGTTGGCTTTGGTGTCCCCCTATATTACCAGGCAGGACACCGTTATGCGGGAAGCCATCAGTGCTGAGCAGAGGCTCATCGCCACGTTACGTTATCTGGCGACAGGGAGAAGTCTTTAGGACTTGAAGTTCACGACAGGCATCTCCCCCCAGGCTCTGGGCCTCATAATCCCAGACACCTGTTCTGCCATTATACAAGTCCTGCAGGAGGACTATATTAGGGTAAGTTTTCTCCTTTAACATCACGTTTTATGTATTTCATGTATGCTAATGTATTGTATTTCTTTCATCCTTCCCTAATTACCATGATTGTAATATGCTGAGAATGTCCCCTTTGTCCCCATGCATGCTGGAAGCTTTAGATTGCCCCTTTTTTCTCCTCCATGCATATTTCCCTTCACTAACCTTTCCAGCAGGGGCGCCTGTTGCAACAAATGTTTGGGGGTCCAACCCCAATTTAGGAAAAAAACTTCCTCCATTTTTGCAAAGGTACCTATTAAACGCCCCCAGTTGTCCCCTCCAATGCAGCCATTTTGTTCCCTCCAATGCAGCCATTTTGTCCCCTCCAATGCAGCCATTTTGTTCCCTCCAATGCAGCCATTTTGTCCCCTCCAATGCAGCCATTTTGTCCCCAGCCCTGCACATACCTTCTTGTGGTTAGCGCCATCCTTCTTCTGTCCTTGATGTCTTCTCCTTCCCTTGATGTTGCATCAGCCAATCATGTTACCATTAAACAGACTTGGTGAACATGATTGGCAGAGCAGCCTGTCAGTGTTTACCCAAGGAATGCCCCCCCCTGCGTCCCCTATTTAACTTTTATGAAGCCAATTACATCCCTCAGGCTGTAATGTGCAAGCCTATTTGCCTCCCTGTTTCTGATATGCAATTTTCACCCCATAAATGCCGCAGTTATTCATATGTTGCTCGCTTAACAGGGGGCCATACACCTGAATAGTGGGCAGCATTGACAATACATAGGTTAATGCAAGGCAAAAACCTATGTATTGTTCTGAGTGACGGGCACAGGAGAGAGGGGGCAGTGTTCCAGCGCCCACTCTGGACGCACCGCCACTGCACTGCTATCCTGTGGCCAAACACATCTCCCCCCCCCCAAAATCATGTATTAATGGACCATCAGAGGGGGTGATGAATATGAAACATGAGCCTTCCATTATACTTATTGAAAACACCTTAATAAACGTAGAATTTGATTGATGTTGGCCTCTAATGTTTTTTATTATAATCTCCTTGTAATGTAATATTTTTAATTTCTAATTTTCTTTCATCTTGTTTGACTCCCCAGCTTCCTTCCACGCCACAGGAATGGCAGACTGTGGCATCGGAGTTTGCCACGCGGTGGGACTTCCCCAACTGCGGTGGTGCCATAGACGGGAAGCACGTCCGCATCGTGCCACCACCCCGTTCTGGGTCCTACTACTTCAATTACAAGGGGTTTCATAGCATTGTGCTGATGGCGGTGGTGTCAGCACGGTATGAATTCCTCTATGTTGATGTAGGGAAGAATGGCCGGATGTCCGATGGGGGATCCTTCATCCAGACGGAGTTTGCCCTCCGTCTCCAGAGTGACGACCTTGCATTGCCACCGGATGCAGGGAATATTGAAGGACTCCCCTTTGTTTTCTTGGCTGATGAAGCCTTTGGACTCGGACCGCATCTTATGAGGCCATTTCCTCACAGGACCCTGACCCCAGAGAAGAGGGTGTTCAATTACCGGCTGGCCAGGGGCCGAAGAGTCGTTGAAAATGCCTTTGGCATAATAGCCAGCCGGTTCCGCATTTTTATGACTTCCATCCACTTGGCGGACTACAAAATAAACTATGTAGTTTTATGCTGCTGTGTGCTACACAATTTTCTCAGCAGAAAATCAAATTCATATATGGCCTCAGTATTGCCTGAGGCTCAGGGCCGGATTAACATAGGGGCTATTGGAGCAGCAGCTCCAGGCCCCTTCCCCAAGATAGGCCCATTTGCCCAAAAAAAAAAATAAAAAAAAAAAAAACAAAAAAAAAAGATCGACTTCGAGGATTGTAGCTCAGCGACCAGAAACCACAGAGACTTCATATTCATAGGGGTATGTAGCTGAAGACCCACCCCACCACTGGTCAAAATATGGGGCTGCTATCATTTATGGTTCCGGAGAAACGGGGCTGCTTGCGCAGCCTGTCAGAAGCTATATACAGAGCAGACAGTTTAAATACAAGCTGACACACTGCAGCAGACTGAGAAGATGAGCTCACAGTGCTTTTAATAATTATTTGATATTACTAAGACTGCTTTCACACTATGATGCCCCGAGCGTCGGCGGTAAAATAGCGGTAAAACGCTGCTATTTTACTGTCAGATTTGCAGCACATTTCGGCCGCTAGCGGGGCGCTTTTAACCCCCGCTAGCTACCGAGAAAGGATTAAAACCGCCGTAAATGCACCGCTACTGCAGTGTATTGGCGGCGGCACGGCGGTGCTGCCCATTACTTTCAATGGGCAGGAGCGCATTAGGAGCGGTGAGTTCACCGCTCCTAATGCGCTCCAAAGAAGTTGCTGGCAGGACTTTTTCTGACGCCTGGCCAGCGGACCGTTCCAGTGTGAAAGCCCTTGAGCTTTCACACTGAAGTGAATAGAGCAGCTGTTTAAGGGCGGATTGCAGGCGCTATTTTTAACGCTATAGCGCCTGCAAAACGACCTCAGTGTAAAAAGGGTCTTATAGTAATTAACCCCTTGCCACCCAGGCCAATTCTGACACTTCTCTCCTACATGTAAAAATCATCATTTGTTTTTTGCTAGAAAATCACTCAGAACCCCCAAACATTATATATTGTTTTAGCAGACACCCTATGGAATAAAATGGTGGTCTATGCAACTTTTTATGTTACGCAGTATTTGCGCAGAAATTTTTCAAACGTGTTTTTTTTGGAAAGAAACTGTTTCATTCATAAAAAAAAAAAAACACTAAAGTTAGCACCATTTTTTTGCATACTAAGCGATGCTTTAATTTTTTTTACAGGTTACATGTTTAGAGTTACAGAGGAGGTCTAGTGCTAGAATTATTGTTCTCACTCTAACGATCATGGCGTATGTAACCTGTGTGTATCTGGCTCTGATACTAGCCAGGGCCTACCCAGCCACTGACAAGTATCTCTCCCCAGCCTGTCCCCACACACCCTCTCACCTGCTGACCTGTGGATGGGGGAATCACTCCTGCAGTGTTATTGTGTTCTGCCTGTGAATACAATGATCAGTGTTGCTAACTATAGCTGGCAGCACTGATTGTGTTGGGAAAATCCTGACAGGCTGGTTTTACTGAAGTCAGATAATATATTGACTTGTGTAAAACCAGCTAGCCCATACATAGATCGACTATGGCTGGTCTCTGCTTAATTGGCGTAATTTCAATCCATGTATGGCCCGCTTAACCACTACGCAGTCCCTAAACATCCTTCCACAAACCTTTACATTTTTCCTTCCCAGATTCCTTCATCCTCCTCACCTGTACATACTCCCCACACTTCTCTCCTGTACATACTGCTCACTGTCATACCTTCCACACATCTCTCCTATACATAGTGCCCGCTGTCATACCCTACACACTTCTCTCCTATACATAGTGCCCACCATCATACCCTCCACACTCCTCTCCTGTGCATACTGCTCACTGTCATACCCTCCACGCTCCTCTCCTATACATAGTGTCCACTGTCATACCCTCCACACTTCTCTCCTATACATAGTGCCCACCATCATACCCTCCACACTCCTCTCCTGTACATACTGTTCACTGTCATACCCTCCACACTTCTCTCCTATACATAGTGCCCACTGTCATACCCTCTACACTTCTCTTCTATATATAGTGCCCACTGTCATAACCTCCACACCTCTATCCTGTACATACTGCCCACTGTAATATCCTCCCCACTCTTCTTCTGTACATACTGCTTACTGTCTTACCCTCCACACTCCTCTCCTGTGCATACTGCTCACTGTCATACCCTCCACACTCCTCTCCTGTGCATACTGCTCAATGTCATACCCTCCACGCTCCTCCCCTATACATAGTTTCCACTGTCATACCCTCCACACTTCTCTCCTATACATAGTGCCCACTGTCATACCCTCTACACTTCTCTTCTATACATAGTGCCCACTGTCATACCCTCCACATCTCTATCCTGTACATACTGCCCACTGTCATATCCTCCCCACTCTTCTTCTGTACATACTGCTCACTGTCTTACCCTCCACACTCATCTCATGTACATACTGCTCAGTATCATACTGTCCACACTCCTCTCCTGTACATACTGCCCACTTTCATAAACTCCTCTATTGTACATAGTGCCGGCTGTCATACCCTCCCCACTCCCCTCCTGTACATACTGCCCACTGTCATACCCTCCACACTCTTCTCCTGTACATACTGCTCACTGTCTTACCCTCCACACTCATTTAATGTACATACTGCTCAGTATCATACCGTCTACACTCCTCTCCTGTACATACTGCTCACTGTCATACCCTCCACACTCCTCTCCTGTACATACTGCCCACTGTCATAAATTCCTCTATTGTACATAGTGCCAGCTGTCATACCCTCCAAACTCCTCTCCTGTGCATACTGCTCACTGTCATACCCTCCACACTCCTCTCCTGTACATACTGCCCACATTCATAAACTCCTCTATTGTACATAGTGCCAGTACATATGCGCGTCGGGACCCTTCGGGGTAAGACCGCGCTATATTAAGATACCTTTCAACTCAACTCAGCTGTCATACCCTCCACACTCCTCTTCTGTGCATACTGCTCACTGTCATACCCTCCACGCTCCTCTCCTATACATAGTGTCCACTGTCATACCCTCCACACTTCTCTCCGATACATAGTGCCCACCATCATACCCACCACACTCCTCTCCTGTACATACTGTTCACTGTCATACCCTCCACACTTCTCTCCTATACATAGTGCCCACTGTCATACCCTCTACACTTCTCTTCTATACATAGTGCCCACTGTCATACCCTCCACACTCCTCTCCTGTGCATACTGCCCACTATCATACCCTCCACACTCCTCTCCTGTACATACTGCCCCCATTATACCCTCCACACTCCTCTCCTGTACATACTGCCCCATTATACCCTCCACACTCCTCTCCTGTACATACTGTAACCAAACCTTACCCTCCACACTCCTCTCCTGTACATACTGTAACCTAACCTTACCCTTCACACTCCTCTCCTGTACATACCGCCAACTATCTTTCTCTCCACATTCCTCTCCTGTACATACCACGCCCATCATACCCTCCATATTCCTTTCTTGTAAATACTGCCCACTGTCATACTCTCCACACTCCTCTTCTTTACATACTGCCCACTTTCATATCCTCCACACTCCTCTCCGGTACATACCACCCTCTGTCATACCCCCCACACTCCTTTCCTGTACATACTGCCCACTGTCATACTCTCCACACTCCTCTCCTGTACACACTGCCCACTTTCATACCCTCCACACTCCTCTCCGGTACATACCACCCTCTGTCATACCCCCCACACTCCTCTCCTGTACATACTGCCCACTTTCATACCCTCCACACTCCTCTCCTGTACATAGTGCCCACTGTTAGACCCTCCACATTCCTCTCCATCACCTGCACATACTTCCCAGTTTTATACCGTCCATACTCCTCCCCTAAGCCTCTTACCCACAAAAACAGTTCTTTAAAATTATACTGAATATTCTCAATGTTACCAGCTCTAGAATGGGCACACTTTTGTTAGTTTAACTAAAGGAAATCTTCTCAGTCCTCATATTTGTTCTGCCCCATTATTAGTACTCATTTCATTTTGTGATTACTACTGTGATGTATAGAGGAACATAGGGGATCTCAGCTACTCTAAATATAGCACTGGTGAAAAAAGTGCCCCTTAAAAATATTTTTGAAATGTTGGCAAACTATGCACTTAGGCACTGACCAAGGGCCACCGGGTCAGTAGGGGGCCCCAAGAGAGGCTCCTGGGATCCTGTGATAATAAAGCGGTAGTAAACTTTGCTAACATTACTACTTTTTAGAGGTCCTGAGGTAGGCTTTGCCACAATGTACAAATATGTACAGTATATTAGCACATTAGGGTACACTTAAATTGTCAGACTGA
This sequence comes from Rana muscosa, assembly GCA_029206835.1. Lineage (NCBI taxonomy): Eukaryota > Metazoa > Chordata > Amphibia > Anura > Ranidae > Rana > Rana muscosa. The sequence continues at coordinate 194,728,141 of CM055122.1, forward strand.
GCCGTCCAGTGCTGCACTGTGATCAATCCGGCGGGTCCTAGGCACTTCCATCTTCACCCGGTCTTCCTTCTGGGTTCTGTGCCTTCCGTGTTGCTTTGGCACTTGGGCTGCGTTGATGTCATTCCCACGCATGCTCATGCGCATCCTCTCTTTCTCATCCCTCTCTCTCTCTCTCTCATTTAATGTGTTATAACAAAAAAAATTGTTTGCTTATTTATTTATAAAAGGCCCACCAAAATCCTCAGCACCAGGCCCATGATGTTCTTAATCTGGCCCTGCTGAGGCTGGACTTTCACCTGCTAATCCCCTGCCGGGCCTGGAATCCGCCCGTCCTGGCTTGCCCCCCCAAAATGCCCGTGAGGTTTGGGACAAATATATGGAATATTTCACGGGTAGGGGGGCAATTCCTATGCCAGGCTATGGCTAAAGATTCCTGGAGAATGATTAAAATAAAAATCTGATTTCTAATTTTAACTTAGGTTTGTTTCCTGTCTCCTAGTTTGTCTTAGTGCATTTGTAGTGCCAAGTGTATTTTCCTCTAGTAAATAACAACCATTTCACTATGTAACCTTAAAAAAAACACAAATCAGGTTAGAGTGTATTGAAAAAAGAAGCTACACGTTGTTTCTGTTCAAACATTTTACTCTGTGCACATTCACACACGTTTCCTTTTTTTTTTTTTTTCCTGGCCACAAACCGCCAATTATTTTCTTAGGAAAATACAAAAACAGTTGCATTCCAAAAATTACAACATTGGATACCTCTGAGCAATCTGACACATTCACTTACACAAACTATGTCTCTATGTGCCCGTCCTAATGCCACCCCTTGCCCAGCCAAAAATTGAATATGCACACATTTTGTATTAATTTCCACTAGGGATTTGAGACCCCTGATCCCTATTGTCAACATGTGCTATCTGCCATCAGGGGTGATCAATGGATGTGTTTTGGGGGTGCAACCCCTTCCTCAGTTCACCTACTTTAGATACGAGGAAGGGGTTGCACCCCCAAAAGACGTACATGGATATCCCCTGATGGCAGATAGCACATGTTGACACACTGTGTGCATATTCAATTTTTGGCTGGTTGCATTGTCAAAAACAGTATAAAAGGTTGAGGAACAGTCATTCCTGAAAAAAAAATGGGGGTTTGGTTGACTTATTCGATTCTCCCCAAAACATCGAGAATGTCTTTAAATGTTTGATCCATCACATGAATTATTTGTTTTATTCTGTCCAGTTCCGTGCTACATTCCATCACTTGCTGTATTATTCGGAGGGCACTGTCAGCAGAGAAACGTGTACTATCCTTCACCACAACATTTACATCCCCTAAAAACAAAATAAAAAGGTATTATAACTCTGCAGGCCTACATCTCTTACCTGAAGCTGTGGTGACAGATACTGACCTGTTGTGGTGACCAGTTCCACAACGTCATCCACCTCTCCTTCCTGCACTTCTCCTTCCTCCACCTCAACTTCCTCAACATCCTTCGGTTGTGGGTCTTTGGGAGTTTGGGGTTGTTGTGAAGCTGTGGGGTTCCTGTGCTCCCTGGAGTGTTCTCCAGCCCGTCTTCTCTCCCCTATGAGAATCAAACAAAAGGTCTATTTATCACACTGAAATTCTCTATGAAAAATAAAAACAGGCTAAATTGTTTGGAAGTGGGGTACAAGTGTGTGTTTGGGCGGAAGTTAAAGATGAATGCATTATTTCTGACCAATAATATGTTTAGTATTCACCTTTGGCTGTCAGTTTTTAGACATGGAGGCACCACAAAAAATCACTAATGCACCTGTGTGGGACACCCAAAAAAGGCGGGTCTGGTGGCCCACACTATAGTGCTCCAAAGTACAGATGTGGAAGCAGCTGCTGAGTGTCCTCTCCTTTACACTGACTAAAGTTTGCATTTCATTCTTTTTACTAGGGATGAGCTTCGTGTTCGAGTCGAACATACGTTCGACTCGAACATCGGCTGTTCGATCGTTCGACGAAGATCGAACGATTTGGGCCGTTCGCGCCAAATTCGAGTGACGCGAACGGCCCACAATGCACTACGCCATCGCAGTGTCATCCAGGCGCTGTGATTGGCCAAGCATGCACTGTGACCCCGCATGCTTGGCCAATCACAGCGCCGGCAGCGAGGAGAGCAATGATTGGCCACAGGCAGGATGCCTGTGGCCAATTATTGCTGAGGGTGTTTAGTACACGCCCCACACTATAAAAGGCCGCCAGCACGGCGGCCTAGTGTAGTGTGTTCCGGAGCAGGGAAAGAGCAGCATAGGCAGGGACAGTGACTTTTCTTTCTTTCTTGCTTAACCTGGATTCCTTTAGTTTAGGGAAAGAGAAGGATAGGTAGGGAGAGTGTCAGTGTGTTTTGTGCTTGTGCTATAGTGTGCTTAAAAAAAACATTTTTTCTAGGGACAGAAAACTGTAGGTAGGGAGAGTGTCAGTTTCTTTCACTGTGCAAGTCCTTGTTTCTAGGGACTGGGAAGGACAGTGAGTGAATTCTCCTTGTGCTATAGTGTGCTTAAAAAAAACATTTTTTCTAGGGACAGAAAACTCTAGGTAGGGAGAGTGTCAGTTTCTTTCACTGTGCAAGTCCTTGTTTCTAGGGACTGGGAAGGACAGTGAGTGAATTCTCCTTGTGCTATAGTGTGCTTAAAAAAACATTTTTTCTACGGACAGAAAACTGTAGGTAGGGAGAGTGTCAGTTTCTTTCACTGTGCAAGTCCTTGTTTCTAGGGACTGGGAAGGACAGTGAGTGAATTCTCCTTGTGCTATAGTGTGCTTAAAAAAAACATTTTTTCTAGGGACAGAAAACTGTAGGTAGGGAGAGTGTCAGTTTCTTTCACTGTGCAAGTCCTTGTTTCTAGGGACTGGGAAGGACAGTGAGTGAATTCTCCTTGTGCTATAGTGTGCTTAAAAAAAACATTTTTTCTAGGGACAGAAAACTGTAGGTAGGGAGAGTGTCAGTTTCTTTCACTGTGCAAGTCCTTGTTTCTAGGGACTGGGAAGGACAGTGAGTGAATTCTCCTTGTGCTATAGTGTGCTTAAAAAAAACATTTTTTCTAGGGACAGAAAACTGTAGGTAGGGAGAGTGTCAGTTTCTTTCACTGTGCAAGTCCTTGTTTCTAGGGACTGGGAAGGACAGTGAGTGAATTCTCCTTGTGCTATAGTGTGCTTAAAAAAAACATTTTTTCTAGGGACAGAAAACTGTAGGTAGGGAGAGTGTCAGTTTCTTTCACTGTGCAAGTCCTTGTTTCTAGGGACTGGGAAGGACAGTGAGTGAATTCTCCTTGTGCTATAGTGTGCTTAAAAAAAACATTTTTTCTAGGGACAGAAAACTGTAGGTAGGGAGAGTGTAAGTTTCTTTCACTGTGCAAGTCCTTGTTTCTAGGGACTGGGAAGGACAGTGAGTGAATTCTCCTTGTGCTATAGTGTGCTTAAAAAAAACATTTTTTCTAGGGACAGAAAACTGTAGGTAGGGAGAGTGTCAGTTTCTTTCACTGTGCAAGTCCTTGTTTCTAGGGACTGGGAAGGACAGTGAGTGAATTCTCCTTGTGCTATAGTGTGCTTAAAAAAAACATTTTTTCTAGGGACAGAAAACTGTAGGTAGGGAGAGTGTCAGTTTCTTTCACTGTGCAAGTCCTTGTTTCTAGGGACTGGGAAGGACAGTGAGTGAATTCTCCTTGTGCTATAGTGTGCTTAAAAAAAACATTTTTTCTAGGGACAGAAAACTGTAGGTAGGGAGAGTGTCAGTTTCTTTCACTGTGCAAGTCCTTGTTTCTAGGGACTGGGAAGGACAGTGAGTGAATTCTCCTTGTGCTATAGTGTGCTTAAAAAAAACATTTTTTCTAGGGACAGAAAACTCTAGGTAGGGAGAGTGTCAGTTTCTTTCACTGTGCAAGTCCTTGTTTCTAGGGACTGGGAAGGACAGTGAGTGAATTCTCCTTGTGCTATAGTGTGCTTAAAAAAAAACATTTTTTCTAGGGACAGAAAACTGTAGGTAGGGAGAGTGTCAGTTTCTTTCACTGTGCAAGTCCTTGTTTCTAGGGACTGGGAAGGACAGTGAGTGAATTCTCCTTGTGCTATAGTGTGCTTAAAAAAAACATTTTTTCTAGGGACAGAAAACTCTAGGTAGGGAGAGTGTCAGTTTCTTTCACTGTGCAAGTCCTTGTTTCTAGGGACTGGGAAGGACAGTGAGTGAATTCTCCTTGTGCTATAGTGTGCTTAAAAAAAACATTTTTTCTAGGGACAGAAAACTGTAGGTAGGGAGAGTGTCAGTTTCTTTCACTGTGCAAGTCCTTGTTTCTAGGGACTGGGAAGGACAGTGAGTGAATTCTCCTTGTGCTATAGTGTGCTTAAAAAAAACATTTTTTCTAGGGACAGAAAACTGTAGGTAGGGAGAGTGTCAGTTTCTTTCACTGTGCAAGTCCTTGTTTCTAGGGACTGGGAAGGACAGTGAGTGAATTCTCCTTGTGCTATAGTGTGCTTAAAAAAAACATTTTTTCTAGGGACAGAAAACTCTAGGTAGGGAGAGTGTCAGTTTCTTTCACTGTGCAAGTCCTTGTTTCTAGGGACTGGGAAGGACAGTGAGTGAATTCTCCTTGTGCTATAGTGTGCTTAAAAAAAACATTTTTTCTAGGGACAGAAAACTGTAGGTAGGGAGAGTGTCAGTTTCTTTCACTGTGCAAGTCCTTGTTTCTAGGGACTGGGAAGGACAGTGAGTGAATTCTCCTTGTGCTATAGTGTGCTTAAAAAAAACATTTTTTCTAGGGACAGAAAACTGTAGGTAGGGAGAGTGTCAGTTTCTTTCACTGTGCAAGTCCTTGTTTCTAGGGACTGGGAAGGACAGTGAGTGAATTCTCCTTGTGCTATAGTGTGCTTAAAAAAAACATTTTTTCTAGGGACAGAAAACTGTAGGTAGGGAGAGTGTCAGTTTCTTTCACTGTGCAAGTCCTTGTTTCTAGGGACTGGGAAGGACAGTGAGTGAATTCTCCTTGTGCTATAGTGTGCTTAAAAAAAACATTTTTTCTAGGGACAGAAAACTGTAGGTAGGGAGAGTGTCAGTTTCTTTCACTGTGCAAGTCCTTGTTTCTAGGGACTGGGAAGGACAGTGAGTGAATTCTCCTTGTGCTATAGTGTGCTTAAAAAAAACATTTTTTCTAGGGACAGAAAACTCTAGGTAGGGAGAGTGTCAGTTTCTTTCACTGTGCAAGTCCTTGTTTCTAGGGACTGGGAAGGACAGTGAGTGAATTCTCCTTGTGCTATAGTGTGCTTAAAAAAAACATTTTTTCTAGGGACAGAAAACTGTAGGTAGGGAGAGTGTCAGTTTCTTTCACTGTGCAAGTCCTTGTTTCTAGGGACTGGGAAGGACAGTGAGTGAATTCTCCTTGTGCTATAGTGTGCTTAAAAAAAACATTTTTTCTAGGGACAGAAAACTGTAGGTAGGGAGAGTGTCAGTTTCTTTCACTGTGCAAGTCCTTGTTTCTAGGGACTGGGAAGGACAGTGAGTGAATTCTCCTTGTGCTATAGTGTGCTTAAAAAAAACATTTTTTCTAGGGACAGAAAACTGTAGGTAGGGAGAGTGTCAGTTTCTTTCACTGTGCAAGTCCTTGTTTCTAGGGACTGGGAAGGACAGTGAGTGAATTCTCCTTGTGCTATAGTGTGCTTAAAAAAAACATTTTTTCTAGGGACAGAAAACTGTAGGTAGGGAGAGTGTCAGTTTCTTTCACTGTGCAAGTCCTTGTTTCTAGGGACTGGGAAGGACAGTGAGTGAATTCTCCTTGTGCTATAGTGTGCTAAAGCATTCCTCATCAACCATCTTTGAAATCCTTGTTTTTTGGACAGTCAGGGAAATTGTCGTTGTGCTATTCTGTGCAAAAGCAATCATCCTGAACCATATTTAGAAATCCTTAAGTAAAGGGACAGAGAAGGACACCTGAAGGTAGCCCTTATTGCTTTTTTCCCATCTCCCTGCAGGCCATCTATTAGAATGTCTGGAAGGCAAACAAGGAGAGGCAGACAGTCAGGAGGCAATAAAAGAGGGCAAGCAGGCTCTGTGTCTGGGGGCAACAGTGCTGGTCGTGGACGCGGTGCATTGTCATCAGCACATGGCCATGGGACACGCTTGTCCTTCTTTTCGGCAGCTGGACATGTTGAGCCACATCATGCCGAAGACTTGGTAGAGTGGATGACCAAGCCCTCCTCCTCCTCCTCATCCTCTCTCACCCAGGCTCAGGGTACTGGCAAAGCAGCTGCCAAAGCGTCCTCTTCCCTGGTATCAATGTCAGACTCATCATCAGTCACTCCTTCCCTAGACCCACCATGTCCTCCTCCTGAGGAGTCCCCCGAACTGTTTGAGCACAGTGTTGGGTACATGCTCCAGGAGGATGCCCAGCGTTTCGAAGGGTCTGATGATGAAACCCAGCTACAGGAAGGCAGTAGGGTGAGAGCAGACAGAGGGGATGCTCAAGAAGGACACCAATCTGGCAGTCATGTTCCAGCAGCTGCAGCATACTGCCAGATTGGCTCCAGTGATGAGGAGGGAGGGGATGATGAGGTCACTGGCTCCACATGGGTGCCTAATAGGAGAGAGGAGGAGGAGGAGGATGAGGAGGAGGCACATCTCCAACGAGGCAGGATGCCCTTTGGTGGCCAGCGTAAGGGCAGTACACCGACGGAATCACACCGCAGAGCTCCGCCTGTGCAGGGCGCTGCCTCTGCCCGTCATTCAAAAAGTTCCTTGGTGTGGGCCTTTTTTGAGGCTAGTGCATCAGATCGCACAGCTGCTGTTTGCAACATATGTCTCAAGCGTATATCGCGTGGCCAAAACATCAGCCGCTTGGGTACCACATGCCTGACCAGACATATGTTGACCTGCCATGCAGCTCGTTGGCAAGCCTACCTCAAAGACCCACACCAAAGAACAAAGCGGACCTCTCCTTGCACCGCATCAGCTGGGATCTCCAACCCCACTATAACTTCAGTCCTCTCTGAAACATGCACTGAGAGGAATGAAGGTGTAGAATTAGGTGTGTCACAGCCAAGTACTTGCGGCCACTCTGCTAGCAGTACACCGACGTCCGATTCTAGCAGGCAAATTTCCCTGCCCCAGCTGCTGGACCGTCGAAAGAAGTTCACTCCCAGCCATCCACATGCCCAGCGGTTGAATGCTAGCTTGGCTAAATTGCTAGCGCTTCAACTGCTGCCTTTTCAGTTGGTAGACTCGGCCCCCTTCCGTGAGTTTGTGCAATGTGCGGTTCCTCAGTGGCAGGTTCCCAAACGCCACTTTTTCTCACGGAAGGCTATTCCGGCTCTCTACCGGCATGTGGAAGGCAATGTCTTGGCCTCGCTGGACAGGGCGGTCAGCGGTAAGGTGCATATTACCGCTGACTTATGGTCCAGCAGGCATGGACAGGGACGTTACCTTTCTTTCACGGCCCATTGGGTCACTCTTTTGGCAGCTGGGAAGGATGCAGGACAAGGTGCAGTAGTGTTGGAGGTTGTCCCACCGCCACGCCTCCAAAATGCTACTACTGGTTGTGACACACCTCTCTCCTCCACCCCCTCCTCTTCTTCTTCCTCCATGGCCTCTTCCTGTGGTTTGTCCTATGAACCAGCGGTGCTCCGTAGCCGTTCACGGGGCTACGCAAGTACGCAGGCAAAAAGATGCCATGCCGTGCTTGCGCTGGTGTGTTTGGGGGACAGAAGCCACACTGGGGCAGAGGTCCTGTCTGCTCTGCAGGGCCAGGCCGAGAGGTGGTTGACGCCACGCCAGCTTAAGCCAGGAATGGTGGTTTGCGACAATGGCACCAACCTCCTCTCCGCCCTTCGACAGGGACAACTGACCCATGTGCCCTGTGTGGCTCACGTCCTTAACCTGGTGGTGCAGCGTTTCTTGGGCAGGTACCCGGGCTTACAGGATGTCCTGAGGCAGGCCAGGAAAGTCTGTGTGCATTTCCGCAGATCTTATAATGCCAGTGCTCGCCTGGCTGAGCTGCAAAAGGAGTTGAACCTGCCCAAGAACCGCCTTATATGTGACATGCCCACCAGGTGGAACTCAACGTTGGCCATGCTGCAGCGGCTGCACACGCAGCAGAGGGCCATCAATGAGTACCTGTGCGACTACGGCACCAGGACAGGGTCAGGGGAGCTTGTTTTTTTTTCTCCACGCCAGTGGGGCATGATCAGGGATGCATGCACTGTCCTGGCACCATTTGAGGAGGCCACGAGGATGGTGAGCAGTGACAGTGCATGCATCAGTGACACTGTACCTCTTGTCCACCTGTTGGAGCACACGCTGCGTGGAATAATGGACAGGGCACTTGAGGCAGAACAGAGGCAGGAAGAGGAGGACTTCCTTGCCTCTCAAGGACCCCTTTACCCAGACAGTGTTCCTTCTGTCCCACCCATCGCACAGGAAGAGGAGGAGGAGGAGGAGGAGGAGGAGGAGGATTGTGTCAGCATGGAGGTGGAGGCTGGCACTCAGCATCATCAGCAGCAGTCTTTTAGGGATGATTTACAGTCCCAAGAAACCAGTGGACTTGTACGTGGCTGGGAGGAGGTGACTGCGGATCATGTCGTCCTTAGTGACCCAGAGGACTCCGGAGCGAATGCCTCAGCAAACCTACGCTGCATGGCCTCCCTGATCCTGCAAAGTCTGCGGAAGGATCCTCGTATTCTTCGGATCAAGGAGAGGGACCATTACTGGCTGGCCACTCTCCTTGATCCACGGTACAAGGGTAAGGTTGCGGACCTTATGTTACTGTCGCAGAGGGAGCAGAGGATGAGACAACTCCGGGAGGCCTTGCAGAAAGGTCTGTGCAACGCGTTCCCAGAGACTGGGAGGTTACAAACTCCTGGTCCTGGACAACGAGTTGCTGAGGCTTCGGCCAGTCAAAGAAGGAGCGGTGGGGAAGGTGGCCGTCTGACCGATGCGTTCAGACAATTCTTTAGTCCGCAGCCCCAAAGTATGATCGGTTCCAGCAACCATCGCCAGCGTCTGATAAACATGGTGCAGGAATATCTAGGGGCAAGGTCAGACTTGGACACCTTCCCCACCGAAAATCCTCTGGCTTACTGGGTCTTGAGGATGGATCACTGGCCAGAGCTTGCACAGTATGCAATTGAGCTACTGGCCTGTCCTGCATCCAGCGTTCTTTCGGAACGCACATTCAGTGCTGCTGGAGGATTTGTCACGGATCACAGGGTGCGCCTGTCCACCGACTCGGTTGATCGACTGACTTTCATCAAGATGAACCAGTCTTGGATCACCACCAGCTACCACACACCTGATGCTGATATAACAGACTAATTGATTTTAACATGTCACATCCCTTCAAGACTGATGCTGATGCTGAGTGCCTGTGCTGTTATGTTGACTGGCTATCCTCCTCCTCCGAGTCCTCAATGATACGATTGATGATGATAGCTTGGAAGATCATTTTTGTTTATGGGTGCCGCCACCAGTGGCTAAGGCCCAATTTTTCAGCCCCTGTTTAACAGGGGCGTGTAATTACAATTTTTGAAGCAATACTTTGCAACAGGGCTCATTGCTGTGCTCCAAGTACAGTATGTGTGAGGGGTTGGAGTGTTGTGCCACCAGTGCCTAAGGCCCAATTTTTCAGCCCCTGTTTAACAGGGGCGTGTCATTACAATTTTTGAAGCAATACTTTGCAACAGGGCTCATTGCTGTGCTCCAAGTACAGTATCTGTGAGGGGTTGCAGTGTTGTGCCACCAGTGCCTAAGGCCCAATTTTTCAGCCCCTGTTCAACAGGGGCATGTAATTACAATTATTGATCTAATAATTCACAGCAGGGCCCATTCCTGCACCCACCAAGCAAGAGTAACTCTGAGGGCTTACAGTGTTGTGGCAACACCACCACCACCACCACGAAAGGCCCAATTTTTCAGCCCCTGTTCAACAGGGGCATGCAATTACAATTCTTGATCTAATAATTCACAGCAGGGCCCATTGCTGCACCCACCAAGAGTAACTGTCAGGGCTTACAGTGTTGTGGCACCAGCACCACCATTAAAGGCCCAATTTTTACTACCACTGTTCAACAATTATATGTAATTACAATTCCTGATATAATAGTTGACAGCAGGGCGTTCCAGCACCAACCAAGAGTAACTGTGAGTGCTTACAGTGTTGTGCCAACACCAACTAAGGGGCCTATTTCTGCAGATTATATACGGCAGGTCCCTACTTTCAAACATCCAACTTACAAACGACTCCTACTTGCAAACGCAAGAAGACAACAGGAAGTGAGAGGAAATCTACCCCTAGGAAGGAAAATTCTCTCCTGTAAGAATTAATATGGGAGAAAGGTGTCTCCTCTGTACTGATGCTTTATCAGCAATCCTTGTTTCAAGAAAAACACCACATTTCAAAAACAGTTGTCATTGGGACGGAAAGTGAGGTGAAATGTTCTGAACAGGGGCACAGACAGCAAAACAAATGTTACAGGGGTGATAACCCTTACCTATGTTTTCCAAAAAGTTTAAAAATAGATTTTTGGGCTGGAGCTACACTTAAACAATGTACCTGTTCAAAATTACAAACACATTCTACATAAGAACAAACATACAGTCCCTGTCTTGTATGCACCGCCTGTATACGGCTGTTCAGAGTATATAGGGCCTTTTTTATTTTATGTGCGGGGTTCCCCTTAATATCCATACAAGACCCAAAGGGGCTGGTAATGGGCTGGGGTAGGGGGGGGGGGGGGGGTCATGGGGTAGCTATGCCATTTTTCTTAAAGATTTTCATCCATATTACCGGGACCAGACATTACATTAAAGCCGCAAGCAGTTTTAAATGGCTTTTTTTTCCTTTAGAAGTGTCATTTTGTGCAGGGACAGTTCTAAACACGGGAAACACGTGGCACTTCACAGGCATACTTTAGACACCCCCCAGGTACGATATTTAAAGGAATATTTGACTTTTTTTTTTTCACTTTATGCATCATTAAAATGACTGCTCCCGAAAAACGACCGTTTTTAAAACTTATTTTTGCATTGATACATGTCCCCTGGTGCAGAACCCGGGTTCCCAAACCCTTTTTAGGACAATAACATGCATAATAGTTGTTATAATTAGCACTTTAGAATTCGAACGTTCGCATCCATTGTATTTAATAGGGTTCTAATGTTCGTACGAACTTTCGGTCCGTTCGCGGGTTCTGGTGCGAACCGAACCCGGGGGTGTTCGGCTCATCACTACTCTTTACAAACACATCATCTAGCCTAAAAATTTTGAACACAAATGTTAAAAAAACATGCAGATGTCTAATTACTTTTGTGGCTATAAAATAAGCCAAAACAGCGGATAGTGGCCGAACGAAGTGTCTGTAACGTAACGAACGATTACTGTGCCAAACCAAGTTCAAATTATTAAATTATGGAAGGGAGTCCAATATGATAAAATCACAAAAAGGAGCAACATGTAAGTTGAGAAAAAGATTAATAGCAGAAAAGTGTACATTTTACTTACTTTTTGCTAGCATTCTCTTAATGCTCCTTAACTGCTCTGGCTCCCTCAGTTTGAGGTCTGACCACCTCTTTCTGAGCTGCTCATTTGAGCGTTTCACCCCGAAATTCGTCTTCAGACTCTTCGCGACTTTAGTGAGGATTTTGGCCTTCCTTCTATTTGGTTTGCTATACGGCCCATGCTTTGCGTCATAATCAGACTTGAGCAAGATGTCCACCATCTCCGCCATCTCCGCAAAAGACATATTAGATGCCTCGAATCTCCTCCTTGATCGTGACGTTTCCTCGGTCTCCGGGCTTGTCTCCTCCTCGTTAGTTGCGGAATTATCAGACACCTGCTGTAACTCCGCCATATCTGTCTGCGCGCCGAAAGAGAAGGGGCGGGGAAAATATGTTAGTTAGAACGTCATGGGCGGGCGACGTGTGCGGAGCGTCGTGTTCGTAGTTTGACGCATGCGTGGTGTATATATAGCAAACACACATGTGACTATACTACGTTCGGTGTGCGGAGAGAGGAGTTCAAGTGACGGACGTGCGAACGAAGGTATGTGATTTTGTGACTTGGACAAATAGTTGGCCTATACTGTCTTGAGAATGTTGTAGAATATATATGTTGACTACGATGTTAAGGAGGTTAGACTGTGTGCCTCACATTAGTTATATATTATTTATTTTACTTGCAGACCCAAAATGAATGTCTTTATAAGTGACAAGGAATTCCTTGCAAAATTTATAGACCGGGTAAGGGAGCTGCCCGCTCTGTGGGAGACGAAAAACCCCATCCACAAAAAAAGAGGGGTGAGAAAAGCAGCGCTGGAGACCCTGCTCCCATTTGTGCATACCAAGGTGCCCACAGCCACAGAAAAACAGGTGGACACTAAAATTGGGAGCTTGAGAGGCACCTACAGGACTGAACGCTCTAAGGTCCTGACTTCTCAGAGGTCAGGAGCAGCAGCAGATGATGTGTATGTCCCGAATTTGTGGTACTACAGCAGGATGTCCTTCCTGGATGACCACATTGAGGCAAGGCCATCACTATCCACTCTTCCCCCCAGACTTCCCTGCAGCCAACCTGAGCCTTCTCTGGAGCAAGAGGAGGCAGCCATCCTGGATGATCCTGATTTGGCCATCTGGAGCCAGGTATAGTATTAAATGAAAATGTATTGGGATAAAATTAATGTTTGCCAAATATGTCAAGATGACAAACATAAACTATTTAGAGTTCCACAAGTGAAATCAAGATCTCTAGACATTAGTCTGCACTTAATTGGGTGCTAAATAGTCAATCTGATGTAGTTGTAAATTTTAGAAACTGATTTCAGGATTTACATTCTAATTGCTTCAATCATGATTATAAATTTGGAGACAAAGATTAAAGCAACATATTAAACTATGTCCCTTTTTCATACACAGGATGAAATCAGCCAGGAGGAGGAAGGGCCCAGTGGCAGCCAGGAGGTGGCAGGGCCCAGTGGAAGGCAGGAGGTGGCAGGGCCCAGTGGCAGCCAGGAGGTGGCAGGGCCCAGTGGCAGGCAGGAGGTGGCAGGGCCCAGTGGCAGCCAGGAGGTGGCAGGGCAAAGGAGAAGCACCAGATCCCAGGTGCCTCCCATCCGATTTCCCAAAAGAGGCAGGAGGGACAGGACCACCAGTGAGGCAGCAATGGCCCTTATTAAAGAGGCCCATGCCACCCTCAAAGAGCCCACATCCCCTGAAGAGGCCATTGCCGGCCTAGTGGAGGCAAAGTTCAAGGTGATGAGCATGGAGCAACGCCTCCTATGCGAGCCCCTGCTCATCACCTTGCTCAACAAGGGGGTGATGGGAAAAATTACCCCCAATACTGCAATTTGTGAGGTGGCACAACTGTCCCAACCTCAACCTCCTCCTCCACCTCCACCTTCTTCTTCTGCCCCACCCCCTTCTCCTCCACCTCCTCCTCCTCCTGACAGGAGTACCCCTCCAGTGGCCCAGCCTCCAGCCAAACGAAGAAGGAAGGCTGCAGGGAAGGCTGCAGGAAAGGTTGCAGGGAAGGTTGCCAGGAAGACGAGGAAGTGATGGCCTTGCTTCATTGTGGTCGGACAGAAGGCAGCCTGTTGTAGTACCACACACTTGGGACATATATCTCACCTGTTGCTGTTCCTGACCTCTGGGAGGCCAGCATCAGATTGTGCTCAGAAATGTTGGCCTTCTCAATCTCCCAATTTTAGTGTCCACACAGGGTTGATGTGTGGTCTGGGGTCCCTGGGATGCACAAATGGCAGCAGGTTCTCCAGCGCTGCCTTCTCTTTATTTTATTTGAAACATGAATAAATGTTATTTTTGTTTAAGTTCATACTTGACTATGTGTATTTGTAAAAAATTTAAATTTAGCTTTGGAGTAAGCAGAGACATTTGACTGACAAAAAAAGGGACAGATAACAACCCCCCCTAAAAAATAAAAGAATCTGATTTCCCAAAAAGAGGGTGTAAAATTTTACAACTATATATTAAAATATTCAATGGGAGATCACTATCAAAACATTGCGAAATTAAAATTAACATCAGTTTGAAAAATATAAAAATGTAAAATATTCATAAAAACTTGCACGATATAATACACATAAATCTTCTAAGAGCAGCATGAAAAAGGTTAAAAAAAGATAGTCATAACTCTGTGTGAATATCAGCAGCAAAAGAAGTTCTTTCGTTTTGATTAATGTAACATTCTAAAGAAGATTTCAATGCACAACATTTAAACGATGCAATAATTTCGAGCGTGACGAATGTGCTATCTCCATTACGAAGGCTTGTTTTACCAGAAGATGCGCTCCCGTCTCATACTTGCTTCTGAGCATGCGCGCTTTTGAAAGACTCGTTAAAGCATACACACGAACCATTTTCTCGTCACAAAACAGGCCGAAGAGAAACACGACGAGGAAATCTGGAATCCTGACGAGAAAATAGAGAGCAGGTTCTCTATTTTCTCGTCGAGATTCACGGCAATTTTCTCGTCGTAAAACCATACACACAAACGTTTTTCTCGATCAAAAAGCTCTCGCGGCACTTTTCTTGCCGGTTTTGGACGAGAAAATCGGTCGTGTGTACGAGGCTTGACACTTCCCTTGCCTCCTTCAGCATTTCTCTTGCCATTGCTTATAAAAAAAAAATGATTCGTCCTTTTTAAAAAATGAGTGCATTTCTGGCAGATCAGGAGGTTTTTTGCTGTACTCAAAGGGCCCTTACAGGGGTAATACACAGGAAATGTTTGTGTATTGTAGAGATGTACTGCATGTGTGCTTTTTATTCTGCATTGATATGCTATACACTACAGTAGCTACACAAAAACACAAAAACAGTCAGTAAAACTATTTCCCAGAAAAGCCCTTAATCTGATCTTTATACAGTGTAATTAATTACAGTGTAATTAGCTAGTTTTTCTCACTGCTCTAAGGTCACAAAGAGTTGCCACTGATCCGATCTTGAATCAGGTACCCCTATGTGTTTCAGGAGTGCAGGTAGCCTTTTTTTTTTTTTAATAAAAGTTTTTCCAATTTAACCTCTTATAAACTCTTGCTTTTTACCGCTAATTTTATAACTATTTGTATGTAAATTTTTGTTTGCATACATTGTTTCATTTTTGTAAAAAGAGAGAGAAAAGAGAAGAGCATCATTGTGATGCTGTATCTTCACCTACTGTATATGTGTTGTAGTACTGTATTCAGAAGATTTAGAATGACCACAAGTTAAGGAGGTTCCTGACTTTTTAATAACATTTTATTTAGTGCTCAACTTAAAATACTTCTCTTCAGCAAAAGCAATACTTTCTGCAATTTAAATAAGAGTCCATGGGTACAGTGCTGAAGCTGAGCTGAATAGTCTAAAAGATACAGACCCCACCAACCAGGAGAGAGCCCAGGCAGTGCCGGGACAAATTCATCTAGAGCCCAGGGTGAACATGCCAAAAAGCTAAAAGATGTATAAGCATTATGTGTCAGCAAAAATATCCTCCCCCTCAAAAAAAAAAAATCAAGCACTAATCTGCATGCTTACCCCTTAAGTATGAATCCCCCCTCCTCCCACTACAAATTCACCCCCTCCTGAAATCCCCTTGCCAGCACAAAACTTTGCTCCCCCCTCAGCTCAAATCCTCTAATTTCCCATATGCCCCCAGCAGAAATCCACCCCCCCCTGAAAAAAATCCCCTCCTCCTAGTACAAATCCTCTACCCCTCTCCACCCCCTCCAAATCCCCCCTCTCAGCAAAAATTCTCCCCAATCCCCCATCCTAGCACAAATCCCTCCAAATTTCCCCTCCTAGCACAAATTCTCGCAATCATCCCCAGAATAAATCCACCCCCCCCCCAAAAAAATTCCCCCTCCTAGCACAAATCCTCCCCCCTACCATATTACCTTTTCTAGCCCAAACCCCTCACAATTCCCCCTTCTAGCACAAATATTCTTCCCCCATCTCCCAATCAACACTCCTAGCACTCCTCCCCAAATTTCCCCTCTTAGAACAATTCTTGTCCCCTGCCGCCACCCAAATTCCCCCTCCCAACATAAATCTCCTCCCCTCAACCTCCTTGTGGTGCCCCCCCACCTCACATGTTACCACAGTGCCCTTCCTGCCCACACATTGTCCCGGGCCTGAGTCCAGGGTAATCTGGCAGCAATCGCCCCCCTTCCCCTCCAAGGCAGCCCAATGGGCCCAGCGGGAACCATGGTAGGGCGCCCCCCCTCTGCCTACAGTTAGTTGGCGGCTGCCACGGCTGTGCCCTTGCCCCGACTTCCTTCATGCACAAGAAAAAAAAGAAAACATTGTCAGTGGGCAGCGGCTGGTATAAGTTAGGGCAGCCTGGGGGGCAATTGTCACCATGCCCTCCGGCCCAGCCCGCCCCTGGTGTCATGTTTGTTAAAGTGTTTTTAAACCCAATCTTCATCAATTTTAAAAGCATTTTCTGTACCTAAGTTTTTTAATCTCAGAGCCTGTCACAGCCTTGTGAATGTTTCCGTTCCATGGGCATGTTCACGGGCTGAAGTCGTGACATCACTGACATCACTGATGCTCCTCCCACCTGTATACTCCTCCATAAATCACACATAGACTACAGCTTGGGTCAGTTGAGGCACATTTGGGTATGAAGACAGCTTTGTAAGAGTTAATACAGCGTGGAGTACAAGCAAGTAGTTACCTAGGGTAAGGAAGGTTTCACCAACAGCCCATCGTAAGGCCCCTTTTACACTGAGGCGTATTTCAGGTGTTTTAGCGCTAAAAATAGTGCATAAATAACGCCTGAAATAATCCTGCCCCAGCATTCTCAATGTGAAAGCCAGAGGGCTTTCACACTGAGCGAACAAAGAGAGAAGCCGCTCAGGTGTGGCTATCTTCACATGTGATAGTACTCAGACACCCCGGGTGCAGGCAATGCATGTGCAAGGCAAAAGAAAAGAAATTCCTTCTGGACAGCCGCACTCCGAAAAAAATTGCCTTCACACTGAGGCGATGCGCTGGCGGGAGGAAAAAAAATCTCCTGCAAGCAGCATCTTGGGAGCGGTGAAGGAGCGGTGTGTTTACCGCTCCTTTACCACTCCTTCCCATTGAAATCAATGGGACACCGCGGCTATACCGCCCGCAAACCGCTGCTGTAGCAGTGGTTTGTGGGCGGTTTTAACCCATTCTTGGCCGCTAGCGGGGGTTAAAACCGCACCGCTAGCGGCCGAATATCGCGGCAAATCCGGCGGTATAGCGGCGCTAAAAATAGCGCTGCTATACCGCCAGCGCACCTCCCTGCCACAGTGTGAAAGGGGCCTTAGTGTATGCCTGTTCCAGGTGGGACAGCCTCTTGCAGTGAGGTATGTTGTTGCCACTCTCTCTATGAGTGGTCCATCTCTCATAGCAATGGGAGCACATCCGCACCACAGAGGTCCTCACCCTGTGCACAGGTACTGAAGAGAAAGAGTTAAGTAAGTGCATGAGACAGTGTTAGGTGCATAGCGGGACCCCATTCTGTTACTGGGAGGGAGGTAGCAGAGATACGCTGGACAGATAGAGAGGGCATCGGTTCTGCATGTCCCTCTTAGATGCAACAGAGACAGTCATGAATGTTAACATAATTAGAGTTAACTACAGTTCAGTTGCCTGTTCAAGTAAAGGTACCCAATGTGCAGAAGGGTGACCCTATCCAAAGTGCCTATCGTAGTCCAGAAGAACCCACCCTGGGGTAGGCCTCTTATGGGACTCACACTTGGCGCCCAGCGAGGAGGGGAACATGGAGGAGGTACCACCCACCTACCCTACAAGTACACCCATGTGAATGAGGCCTTAGACCCCATTCACACAGGGGCGACTAGTCAGGCGTCTCAGCCGCCTGACGAGTCACGTCCCATTCTGTACAATAGAACCTTTCTAAGCGGAGCGACTGAAGTCACTCCGACTTAGAAAAAGGTTTCTGTACTACTTCAAGACGACTTCAAGGCGACTTCCATTGACTTCAATACAGAAGTCATTTTGGAAGTCTCCTTTGAAGTCGTCTGCTGATCGCCCAGCACAGTCGCGGCACAAGTCGTGCCGCCCCTGTGTGAATGGGCTCTTAGGGCTTAGATCTGCTTCACATCCAAACCGTCATTCCTGAGTGCAGTTTTATTTACAAAGATATTTTATTTTATTTACAAACACACATGTGAGTGTTTAGTTATGTTTTTCTGTTTCTTACTTTCTTTGGCCCTGAGGTATAAATATGTTCAATTGCTATAGCCCTGTTTATGTTTATTAGGTAATTTGCAGACACGCCTAATTCTAATCCTTTTAATAACAACTAAGTGGCAGCTTAGTTATACGTCAACCTGAAAAAGAAATAAACTATATGCACACATATACATTATATACTGAATATATATATATACAGTATATACTATATATGAACCGGGCCTGGCCCCAACCAATTCAGCAGGGGGGCCTGGAGGCTGTGAGGGGGTTCCCAACTTCTGGGTAGCAGAGTAGTAAAAAAAAAAAACTTTCCCAGGACCTATTTGTTCAGTAGGAGGTCGGGGCAGAAAGGGGACTGTTTAATGATTTTCGGGGGGCAGGTGGAGTAACTGCCACGTTTTGCAACAATTAAGTTAAAGCCCCAGTTTCTTCTATATCAACCAGCTGGACATGCCGGAACTTTAATTTAAGTGTCAGGAAACATAGAGGGGCAGATTATTCCACTTGAACCTGAAATCATTAGTCTTTTTTCTGCACCCCCAACCCTCTGAACAAATGGGGCCTGGGGAAGTATTTTTTAATTTCTGCAGAACGTGGTATTACTCTGATGGTGCTCAGAAGTTGTCAGACACCTTTCTGCCTTCCCTTAACTGCAGGGAGCCCAGCGCTAAGCACAATCTCTCAGACCCTGGAGGTGAATGGGAAGATGAGTACACTGCCATTTCAGCAAGACTAATGACTGCTTCCCTGGGAATAGACCCTATAGGGGGCTGCAACTGCATGCATTGTATGAGGTTGCGGTGGGGGGGCAATTAAGTGAAATGGGTCGTGTTCGGTGGCCAACAATAGCAGGGGGGGATTATTTTTGCAGCACTGTAACACAAAGCATTAAGGCCGTGGCATGTGCAAACCCCCATCTGCTGCTTTTGTTTGATCAGCTTCCATTGCTGCCTTTTACACACTGCTGACCCTTGGACTATGTACACTAGCCACTCATGACCACTGCGCTCTGAACTCTTCCCACTCCTGAGCCCTGAACTATGTACATAACACACTCCTGACCCCTGAACTATATACATTACCCACTACTTTATCTACTCCAGACCCCTGTACATGGTACAGTACATACTGCTCTGTTCTCTGGAATTAAAATACGTTTTTTATTTTAATAAAATATTTCTTACATACAGCATTGACATACTTAGAATTACACCCCAAAACACATTCTGCTTCTCCTTCTGAGTGTGGCAATACCACGTGTGAGACTTTTTCAGTGCTTGGACTGATTACGCCTGAAATACTATGTATCTTTTGTATCACATAAATCCACCAATTGTATCAAAAGCAATGTATTGCAATTGTCACCTCTATACGAGTGGTCGGGGAATATAGCTTGGTGTGACCTATAGCAGTCCCAATTCCTATAAGCCAAGCAAGCTTAACCTACTGGTACGTTTCTACCTCCAGGAATGCCATATTCACTTTCAGTTCAGGTGCAGGCAGGGACATGATTAGCATACGGGCAAAGGATCGGTCCGGGCACCAGGCAGAAACGTGGTCAATAAAAAAGGTAAATCAGGAAAACTGATTCTAGCTACACTGGTCTGCCGACACTGTGGCTGGTGTGGTGGTGATTAAAGAACTGTGGCTGGTTGCCCTATTAGGGCTCATTCACACATGAGGTTAGGAGGCAGTAAAACCTTGCGGATGAGCCACGGTTTTACCATCCCTCAACCGCTACCCCCCTTTAGCTGCAGCACAATGACTGCTTAGCTGCAGCACAATGACTGCTGAGGTGGTGATCAGGGACACTGTAATTGGTGTGGCTGTGATCAGGGACACTGTAACTGGTGTGGCAGTGATTAGTGACACTGTAACTGGGAAGGCCTTGATTAGGGACAATATGACTAGTGTGGTGGTGATCAGAGACACGAACTGATGTGGCAGTGATCAGGGACACTGTAACTGGTGTGGCAGTGATTAGGGGTAATATGACTGGTGGTGATCAGGGGCATGGTAACTGGTGTGGCAGTGATTAGGGGCAATATGACTAGTGTGGCAGTGATCAGGGACACTGTAAGTGGTGTAGCCATGATTAGGGACAATATGACTGGTATGGAAGTGATCAGAGACACTATAACCAGTGTGGCAGTGATTAGAGACAATATGACTGGTATGGCAGTCATCAGGGATACTGTAAATGGTGTGACCGTAATTAGTAATAATATGACTGGTATGACAGTGATTAGGGACAATATGACTGGTGTGGCAGTGATCAGGGACACTGTAACTGATGTGGCGGTGATCAGGGACACTGTAATTGGGGTGGTGATGATTACGGACAATATGACTGATGTGACAGTGATAAATGACAATTTAACTGGGGTGGCAGTGATTAGGGACAAGATGACTGGTGTTGCAGTGATCAGTGACAGTGTAACTGGGGTGGCTGTGTTTAGGGACACTGTAACTGGTGTGGCCATGATTAGGGACAATATTACTTGTATGGCAGTAATCAGGAACACAGTAACTGGTGTGGTGGTGATTGGGACATTATGACTAGTGTAGCTGTGATCAGGGACACTGTAACTGGTGTGGTGGTGATTAGGGACAATAAAACTGGCATGGCAGTGATCAGGGACACTGTAACTGGTATTTAGGTGATCAGGAACAATGTAGCTGGTGGGACAGTTTATATTTTTTTATTTAATTTTTTTATGCAATGATTGCTTGTGATTATCATTGTAAAAGCAATAGTTTTACTGAATGTCTTGCATTCATGACACATTGCTTACTATTGTAATTGCTGTGACTGGCTATAGCTATCACATGGTACAGGGCTGATGTGATTGGCCCTGTACCATGTGATCACCGTGACCAATCGCAGCAATCACAATAGTAAGCAATGTTGCCATAAATGGAAGCCATTCGTGACAGTTTACTTTTGATCATGTTCTCGCTGTGATTGGTCACAGTGATCACATGGTACCTGGGTCAATCACAATGACCCAGTACCGGGGCCCTCACGAGGCATGAAAATGGAAGGACATAAAGGTACGTCCTCCTGGAATGTGAGGGAAAAAAGGGGGAAGCCTGTGTAAAAGTTACAAAGTAACAAGCAGAAGAAGTGTGATCCCCCTCCTCTCCCTCAAGCACCTGTAGCCAAGGCTGGCAGTCTCTGCAGCAGTCACCTGTTACCCTTGTGTCTCCCATAGCTGCGTGCTTCCTCAGTTGCTGTGCTGAGGCTGTGCAAGAGCCCCAGCTGAGTGTCTGGTGGAAGGTGGGCAGCTGGGGAGAAGTTGTAGCGAAGTTCTGGGGAAGTTTTGTGGAGTGATGGGGGGGAGTATGCAGCGCAGGGTAGGGGAGGAGAAAAGTACTAAGTAATGCCGATCGTATGGCATCACATAGTAAAACTAAATAAGCAAAAGCTTATTTGTAGGCAGCGTGGGTTCAAAGAGGAGCTGCTTTGGGCCCCACAACAAAGACGGGGCCCGAACAGCTGTCCCTTTTGCCCCAGGTTAAAGATGACCCTGTGCATGCAGGTTAGCTGGGACTGTCATTAAGAGCATCCACACTTTTAAATGGCCCAACAATAGCCAGCTGAAGAACATCTCAAAGGACTATCCCTCCTGTAAGCATTATTCTGAATATTTATTATGCTTAAACACACTGCAAGGAGAAAAGGTGTCTAGGATAGGGTGACCAGTAGGGATGAGCTTCGTGTTCGAGTCGAACATACGTTCGACTCGAACATCGGCTGTTCGATCGTTCGACGAAGATCGAACGATTTGGGCCGTTCGCGCCAAATTCGAGTGACGCGAACGGCCCACAATGCACTACGCCATCGCAGTGTCATCCAGGCGCTGTGATTGGCCAAGCATGCACTGTGACCCCGCATGCTTGGCCAATCACAGCGCCGGCAGCGAGGAGAGCAATGATTGGCCACAGGCAGGATGCCTGTGGCCAATTATTGCTGAGGGTGTTTAGTACACGCCCCACACTATAAAAGGCCGCCAGCACGGCGGCCTAGTGTAGTGTGTTCCGGAGCAGGGATAGAGCAGCATAGGCAGGGACAGTGACTGTTATTTCTTTCTTGCTTAACCTGGATTCCTTTAGTTTAGGGAAAGAGAAGGATAGGTAGGGAGAGTGTCAGTGTGTTTTGTGCTTGTGCTATAGTGTGCTTAAAAAAAACATTTATTCTAGGGACAGAAAACTGTAGGTAGGGACAGTGTCAGTTTCTTTCACTCTGCAAGTCCTTGTTTCCAGGGACCTGGAAGGACAGTGAGTGAATTGTCCTTGTGCTATATTGTGCTTAAAAAAACATTTATTCTAGGGACAGAAAACTGTAGGTAGGGAGAGTGTCAGTTTCTTTCACTCTGCAAGTCCTTGTTTCCAGGGACCTGGAAGGACAGTGAGTGAATTGTCCTTGTGCTATATTGTGATTAAAAAAAAAATTTTTTCTAGGGACAGAAAACTGTAGGTAGGGAGAGTGTTTTTTTTCTTTCACTCTGCAAGTCCTTGTTTCCAGGGACCTGTAAGGACAGTGAGTGAATTGTTCTTGTGCTATATTGTGATTAAAAAAAACATTTTTTCTAGGGACAGAAAACTGTAGGTAGGGAGAGTGTTTTTTTTCTTTCACTCTGCAAGTCCTTGTTTCCAGGGACCTGGAAGGACAGTGAGTGAATTGTCCTTGTGCTATATTGTGCTTAAAAAAACATTTATTCTAGGGACAGAAAACTGTAGGTAGGGAGAGTGTCAGTTTATTTCACTCTGCAAGTCCTTGTTTCCAGGGACCTGTAAGGACAGTGAGTGAATTGTCCTTGTGCTATATTGTGATTAAAAAAAACATTTTTTCTAGGGACAGAAAACTGTAGGTAGGGAGAGTGTTTTTTTTCTTTCACTCTGCAAGTCCTTGTTTCCAGGGACCTGTAAGGACAGTGAGTGAATTTTTCTTGTGCTATATTGTGATTAAAAAAAACATTTTTTCTAGGGACAGAAAACTGTAGGTAGGGAGAGTGTTTTTTTTCTTTCACTCTGCAAGTCCTTGTTTCCAGGGACCTGTAAGGACAGTGAGTGAATTTTTCTTGTGCTATATTGTGATTAAAAAAAACATTTTTTCTAGGGACAGAAAACTGTAGGTAGGGAGAGTGTTTTTTTTCTTTCACTCTGCAAGTCCTTGTTTCCAGGGACCTGTAAGGACAGTGAGTGAATTTTTCTTGTGCTATATTGTGATTAAAAAAAACATTTTTTCTAGGGACAGAAAACTGTAGGTAGGGAGAGTGTTTTTTTTCTTTCACTCTGCAAGTCCTTGTTTCCAGGGACCTGTAAGGACAGTGAGTGAATTTTTCTTGTGCTATATTGTGATTAAAAAAAACATTTTTTCTAGGGACAGAAAACTGTAGGTAGGGAGAGTGTTTTTTTTCTTTCACTCTGCAAGTCCTTGTTTCCAGGGACCTGTAAGGACAGTGAGTGAATTTTTCTTGTGCTATATTGTGATTAAAAAAAACATTTTTTCTAGGGACAGAAAACTGTAGGTAGGGAGAGTGTTTTTTTTCTTTCACTCTGCAAGTCCTTGTTTCCAGGGACCTGTAAGGACAGTGAGTGAATTTTTCTTGTGCTATATTGTGATTAAAAAAAACATTTTTTCTAGGGACAGAAAACTGTAGGTAGGGAGAGTGTTTTTTTTCTTTCACTCTGCAAGTCCTTGTTTCCAGGGACCTGTAAGGACAGTGAGTGAATTTTTCTTGTGCTATATTGTGATTAAAAAAAACATTTTTTCTAGGGACAGAAAACTGTAGGTAGGGAGAGTGTTTTTTTTCTTTCACTCTGCAAGTCCTTGTTTCCAGGGACCTGTAAGGACAGTGAGTGAATTTTTCTTGTGCTATATTGTGATTAAAAAAAACATTTTTTCTAGGGACAGAAAACTGTAGGTAGGGAGAGTGTTTTTTTCCTTTCACTCTGCAAGTCCTTGTTTCCAGGGACCTGTAAGGACAGTGAGTGAATTTTTCTTGTGCTATATTGTGATTAAAAAAAACATTTTTTCTAGGGACAGAAAACTGTAGGTAGGGAGAGTGTTTTTTTTTCTTTCACTCTGCAAGTCCTTGTTTCCAGGGACCTGTAAGGACAGTGAGTGAATTTTTCTTGTGCTATATTGTGATTAAAAAAAACATTTTTTCTAGGGACAGAAAACTGTAGGTAGGGAGAGTGTTTTTTTTTCTTTCACTCTGCAAGTCCTTGTTTCCAGGGACCTGTAAGGACAGTGAGTGAATTTTTCTTGTGCTATATTGTGATTAAAAAAACATTTTTTCTAGGGACAGAAAACTGTAGGTAGGGAGAGTGTTTTTTTTCTTTCACTCTGCAAGTCCTTGTTTCCAGGGACCTGTAAGGACAGTGAGTGAATTGTTCTTGTGCTATATTGTGATTAAAAAAAACATTTTTTCTAGGGACAGAAAACTGTAGGTAGGGAGAGTGTTTTTTTTCTTTCACTCTGCAAGTCCTTGTTTCCAGGGACCTGTAAGGACAGTGAGTGAATTTTTCTTGTGCTATATTGTGATTAAAAAAAACATTTTTTCTAGGGACAGAAAACTGTAGGTAGGGAGAGTGTTTTTTTTCTTTCACTCTGCAAGTCCTTGTTTCCAGGGACCTGTAAGGACAGTGAGTGAATTTTTCTTGTGCTATATTGTGATTAAAAAAAACATTTTTTCTAGGGACAGAAAACTGTAGGTAGGGAGAGTGTTTTTTTTCTTTCACTCTGCAAGTCCTTGTTTCCAGGGACCTGTAAGGACAGTGAGTGAATTTTTCTTGTGCTATATTGTGATTAAAAAAAACATTTTTTCTAGGGACAGAAAACTGTAGGTAGGGAGAGTGTTTTTTTTCTTTCACTCTGCAAGTCCTTGTTTCCAGGGACCTGTAAGGACAGTGAGTGAATTTTTCTTGTGCTATATTGTGATTAAAAAAAACATTTTTTCTAGGGACAGAAAACTGTAGGTAGGGAGAGTGTTTTTTTTCTTTCACTCTGCAAGTCCTTGTTTCCAGGGACCTGTAAGGACAGTGAGTGAATTTTTCTTGTGCTATATTGTGATTAAAAAAAACATTTTTTCTAGGGACAGAAAACTGTAGGTAGGGAGAGTGTTTTTTTCCTTTCACTCTGCAAGTCCTTGTTTCCAGGGACCTGTAAGGACAGTGAGTGAATTTTTCTTGTGCTATATTGTGATTAAAAAAAACATTTTTTCTAGGGACAGAAAACTGTAGGTAGGGAGAGTGTTTTTTTTCTTTCACTCTGCAAGTCCTTGTTTCCAGGGACCTGTAAGGACAGTGAGTGAATTGTTCTTGTGCTATATTGTGATTAAAAAAAACATTTTTTCTAGGGACAGAAAACTGTAGGTAGGGAGAGTGTTTTTTTTCTTTCACTCTGCAAGTCCTTGTTTCCAGGGACCTGTAAGGACAGTGAGTGAATTTTTCTTGTGCTATATTGTGATTAAAAAAAACATTTTTTCTAGGGACAGAAAACTGTAGGTAGGGAGAGTGTTTTTTTTTCTTTCACTCTGCAAGTCCTTGTTTCCAGGGACCTGTAAGGACAGTGAGTGAATTTTTCTTGTGCTATATTGTGATTAAAAAAAACATTTTTTCTAGGGACAGAAAACTGTAGGTAGGGAGAGTGTTTTTTTTTCTTTCACTCTGCAAGTCCTTGTTTCCAGGGACCTGTAAGGACAGTGAGTGAATTTTTCTTGTGCTATATTGTGATTAAAAAAAACATTTTTTCTAGGGACAGAAAACTGTAGGTAGGGAGAGTGTTTTTTTTCTTTCACTCTGCAAGTCCTTGTTTCCAGGGACCTGTAAGGACAGTGAGTGAATTTTTCTTGTGCTATATTGTGATTAAAAAAAACATTTTTTCTAGGGACAGAAAACTGTAGGTAGGGAGAGTGTTTTTTTTCTTTCACTCTGCAAGTCCTTGTTTCCAGGGACCTGTAAGGACAGTGAGTGAATTTTTCTTGTGCTATATTGTGATTAAAAAAAACATTTTTTCTAGGGACAGAAAACTGTAGGTAGGGAGAGTGTTTTTTTCCTTTCACTCTGCAAGTCCTTGTTTCCAGGGACCTGTAAGGACAGTGAGTGAATTTTTCTTGTGCTATATTGTGATTAAAAAAAACATTTTTTCTAGGGACAGAAAACTGTAGGTAGGGAGAGTGTTTTTTTTTCTTTCACTCTGCAAGTCCTTGTTTCCAGGGACCTGTAAGGACAGTGAGTGAATTTTTCTTGTGCTATATTGTGATTAAAAAAAACATTTTTTCTAGGGACAGAAAACTGTAGGTAGGGAGAGTGTTTTTTTTTCTTTCACTCTGCAAGTCCTTGTTTCCAGGGACCTGTAAGGACAGTGAGTGAATTTTTCTTGTGCTATATTGTGATTAAAAAAACATTTTTTCTAGGGACAGAAAACTGTAGGTAGGGAGAGTGTTTTTTTTCTTTCACTCTGCAAGTCCTTGTTTCCAGGGACCTGTAAGGACAGTGAGTGAATTGTTCTTGTGCTATATTGTGATTAAAAAAAACATTTTTTCTAGGGACAGAAAACTGTAGGTAGGGAGAGTGTTTTTTTTCTTTCACTCTGCAAGTCCTTGTTTCCAGGGACCTGTAAGGACAGTGAGTGAATTTTTCTTGTGCTATATTGTGATTAAAAAAAACATTTTTTCTAGGGACAGAAAACTGTAGGTAGGGAGAGTGTTTTTTTTCTTTCACTCTGCAAGTCCTTGTTTCCAGGGACCTGTAAGGACAGTGAGTGAATTTTTCTTGTGCTATATTGTGATTAAAAAAAACATTTTTTCTAGGGACAGAAAACTGTAGGTAGGGAGAGTGTTTTTTTTCTTTCACTCTGCAAGTCCTTGTTTCCAGGGACCTGTAAGGACAGTGAGTGAATTTTTCTTGTGCTATATTGTGATTAAAAAAAACATTTTTTCTAGGGACAGAAAACTGTAGGTAGGGAGAGTGTTTTTTTTCTTTCACTCTGCAAGTCCTTGTTTCCAGGGACCTGTAAGGACAGTGAGTGAATTTTTCTTGTGCTATATTGTGATTAAAAAAAACATTTTTTCTAGGGACAGAAAACTGTAGGTAGGGAGAGTGTTTTTTTTCTTTCACTCTGCAAGTCCTTGTTTCCAGGGACCTGTAAGGACAGTGAGTGAATTTTTCTTGTGCTATATTGTGATTAAAAAAAACATTTTTTCTAGGGACAGAAAACTGTAGGTAGGGAGAGTGTTTTTTTCCTTTCACTCTGCAAGTCCTTGTTTCCAGGGACCTGTAAGGACAGTGAGTGAATTTTTCTTGTGCTATATTGTGATTAAAAAAAACATTTTTTCTAGGGACAGAAAACTGTAGGTAGGGAGAGTGTTTTTTTTCTTTCACTCTGCAAGTCCTTGTTTCCAGGGACCTGTAAGGACAGTGAGTGAATTGTTCTTGTGCTATATTGTGATTAAAAAAAACATTTTTTCTAGGGACAGAAAACTGTAGGTAGGGAGAGTGTTTTTTTTCTTTCACTCTGCAAGTCCTTGTTTCCAGGGACCTGTAAGGACAGTGAGTGAATTTTTCTTGTGCTATATTGTGATTAAAAAAAACATTTTTTCTAGGGACAGAAAACTGTAGGTAGGGAGAGTGTTTTTTTTTCTTTCACTCTGCAAGTCCTTGTTTCCAGGGACCTGTAAGGACAGTGAGTGAATTTTTCTTGTGCTATATTGTGATTAAAAAAAACATTTTTTCTAGGGACAGAAAACTGTAGGTAGGGAGAGTGTTTTTTTTCTTTCACTCTGCAAGTCCTTGTTTCCAGGGACCTGTAAGGACAGTGAGTGAATTTTTCTTGTGCTATATTGTGATTAAAAAAAACATTTTTTCTAGGGACAGAAAACTGTAGGTAGGGAGAGTGTTTTTTTTCTTTCACTCTGCAAGTCCTTGTTTCCAGGGACCTGTAAGGACAGTGAGTGAATTTTTCTTGTGCTATATTGTGATTAAAAAAAACATTTTTTCTAGGGACAGAAAACTGTAGGTAGGGAGAGTGTCAGTTTCTTTCACTGTGAAAGTCCTTGTTTCAAGGGACAGAGAAGGACACCTGAAGGTAGCCCTTATTGCTTTTTTCCCATCTCCGTGCAGGCCATCTATTAGAATGTCTGGAAGGCAAACAAGGAGAGGCAGACAGTCAGGAGGCAATAAAAGAGGGCAAGCAGGCTCTGTGTCTGGGGGCAACAGTGCTGGTCGTGGACGCGGTGCATTGTCATCAGCACATGGCCATGGGACACGCTTGTCCTTCTTTTCGGCAGCTGGACATGTTGAGCCACATCATGCCGAAGACTTGGTAGAGTGGATGACCAAGCCCTCCTCCTCCTCCTCATCCTCTCTCACCCAGGCTCAGGGTACTGGAAAAGCAGCTGCCAAAGCGTCGTCTTCCCTGGTATCAATGTCAGACAAATCATCAGTCACTCCTTCCCTAGACCCACCATGTCCTCCTCCTGAGGAGTCCCCCGAACTGTTTCAGCACAGTGTTGGGTACATGCTCCAGGAGGATGCCCAGCGTTTTGAAGGGTCTGATGATGAAACCCAGCTAGAGGAAGGCAGTAGCGTGAGAGCAGACAGAGGGGATGCTCAAGAAGGACACCAATCTGGCAGTCATGTTCCAGCAGCTGCAGCATACTGCCAGATTGGCTCCAGTGATGAGGAGGGAGGGGATGATGAGGTCACTGACTCCACGTGGGTGCCTAATAGGAGAGAGGAGGAGGAGGAGGATGAGGAGGAGGCACATCTCCAACGAGGCAGGATGCCCTTTGGTGGCCAGCGTAAGGGCAGTACACCGACGGAATCACACCGCAGAGCTCCGCCTGTGCAGGGCGCTGCCTCTGCCCGTCATTCAAAAAGTTCTTTGGTGTGGGCCTTTTTTGAGGCTAGTGCATCAGATCGCACAGCTGCTGTTTGCAACATATGTCTCAAGCGTATATCGCGTGGCCAAAACATCAGCCGCTTGGGTACCACATGCCTGACCAGACATATGTTGACCTGCCATGCAGCTCGTTGGCAAGCCTACCTCAAAGACCCACACCAAAGAACAAAGCGGACCTCTCCTTGCACCGCATCAGCTGGGATCTCCAACCCCACTATAACTTCAGTCCTCTCTGAAACATGCACTGAGAGGAATGAAGGTGTAGAATTAGGTGTGTCACAGCCAAGTACTTGCGCCCACTCTGCTAGCAGTACACCGACGTCCGATTCTAGCAGGCAAATTTCCCTGCCCCAGCTGCTGGACCGTCGAAAGAAGTTCACTCCCAGCCATCCACATGCCCAGCGGTTGAATGCTAGCTTGGCTAAATTGCTAGCGCTTCAACTGCTGCCTTTTCAGTTGGTAGACTCGGCCCCCTTCCGTGAGTTTGTGCAATGTGCGGTTCCTCAGTGGCAGGTTCCCAAACGCCACTTTTTCGCACGGAAGGCTATTCCGGCTCTCTACCGGCATGTGGAAGGCAATGTCTTGGCCTCGCTGGACAGGGCGGTCAGCGGTAAGGTGCATATTACCGCTGACTCATGGTCCAGCAGGCATGGACAGGGACGTTACCTTTCTTTCACGGCCCATTGGGTCACTCTTTTGGCAGCTGGGAAGGATTCAGGACAAGGTGCAGTAGTGTTGGAGGTTGTCCCACCGCCACGCCTCCAAAATGCTACTACTGGTTGTGACACACCTCTCTCCTCCACCCCCTCCTCTTCTTCTTCCTCCATGGCCTCTTCCTGTGGTTTGTCCTATGAACCAGCGGTGCTCCGTAGCCGTTCACGGGGCTACGCAAGTACGCAGGCAAAAAGATGCCATGCCGTGCTTGCGCTGGTGTGTTTGGGGGACAGAAGCCACACTGGGGCAGAGGTCCTGTCTGCTCTGCAGGGCCAGGCCGAGAGGTGGTTGACGCCACGCCAGCTTAAGCCAGGAATGGTGGTTTGCGACAATGGCACCAACCTCCTCTCCGCCCTCCGACAGGGACAACTGACCCATGCGCCCTGTGTGGCTCACGTCCTTAACCTGGTGGTGCAGCGGTTCTTGGGCAGGTACCCGGGCTTACAGGATGTCCTGAGGCAGGCCAGGAAAGTCTGTGTGCATTTCCGCAGATCTTATAATGCCAGTGCTCGCCTGGCTGAGCTGCAAAAGGAGTTGAACCTGCCCAAGAACCGCCTTATATGTGACATGCCCACCAGGTGGAACTCAACGTTGGCCATGCTGCAGCGGCTGCACACGCAGCAGAGGGCCATCAATGAGTACCTGTGCGACTACGGCACCAGGACAGGGTCAGGGGAGCTTGGTTTTTTTTCTCCACGCCAGTGGGGCATGATCAGGGATGCATGCACTGTCCTGGCACCATTTGAGGAGGCCACGAGGATGGTGAGCAGTGACAGTGCATGCATCAGTGACACTGTACCTCTTGTCCACCTGTTGGAGCACACGCTGCGTGGAATAATGGACAGGGCACTTGAGGCAGAACAGAGGCAGGAAGAGGAGGACTTCCTTGCCTCTCAAGGCCCCCTTTACCCAGACAGTGTTACTTCTGTCCCACCCATCGCACAGGAAGAGGAGGAGGAGGAGGAGGAGGAGGAGGAGGATTGTGTCAGCATGGAGGTGGAGGCTGGCACTCAGCATCATCAGCAGCAGTCTTTTAGGGATGATTTACAGTCCCAAGAAACCAGTGGACTTGTACGTGGCTGGGAGGAGGTGGCTGCGGATCATGTCGTCCTTAGTGACCCAGAGGACTCCGGAGCGAATGCCTCAGCAAACCTACGCTGCATGGCCTCCCTGATCCTGCAAAGTCTGCGGAAGGATCCTCGTATTCTTCGGATCAAGGAGAGGGACCATTACTGGCTGGCCACTCTCCTTAATCCACGGTACAAGGGTAAGGTTGCGGACCTTATGTTACCGTCGCAGAGGGAGCAGAGGATGAGACAACTCCGGGAGGCCTTGCAGAAAGGTCTGTGCAACGCGTTCCCAGAGACTGGGAGGTTGCAAACTCCTGGTCCTGGACAACGAGTTGCTGAGGCTTCGGCCAGTCAAAGAAGGAGCGGTGGGGAAGGTGGCCGTCTGACCGATGCGTTCAGACAATTCTTTAGTCCGCAGCCCCAAAGTATGATCGGTTCCAGCAACCATCGCCAGCGTCTGATAAACATGGTGCAGGAATATCTAGGGGCAAGGTCAGACTTGGACACCTTCCCCACCGAAAATCCTCTGGCTTACTGGGTCTTGAGGATGGATCACTGGCCAGAGCTTGCACAGTATGCAATTGAGCTACTGGCCTGTCCTGCATCCAGCGTTCTTTCGGAACGCACATTCAGTGCTGCTGGAGGATTTGTCACGGATCACAGGGTGCGCCTGTCCACCGACTCGGTTGATCGACTGACTTTCATCAAGATGAACCAGTCTTGGATCACCACCAGCTACCACACACCTGATGCTGATATAACAGACTAATTGATTTTAACATGTCACATCCCTTCAAGACTGATGCTGATGCTGAGTGCCTGTGCTGTTATGTTGACTGGCTATCCTCCTCCTCCGAGTCCTCAATGATACGATTGATGATGATAGCTTGGAAGATCATTTTTGTTTATGGGTGCCGCCACCAGTGCCTAACGCCCAATTTTTCAGCCCCTGTTTAACAGGGGCGTGTAATTACAATTTTTGAAGCAATACTTTGCAACAGGGCTCATTGCTGTACTCCAAGTACAGTATCTGTGAGGAGTTGCAGTGTTGTGCCACCAGTGCCTAAGGCCCAATTTTTCAGCCCCTGTTTAACAGGGGCGTGTCATTACAATTTTTGAAGCAATACTTTGCAACAGGGCTCATTGCTGTGCTCCAAGTACAGTATCTGTGAGGGGTTGCAGTGTTGTGCCACCAGTGCCTAAGGCCCAATTTTTCAGCCCCTGTTCAACAGGGGCATGTAATTACAATTCTTGATCTAATAATTCACAGCAGGGCCCATTGCTGCACCCACCAAGAGTAACTGTCAGGGCTTACAGTGTTGTGGCACCAGCACCACCATCAAAGGCCCAATTTTTACTACCACTGTTCAACAATTATATGTAATTAAAATTCCTGATATAATAGTTGACAGCAGGGCGTTCCAGCACCAACCAAGAGTAACTGTGAGTGCTTACAGTGTTGTGCCAACACCAACAACTAAGGGGCCTATTTCTGCAGAGTATATACGGCAGGTCCCTACTTTCAAACATCCAACTTACAAACGACTCCTACTTGCAAACGCAAGAAGACAACAGGAAGTGAGAGGAAATCTACCACTAGGAAGGAAAATTCTCTCCTGTAAGAATAAATATGGGAGAAAGGTGTCTCCTCTGTACTGATGCTTTATCAGCAATCCTTGTTTCAAGAAAAACACCACATTTCAAAAACAGTTGTCATTGGGACGGAAAGTGAGGTGAAATGTTCTGAACAGGGGCACAGACAGCAAAACAAATGTTACAGGGGTGATAACCCTTACCTATGTTTTCCAAAAAGTTTAAAAATAGATTTTTGGTCTGGAGCTACACTTCAACAATGTACCTGTTCAAAATTACAAACAGATTCTACATAAGAACAAACCTACAGTCCCTGTCTTGTATGCACCGCCTGTATAGGGCTGTTCAGAGTATATAGGGCCTTTTTTATTTTATGTGCGGGGTTCCCCTTAATATCCATACAAGACCCAAAGGGGCTGGTAATGGGCTGGGGTAGGGGGGGGGGGTCATGGGGTAGCTATGCCATTTTTCTTAAAGAATTTCATCCATATTACCGGGACCAGACATTACATTAAAGCCGCAAGCAGTTTTAAATGGCTTTTTTTTCCTTTAGAAGTGTCATTTTGTGCAGGGACAGTTCTAAACACGGGAAACACGTGGCACTTCACAGGCATACTTTAGACACCCCCCAGGTACGATATTTAAAGGAATATTTGACTTTTTTTTTTCACTTTATGCATCATTAAAATGACTGCTCCCGAAAAACGACCGTTTTTAAAACTTCTTTTTGCATTGATACATGTCCCCTGGTGCAGAACCCGGGTTCCCAAACCCTTTTTAGGACAATAACATGCATAATAGTTGTTATAATTAGCACTTTAGAATTCGAACGTTCGCATCCATTCTATTTAATAGGGTTCTAATGTTCGTTCGAACTTTCGGTCCGTTCGCGGGTTCTGGTGCGAACCGAACAGGGGGGTGTTCGGCTCATCACTAGTGACCAGACATCCCCGGTTTCCAGGAACAGTCCTCGGACTGAGGACACTGTCCCCGGACCAAGTCTGTCTCCGGTTTTGTCCCCAGATTGGATTTGAACAGGGGCTGGAGCAATTTCAAAGACAGTCAGTGCAGAATAAAAAAAAAATCAGAATTACACCCCCCCCCCGCTCCGCCTCTCCTACTAGCTTAGAAGGGTGTATTTTTTTCCATTATCTGTGCCCCTTTCTAATGATAATGTGCTGGTCAGAGCAGAGGGAATATTTCTTCAGTTTCGGGTGTATGCCCATTCAGTTCCGCTCCCATGTTCTTCTGCCTTGGCTCAAGTCCCAGCCAGCCACCTACCTGTTTATCTCCTTGCCTTCCCTGATGGAGTGATCTTCCTTTGCTCCCCACCCAGTAGTAGCCGGGCCCCGGAGAGTAAGACGTGAAAGGCTGGGAGGCGGGCGGCAGCGGCGACGGGCAGAGAGTTGCTGATTGCCGCCACTAGTAAAAAAAAAAATATGTCCCCGGATTTCATTTAAAAAATCTGGTCACCTTAGTCTAGGAGAGATAAAAAACATCCAATATGCATGAGGCCTAAACTTTTCTACTGCTCACTGCTGCAGGTGGCCTTGCTACTACTTATGCTGATCTGGACAGCAAATGTGTTATTATGCCTAGTCCTTACTGTTAATCACTTTATATGCTAAATTGTGTTATTAACATTGTTTATCCATGTTGTGCTTGCCTAGTTACCAATCATATTGGGAGACAATTTACTTAGTTTACTACCTTTACTGCCTGGTTCGGTGCCTGTTTTCCTTGATATAGCACTATTATTGGATACTAAGTGTTACTTTCAGTAAATTCCTGTGATATTGTATGTTTGTACACTGAATCTGGTGTGTCAAAGGGGCTGAGATTCTTGAGAGGGATGAGGCAAAGATCGCCGTTCTGTCAGGGGGGAATGTGGAGATCTTATGTTTCTGCTAAGCAGGAACACAGATCTCTGTCTTCACCTAGTCAAATCCTCCTCCCCCCCCACAGTTAGAAAGCACTCCCAGGGAACACATTTACCCCTTTGATCACCCCTGATGTTAACCCTTTCCCTGTCAGTGTCATTAGTACCGTGACAGTGCAATTTGTTTAGCACTGATCACTGTATTGGTGTCACTGGTCCCCAAAAAGTGTCACTTAGTGTCAGATTTGTCCGCTGCAATGTCACAGTCCTGCTAAAATTCGCAGATCGTCACCATTACTAATAAAAAAATAAAAAGTCCGTAAATCTATCCCATATTTTGTAGACGCTATAATTTTTTTGCAAACCAATCAATATACGCTTATTGTTTTTTTTTTACCGAAACTTTTAAGCAAAAAATTACCTGCTCAGGAAGGGGGGTGAACCTTCCGGAGCTGAAGTGGTTAAAGTGAGTCTAAAGTTTTTTTTTTTAATAACAAACATGTTATATTTTCATGCTCTGTGCATTTGTTTTGCACAGAGCAGCTCCGATCCTCTTCTTTTTGGGTCCCCTATCGATTGTCCTGGCTCCTCCTTCCTGCGTAATGCTTGCTCTGGAGCCATGCTCCTGTGAATGGACATTGTCCATTTACACACAGCGCAGCTCGGCCCTACCCCCGCTCCCTCCTCATTGGCTCATTGGCTGTGTTTGGCCACATAAGGTGGGGCTGGGGGGGGGGGGAGCTGCACCCAGAAGGTTTTTAACCTTAATTCATAGAATGCATTAAGGTAAAAAAAAACTTCTGCCTCTAGAAACACTTTAAATTTAGTAGCACTGGTATAGAATGCAACAAATGTTTAGGACTTTCCTGCAAAATTTGTTGAGTAATTGATGGTATTATTGAATGCTCTGGTGAACTATCTTGCTGAATTTCAGTGTGAACAAATATCTACCAGCCTATGGTTAGCTCAATTCTGAAAGGGAGACAGAAAACTATAATAGTATGTGGTAAATTGTGTGCTGCCCCATGCTTAATCAGATAATCCTTGGAATTTGGGAGGCGTGGGACAGTTTTCTAGCCCTAGGGACAGTCATGTAGAAAGAGGGACACTTGTCATCTATTATATTATTGACTGCTATGAATTAACACCACTACATTCTGCCTGACTGAATAAGCCAGCTTGTGATAATTTACTAACCCTTTTAACTACGTTATTGTAGGTATAATTTTAGCAATGCAACCTTTGTATTCTAAAGAACTGATGCAAATTATTTCTTGCCATCGTTCTGTGGCTGAGGTATGTGAGAGTGTGTGATGGGCTGGCCCAGCAGGTAGGAGGATCAGTGCAGTTCAGTCTCAGCTCACAGGTTTTGGAACTGCGTGTCTGTTATAGGTGGCAGGACACTCTATCAGTCCTGACGGAGAAAACCTACATATAAGAAATTATCTTTGCTGTCACCAAGGTAAGACTTCTCGTATTTTTTATTCAATGACTTCAGATCTCTGTAATGTTCTAGAACCTGTTGAAGGTCCTGTGCATTTCATATGAACTTCTAGATCTGGGCTTCTGGAAGCTATCTCCCATCTGTGCTGTATAGTCCACAGTCTAGGACCTGGCAGAGGTGTCAGTTGTTCTTTGCTGGATGTATAGTTAGAAATAATGTGTTGAACAGAGTTCACTTGTATATTTGATTATACTTTGCACTGATACGTATGTTAACCAAAGTAAATATTGTAGATAAACAAGTGGATCATTCATGCAGCCTGAAAAAATTGGAGTGTTTTAAGCCCCGTACACACGGTCGTACTTTTGGCCAACAAACTTCATTTTGAGCAAGTTGGACCAACAATCCGACCGTGTGTACGCTCCATCGGACAAACTTTTTTTGCTTTTTTCTTGTTTTCATCGGACAAAAGTTGGGTCTGCAAACGGACAAACTTTTGCCCAACAAAAGTCCGATGGAGCAAAGTCCGACCGTGTTTACAGAAAACCATCGGACTTGTGTCCGATGGACAAAACAACTAATGTTAAAATCAACCAACAATAGCAGAAGTTGACCTAAGGGTGGCGGTAAAGAGCAGAAAAACCATGTGATGTTGTAAAAAGTTTTGGGAAAGTTTGCAGAAAAGTCAGAGCGTGTGTATGCTATGGGTGTTCCCGACCAACTCTGTTTGGACAAAAAAACACGGAAAAGTCAGATGGAAGTCCGACCGTGTGTACGGGGCTTTAGGCTACTTATTTACAGCCAATCGAACAGATAAGGCTGTTTACAAATTCCCCTCCCTTGGATGAGTGCATTCGTCTGCCCTGTTTAATGGCAATTGTCACCATATTTCATGTAGGACCAGTATTTCAATAAGCTTTAAATGTATCATAATGAAAATGTACATATCAACTGTACCTGCTCAAGTCAATATCTAATATTTCTGCTCTTTGAGTGTAACCGCTCGGAAATAGATTTTGTAAAGGGCCAGAGAGCAGATAGCTAAAATAATATTTACTCTGTACAGGTGTGTGAGATTTAAAACAAGAAGTACACAAGATCATAATCCATATGTTCAGAACAATACATGAAGTAGTTCTTTGCTATGCCTAGATGGTACTGTTTGGAAACTCTTCAAATATTGAATCTTTAATGTGATTAAAAGAAATATCTGGCTGTTACTGGCCAAAAAATAGGTTTAAAGCAGTATCATTTTAATTAGGGTTTTTTTTTTATGGTAGAGTGAGGTTAGGAGAAGCCAGGGTCAAATTAAATATACATAACGACTTCATGGTGGAGTCGTTGTGGTAAGATACACATGTACACAATCTATAATTAATCCAATAATCCATATTCATGGGAGCCTCATGGGGAAATTGCAGAAGGGGACGCAGCGTATGTGTAATTGTAAAATTTCCTTGAAAAGGTAGGAAAGCAGGTACAAGGAAAGTGGGGAATGAAGATGTTGACAAAAGTCAGAAAGGAGAGGGGAACCCCCAGGCAGTGAAATCCAACAATCCTATTCTGTAAAGGGTATGCTTAGTCAACTAATAGTTCTTGAGTACATGGGGAACCCAAACAAAATGACACAGGCTCTTCATGTGGTCATGCAACTTGAGTATGTATTGTGGATAGATAATATGAGTTTTTCTATGCGCTGAATCTAAGTAAGTTCCTGTACCAACATTAGGTTTTGCACATTGTAATTAAGATGTCTAACCAATTTTTTTTCTGGCATTCACAACACCTATTCTATCATAAATGTGTACATATACACCTGTGGCTAAATCTTTAGGACTTGTGCATTTGTCACTCATGCAAATCTTTTGGATCATGCAAAAAATGTTAGTTCTTAATCGACTGTTGTCTGACACGGCCAAGCTAATTGTAGATTAATTTAAAACTTGATCTGCTGGATCTGCTCAGGTATGAGTAACTTTAAAATTACTATATTCCTAATAGTAAATAATATTGCCAAAGGGAAACATATTTTTGTCAGAGAAAAGAGCAGATATAGATCTGTGGATTGTGTGGATGCCGTGCCTACGCAATGGGTGACTCCCTCTGTGACTCTGCAGAGAAACATGCTCAGCAGCCTCCACCCTTTCACCTAAGCAGGCTAATTTGCCCCGGGGGCCTGTTCCTGCTACAGATTCGTCTAGCTACAGTTTTTCCTGTACCTGTGTGTTTGTAAAGGTTATCTGAAAATGTATTATTTCTTCATGTTAAGTGCTTGGATATCGCTTACATGGACATTGGGTTTTTTCATATATACACGTTTATGTAGTAAAGTTGTGCTAGGTGTAATGATTATAAATACAGAACAATTACTCAAAGCAAACAATCAGTTTTACCTTTTCAGGTTTAAAAATGTAGGAATTTCACATATGTGGACGCATATGTGTGTTATAATAGCAACAGATTAGTGAAAGCACTTTAATTAGTGTTATCTACAGCCAAATAAATACTCTCTATAGTTATAATTATTATTGGTGTTACCAAGTGGTTTTATATAATTACCTTGCTTTGGGTGGATGTATAGTTCAGGAAAAAGTGACAGTGTCACTTTTCCACTCAACCAACTAAAACACACCTTCTCATGTTAAAAAACAAACAAAAAAAAACACACTTCATAGGGATTTCCTCCTTCACCAAAGTTGGTGTAAAATACCCAGTGCCTTTAGGTATCAATGAGTATGTGACCTCCTACCATATGACAATGATTGGGTTTCAAGACAAATTATTGACCTAAGCACTATCGAATGATGGAGGTATAATTCCCAAACTCCTGAGAGAAGAAAGTGGGTACTTTTTAGCACAAAATGTGTAGTCATGCCTTAAGATATGGGTACCATGATGAATTTTCACTTAAACAGTTACTACTACTAGTCTTCATTTATGCTGGCTTTTCAAAATAGAAAATACTATGGTGTAGAACAGCCTTTTTCAACCAGGGTGCCCAGGCACCCTGGGGTGCCTTGAGGTTTATTCAGGGGTACCTTGGCAAAATGCCTAAAAATTGATCAAAAATTGTATACAAGCCGGTGGATCAAGCCTGCCACAGGATTTCGTTATGCACCATTATGCACCATTATGACTTTCTAGTCATTGGTATCCTAACAACCAATGATGTCAACAGTTAATAAGGAGGATGTCTGTTGCCTCCATAGCATCCTTGTTTTACCCTTCTGCCCCCTTCTCCCTCAGCACTGGGGTGACATTATCTGACTGATGTAGAGAAATTGAGGGGGAAGAGAAAAATTGGAATACTAGTCAGTACCAGTGTGCAAAAGTGTATTTGCCTTGAAAGAATAAATCTCCTCTAACGTTGGTTGTCCTATGTGTGGATGTTCTTGCACTGTGTAAAGTTATTAGAATAGTTTTTTACATTTTAGAATGGGGGCCTCGAGACTGTCCATAATTTAAAAAGGTGACTCGAGATTATCCATAATTTTAAAGGGTGACTTGAGATTATCCATAATTTTAAAGGGTGCCTTGCTGAAAAAAGGTTTAAAAACACTGATGTAGAAGTTTAATGAAATGTTTATTGCAATAGAATGCTTTTGATAGTTAAATAGTACACTTGATAGAGTTTTATACATCAGACCAAAAAAGAGGGACAACTGGAGAGCTAAAGTTCAGATGGAATTCCCTGCCACACATAACAAAGGACCAGGGATGCTAGTGACATCATTGACCTAATATGGCCACATGGCCATATTTGGTCAATGACATTGTCTAAATATGACCATGTGCCTATATTAGGTCAATAACGTCACCAGCATCCCCGCCTCTGTTACATGCGCCTGCAGGCCTGAGAATTTTGTAGCCACAGCTGATTAGGATGGTGGCTTGCTGTCCTGTGACAGTTTCTTATGGGTTTAGCCCAAAACTGAGCTTGGCCTAAACTCATCCCTACTGAGAAGAGAATAGTACAGAGAGATTTGGTTCCAAAAGAGATACAGTCCTTCCAGATCACATTTGGGAGCTGTGGACAGAGAGGGTGATATTACTGCTCTCTCTAGGCTCTGCCAACAGCTGACATTGGGTATTTTAATGCTCGCTGTGACAGTGAAGGAGAGGTGGAGGAGTGCTAATAAGGTGAATATCCGTGAGTTGGGAAGGGTTGTGAATGGGCAAAGTGACAACAGTGTCTCTTTTAAACCCAACTCCAGTAGATTTTTTTAGTTTTGGATAGAGTGGGGATGTAGTAGAAAATCTGTAGGTTTTTAAATGCTGCCTGAGTCCCCATCAAAGGAATTTTCGCTAACTTTTTTCTGCGTTACACCCATCACACAAAGTGAGTAAAAAATCCCCCACAGGCAGCAACAAAAAGAAAGATGTCCTACTGTAACTCTTCTGCCTCACTCTATCCAATGTCTTTTATCATTGAAAATGTTTTTTTACAAACTTTTCTACACCTAAACTAAACTCCTGTTGGCTACTTGGTGTAGAAACGTATTTCTTACTTACTAAACTTCAGAGAAAGAAAACACGCATTCTGCTTATAATGTCACTTGTCAACTGCAGAATAAAAAAAAAAGAAGGAAGTCTTAAAAGAAACCTAACACTTCATAAGAGTTTTTTTTTACCTGTACCTCAGAGGATAAATATTTAACAAATATTGTTAACATAATCCCTCCTTTGTACGTTTCTATGTAGATAAGCTTCGGGGTGAATTTTTGGTGCATTGCATTTCTACCTCTATGTACCAGTCAAGAGCATGGATTAAGAGCACCTGTCACCTGCACACAATGGCCAGATCAGCCATTTTGTGGGCTGTTGCTGCCCATTTCGCAAAAACACTGACATGGTTAAGGCCCCTTTCACACTGAGGCGCTTTGCAGGCGCTATTGCGCTCTAAATAGCGCCTGCAATGCGCCCCAAAAAAGCCTCTCAATACTATCCAATGTGAAAGCCCGAGGGCTTTCACACTGGAGCGTTGCGCTTGCAGGAGGCTCAAAAAACTCCTGCAAGCCGCATCTTTGAGGCGCAATAGGAGCGCTAAAAATAGCGCTCCTATAGCGCCCCTGCCCATTGAAATCAATGGGGTAGCGCCTCTAATACGCCCGCAAAACGCCTCAAAGAGGCGTTATTGCGGGCGTTTTTAACCCTTTTTTCGGCCGCTAGCGGGGGTTAAAATACCCCCGCTAGTGCCCGCAAATCGCGGCAAAAAAAACGGTATAGCGGCGCTAAAAATAGCGCCGCTATACCGCCAGTGCATCCAGCGCCTCAGTGTGAAAGTAGCCTAAGGCAGCCGACATGGGCGAGGAACACAATAATGACTATTTTGTTTTGCTCCAAGCCTGGGTGGCTATAAAGAAATATAGCTTTGTCAATGTCTAATAATTTAGCAGTACCAAACATACTTCTATTCTATTGTTAAGTGTCCCTGTCAACTTCGTATTGGGAAGATACTTTTAAGGATTTGCAACAGATTATTCAACTACTTATGGTCATTAAACTTTTTTTTTCTAATTGTAAATACTGGAGCATAGATTTGAAGGGGATGGGAGGCTCAAACTGATCACTGACATGGACAGGGTCAGCCTCTCTTTACTGGTCATCCTAAAGTCTCATTTATTTTTATGGATAGATGTACTCATGGCACCTCCATTGATCTCTTGGAGTACAGCTCTACCCATAGGCATGCACAAACCATGGCCCACATGCACAGACTGAAGAGAAGCTGGCCAGACCCATGTCAGTGGTATGATCACTGGATTAGGGCTGAAGCTAAATTTAAGGGCAGGCTGCTGGTTAAGGGGCTTTATTAAAGGACAACTTTACCACAGGAACAACCTTGAATTTGTATGTTGAACTTTGCAATGTTCAATTTTGCATTTTTTCTAATTATTGAAACGTTGTCCTTGCCTGGTCTGAAGTTAACCGGCACACACATGGTTCACCGAGTGGATCTTCACACATTGGGGAAGGAAGACATCGGTGTTGAATGAAGTAGTGTGAAGACACCAGTGGTTACCTGGGTGATGGAAGTTTAACAAACAGCCTGTTGATAGCGTGTACCTGTTATAAATGGTGTAGCCTCCAGCAGCGAGGGAGATGTTGTCGGCACTCCTTCCACTGGGGGACTGTCTCCCAAAGAACGGGAGTGGATCTGCACCGCAGAGGTTCCCATCCTGTACAGAGGTAAGGAAGCTCAAGAGCTAAGTTAAGTGCACACAGGGAGGGCGCACAGAGTGCATAGCAGGGCCCATTCCGCTATTGGAGAGTAGTAGTGGAAAGCGCCGGACAGGTGGTTGTGGACATTGGCTCAGCCTGTTCCCCCTGAATGCAGAGTATGGAGAAGGTGAATACTGACTCGGGAACCAAGAATTATCAGAACAGTTGCAGTGCCAATGTGCATGGTCTACGTTCACCTCTAAGAGTAGAGGTCCACCTTAAGGTAGGGTATTCACTCACGACAGCTTCAGCTGTGTCCCAGGGCATTAACGAAGATGGCACAAAGCAAATGTACCCCATGTGTAGTAAAGTGACCCTGTAAAAGGTGCCTAGCGTGGGTCAGAAGAACCCACCTCAGGGTAGGCCTCTTATTTGACCCTTGCTTGGTACCCAATGAGGAGGGAAACATGGCGGTCGTGACCAGCAAGCACCACCCTACCCCCTTACACACTGGCCAGGTGAGCGCACTGGAAAATGGTAATCCTTTTGAGAGCATCACAGAACAAAGAGATTCTTGTTGGTGAGTGTGGTCACGTGGCCACTGCTGACAAATGAGTGCTCGCCATTTCGAGCAATATGCTCCTTTATAAAAACTTCAACACAGTTTAACTACTTAAAGACCAGAAGATTTCCCCCTTTAATGACCAGGCCATTTTTTGTGATATGGCATTGTGTCGCTTTAACTGACAATTGGGCGGTCATGCAACGCTGTACCCAAACAAAATTGACATCCTTTTTCCCCACAAATAGAGCTTTCTTTTGGTGGTATTTGATCACCTCTTTCTTTTTTGCACTATAAACAAAAAGAGCGTCAATTTTGAAAAAAACGATATCGCGCAAATTTGTTTTTTAAAAATGTCTTCATCGGTTTAGGCCAATGTGTATTCTACATGCGGGAACGTGCCGATCTGACGCTGTATAACGATGGCGGCTGGTCAGCAAGTGGTTAAAGTGGCACTAAACCCATCGATTTAACAATTTTATAAAACAGTTCAATTTTCTAATGTAACTGTCATACTGGTTGTGCTCTCAACCACACTGTCAAAACATTAAGTGGCTGGTGCCATAACTGATCATATGTGCAACATCATAGGAGTTGAAGATCAAACAGAGGCCAAGGTGGCAGCTTCCTTGACTGAAAACATTAGAAGGGTTTAGTTCTGGTTTAATGAAGTTCTACAGAGCTGGACTATTATACCAGTTGGAGAGGGCATCATAAGATGGGTAACAGATCACCCAAGGTACATGCACCAACGACCAGAGGAGTGGGTGTTGTAAGTTAGTTTACCTTTACATTTTTTGTGAAAATGTAAACTAACCCTTTAAGAACTAAGTGCATTTTTGGCAGATCAACAGGTATTTTTCTGCACTTGCAGGGTTTTTGAAGGGATACAATTTGGGAACTGTGCAAGCATGTACCACTATGTTACAATTTTTTTGTAACTCTTTCTTGATACACACTTTAAGACCCTTGCTTTTCACACACAGGTGACACAGAGAGTAATGTAAACTGCACACTGATGTCTTTCTAGAAGCGGTCAGGAAACTTCTCTGTACACACCCAGTTCAGCCTCGCAAAGCAAGTGTGTCATACTTTTGAGCAAACAGTTTATCTCCTCCTCCTTCCTTGACACAGTTGCTATTGTTTTTCAGGAACTCATGGCTGTCAAGCTGTTTTTTCAGAGGTAGACCTATGTCAGTTACGGTATTTTAAAATGTTGCCTCATTAAACTTATAAGGTGGTTTGTTAATAAGTTATCCTCCTTAATATGTAATAGCAGTTCTCTTCCATATACATCAAGGTCAGAAGTTTGTTAAACATTAGCTTTATTGTTTCAACTCATCAAAAATCGTTAATGTGATTAACTTACTCTCTTAGCGGGAACTTCTGTTTATCTTTTTTTTAACTAGGTAGGCTCTGTGGGTTTTGGTTGATGAGTTGGAAAAAGTCCAATAGCTGAGAATGGTGATAGTTTTCTTGCTAATAACCTTAGTATGATTTCTGCTAACAGCTAACTAGGGAAGAATGGAAGACCAAAGAACCCCTTAACTGGTCACAAAACAGGCTACAATGAATAGTACTACAACATATATACCCTGTCGCAGGCACTTACATTGTAGAATACCAGCTAGTGGTAATAGCTCTAATGTATAACTAACGCACCCACTGCAACCAATCAGAATTCAGTTTACTGTAATCTAGTCAATGATAAATCAATTCAAGTCAGTCGCTTCTGATTATAATTTTAAGCGAATGAACCATTTTACCAAAAACGAACATTTAAATTTTGTATACATGACAAATAGAATAACCCACGGTCTTCCTATAGTCATCTAAAATTGGCCAGATATGTGCATCTGAGTTCCCTGGTCCACTCAACTGTCAGATGTATCATACAGGGAACACACTCTGCCAGGTAGATTT
Organism: Rana muscosa; assembly: GCA_029206835.1. Lineage (NCBI taxonomy): Eukaryota > Metazoa > Chordata > Amphibia > Anura > Ranidae > Rana > Rana muscosa. Next base: position 194,772,580 of record CM055122.1, read on the forward strand.
TTATTTGAAGCTACTCTCATGGACAAGGGTCCCTATCCACTAAGAGAAGAAACACCCGGGTGATTTCAGGAGCATACCTGAGGGTTCACGAGGCACCAGTGGTTACTGATGATGGAGCATAGCAAGCCAGCCAAATGTGGATCACGCCAAACATTATGGGGATGCACAGGTTGCATTTGGATTCACTAGATAACACAGGATTCTCTGGGATACATTGGAGTCAGGAGGTGGGCATGGCAGCCTTAAATCACTAGATGATACAGGATGCCCTAGTATACACTGGAGTCACAAGGTGCACTGGAGTCCCTAGTGGACACTGGGATGCACAGGAGGTCACTTGAAGTCACAGGATGAGATGGGTGCACGGAGCGAACTAGATGAAGTGCTAATAGCCACTTACTGGGGAGAAGGCTCATCATTGGATCCTGAAAGGGGCAAGTTTGGAATTTACATTGCACAGAAAGAAACTTGCTCATCAAAACAACTGTGCCAGTGTAAGAAGCGGGACTCTTCTACAGGGAATGTGGCAGAGATCTTTAGGCTGATTTACTAAAGGATATGAGGGCCTTCACTGAGAATTGTATTAATATATAATTATTCAGTTATGTGAAAGGCATCTGCATGTGACTGGATATTCAAAAGAAATAGGAATTTTTCCTCTCCAACAGCAACACAAAAATAAATAAAAATTATTTTCTATAGTAGAGTAGGGAAAAGCTGGAACTGCTGTCTGGTTTTTATTTCTGTCTCTGCCACGTTGCATATTTTTCCTCACTTCCTGTCTGGTGAAATTACTGTTAGCAGGACAGGAAGTGAGGGTAAATCTCTCTAACAAAGACCTGGAAAGCAGAAAATTCAAATAGGAGTTTTAATCATTCCCTTCTCTATCCAAAACTAGAAAAAAAGCTTTTGGCTTGACATACACTATAAATATAATATAAAAATATTTGCATGCATTTGGAAAGGGTGGATGAGATCTGAAAAAAAGATACTATACAGTATCCAACTGAGAAATTATTATCCTTCCGAAACTGTTGAAATAACAGTTAGCTCATTGGAATATGTCTATGTGTACCCCATCATTATGACTTGTGGAATCCTGCAGGGGAACCGCTACACATGGCACTTGGTCCCGTTAAGATCCAAGCATTGGCTTAGGAAGAAAGATAGTGCTGTGCAATAGCTTTACTTCCAGGCAGACGCCCAATTAAATGGTGTTGGGATGGGGGGCTACAACACAGCATTGAGCCCCTGCCTCTCTCCAGGCTGACTGATCTCTGATCTTTTTATTATCATTTCTATTATTATACCGGATTTATATGGCGCTGACAGTTTACGCAGCGCTTTACAACTTGAGGGTAGACAGTATGGCGCTGACAGTTTACGCAGCGCTTTACAACTTGAGGGTAAACAGTACAACTACAATACACTTTAAAACAGTAGGAATCAGAGAACCCTGCTCCTTAGAGCTTACAATCTAAGAGGAAGGGACAAGAGATACAAGAGGTAATAACTGTGGGGGGATGTGTTGATGGAGAAAGTGAATGTGGAACAGGCAGCGATGCCTGTGTTGCGTGATAGAGCTGCGAGCTGCTACTTCTTTTTTTAAAGACAATGGGGATGATTTGTAGAAACGGGAGCAAAGAAAAGTTACCTTTTCCAAAAGCAGCCAATCAAATAATGATTTTATTTACAGTATTTACATAGCACTGATGCTTTACAGAGTATATAGAAGCATTTAAATTAGTCTCTGTCCCTCAAAGCAGCACACAGTCTGATGAACCCACCATACTTATGCAAACATATAGGCTAAGTTTTGGTAGGAAGCCAATTGACCTAGATTAGATTGTGGAGGAAAACTGGAACAAACCCACACAAATATAGCACTCACACTCAATGTAGACATTGTACCTAGTGGGACTCTAACTCAAAGCTGCAAGGAAAGAGTGATAGCCAACTGGAAAGTTTTCTGCTAGGTGATATTTTATTTGTTTTACTAGGTTAGGTAAACTGGCAAGAACAACTGCAATATCTGCTTTTTGCGTTTACTCAGTACTACCACCTTGTAGAGCTGCACGATTAATCATTAAGAATCGAGATTGCGATTCTTTCCCCCTCGCAATATTAAGAAAGCATTTTCGTGATTCTATGCAGAGTTCTCTGCTCAAGCCAACAGCTGTCAAATAAAAAAAAAAAAGGCCGTCTGCCAAGTTTCACAACATTCATCAGCTGCTGAGCTAACTATAAACATTGTAACATTTTGTTCTTTAGATCAAAGGAATGAACATTGGGCTGTAAATGAGGGAAGTTTAACCACTTATACCGCGTACACACAGTCAAAATATTCGAGGAAAAAGGCAGACGGAATTTTTTCATCAAATATTCCGACCGTGTGTATGCCCCATCAGACTTTTTTAGTCGGAAATTCCAACGGAGTTAGAAAGAGAACATGTTCTCTTTTTTTCCGATGGAAAAAATTTATATCGGAAATTCCGTTCGTCTGTATGGCGCTCCAACGGAGAAAAAAACGCGCATGCTCAGAATCAAGTCGACGCATGCTCGAAAGTATTGAACTTCATTTTTCTCGGCTCGTCGTAGTGTTGTACGTCACCGCGTTCTTGACGGTCGGAATTTGGTGTGACAGTGTGTATGCAAGACAGCTTGAACGGAATTCCGTCTGAAAAATCCGTCGGAGTTTATCTCGACGGAAAATCCGACCGTGTGTACAAGGCATTAAAGACTAAACCTTTTCCTGACACTTGTTGGTTTCAAGTTAAAATCATTATTTTTTACTATAAAAATTACTTGGAACCCCCAAACATTATATATTTTTTTTAAGCAGAAACCCTAGAAAATAAAATGGTGGTTGTTGCAATATTTTATGTCACACTGTATTTGTAAAAAAAATACACTTTAATGAATTAAAAAAAAAAAACAGTAAAGTTAGCCCAGTTTTTTAGTAAAATTTGAATGATGATGTTACGCTGTGAGAATCATGAGAGAATCGTGATCTTTATTCTAAGCAAAAAAATTGTGATTCTCATTTTTCCCAAAAATCATGCAGCTCTACCACCTTTTCTAGCTGAATCAGTAAAAGAGAGAGATGAAGATTTTTACCTGACTTCCTTCTGGTAAACACTGTAGGGGACTGAATGGTATAGAAAAAAATAAACCAACAGCCAGAGTACAATAAAGACTGGCTCCTTAGGTGCTTTTACACAAGCGGGTAAAAAACACTTGCCCTTCTGGGCTGCAGACTGCCCAGAGGGCCACAGTGATGACCAAATCTGAAAGACATAAGTGGTACTGCTTACACCAAATGCCTACAGTATGTCATGCAAGAGAGAGTAAAGATGGTCATATGAGAGCCACACGTACACACCAATATGTTTAATTTACAATGTAAGTGGGTAAGATATTGGGGTTGCAAATGTGCTAGGCAGCTGTCAGCAAAGAATGACAAAAGCAACTTTTTTGGGCTAATCTTTTTTTTTCTAATCAAGTAACCTTTATTGAAAAAGCACGAGATATCATAGAATACATACAGTCAGCAGCAGAGCCTCAATTTCAAAATGAATAATACATCAAAGCACAAAATATGACAATACTCACACCACCGTCTGCACATAAACAAACATTATATCCAGAGAAAGAACACCTCATACTTAAGATAATTACAGAATATAAATTTTCTTAACAAACAGTTAAACATACTGGATCACTGTAGATGGTTAAAGGCTGCAATACCAATAAAATTAACAATAATGAACCGCTGGGTCAATAAGATTAGGAACCTTAGTAGAATCAATTTTTGGCTAATCTTTGGTCTCTAGATGGGGTTCCGCTGCTTTGAAGAGTATCAGGTATGCTATATGTGAATTACATACTCATACCAATGTTGCTTATTAAAAAGTAAAGTGGGTACTTGATGGGCATGTTGAATATGACAATGCTTATCAGCACAAAATAAATCATATCAAATGTTGATTTAGGTCATTAGATATATTTGTGGTCCACACACATAAAAATCTCATATATAATTATATATAAACTGACTGCATGGTGTGAACTAGAGCCATTGGAATACATGGAAAACACTGTGCATGCATTTTTAGTGCAGAAAAAAAGCACACGGAACTGAACGGAACTGCGTCTGGTGTGAACTAGCGCTAAATCAATGATCTTCTCATATGTGCTAAAGCAAAATATAATTCTATCCAAGATTGTTTATGTGTGTGGATCACAAATACATCTAATCAAAAGATGACCATAGGCATTAGGCTCCATGTACACTGAAGCTGATAAACTGCAGTTTATTGGCGTTTTGGCGTTTTTAAAAAAAAGCCCATTAACTGCACTCTATGTTAGCCTATGTGTTCATGTACACATGGACGTTTTTTTAGCGTTAATGAGCAGTGGAGTTAATGGGCTTTTTTTCTGAACGCAAGAAATTTGCGTTCAAAGTGCCGTTTTTTGGCGGGAAAAAACACAAAAAAAGCAAAACGCTGAAAAACGTGAATAAACGCTCAAACGCTCAAACACGCAGGTCGCCAGCGTTTTTTCAGCGTTTTTTGATCCATTGAAAAAAAAAAAACGCTAACACTGAAAAACGCTAATAAACGCTAGTAAAAAACGCTGATAAAAGCTATATTTTAAAGCAGCTTTTTCTGCCAGAAATCTGGCGTTCAAAACTACCGTTTTTGAGCTTCTGTGTACATGGAGCCTTAGAAGGTACAGCTAAACATTATCCTCTCAATGATAACAGTGCTTCAGATAATTATGTTGTGTGTGTTTGTGTGTATAACACCAATCTCTGGAACATTATGGGTGATCAGTATTACCCTGATGATTATCCTCATTTGTTTATAAAATGTTGATATAATGAATTTACTTATTCAAATCAATTCATGTCCTAGCATGTTTTTCATATTTGGAGAAATTCCACAGGGGCTTGCATGCATACAGTAACCTAAGGCTGTATTCACACCCAAGCAGAGCGATTTTTAGGCGTCTTTTTTTATTTCAGTGTTTTGTGTGACTTTACGAGTGTTTTAGAAGCGTATTTCAAGTGTTACACATGTGTATTCAACCATTTTTGTTTTAGCCAGTGGAAAGCATTGGTGAGAGAAGACCAGTTTATCAACATAAAAAACAAAAGCCTGAAAAAATGCTTGATTTGAGCATTTATTCCTATTGAAGTCTTTGAGGCCAAAAACACAGAACTATGCCTAGAAAAAAAGCTCATGTAGCTTTTGGAGTATTGGGCATTGAGCTACAGACGCCCGAGCACTCGTATATGATTATCTACAATTTAAATACACAGGATTTTGTTTCTTGAGAGTTTTGGAGCTTTGAGTTTCCAGTTATAAAATGCCCAGGTGTGCTAAGTTGTGAGATAACAGTTGCTTTTTTTCTGGCTGTAGCTTTTTCAGGAATAACAGGAACCAGAAAGATTACTCCGAACAGATCCGCCTGTCAGTTTTTCAGGCGGACCTGATCGGAAGGTCCATTCACTTCTATGGAGCGGCGGATGTGACATGTTCGCTGACATCCGCCGATATCCGATCCTTTCCGTGAAATCCAGACAGATGGAAACCCTATTTTACATCCGTCTGGAGGATTGGATCGAATGAAAACAGACAGGCGGTCCGTTTTCATCCAATCTCCCATAGAGGACAGAGGGGCTCTGACAGATTCATCTCTTCACAGTGAGTGGAGACAGACCCGTCTTCTGCCTGCTCAGCGGATCGATTCCCCACTGAGCAAAACGGACTCCGCCGGGCAGAAAGCCCATGTGAAAGGACCCTAAAACTTGTCTGATCTCTATTACTTGGCCCTTAATTAGCAGGAACTTGAGAATTTCTCTCTCTAGACTAATGGCCATAAGCTGGGTACACACTACTATTTTTTTTTTCATTCAATCAGCAGTTATTCATCACAAAGGAGGTGGATGCAGGAATCACTCCTGCTGTTAGAATACACTGATCAGCAGCTGCAGCCATTGACTGCAGACTGCTGATTGTTAAGGGTTTTCCAACAGGACTGTTCGATTGAACCTAAATTAATGACTGGTCTCTGTTGAACAGGGAGAAGCACACACAGACTGAAGTTCAGCTGGTTCCTGCTGAACCAGCTACATTTTTTTCCATGTGTAGCCAGCTTTGGGCTACCATTCATTCATTTAGTACCCTACATTAAATTCCTTAGGGAGATTGATGGTGCAAGCACGTCTACTTGTGCCTTCTAGTATCTATGGCCATTTTTTTTTTGCCATTTTGCCATATTGCTGACTCTACTAGGGAGATTAACTCTTTTTCTACTGGGACTGAAAGATAGAGAAGATCCTAAATTTTGGGTTTTTGGCAGAACAGTCATACAGATAAAATCTTACATTTAGGAAACCTGTTCTGGTTGCAATTGTATGAGAGTTTTTCTCTCACATACTGTTGTGTCTGCAGCAGTGGCGGCTGGTGCTCAAGATTTTTGGGGGAGCGCAAACAAACTGAAAAAAAAAATCATCAATTGCCACCACCGTGCCCATTAAACACAGCCACTGTGCCCAAACGCCACCAGTTTGCCCCCTCAAATGCAGCCAGTTTCCTCCCAAATACAGCCAGTTTGTTCCCAAATACTGCCAGGTTCCCCCCAAATACTGCCAGTTTGTCCTCAAATACAGTCAGGTTCCCCCCCCCAAATGCAGCCAGTTTTTCCCCCAAATGCAGCCAGTTCCCCCCCAAATGCAGCCAGTTTCCCCCCAAATGCAGCCAGTTTGCCCCCAAATACAGCCAGTTTCCCCCCAAATACAGCCAGTTTGTCCCCAAATTCAGCCAGTTTGTCCGCTGGCTCTGGTAGGCACTTCCAAACACCAACCAGCCGCTGTTATTCAGATGGCTGTCGCTCAACAGGGGACCAGCCATCTGAATAGTGGGCGGCAGCGGCGGCAACAATACAGCACCTATGTATTGTTGTGAGTGACGGGCGCAGGAGCGAGAGGGGGCGGCGCTCCTGCGCCCGCTATGGACGCACCGCCACTGGTCTGCAGCACAGGAAGTGAAGGGAAGTCTCCCCATTAGGGACACAAATGGTAAAAAAAATGACAGAGGTTTAAGCAATACTTGCTTTGTCCATAATTTAAAAAATAGCTTTAGAAATACTTTAAATACTTTATAGGAAGATTTATACCACACTGGACATTAGATGGACTGGGGAGTTTATTTTGGAAATGGTATTTGTTCTTCCTTAAATGTGGGAAATTAAAATCCCTTCATCACCAGTTATGGCAGTACGTGTCATATGTACAGTCCTGCCCAGGTATGAGTGCCTTACAATGAAAGCCTGGAGAGGACCGTTGTAGAGGAAAAACACTTCCTGCTGGCAGAACTTTTAACTGGATATATTCCCACGCTCTGCCAGGGTAAAAAAAGCAAAGCTTGACTGAAATCGAGATTATGAAACACACCTTAACTTCAAATATTTACCAACATTCCTCGGATACATTTACTCATTATACAAGCCCGCTGTCAGAGAAGACAATTTGTTCAGTAGTAGGGCAGCCAGACGCAAAATCAAAGTTTCACCATGGCCTTCTTATAGTATTTATTTTTGCAAAACAGGTCCACTCCTTGGGTATTTTAGTTAAAGGAAATAATACGTTCTTTTCTGCAGAGCAGGACATCTGGGTGTGTGTCAGTTCTTTTAATAAACACAACATACCAATGGCTATCTGGCTGTGTGTTGATTGAGAGCATCTTACATGTTTTGGGCTGTGTGTCTTTAGGTCCTTCAGACTTTCACTACATATTTACATAGTTAGTCGTCAGGTTGAAAAGTCCATCTAGTTCAACCAAAAAGAAAAAAAAAGAAAGAATCATACATTCCCATATACACAATCCTTCACCCACTAGATTAATGTGACCAGATTTTTAAAATGAAATCCAGGAACATATTTTTTTTTTACTAGTATTGGTGGCAATCAGCGACTCTCTGCCCATCGGCGCCGCCGCCCGCCTCACAGCCTCTCAAGTCTCACTCTCCGGGCCCCGGCTACTACTGGGTGGGGAGTGGAGGAAGATCACTCCACCATGGAAGGCAAGGAGATAAGCAGGCAGACAGCTGGCCGGGACTTGAGCCAAGGCAGAAGAACATGCGAGCGGAGCTGGATGGGCATTCACCCGAAACTGGAGAAATATTCACTCCGCTCCGACCAGCACATGATCATCAGAAAGGGGCACAGATAATGGAAAGAAATACACCCCCCTAGGCTAGTAGGAGCGGCGGAGTGGGGGGGTGTAATTCTGTTTTTTTTTTTTTAATTCTGCACTGACTGTCTTTGAAATTGCCCCAGCCCCTGTTCAAATCCGATCCGGGGACAAAACCGGGGACAGACTTGGCCCAGGAACAGTGTCCTCAATCCGGGGACTGTCCCCAGAAACCGGGGATGTCTGTTAACACTACACTAGATGTTGCTTTTATAGCTGGTGTCAAATCATGCCTAGATTTGAATTTACAGATTATAAGTGATAAGAAGGAAAAACATGTTCTGGAGTAGAAAAGCCTAAACACAACTAACTGCCTGTTCTTCTTTTCAACATGATTTGGTAGATAGAATAAGAACAACTAGGGGAATTCATAAGGAGTGTTTTAGACATTCTTTGGAATTCCAACCTGCCTTCGATGCACTGAGACTGAAGTGTCCATAGGGCCACTCTTTCCTTGGTGCAGGCTCTGCCCACTGTGCATTACTGGTTGCAGGAGGTTGTCGGCTGTGACGTCAACAGCATCCTGAAAGGATAAGTCCACCTTTTATACCATTTTACACCCATATTCAGGTTATAACATGTTATGAATGCATCAGCCCCCGCTCCCCCACTGTGAAAGTTAGTGGGCGATCTTTTCACAGAGCTCTGTTTTTTCGAAAGCTACAAGGTACAGCAGCCTTTGCGGCTGTCAGCTTGTAGTTTTCAATAAACTACCACGGCATTCCTGTCAGAATGTATCGGCTTGCTCGTACGAGGTACGAGCAAGCCGACACACTCATAGATCTGTAGGAGACCTGCATGGCATTCGCTATCTGCTGATCGCTGGTGCAAAGCTTTACAACCTCCAGGAACAAAAAAAAAAAAAAAATGCACATTTTTTCATCTGCAAAAAAATGTGCCTTTACAATTTTTTTTAAAAAGGTGAACTTATCCTTTAACCATTTTCCGAGCGCGTAACGCATATATACGTTGGCAGAATGGCTCGTGTGGGCAAAGCAACGTACCTGTACGTTGCTTTGAAAATCCCGCGCCCACCACTAGCTCCGTGACTGTGCCCTAGGGACCCGCAGACTTGATGTCCCACGATCGTGTCAAGGCATTTCCCTGTTCTGCCTAGAAACAGGACACTGATTTACTGCTCCCTGTGATAGGGAGCAGTGATCAATGTCTTGTCAATGGTAGCCCAGCCCCCACACAGTTAGAGTCACTCCCTAGGACACACTTAACCCCTTCCTCGCCCCCTAGTGTATTACCCAATGGTCCCAAAATAGTGTCAAAAGTGTCCGATGTGTCCGCCATAATGTCGCAGTCACGGTAAAAATCGCAGATCGCTGCCATTACTAATAAAAAAAATAAGAAGAAAAATGCCATAAAACTATCCCCTATTTTGTAGACGCTATAACTTTTGAGCAAACCAATCAATAAGCGCTTATTGCGATTTTATTTACTAAAAATATGTAGAAGAATACATATCGGCCTAAACTGAGAAAGAAATGTGTTTTTTTTTATATATTTTTGGGGGATATTTATTATAGCAAAAAGTAAAAAATATTGCTTTTTTTTTCAAAATTGTCGCTCTTTTTTTGTTTATAACGCAAAAAATAAAAACCGCAGAGGTGATCAAATACCACCAAAAGAATGCTCTATTTGTGGGAAAAAAAGGACGTCAATTTTGTTTGAGTACCACGTCGCACGACCGCGCAATTGTCAAATAAATCGACGCAGTGCCGAATCGCAAAAAGTGCTCTGGTCAGGAAGGGGGTAAATTCTTCCGGGGCTGAAGTGGTTAACAACCAGTGACAGGTGGGGAGGGGAGGAGGTAGCAGCAGCAAATATGCCTCCTGCTAAACAGTGTACAGAGACAGACACTCAACCTGTCTCTGTATGCCAGCTTATGCCGCGTACACACGATCGTTTTTCACGTCGTTAAAAATGCCATTTTTTAACTTGGGCATTAAAAACGATCGTGTGTAGGCTCCAGAGCATTTTTTAACGACGTGAAAAACAGCCTAAAAAATTTTAGAACCTGCTCTATTTTTTCACGTTGTTTTTCATGTCGTTTTTTTTTTTCCCGTCGTGAAAAACGGTAGTGTGTATGCTTTTACGAGGGGAAAAAAAACGCGCATGCTCAGAATCAAGTATGAGACGGGAGCGCTCATTCTGGTAAAACTAGCGTTCGTAATGGAGATAGCACATTCGTCACGCTGTAACGGACTGAAAAGCACGAGGCTGAAAAGCGCGAATCGTCGCTCAACAAACTTTACTAACATCAAGGGTGGCGCCATTCAAACGGAACTTCCCCTTTATAGTGCCGTCGTACGTGTTCTACGTCACTGCGCTTTGCTCGAGCATTTTTTTTTAATGAACGTGTGTATGCAAGACAGGCTTGAGAGGAAACAAGAAAAATCACGTCGAGAAAAACGTCATTTTGGAAAATGACATTAAAAACGATCGTGTGTATGCAGCATCAGAGTTGGTCATAAATAAATCCAGTTTCCCTATCTATGAACTAGAGGTAGTTATTTTGGTGCAGTAATAGCTCTACTTTGTAAATGTTATGCTATTAAGAACTATCTGAATCTGCCGCATGTGTTGGTAAGGCTTCCAAAATGGGCGGCAGGGATTTTTTAATCTGACCCGGGCGATTTTAAAGAGCCATGCCACCATAAAACTGTAATTAGGATTTTAGTGAATCCCCCAAAATGTTCTGAAGTAGATTATAGGCTAGCTTTTCTTTGCATAGCTGCTTTTGCAAATGTTTTCCCTGTGTACAAAGGACTGAGTAAACAGTTTTAGTTGAAAATTTATATGTTTACTTTAAAGAAAGTTCTATTTCAACTTCAAGTAATCTTTCATTATTTCTCCTTTTTTCAAGAAGCTAAACACTTCTTTGTACAATAACGTGTTAATGTACAGGACAAACCTGAAAAACAGGAGTATCTGAAAACTGAAAGGCTATCTTTGGTGATATTAGATTACAGGTTTTATGAACCAATATATATACTATATAGATTACACATTTTATAAACCAGTATTAAAACTATACACATGATATGGGTCAGTGAATTTTAGGTATTAAAGGGGTTGTAAAGGTTTGTTTTTTATTTTCTAAATAGGTTCTTTAAGCTAGTGCATTGTTGGTTCACTTACCTTTTCCTTTGATTTACCTTCTAATTTTTATTTTCTTTGTTTTCTTTGTCTGAATTTCTCACTTCCTGTTCTTCCTCAGTAAGCTGTTCAGTAAGCTGTTCTGGCTGACTCCACACCACTCCGATGATGGTGTGAAGTTTAGTGGGGAGAAACAGGAAGTGAGAAATTCAGACAAAGAAAAAAAACATTTAGAAGGTAAAGCCCTGTACACACGATCAGATATCCTATGGATTTTCGTCTGATGGATTTGTCCATCAGAAATCCGATGAAACTGTTTTCCATCAGTCTTGCCTACACACCATCAAGTCAAAAAACCGACCGTTCCAAACGTGGTGATGTAAAACACTCCGATGAGCTGAGAAAAATGAAATTCAATGCTACTGAGCATGTGTCGACTTGATTCTGAGCATGCGTGGATTTTTTATCTGATGGATTTCCCCACAGACGATCGGAAATTGCCATCGGTTTTTTATCCATCAGATAATTTTAAAACATGTTCTATTTTTTAAAACCGATGGAAAAAAGACTGATGGGTCCCATACATGATCGGTTTGTCTGATGAAAACAATCCATCGGACGGTTTTCATCAGTCAAACTGATCGTGTGTACAGGGCTTAAATCTAAGGAAAAGGTAAGTGAACCAACAATGCACTAGCTTAACCACCTCGCGCCCGCCGTACGAGTATATACGGCCGCAAGGTGGTTGTCAAATGCCGGGAGGCCGTTATTATACGGCCTCCTCTAATTTGGCCACTGGGGGGCGCGCGAGCGCCGCCGGCGGTGCGCGCACGTGCCCGGCGCGTCACTGCAATGCCGATGCGCGTGCCTGGCGGCCGCGATGTCCGCCAGGTACATGCGATCGGCAGTTACAGAGGCAGGACGTGGATCTCTGTGTGTAAACACAGAGATCCATGTCCTGTCAGGGAGAGAGGAGACCGATGGTGTGTCCCTTGTACATAGGGACACAGATCGGTCTCCTCCCCCAGTCACTCCCCTCCCCCCCACAGTAACAATCACTCCAGGGAACACATTTAACCCCTTCCTCGCCCCCTAGTGTTAACCCCTTCCCTGCCAGTCACATTTATACAGTAATCAGTGCACATTTATAGCACTGTTCGCTGTATAAATGTGAATGGTCCCAAAATAGTGTCAAAAGTGTCCGATGTGTCCGCCATAATGTCGCAGTCACAAAAAAAATCACTGATCGCCGCCATTACTAATAAAAAAAAATATATATAAAAATGCCATAAAACAGTCCCCTATTTTGTAAACGCTATAACTTTTGCGCAAACCAATCAATAAACGCCGATTGCAATTTTTTTTTACCAAAAATATGTAGAAGAATACGTATCGGCCTAAACTGAGGAAAAAAATATTTAAAAAAATAAAAATAAAAAATTGGGATATTTATTATAGCAAAAATCAAAAAATATTGCTTTTTTTTCAAAATTGTCGCTCTATTTTTGTTTATAGCGCAAAAAATAAAAACCGCAGAGGTGATCAAATACCACCAAAAGAAAGCTGTATTTGTGGGAAAAAAAGGACGTCAATTTTTTTTGGGAGCCACGTCGCACGACCGCGCAATTGTCATTCAAAGCGTGACAGTGCTGAAAGCTGAAATTTCGCCTGGGCAGGAAGGGGGTATATGTGCCCAGTAAGGAAGGGGTTAAAAGGAACCTATTTGGAAAATAAAAAACAAACCTTTACAACCCCTTTAATGTAAGAGCAAGCCCATCAACTGGCATTTTTTAGAAGAAGGTGAGCAACGGCAGAAAACATTCCCTGGTATTTATAAAGACTGTAGCAGACAGATTTTGCAAAAATCCCTCCCATGTACGTGTCTAGAACTTGTACTTGAATCTGGCATATCCTGCACCACTTTTAGAATACACGCAAGACACCTTCAAAAAATCTGTCTGTGCCAAAAGAGAGTTATGCCCTGTACACACGATCGGATTTCCGATGGAATAAAATCCAATGTAATTTTCCGTCGGAATTCCAATGAAGCTGACTTCCATCAGTCTTGCATACACACCATCAGACAAAATTCCGACCGTCCAAAACACGGTGACGTAAAACACTCAGACGACCCGAGAAAAATAAAATTCAATGCTTCTGAGCATGCGTCGACTTGATTCTGAGCATGCGTGGTTTTTTTCTCCATTGGAGTTCCACACAGACGATCGGAATTTCCTATCGATTTTTTTTTTTAATTTAAAACATGTTCTATTTTTTTACAACGATGGAAAAAAGTCTGATGGGGCACACACACAATCGTTTTTTCCGATGAAAAAAGTCCATCGGACTTTTTTCATTGGAAAAAACTATCGTGTGTACAGGGCATTAGTCTTAATTATCTCCACTTTCGTAAGATACGAACTGTTGGTATTTTATTTAGAATTTTGTGCATTCAATGTGGCACAATGTAAAAGTGACGCATTTTAGAACTACCTGAATTTGATTTACAGGTCGCTGTCAGAAACAAAGTATCGCAAAAGCTTCATGAATTTGGTGCATAACATTAACAAGAAAAGTGACGCAGCAGCTTTAAAAAATTGCCCCGTTATCAATCAGTACACGTTTTCTTTTAAATTTTACATTTGCAAATTGAGTTTAGAAGATTTCTATGTAAGCTAATTTTAGAGGACCTGAACTGTGGAAGAGGAGAAGAAAAAAGTTTACGCAGATAACAAGGGTCTAGTCACCTATAACAAATGGCTGGTATTTGGATGCCTTAAGCTGATCCTTTCTAACATTACTGATTTACCTTACCTTGTTCTGCAGTGTGCTTCTCTGTGAAGGTGGCCATCTTGGTAGAGGCCAGGCTTTGCTTCCTCATATCAGAGCTACCCCCTCAATGTCTGGAGATCTGATGAATGATGGAGGAATAACAAAGCAGTAGAAAGAGAGGTGGAGAAAGAACAGATCTACAGAATAAATGAATCAAAAGTAAGGATAGCAGTGGCGGCCCGTTCCTCCCGTGCACAGGGGCACCGCCCCCCTAATCCATGCGCCTGGCCCCAATCTACATGCAGGGTGCTAGACACATGGATTCAAATGTTTTATTTTTTTAAGCACATGATTGGAGCCTGAGGCTCTAATTAGCTTAAAAAAGGATGGGCTTGGGGCGCAGAGCACTGCGCCTTGAGCCCACCCAGTTGTGTGACAATAGCGAATTAATATTCCTTATTATCATCCTGATTCTCCTCCCAGCCTATCAGGAAGCAGGTCCAGAGACCCATTTGGTCTCAGGACACAATTCCTGTTCAGCCAGGAGGAGAAGCAATGGCGCAGCTCTTCCTTCCCCCTGCCTCCTAAGGTAAGGTCCGATGGATCGCCGCCATCTTCCCGTCCGTCTAACGCCGGGGGGGGGGTGCTTACAAAGATTGCTGCCTTCCCATCTGCCATCCCTCTCCCGCTGTGCTTGCGGCGATCGCCGCCTTCCCATCCGCGTGTGGGGGGTGTCGTTAGTTTGCCGCCCGACCCCCCCCTCCCCAAAAAATGTAGCTCCAGTCGCCACTGAAGGATAGTTTTCATGTACAGCTTCCTCTCCAGCAAGGCGTGACATCACAAAATCTTATGTAAAATCTCTTTAGATTAGCAGGCACAGTGCTGTATTAGGTGTTATAACACTACAGGTACACAGCTATAGGGCTCAAGGCACATACATGACTGGATATAGCCTCATGTCAAGAAGGGCACTGCTATTTTCCACGAGAAATTTCAGAGAAAATATATATTTTGTAGGGTACTTTTTAGGCACAATTAACATTTATAGATGTCCATATTATTAAACATATTAAATCTTCACTTTTTGAGGTCCCATCCACTTTTCTAAGTCTAGTAATATAGTCTGCTTGTAGTCTGAGCCTTGGATACAACAGGTTGTGCTGACAGGTGTGCAGCCTGGAAGTAATACAGTAATTTTTTAGATATTAAAAAAAGAATGCTGTAAAGACTTTTGTTCTTTATTGGTATTGTGACATTTGGATTGGATATAATTGTATTGTGAAAGATCACAAACAGCTCTTGCTTGATAGTATCAATCCACAACACCTGAACCAATGCTGAATTTTGTCTTTGTGAGGAAAGAGCGGGCCACCTGCCAGGCAACAAACAATACAATATATACAGCCACGTACACAGCTGACCTCTTGCCAATGCACAAAACAAGGGATGAGATTTTATCGTATTAACTCTTTACTCACCTTCAGAAAAATATAACTCCTGAGCTTTCTTTTAAATCCCCTGTACTTGCTGTATTAGAAGCTCTGTTGTGTTGAATTGTGTTTACGTTGGATACCTTTTATTGGGACAGTTTGGAAAATATGAAAGGGAAAATACTTTAATAATTGATGCTAGTTAGGGATTATGTTATAAGCAAAAACACGTAGGAGTCACAGCAAACATAGTTCCCAGTTGCCACTCCTTTGTAAGGATAGTCCACATATGGACTTATGTTCCTCTACTTCTACTTCCACCAGACTGTCCACCTTTTGTATATGGTATCTGGATCTTTGTGATATTGCTAGCATTAAGGGGTAGATTTACAAAATGAGTAGTGACTGTTTATTTAGGAAATCCATACAGGTATACACTTTGCAAAGGCCATGTTCATGGAGTAAACGACGCCACGGTCGGGGAGCCCCAGCGGGGTTGCTGGCTGCTGCCCTGGCTATCATTGTAAACAATGTACTGACAGTCTTGCAGCTTAACCGCTCTGTTTTCCTCACACAGACACAGCATGGGCAGAAAGGACTGTCGATAACCGGCAAGTCTGTTTACATATGATCAGCTGTTCGCATGGTAAAAGGCCGCTTTGATTGGCCCTTTACCATGATCTGTCATCAGCTGTGCAATCAGTATAGCTTCTATGAATGTAGTACAGCTTCTATGAATGGTGGGACTGGGTGGAAAGGAAGGGCATAGTCTGGCACTCTTGATATGGGCAAATGACAGTTTCCTCAATTTTTTAACCACTGCCCCATTGGAAGATTACAGCAGTGGGAGTAGAAGGGGATCAATAGAGGAAAATTTCAAGGAAACCAGAAGTCAGCAGCACAAGAGACAAAGTGCATTATTAGCAAGTAATTTCCATTTTCCTCATTTTTGTGTGTTTTTATTTTTGACTACACTTAGGCTTTAAAGTATATCAAAGGCAAACCTTTATTTTTTATTTTGGATAGAGTAAGGGAGGGTTATAATAAACCTTGTCATTTTTTTGTCATCAATTTCCCATTAGGGAAATTTACCTTCACTTCCTGTCCCATAGCCAAAACAGGAAGCGAGAGAAAATCCCTTCAGAGTGAGGGCATCCCAGGGTGTCACCAGTGTCCCCATTGGAAGATTACTGTTCTGGTGTTAACACAAAATTTGGGATTTTCTTGTACCTTCACTTTCGATTAACCGCTTGCCGGCCAGCCGCCCTCATTATACTGCGGCAGGTTGGCATGGCTGAGCGATTTGCTGTAGGTGTACGTTGGCTGCTTTAAGAACGATAGGGGGCACGCCCGCGGCGCAACGCCTAAGCCGATGCACGTGGCTGACAGGCGCGATGTCCGCTGGCCACCGGCACCCGCGATTGCTCCTCAGAGAGCCAGAATGGTGATCTGTCAATGTAAACCGACAGATCCCCGTTCTGACAGGGGAGTAGAGAGAGATCCTAGTGATCAGGAACAGCAATCTCTCTCCTCCTCTAGTCAGTACACTGCCCCCACAGTTAGAAACACCTCCATAGGGTACACTTAACACCTTGATCGCCCCCTAGTGTTAACCCCTTCCCTGTCAGTGACATTTATGCAGTAATCAGTGGCTATTTTTAGCTCTGATCGCCGTATAAATGTCAATGGTCCCAAAAAATGTTGCAAGCCTGCTAAAAATCTCAGATCGTCGCCATTAGTAGAAAATAAATAAATAATAAAAATGTCATAAATCTATGCCCTATTTTGTAGACGCTATAACTTTTGTGCAAGCCAATCAATATACGCTTATTGCAATTTTTTTACCAAAAATATGTAGAAGAATACATATTGGCCTAAACTGATGAAGAAATTATTTTTTGGGATATTTATAATTGCAAAAAGTAAAAAATATTGTTTTTTTTTCAAAATTGTCGCTCTTTTTTTGTTTATAGCGCAAAAAAAAGATCAAATACCACCAAAAGAAAGCTATATTTGTGGGGAAAAAAAAAGAACATCAATTTTGTTTGGGTAGAATGTCGCACAACTGTGCAATTGTCAGTTAAATTGACGCAGTGCCGTATCGCAAAAAATCCTTCTGGTACTTAAGGGGTTAAAACAGTAAGAAAGACCGATAAAGGGGATGAATCTCCCTAACAGGGACACAGACATTACAAAATAAAAGAATCTGACCCCTCTCCACTCTATTCAAAACTAAAAAAAAATCTATTTTAACTGGACATTACCTTTAAAAGCTCATCTTCAGCTAACTTCAGAGTTTGGGTGAGTTGGTAACACTGTTGGTGTACAGAACACCCCAGAGATATAATTTCCAGGTCATGTGGTTGGGGCTTACTGCTGTTCTCAACAGTTTTTCTTGTATTACATCACCAAAAAACAAATAGTGACCATAATAGTAACAGCTCCATTTCAGCACTCAGCAAATGGGAAATGAGTGGAATTCATGTGTAAAGTTCAAATGGCAGCAGACAGGACTATGCAGTGATTTCTTATAAAATTCTCAAAATGTATTTAACTAACCAAGGTAAACTTTGTTTCTCAGCAAAGTAAAGTAAAGTAACACTTTGTTGCAGTTAATATAATTGTGATCAACACCCAATTAGGTGAAGAAGTGGTTTAACAAGCATGAGCAACTTTCTCTGATCCCTAGATGATGTTGTACTGTTTGCTAATTAGAGGGCTCAGATTGTTAATTACAAGTCAGTATATGTTGGACAGATACGCATTCAAGAAGAATTCATGGACTTTCATGCAATGCAATGCTTATTTATTCATTATTTTATGTATTTGTTAAAGTATATGTAAATCTAGAACTTTTTTTAGTTTGGGGAAGAATTTAGAAGGGGTAGAACCCCTGTCAGGTTTTATTGCCTGCCAAGAAATAGCCAGCACACCAGGAGTAAACTCACTGCTTTACTGAGGTCATCAATACAAATAGTTTAAATACATAAATGAGTACAAGAAAAACATATTCCACCTCTTATGCAAATTTTTTTAATCTTTCATATTTGCATTATTTGAATTGATGACCCTAGTATAGCATTTTGGTTACTTCTAGTGTGCTGGCTATTTCTTACAATGTTTTACAAAGGCATTACTGTAATCCAAGCACCCCGTCCATGTGGCTGAAAAATATATGCTGCTGGCTGAATTGTTGTCCCTCAGATCCCCAATGATAACTGTTGTCTCCAGTACATGAATAATGAAAAATCCAACGTTTTTGAGTTGTCACAGGAACAGTAGGTGAGGGGAAACCTTTCAATGAGAAAAGCTGATGGGATATACCTTTACTTTGAAGAGATCTCCTCTTCTCTTACTTCCTGCTGTGTCTGTGGGACAGAACATGAAGGGAAATCTTCACCATGCCATATTCTATCTAAAGTGAAACATCAATTTTGTTAAAAAAAAAAGAAAGAATGTAAATAACTCTTTCTAAAAGGGAAAGGACATCCCTAAAGTTAAATGTTTTACTTGCTATATAGGATGTTTAAGGAAATCATGGGACCTTAGTTGAACCGAAACACAAAACCATAAACAGTACTGTGTCCACCTAATGGTCTTCATTGGGGATATGGTTCTTGGCAGATTGTGAAGGGCCCTTACCTCTGGTGTTCTGGTTCAGCAAAGTTTTGTGATTGTGTAGAAAAGAAAAAAAGTGGCCGCACACTGGAACGAGATGCTTGCTTGAAAGAAGTCTTTATTGTTGCATGCCAGACAGACCAAATAGGACCAAGGTTAAGGCGTTTCACATGGATGTACCATGCTTGCTCACAACATTGGTATGGCTTCAACATTGGTTATTTATAGGGTACGCCCAAATCGAGCCGCACCCAAAACGATCATGTAGAAGAAGCAGCTGATACACATAAACAATTGCAGACATACAAGTTAATAACATTTAATGATCTAAATGTCAAAAAACCTTAGAATAAAAAGGGGGAGAAAGAAAAAAATGGGGGAAAAAAAGAAAAAAGAAACAGTGTCACATATATCCATAATAATAAAAGTTAATAGTGAAAAAACATGCATAAACAGATAAAAACACTGATGACAGAGACAAATGGAATATGTGAGCTGTATAAACAGCTCCAATGAATCAAAATTGTACAGAAATTACCATATTATAAATAAGCCTATATTCAAAAGGATGGAAAATATCCCTCTCACACAGTGGCGTCTCCAGCTTTCATATTTAGGGGGGGCACATGGGGGGACAGGGATAAAAGTAGGGGGGCCAACTATTGAATGCAATTATATATATATATATATATATATATATATATATATATATATATATATATATATCCTGGGGCCCTTTACTACGATCCCACAACGGGCCCTTTCACATGTTCTGCAGTGAGCTCCCTTCCTACTATACTGGGGCCCCCCAGGGTGGCAGAAAACAAGACATATATGTCACCAGCACACCAGGAAAATATAAGGGTCCAAAGCAGTGGGAGAACTATCAGGGTTGCAAAGGTTGTCTTGCCACCAGGCCCTGGTGTTCTGCCACTGTGGGGTTCCCCAGTTGTCCTGTCCCTGTTATTGACAGCATCTGTTTCCTTGGCAGCGGCGGCAGTCTATTAGGACCTAGTGCTAGTTCTTATTTTTTTTGGTGGGAGTGAAGGTATTTGCTTATGCTTTCAAAAGAGAATTGATAGTATATAATAGTGTGGATAAATCATCACAGAAGATAAGCACCTCGTCCCTAAATTTTTAGAAGAGAGAACAGATTGGATGTGACTATATCGGTGCAATATGAAAACCGAACCAAAAAATAAGGTTAAAATCTTCAATATTTATTAACATAAGTCTAAAAAGTCATGTTCATAAAAACATATGTTTATAAGCCATATATTATGGTCCATATTTGTTTAAAGTGGAATAGGCTTGGTCCTGACATGTTTCGCCCTGTTATTGGGCTTCCTCAGGGGATGCTATCCGCATGGGGTCTCAGCCTTCCCAGGTTTCTGAAATATCACTTAGAGATGTAGTTACAGGTTTATTCAATAACTATGAAGTGCTATACAATAACTATGAAGTTTATTCAATAACTATGAAGTGCTGTACAAATCATTAGTAAGACCTCATCTGGAATATGCAGTTCAGTTTTGGGCCCCAGTTCTCAAAAAGGATATTGGGGAACTGGAGAAAGTGCAGAGAAGGGCAACCAAACTGATAAGAGGCATGGAGGAGCTCAGCTATGAGGAAAGATTAGAGGAACTGAATTTATTCACTCTTGAGAAGAGTAGATTAAGGGGGGATATGATCAACATGTACAAATATATAAGCGGTCCATATAGTGAACTTGGTGTTGAGTTATTCACTTTACGGTCAACACAAAGGACAAGGGGGCACTCTTTACGTCTAGAGGAAAAGAGATTTCACCTCCAAATATGGAAAGGTTTCTTTACAGTAAGAGCTGTGAAAATGTGGAATAGACTCCCTGCAGAGGTGGTTCTGGCCAGCTCAGTAGATTGCTTTAAGAAAAGCCTGGATTCTTTCCTAAATGTACATAGTATAACTGGGTACTAACATTTATAGGTAAAGTTGATCCGGGGAATATCCGATTGCCTCTCGGGGGATCAGGAAGAAATTTTTCCCCTGCTGTAGCAAATTGGATCATGCTCTGCTGAGGTTTTTCACCTTCCTCTGGATCAACTGTGGGTATAGAATTCGGTATATGGGATTGTATGATATTATTATTAAAAAATTTTATGGTTGAACTGGGTGGACTTGTGTCTTTTTTCAACCTGACTAACTATGTAACTATATCCACTGCAGAGCTTCAGGTGGCCACAGAAGAGAGACAAGGACCAGATGGAATTGAGCTGTATATATTAATGACACCAGGGGCAGAGTCCACAGTACAGACCATTCACATATTGGGCTGCTCCAAATTCTCTGGTCTGCATGTGTCCCCGCACGTCTCCGGCTCAGGTGCGACTTGCATAGACATCTGTGCATGAACTTCTACAGGTGCCTTCCAAGTGGCACCTGTATTAGCACTGAAATGCTACTTTGAAATCGTGCTACTTCAAGTGAAGTAGCACGATTTCAGTGTCGCTATCAGTGTAAGACTGCATTTCCAGGATCTTTGTAAACATGTATGTATCCCTAGCAAGTATCTCACCAAAAATGAAAGGTTCACAACAGTAAACAGAGGGTGTGTGAAACATAACCACAAGTTCTGTGCAGACTTCTAGCTGCACATTTTTAAACAAGCATGGGCATGAGTGTTTTGTAACATCTTGTCTTGTCTAGAAAAAAAGGAATTTTAAGTTTTTCCCCAAAAATGTCAGAACGGTCTTGGACTTCAGCCATGTGAGTTTGGTAGGCTGCTGAAAGTATCAGAATATAGGATTCTGATACCTATTGCAAAATAAAAGCAGGAAGAGGTGAGTTGGTGAGGTAATCCATCAGGTTGTACAGGATGTGGAGAGGAATGTGTCATGCATTACAATATACTACTACTACTACTACCATATAATCTATTAACTTCTCAGAGTTATGCCTGTCATTATCTCTAGAAAGTCATGTTAACAGTTCACATCCCTAGAGATAAAAGCTCCAAGCAAAGATCAAAATTCTAAAAATATACATCTTTGTGACACACTATGTTGCAAATTAACATGAATTTCACTAAGGCAGGCCACAAAGTTGGGCAAATCATTTAAATTGGCTTCCTAACACACCAAAATGCACCAAAAATAGGTGCATGCACTATTAGTAGCTGGACAAAGCACTACAATGCATGATAGTGTGTTACCCTGCCTCAACAATATTGTTGGGGTGTCATTTAGAATGAATATAGGGAAATCCAACATTTTTGAGAACGAATGGCACTGCAGTGCACCAACACTCAGGCCTCATACACACGACCGAGTTTCTCGGCAAGAACCAGCAAGAAACTCGCTGGCAGAGATGTTATGCCGAGAAACTCGTTCGTGTGTATGGTTTCTCGTCAAGAAAACCGACAAGTAATCTCGACGAGAAAATAGAGAACCTGCTCTCTATTTTCTCGTTGAGATTCTCGTCGGCATGTTTCTCGACGAGAAAAGTGAGTGTGTGTACACTTACCTGTCCTCCCGGAAGCCCGCGCATGTTCGAAATGAATTCAACGCATGCGCGGTAGCTTCCTAGGCATAGGTAGGGTATACCAAGATGGCGGCGACGGCATCGAATGTGACAAGCGCATGCTCGTCGTAGTCGATGACGTCACCGCGTACGCTCCATTCAAAGAACCGCGGGTTCTTTGAATCGAACGTCTGTACACTCGGCCGGGACAAGTTTCTTGTCCAAGAATCTCGTCGAAAAAAACGACATGTTTTTTTCGACGAGAATCTCGGCCGTGTGTACGAGGCTTCATATTGGAAATCTGGCCTAATAAAAAATGTTTATAAAACTATGTATAAGTAATTGTGTTTGCTTTTGCATACACTGTCTATAGAAGAAAGGCAATGCTTCAAAAACCTTTATGGAAACACAAGCTTGCCAATTGCACACAGTACAGTTTAAACACTCCCTCGGCCACACAGTCCTCTAACTACAATACTCTAACTACAAATATCAACTTGTCTGTTAATTTTTAACCCTTGGTACAGGAATTTCTGCAGGGTACAATTAAAGACAAAATGTTTATATCATGTAATAGTGTTTAGGGGTACTGACCGTTCTTATATCGACTTAAAGCATTATTTTTCAACCTTTATTCAGTCAAGGCACCCTTTAAAATTATAGACAATCTCAAGGCACCCTCTAAAATTATGGACAGTCTCAAGGCACCCCATTCTAAAAAGTAAGAAACGATTCTAATAATTTTACATACTGTATATACTCGAGTATAAGCTGAGTTTTTCAGCACATTTTTTTGTGCTGAAAATGCCCCCCTCGGCTTATACTCGAGCTACCTTTTTGCACCTGATCTCCTGGAATTGGGGAACCGATACCGGCCGGTTGTAGGTCTCCTGGACCCCAAACTTAGCACACATGTAGCCCCGATCTTCCTCTACAAGTGTGCAAAGTTTGTTAACCGGGGGACCTATGGCCGGGGAACACCAATTTTTCAAAGCCGGGCACCCCTTCCATAGACTCCCATGTTAAATGGTAATTTCTCCAGTGAATTTGGGGACCTGGTACCGGCTGGTCTTAGGTCCCCTAGACTTGAAACTTGGCACACATGTAGCCCCATTTCTCCTCTATACGTGTGCAAAGGTTGTTGTCTGAGGGACCTACGGCCTGGGAGCACTGATTTTTCAAATCCGGGCACCCCTTCCATAGACTCCCATGTTAAACATCAGTCTAGTCATGGACACAGTGTGGCATGGGCATAGTGAGGCATGCACATGGACACAGTGAGGCAAAGTGAGGCACAGTGAAGCATGCAGATGGACACCCTAGGCTTATACTCAAGTCAATACATTTTCCCAGGTTTTTGTGGTAAAATTTGGCCTCGGCTTATATTCGGGTCAGCTTATACTCGAGTATATACGGTAATACATCAACATTCACACACATAGGACACCCAGTGTTAGAGGTGGTTTATTCTTCCAAATCCAATACACTTTTCAAACTGGTACTGACTAGTATCCCAATGTTTTTCTTCATCACTCAGCTAATGTGACCCCAGTGCTGACAGAGAGGGACAGGGGAGTGTCATTGGCTGTTAGGACATCGGCGGCTAGAAGGTTGTATTGGTGCACTATGAAAACCCGTGGCTTTGTTTAACTCAGAGGCAGGCTTTATCCATCTGTTGGCTTGTATACAATTTTGGGGCAATTTTCAGGCATTTTGCCAAAGCACCCCTGAAGAAACCTCATGGCTCCCCAGGGTGCCTGGGCACCCTGGTTAAAAAAGACTCACCAAGTGCTGGTTCACACCAGTGCGATCTGGGAACCAGTGCAATTCCAGTGCCGGTTCCCGCATCGCATAGAACTCGCAGGCAGTTCACACTGTCCTATGCGAACCGCTGCGGGTGTCAAAAGAAAGTTAACGATACCCCAGATCGGTTCGCATATCACAGTGCGAACTGTGAATTTGGACAGTGAACACACCAAGATCCGATTCTGGTGCGGACAAAAAAAAGGGCCCTGCATTAATTTTGGTCCGAATGCGATGCAAATTCATTCAGCCATATGTATACACATGTATGGCTGAATTTGCATCGCACAGACATCGCACGTGATCCACACAGCACTGCGGTGCGTATCACATGTGATGCCTGACATCACAATAGTGTGAAGCGGCACTTAAAGCGGAGGTCCACCCTAAAAAAAAAAAAACATAAACACGCTCCTTAAAATACATTAAAAAACATTTAAAAAAATAATAATTTTACTTCCCAGAAATTGCTGTTGCTAGGCAGATCGTCCTAATCTGCCACTTCCTATACCGCGGCACTCTTCATTCTTCTCCTCCTCGTGTTGTCTTCTGGGAAATTTGGGTGCGCTGTCTTCTGGGACCTGTGTGTGTCCCAGAAGACAGTCGGCCATTGACAAAGCGCCGCGCGACTGGCGCATGCGCAGTAGGAAATGGGCAGTGAAGCCGCAAGGCACACGATACGATGGACGGATCGGCCTTGGGGGGCCGACATCGCGGGCGCCCTGGACAGGTAAGTGTCCTTATTAAAAGTCAGCAGCTACAGTGTTTGTAGCTGCTGACTTTAAAAAAAAATTTTTTACGGCTGGAACACCGCTTTTAAAGTATAACTAAAGGTAAAACGTTATTTTTGGTTTTGGATACAGTGGAGAAGGTTTAGAACAACTGTCAGGTTTTTTCCTGTTGTCTGTGTCCCTGTTAGAGAGATTTGCCCTCTATATGGTGGTGACTATTATCATTAAAAGTAAAAGTAAAATAAAATCCACAATTTTGGGTTGTCCCTAGAACAGGAATAGTCGGAGAGCCTTCCAATGGGGACACTACTTCCAATAACCCTGGTGACAAACAGGGATTTCCTCTTTTGGCTATGGGACAGGAAGTGAAGAAAAATCTCCATAATTGGACTCAGATGGCAGAAGGGTTATAACCTTCCCTTACTCTATCCTAAAAAAAGTTTTGCCTTTAATTCAACTTTAAATGTTCATTTAAACGAATACCCAGAAGAGTACAACTATTTAGGATTTGAATTTTGTAGGGCTGTGGAAATTAACTATTAATTCCTCGATTAATCGATAAATTTTTTTGATCAATCAAAATTCTTTTGATCGATCAAAATTCTTTTGATCGGTACTTACCTCCCTGCCGGCTTCCGGGTCTTCAGGGAGTTCTGTCAGAGATCCAGTGACGTCACGGACACCGGCAGGGCTTGCCGTGTCCATCTGAAGGGCTCCTTTGCTGTGCCTTCATATCTGCATGCCGGCGGGACCTTACTATCTGCCACACACAAGGGCTGTTACACTTCCCTCTATCACTTCCCTCTATCAACCTGGGATTCTACAGCCATCCACTGGGAGTTGTGATAGTTCCCTTCACGGGACATCTAAATGCAGACAGACTGATGTTAACCCCTCCTCATCTGGATTCAGCAGTGGTATCGTTGTACACATTTTTATACCAGTATCATACTTAGCTACATGTTTTTATGACTGCTTTTGCTACCGTTTGGAATTACTCGCACCATTTTTACAGTTTATGTAGCTACATCGATTTTATCTCCAGTGCAATATTTATTTTGTTACCTACTTGAAGACTATAAAAGTTTTAATGCTATTCCCATCGAGCGCTGCCTTTGTGTGTTTTTTGTATCCTGCTATCCATTTTTCCAGTGGTTGGTAGCTGTACTGGGAATCGGCCTGCAAGGAGATCAGCTAAAAGTAGTTGGATCTGTATGAGTGTTATAATTAATCAAAATTAGTCAATTAATTAATTTAAAAAAAATCGATTAATCGAACACGAAATTTTTAATCAGTAACAGCCCTAGAATTTTGTAGTTCAGTAATAAGAGTGGATCAGATGAAAGCAGGGCAAGCACAAGCAATGCTGTAGTTAGAAATATCAACACTATAGTTGGATGAAGATGCCACATCCAAAGCTATAGTTCCTCATCACAAGGAAACCAAGCATTTTCTTTAATTATTATCGAAAAACACTTTAAAATGCATATGTTAAAGTGCATTTAAGTAGCACACATACCAGGCATAATCATGGTTAATATCTTTCTGGCACACCAAGTTGTAATGCCAGTCAGAAAAAAAGTACAATCTTTTAAAATCAATGAAAAGTAAATCTGGTGCAAAGTTATTCACTTGCAAATGGCAAGAGCATCCTTTGTTCCTGCAGGAAAATAAATTGAACCTCCACATATGAAAAAGGCTTCTTTACAGTAAAAGCTCTGAAAATGTGAAATAGATTTCCACTGGAGCTAGTTCTAGAAAACTCTGTAGATTGCTTCAAAAGGGGTCTGGATAATATCACTGTCTATTAATATATAGGAAATAGCACTGTAGATTGTTGATGCAGGAGTGTTAGATTGCCTTAGGGTAGGGGTAGGCAACATTGGCACTCCAGCTGTGGTGAAACTACAAATCCCATCATGCCTCTGCCTCTAGGAGTCATGCCTGTGATTGTCAGGGTCTTGCAATGCCTCATGGGACTTGTAGTTTCACCACAGCTGGAGGGCCGGGGTTGCCTACCCCTGCCTTAGGGAATCAGTAAGAAGTTTCTTCCCTGTTGGAGAATATTTGACCCTGCATTATCAGGATTTTTTGCCTTCCTTTGAATAAACAGCAGGTTTGGAATTCTGAGTCTGCAAGTTTTGATTTGACTTTTCGTCTTTAAGTTGAACTCGATAGACATGCCTTTTTTTTTCAGTTTAACTAACAATGTAACTATAGCTCTGTACAAAGGAACAAATCTGGGATTGTTATCCTCCAAGGCTTCTTTCTCAAGTACCACATACTGTACTTTTGGATCACTCAGTTCTGTAGACCTCATGTAATGTAAATAGTGAAGACCAGTTTCACCAGTACCTGAATTTGCCCAGTGTACCTGTTACAATTGGATTTTTAGCACCGATCGCCTAAGCCAGCCTTTCTCAACCTTTGTAATGCAGAGAAACTCTTAAAATAATTTTCTTGTCATGGGCAATCCATGCTGAATTATTATATCTCTATCTCACAGCTCATTTGCATGTTCAGTAAGTTGTAAATATAATAATACATAAAAGAATAATGAATGTAGTGCATCTAGTATATCTCACAGCCAGAGTTTAACGCACCCCATATTCTATTATAAGAAAAAAATGTTTCAGCAACAATCTTAAAATGGAAAAAATAAAAAAAATGGCAAGAAAATTAACACGAACAGTAAAAATTTTAGTGTCCATTTGGAGGTCAGTGGAAAAGTGCCTTCTGATTTTGGTAGTCTGTTTAGTGGTCCCATACATTGGTGGCCAATGGGAAAGGAGCCCTTATATTAATGGTCAGTGGGAAAAAGACACTCTTACATTGTTGACCAGCAGAAAAACTGCCCCCCCTCCCTACACATAGCTAAAAAGATCATTGATGTCAGTGGTTACTGGGTGTTGGAAATTCTTCATTGCTTAACCACTTAAGCCCCGGACCAATACGCAGCATAAAGACCAGGCCCCTTTTTGCGATTCGGCACTGCGTCGCTTTAACTGACAATTGCGCGGTCGTGCAAAATGGCTCCCAAACAAAATTTACGTCCTTTTTTCCCCACAAATAGAGCTTTCTTTTGGTGGTATTTGATCACCTCTGCGGTTTTTATTTTTTGCGCTATAAACAAAAATAGAGTGACAATTTGGAAAAAAATGCAATATTTTTTACTTTTTGCTATAATAAATATCCCCCAAAAATATATAAAAAAAATGTTTTTTCCTCAGTTTAGGCCGATACGTATTCTTCTACATATTTTTGGTAAAAAAAATCGCAATCGGCGTTTATTGATTGGTTTGTGCAAAAGTTATAGCGTTTACAAAATAGGGGGTCGTTTTATGGCATTTTTATATATTTTTTTTCTTTTTACTAGTAATGGCGGCGATCAGCGATTTTTTTCGTGACTGCGACAGTATGGTGGACACATCGGACACTTTTGGCACATTTTTGGGACCATTGTCATTTTTACAGCGATCAGTGCAATAAAAATGCACTGGTTACTGTAAAAATTACACTGGCAGTGAAGGGGTTAACCACTAGGGGCGCTGAAGGGGTTAAGTGTGCCTAGGGGAGTGATTACTACTGTGTGGGGGCGTGGCTACGAGTGACACGTGACCGATCTCCGCTCTGATTACACAGAACGGAGATCGGTGACATTGTCAGTAGGGGAGCGGGGAGATGTTGTGTTTACACTAACATCTCCCCGCTCCATGCCTCCGTGAGATGATTGCGTGGATTCCTGCGGTCCATCTCACGGGGAAGGCAGGGGGGTCGCAAGCGCGCCGCCGGGATCGTAATCGCGCCGCCGGCAGTGCGCGCGGGACCCCGACGTCGGGCAGTTAAAGGGGACGTACAGGTACGTCATTGTGCTTGTACGAGCCATTCTGCTGACGTATATATACAGTGGCTGGTCCTTAAGTGGTTAAAGAACCCCTAGCAACCTCTGGAGGAACCCTGGCTGAGAAACCCTGGCCTGAGCTCTGCCAAACTAACCAAATAAATTAGTAAACTAGTAATAGGGTCCCATAGACTTTCTGACATCCCACTCCCAGGTTAGAGTACACTGTCCTGGAGCATGCTTCTCTTACCCACACACATTGATTGGGCCTATAGCATTTTGCCTATGAAGCATAAACATGGTGCAGCAGATTAAGGCATTTGTATTATCATAATGTCATAAATAAGTGGTGTTCACTGTTTTGCAGATAATTTTGGAAAATTTGACCTGTCTGATTTTGTGTTTTTTCCATCCCAAAACATTGTGAGGTGTATGTATCATTTGTGCGTTTTGATGCGTTGCCAGCCCTATCAAGCTGACTGTAGACTGGTTAATCATTTATACAAAAAGCACTTAAAATGCAGAAAAAAATGCACTTTAACACAAGTGTGGAATGACATGATAACGCATTAAAATGCGCATTAAAAATCATAAAATAAACGCAGCTGAATCTCAAACGCATTGGTGTCTCCTAAGCCATGTGGCGCAACATTTACATATACTAGTATTGCTATGTAGAGAAATGGCAATTTCCCATTTACTTACTAGCAGGAGGCGAACAAAGTGTGGAGGGTAGACTCTTTTTTCAGCTCACTTCAATGGTAATAAATCTGTGAATATTTCCCTGCATCAAAATTAAACTCAGGGCCATAATTAGCGAATTGCTGGAGGAACAAAACCTTACAGATTTGCTCATTGTGGAATAAAAATATTTCTATCAAGAATCCTGCTAAATCTCTACAGTAAAATATTTACTTAAAATAGTAAATTAAAGGTTTTTGTTGATTTTTTTTACACTTAATTGTTTACAAATGTTTACACTTTATAAGAGAATAATCTGAAAATATTTGTAAAGTTTTCTTTTTTGTATTTGTTTTGTATATTGTAATAAAAAATAAAAAAATACCTTTAGAGTAGATGTAAAGGTAATAATTTAGGCATTGGGCCTTATTGCTATTACACAAATCTAGGGCTTTCTGTACAGTGTAACAGAGCCTCCACATGGCTATTCTTTACATAGCTGGTGGCACATTTGACCTGCTTTGTAGATTTTAATATATTTAAAACGGCCACTGGAAATATTTTTTCTTATATCTCTTCCTTATAGTCAGATTGTAGCTAATATAGCCATGGCCTACAAAAAATATAATCTAACAGCAGTGCTCCAAATACCAGTGTAAATGTAGCCATACATGGCACAAACTGTTAGTATGGGCCGAATAAGAGAAAATGTATCAATTCTCTGATGCATGCTAACAGAGTGGATGGAGGAATCTCCACTCCTGACCCTAGCAGCAGCAGCTAACAGCTGTATGAATACCCGAATAGTGACTGTCAGGGCCGGGAAAAGGGGTGGGCACAAGGGACAGCTGCCCTGGGGACAGCGTGAGTTGTAGGGATGGGGGCGCCACAAGTTCCTTCTACTATAAGGCTGACAGGAGTAGTGACGGCAGCATCACTACTTCAGCCCAGCGCTGGAAGTGGCAAAGAGAGGAGGAGAGAACCGGGAGGAGGTGTGGGCTGTGCTCTCTCCCCCTCCTCCTCATAAACTTGCACATAATGAAGGGGGGAGGGGGGCGGGTTTTGGCATCTTTGCCCTGGGCACTGGATGATCTTGTCCAAGCGCTGGTGAATGCATCACATAGGATGCAGTCACCGTTCAGCCAATTTCCCCCTGGCTCAACCTGATTTTGGTCGATTCATGTAGTGCTTTCAGGACCACCTACAGCTTGAATTTTGGCTGCGCAATAATTAGCACTTCTATGACCAGCCTATATATAGGAGCTCACTCAGTTACCAGTATCTCTTGGAACTAAAGCTACTTTTATCATAATTGTCTTTTTTTTTTTTTATCCTGTACACATGTTGTAAGGACAAAATATAGATGTAGCTCTTATTTACAATGTGAGATTCTTCAAGACAGAACTCTAACCATTTTTTTTTTAGTTTTGAATAGATTGAGTTAGAGCGGGTTCACACAGGGGCGACTCGTCAGACGACTCAGCCGCCTGACAAGTCGCTCTCCGCTCTATTCAATAGAACCATTTTAATAGGAGCGACGCAAGTCGCTCCGACTTACAAAAAGGTTCTTGTACGACTTTGAGGGCGAGTCGGGGCGACTTGCATCAACTTCAATACAGAAGTCATTTTGCAAGACGCCTCTCAAGTCGTCTTGAGATCGCCTTGCCGAGTCGCCCCCAAAGTCGTGCCGCCCCTGTGTGAACCGGCTCTTAGGGTAAGAACCAACGTTGAGGAGATGTTCCACTACTTCCTTCACTGTAGGATGTTCTCAACAGCAGCACAGTGACATTAACCTGATAGAAGTTCTGAGTCTCTCCGTGAATCTAATGTTGTTGCTTTGTGTGCCTCTTATGTAAAGATTCTCCTTCTTTCCTGTCTACTTTATCTATATGCTGTTTATTTATAAGTAGTAAGCACTGATTTTATAATATATTTATCAAATTCTGTTTTTTCAGTTTCTCTGTCAAGATGACCGCGCAGCTGCTTGCTAACATCAGTCGGAAGCCAGGTCTGCAGATATGGTCCATCGAGGTAAGAGATTATTCTCTACTGTTAATGTTCTCAATGACCATGAAACTGAATTTATATGGACTAAAAGGTATTTTATTAGCTTGGTTAAAATTGTCCTACAGTTGGTAGTTGGAGACATTGTGCGGACAAGATCCAACGGCCCAACATCAATGTCTTTAAAAGACTGATGCAGGAAAATGTATGCTGATTTGAAGTAGTCTGTGGCCAGTCTATGGACACCCAATTATTTGCATATTCCTAACAAGCAGTAAAAATACTTTAAAACAAGCCCTCAAAGACCTCTGTAGCTGCAGGCACAAGACAAAATTCTCAAGAGACACACTTTTGGACCAAATCGTATATTTTACAAATATTTGCGGGCAAAAAAAAAATCAGTTTTACAAATAAATGAAAAACAAGTAGAACTATAGCAAAACATATTTTTTTTTTTCATTTTGGATAGAGTAAGTAAGGGTTATAACCTCTGTCAGTTTATTTTTTGCCATCTGTGTCCCTTTTGGGAAATTACCCTTCACTTCCTGTCCCATAGCCAAACAGGAAGTGAGAGGAAATCCCTGCAATTTAAGGGAATGCCTTGGGGACCCCTGGATCATCAGAACTAGTGTCCCCATTGGAAGATCTCCCCTCTATTACTTTTCTGGGGACAACCCAAAATTTTATCTAATCCCATTCCAATCTATCCAAAACTAAAAAAAAAAAAAAGCTTTACCTTTAGTTAAACTTTAAATGAATAAATACTTTTTTACTTGGAGCTGTTTTGTAATCGGTATTATATGATTCAGAATAACACAAAAATACATTTAGTTCACCTTTATCAGCAGAGTTCCCTTTAAATCTGGAAGTAACATCTCAACAAGTACACAGATAACAAAAAGTCTCAACAACAAAATTCAGCTTTTACGCAACAGAATTGCACTTTTCTTACATTCAGTTAATTGCAGGAAATGTTTAGGATTTGAGGAATGCCTTGGTGGCTTTAGCTTTGCATATTTATTGTGATATTTATTTTATTACTACTTTCCTGGCTGTGTAGTGAGGCAAAGGCGTATGATTCACAAAATATTATATATACAGTTTACAAACATATATACACTATATATATATATATATATATATATATATATATACACACTTCTACAAAGACTGACAGATTTTAGTTTCACTCAATTGAATAATATATGTGTAGATGCTGGATGGACAGCGCAGTTGGGGAGATTTTTTCTAAAACTAGTGCACACAGAATCTGGTGCACCTGTCAGCTTGTTCATTTAACCCCTTCACCTTCGGAAGATTTACCCTTAATGACCAGGCCATTTTTTTGCGATACAGCACTGTGTTACTTTAACTGACAATTGCAAGGTCGTGTGACGATGTACCCAAATAAAATGTATGTCCTTTTGTTCCCACAAATAGAGCTTTCTTTTGGTGCTATTTGATCACCTCTGTGGTTTTAATTTTTTGCGCTATAAAAACAAAATGACCGACAATTTTGAAAAAAGAATATATATTTGTTTTACTTTCTTTCTATAAAACACATCCAATAAAAAAAATTGAGAAAATCGATTTTCTTCATAAATGTAGGCCAATATGTATTCTGCTACATATTTTTGGTAAAAAAAATCCAATAAGTAAATATTTAATGGTTAGCACAAAAGTTATAGCATCTACAAAACTATGGGATATTTTTATTTATTTATCTTGTTATTTATTTATTTTACTAGTAACGGCGGCGATAGAGACTTATAGCGGGACTGCAATATTGTGGCAGACAAATCAGACACTGACTGACACTTTTGACACTTTTTGGGGACCAGTGACATTAATACAGTGATCAGCACTAAAAATATGCACTGTCACTGTACTAATGACACTGGGTGGAAGAGGTTGACATCAGGGGCAATCAAAGGGTTAACTGTGTGCCTAGCTGGTGTTTCAGTGTAGTGGGGGAGGTGCTTTCTCTAGTGAAAGGCATGGATCGGTGTCCTTGCTTTACAGGAACTGACAGAATGGCAATCTGCCTTTGTTTACATAGGCAGATTGGTGTTCTGTATCTGTAACGAAGCATCAGCGGGTGCTGGTGGACATCGAGTCTGCCATACACACCAATCAGCTCCCGCTGTGTATAATCACAGCAGGAGCGGGCCGCCGCCGGCGCGCTCGCGAACCAGAGGTGCAGGATCACACACTAGGTACGGGATCCTGTGCAGCAGAGCCGCCTTGTTTTCTAGGCATTGCGGTGCGAATTGTCTGCCCATTATGTTCTTTGGGAACGCATCTGATTCGCAGATGTGTTGCGTTCTGAACACAGTACGTATGAATCATGAGGGGGAACTCCATGCCAAATTTTAAATAAAAAACCATCACGGTTCCCCTCCAGGAGCATACCAGGCCCTTAGGTCTGGTATGGATTTTAAGGGGAACCCCCTACGCCAAAAAAACGGCGTGGGGTCCCCCCAAAATCCATACCAGACCCTTATCCAAGCACCAGCCCGGCCGGTCAGGAAAGGGGGTGAGGACGAGCGAGCACCCCCCCTTCTGAACCGTACCAGGCTGCATGTCCTCAACATGGGGGGGTGGGTGCTTTGGGGCAGGGGGGCGCCCTGCCCCCATGTTGATGAGGACAAGGGCCTCTACCTGACAACCCTGGCTGTTGGTTGTCGGGGTCTGCGGGCGGGGGGCTTATCGGAATCCGGGAGCCCCCTTTAATAAGGGGGCCCCCAGATCCCAGCCCCCAACCCTATGTGTATGAGTATGGGGTACATCGTACCCCTACCGATTCACCTGGTGGGAAAAAAAATCAATAAAAAAAACACACTACACAGGTTTTTAAAGTAATTTATTAGGCAGCTCTGGGGGTCTTCTTCTGACTTCGGGGTTCTTCTTCCAACTTCGGGGGTCTCTTCCGACTTCGGGGGCTCTCTTCCGACTTCGGGGTCTCTTCTTCTGCTCTCCGGTGTCGTCTCCGTGCTCTCTGGTTCTTCTCCCGCTATCCGGTGCCTTCTTCCTTCTGGCGATCGCCTCCGCTATCTTCTTCCAGCTCTTTTGCCATCAGGGGCCCGGTCTTCATCGTCGTCTTCTTCCCTCTTCTCTCCTCCCGATGTTGACTCAACGCTCTCTGCCCTATAATGCCGTGTGCGCGGAGCGCAACGACTTATATAGGCATGGGGCGTGGTCACCGGGTGATGCCACCCGGTGACCCCGCTCCCGTATGACGTCACAGTCCCGGGGCGGCGGTCCCGAGATCGCAGTCAGCCACTGTACACTTCCCTCTCCTCTCCCAGGTCAGCAAATCCGCAGCTAAAACGCAAAGGAACCGCTGATCAACTGATTGCGAACTTGGCAAGGACTCCAGAGCTCAAAAACGCAACGCACAAGTGCGAACCCAGCCTTACCGTCGGCAAGCAGTCAAGCTTTGACAAAAAAAACAGGAAGCTGATTGGCTACCGTGCACAGCTGCACCAGATTCTGTGAGCACCAGTTTTAGTAAATCTCCCCCAGTGCCTTAGTAATTAGCACACCTGCCGTGCAGTACTAGGGGCGTCGGTTCAAATCCCCACCATTAATTTATTTGCATGGAGTTTGCATGCATTACCTGTGCTTGTGTGGGTTTCCTCCGACCCTCCAAAGACATTCTGGTAGGTTCATTGGCTGTTGTCTAAATTAGCCCACATATGTGTGAGGCGGGGAACTTAGATTGTAAGCTCCTAAAGCACCTTTGTTTTGTAGATTGTAAACTCTTTGAGGGCAGGAGCTGATCGGAATGTACAATATCTGAAGTGCTGTGAAAATTGTCTGCAATAGATATAAATACCTGTAATAATTAAATAGATGTCAACGGCAGTTGTCTGCCACTATCCACATTTAATTCAGACCTAACGTCTAATGGGAAGCAGAAAGACATAATCAGTCGGGCAGTTTGAGTAAATATAGTGTGTTCCCTATGACACAAACAATGGTGACATGACATGTCAACAGTGTGTTGTCACAACCAGTGAATAGCTATTGTGTTTCATGAAGATCAATGGTAAAGTTTAAATAATCCTCTCACTACACTGGGTCTTCTCTCTCACACTCCTTCATAATGGGTTTTGCACGCACCAGCCCTTATTTGTAATGTTTGAATTATTTGAGCTTCTTATAGAAACCATAGAGTAAAGCCGCGTACACAGGTTTTACAGATGAAAACAGTCCGATGGACTTTTCTCATCGGACAAACTGATCGTGTATGGGCTCCATTGGTCTTTTTTCCATCGGGGTTAAAAAATAGAACATGTTTTAAATTTATCCGATGGTTAAAAAACCGATTGCAAATTACTATCGTCTGTGGGGACCTCCATCGGATAAAAAACCCACGCATGCTCAGAATCAAGTCGACACATGCTCAGAATCAAGTCAACGCATGCTCAGAAGCATTGAACTTAATTTTTCTCAGCTCATCTGAGTGTTTTACGTCACCACGTTTGGAACGGTCGGTTTTTTGACTGATAGTGTGTAGGCAAGACTGATGGAAGTCAGCTTCATCGGTTTTCCGATGGAAAAATCCATCAGTTTAAAAACCATAGGAAATCCGATCGTGTGTACAGGGCTTAAGAGCTTATTTACACTTGCTTTGGCTTCAACACACATTAAAGCGCCTACCGCTTCAACATGCTTTTATGATGTGTTTTTGATGCTTCAGTGGTGCTTCAATAAAACTTTGGTGGTGCTTCGATGAAGCTTTGGTGATGCTCCGGTGAAGCGTCAGGGATGCTTCCGTGATGCTCTTTTGAAGCTTGGCAGATGCCCTGTGGCTGTGTGTGGATATCTTATACCTGCAATTTCTCCTAAACAAAGCGAAGCTAAAGCTGAATCAAAGCCTCTCAAAAGCCACAGGTGCTTCAAGCGAGCTTTGTCATAGACTTCTATGGAGGCTTTGAAGACACTTTGAAGCACCACTAAAGCGACATGGGGTATAATTTTTGAAGCAAATCCGAAGCAAAGCAAATGCAAGGTGTAAACAGGACTGTAATCTAACGATTTTATTTAGTGACAGGAGCTTTGACTGGCATTCAGAGAGCTTTAACAAAGCCTGTCCGAAGCCATGTTTTGAAGCAAGTGTAAACTAGCCCTTATTGTAGTGCAGTGTGAAGTGTGCCACTACTGTATAAATAAAGTATATTATAGAAAAAGTGAGGGTTCAAGAGAAATAGAGAACACAAAGAGGATGGGTTGAAAATAAGAAACCAGCAAAGAAGGATTGTTAACGAGGATATCTAAACTGAGAGAATATGGGGACTGCCATTGCTGGCCTCACTTTCTGAAATTACTAGCTCCATGGCTTTCATGGTGATTCCATTATTCTAATACTGTATAAGGCCCAGGCCTGGTACGTGGATGCAGACCAGGAGTCCTGACTTCACCCTTCTAATCAGCATGCTTGTTCCAGGTCAAAATGACTGAATTTAGATGTGTGTCAGCCCCTTGCTGCCCCTCTGAAAAGTGATTTGTAGTGGAACATTTTTCAAAGGCGTTTGGCAAGTAGATATGCCACTTCCTCGCCGACAGTTTTCATCATGTAAATTCCGCACCACCGCAGGGTGCATATGCTGTATATGGTTGCAGGGCTGTTGAGACACACCCTCATTTGCTTAAATGGGTTGTGTTCAGCTGTGGTACTGCTTGCCAAATGCGATGGGGGTGGGGTCATGTCTGTGAAGCAAAGCATTGCAGCACACGGAAAACGGTCTAATGATGGTGAAAACACAGCTCAGCCGCTGGTCAAGTGTAAATAAGCCTTTACAGGACATTTTGTAGCCGGAGACAGCCAGGCAACTAGAAGTAGGTCAGCAATTGAAGAAGGAGGATCAGAATCGCAGCCAGGCAACTAGCATTTCAAAAGCACTGGTCAGCCAAGGCAGCCTATGTATTTCTCTCATTAACAGTTTTCTTTAAATTTGGGATAGCAATATTCTGTTATGCATTCATATAAACTGGAGAAAATGTAACTGACAAAACTGGGCAAAACTATGGTGAAATAAAAAATGATTATTTTGCCTGTCTTTATGAATAGATACTAAGATAACCCTCTGTGAAGATTAGGCCTGATGCATGTGTGCGTAATTAAAGTGGTTGTAAACCTCAAACATGAAATATGGGAAAAAAAGCATATCTCTCTTTATAGTGTGTGCTTGTCTCAGTTGGGTGTCATTTCTGTCTACTACCTCATTCCTCTGCTGTCAGCATAAATCACTTCTGACATATTTTCCTGACACCAAGAGAAAAAAGGTGACAGGGGAGGGAATTCCAGCTGATTGACAGCCTCAGCTCTGTTCCTGTGTGCTGTGTGAAGGGCGGTGTGTCCCTTCCCTCCAATCAGCTGTCAGAACTCTTCTCACTGAGCTCTGCACAGTGTTACTCAGCTCTCTGCCCCTTTTTTTTTAAACAATCAGAAAACCTTTATAACTTCTGGACTTTGAACGGATGTAGAGCAGAGAAGACTGCAGATAAACAGGTAAAAATTATGTAGGAAGATTTGTTTCATCTCTGTGTGTCACCTGAGCCAGTCACTTCACTGGGTATATGTAATGACGCATACACACAATTGTTTTTAATGTCGAGAAAAATTAAATTTTTTAAAATGGTCATTAAAAATGATCGTGTGTGGGCTTTCCAGCATTTTTCCAGACGAGAAAAACGCCAAGAATCACGACGAGAAAAATTGGAACATGCTCTAATTTTTCACATCGTTTTTTACATCGTCGTTTTTCTCGTCATGAAAAACGGCCATGTGGGGGCTTTAACGACGTGAAAAAAAATGCACATGCTCAGAATCAAGTATGAGACGGGAGCGCTCGTTCTGGTAAAACTAGCGTTCGTAATGGAGATAGCACATTCGTCACGCTGTAACGGACTGAAAAGCACGAGGCTGAAAAGCGCGAATCGTCTCTCAACAAACTTTACTAACATGAAGGGTGGCGCCATCTGAATGGAACTTCCCCTTTTATAGTGCCGTCGTACGTGTTGTACGTCACCGCGCTTTACTCGAACATTTTTTTTTGCGATAGTGTGTAGGCAAGGCAGGCTTGAGAGGAAACACGAAAAATCACGTCGAGAAAAATGACGTTTTTTTCAATGACATTAAAAACGATTCATTCTCAGTGACATTTTGACCAGGATAATTAGAGAGGGTGAATCTTTCTAAATGGGACAAAGTCAGCAATAAAATCTGACCTTGGTTTTACCACTCGATCCAAATCTAAAAAAAATGCCTTTAGTTATATATTTTTTTTAAACATAAATGTTAAGTATATTCGAAAAGGGCCCAGTTATTAAACTACTTAATGTAGAGTAGCAGAAGCTTGCTGAGTCACTTGGGTATTAGTCAGTAATCCCTGAGGATCACCCTGAGCTTTAGTCATCTTGAATTGATCACAATTTTTAGACACACCTGATTAAGGTAAACGCTAATGTTTTCATCCAGGCATTGCTGTACTGCACCAGTTCTAGTGATCCTGTTATGCCCGCGTACACACGATCGGAAATTCCGACAAGAAATGTTCGATGTGAGCTTTTGGTCGGAAATTCCGATCGTGTGTAGGCTCCATCGGACATTTGCTGTCGGAATTTCCGCCAACAAAAGATTGAGAGCAGGTTCTCTATTTTTCCGATGGAAAAAGTTATTGTCGGAAATTCCGATCGTCTGAATGAAATTCCGACGCGCAAAAAAAGCACGCATGCCCAGAATCAAGCAGAAGAGCCGAACTGCCTATTGAACTTCATTGATCTCGACTCATCGTACATCTTGTACGTCACCGCGTTCTTGACGGTCGGAATTTCCGACAAGATTTGTGTGACTGTGTGTATGCAACACAAGTTTGAGCCAACATTCCGTCAGAAAAAAATCCACGGTTTTGTTGTCGGAATTTTCGATCGTGTGTACGCGCCATAACACACCTGCTGGTGATGCAGGGACACCCAACTTGTTGCCATTCAAACGTAAAAAAGCCTATGAAAAAAATGCCAGGACTTAAAGCAGAACTACACTGCATCTGAGCACCACAAACCAAAAACTCTATTTAATTCATTTATAATAGTCAAAGCAAACCCACCCATCCATTCATGTCTCCATGCTTTATTTAGCTGAAAAAGCACTTTGAAAACCCATTTACTTCCTTTAAACCATCTGCCGTTAGCTCAGGCATGCAGACAGGAGGGTGTGCTTACGTGAGAAAACCCCTCCACCCCTCCTAAAGGCACCAGGCACACCATGTATGACATCATTTCCCTAGGCCTGGAAACCCGGAGGTAACTGAAGAAGTGTAAAAAAATAAAAATAAATAATAATAATAATATACTTTCATATCTATTTACTAATACTAGCAGCATAAGGATTAAAAACAGTTAGAGACGGTTCACACAGGGGCAACACGACTTCCAGCACGACTTTGGGAGGCAACTTGGACACGACTTGAGTATGAATCACAGTGCGACTCCAGGCAACTTACAAGGCAACTTCAAGTTGCCTCCAGGACAGGCGACTTTCCAGTGGCCAATCAAACAATAATCAGCTCTGTGGGAGGGAGGGGTTTGCCTGGAAAACGATTTTTACTTCCTGGAAAGTTGCTTCAGTTAAGACAGGGGATCCGACAAGTCGAATTGAAGTCGTACAGGAACCTTTTCTGATGTCGGAGCGACTCCAGTAGTGTACATTAAGACAGCTCCATTCACTTCCATTACTTTTCTAAACCGCGCGACTTGGGGCGACTTGAAGTCGGATCCCAGGACGCCCCTGTGTGAACAGGCTCTTAATGTTGATTGAGTTAGTGAAGATCCGCTTTACATTTTCTCAGTCATCAGTTGGATTAAAACCAGCCCTGGAAGTTTAACTATGATTGGTGATAAAGGAAGCAGCAAGAAAGGAAGTTACACATTACACTTCAACTGCCCCCCTTACCGATGCTGTATAGAAGTATATACTGTATATGTGTTTATTCCGTATAGAATGACATATAACGCAGTTTAAGATTCCAGCTAGAAACTAGCATGTAACAAAGTAATTTGATTATACAGTAATACCTTTGATTGCGTGTAATGCGGTTTACGAGCGTTTCCCAATACGAGCTATTATTTTTTTTAAATCCTGACTCGGTTTTCGAGCGTTGTCTCGCAAAACAAGCAGGATTCAAGCCTTTGGGGTGTGCAGTACCGCATTTGGCCAGAAGTGCGGGGGCACCGGTGACACTCGGAGCCGCTCGGAAAAACTCAAACACTCGGAAACACTCCGTCCCCGAGTGTCTCCGAGTGCATCCAATCGGCTCTGAGTGCTCTCCGAGTGTTTCCAAATGTCTCCGGCGCCCCCCCACCTTTGGATACATACGGTGCTGCATACACTAGCGGTGCCACTGGAACAGATTATCTGAGTTTCTATTATTTCCTATAGGGAAACTCGCTTTGATATATGAGTGCTTTGGAATAACAAGCATTCTTCTGGAACAAATTATGCTTGTAATCCAAGGTACCACTGTATTTCCAAATGAATACATGCATGCATCAAAGTATATCTAAAGCCAAAACTTTTTTCCTATTTTGGATAGAGTAGGAATAGTGAAAACCTGTATCAGTTTGCCTGTGTCCGGTTCAAGAGATTTGCCTTCACTTCCTGTCCTGTAATCCCAATAGGGATTAGGAAATCTTTCTGACAGTGGTCACTGAAGCAAGTATCCCCATTGAAAGATTTCTCCTTTATTTCTGTTCTGGTGGTAACTTGAAGGGTTTCGATTTTCCTTTGTAGTTTTAGTGGTAATTGTCACCAGGACAAATAAAAAGGGTTAACCTACCAAGCAAGGACACAAACTGCTAAAAAAAACAAAATAGGTGCTCTAACTCTTCCCCACTCCTTTGCATTGCGATATACACTCATGACCACTTTATTACCGTATATTCTCGCGTATAAGCGGACCCGAATATAAGCCGAGGCACCTAATTTTACCACAAAAAACTGGGAAAACGTATTGACTCGAGTATAAGCCTAGGGTGTCCATCTGCATGCCTCACTGTGCCCATGCCTCACTGTGCCCATGCCTCACTGTGCCCATGCCTCTCCTGTGCCCATGCCTCAAAGTGTCCATGACTAGACCGACGTTTAACATGGGAGTCTATGGAAGGGGAGCTCGGCTTTGAAAAATCGGTGCTCCCCGGCCGTAGGTCCCCCATACAACAAACTTTGCACACTTGTAGAGGAAGAGTGTGGCTATATGTGTGCCAAGATTGGGGTCCAGGGAATTGCCTTATTCTCTCTGACATAGATTCAACAAAGTCTTTAGAGATTTTGGTCCATAGTGACATGATAGCATAATGCAGTTACTGCAGATTTGTCGGCTGCACATCCATGATGCAAATTTCCCATTCCACCACATCCCGAAGGTGATCTATTGGACTGAGATCTGGTGACTGTGGAGGCCATTGGAGTACATTGAACTCATTGTCATGTTCAAGAAACCAGTGGTGAGATGATTTGAGCTTTGTGTCATTATCCTGCTGGAAGTAGTCATCAGAAGATGGGTACACTGTAGTCATAAAGGGATGGACATGGTCAGCAACAATACTCAGGTAGGCCGTGGCATTTAAAAGATGCTTAATTGATACTAAGAAGCCCAAAGTGTGCCAAGAAAATATCCCCCAAACCATTACACCACCAGCCTGAACCATTGATACCATGCAGGATAGATCCATGCTTTCATTTTGTTTACAACAAATTCTGACCCTACCATCTGAATATTGCAGCTGAAATCGAGACTGATCAGACCAGGTGAAGTTTTTCCAGTCTTCTATTGTCCAATTTTGGTGAGCCTGTGCGAATTATAGCCTCTGTGTCCTGTTCTTAGCTGACAGGAGTGGCACCCGGTGTGGTCTTCTGCTGCTGTAGCCCATCTGTTTCAAGGTTCTATGTGCTGTGCATTCAGAGATGGTATTCTGCATTCCTTGGTTGTAACGAGTGGTTATTTGAGTTACTGTTGACTTTCTATCATCTGGAACCAGTCTTCCCATTCTCCTCTGACCTCTGACATCAACAAGCCATTTTAACCACTTCCCGCCCAGTCAATAGCAAATTGACGTCCGGGAAGTGGTTCTGTTATCCACACTGGACGTCATATGACGTCCTGCGGGATAACAGCCGCCGCGCGCCCAGGGGGCGCGCATCGCGGCGATCGGTGGAGCGGTGGGTCAGTCTGACCCACCGCTACACTGATCTCGGTAAAAAGCCTCCGTCGGAGGCTTTTTACCATGTGATCAGCCGTGTCGAATCACGGCTGATCAGGAAGTAAACAGGAAGAGCCGTTGATCGGCTCTTCCTCACTCGCGTCTGACAGACGCGAGTAGAGGAGAGCCGATCGGCGGCTCTCCTGACGGGGGGGTTCGCGCTGATTGTTTAACAGCGCAGCCCCCCCTCGGATACCCACACTGGACCACCAGGGAAGCCCCCAAGGACCACCAGGGAAGCCCTAAGCATGTGGATGGCCCCCATGGCCATCCACATGTAGTAAAAAAAATATATATATAAAAAAAAACATAAAAAAATATGCCAATCAGTGCCCACACATGGGCACTGACTGGCACGATCATGCCAAGAAAATAATGTGTGGTGGCTGGCATTGCTAGGCAGCAGTGTCACCAGTGCCACCTACTAGTGTCCATCAGTGCCACCTATCAGTGCCCATCCGTGCCCATAAGTGCCCACCTATCAGTGCCCGTCCGTGCCACCTATCAGTGCCACCAATAAGTGCCCATCAGTGCCGCCTATGAGTGCCAATCAGTGCCGCCTATGAGTGCCAATCAGTGTCGCCCATGAGTGCCAATCAGTGCCACCTATGAGTGCCCATCAGTGCCGCATACCAGTGCCACATATCAGTGCCCATCAGTGCCGCCTATCAGTGCCCATCATCAGTGCCCATCAGTGCCACCTCATCAGTGCCACCTCATCGGTGCCCATCAGTGTCGCCTTATCAGTGCCCTTCAGTGCCGCCTTATCAGTGCCCATCATTGAAGTAGAAAAGGTACTTATTTACAAAAAAAATTAACAGAAACAAAGAAAAACATAGTTTTTTTTTACATTTTCGCTCTTTTTTTATTTGTTGCGCAAAAAATAAAAATCGCAAAGGCGATCAAATACCACCAAAAGAAAGCTCTATTTGTGGGAACAAAATGATAAAAAATTTGTTTGGGTACAGTGTAGCATGACCGCGCAATTGTCATTCAAATTGCGACAGCGCTGAAAGCTCAAAATTGGCTTGGGCAGGAAGCTGTATAAGTGCATGGTATTGAAGTGGTTAAACCACACAACTGCTGCTCACTGGATATTTTCTCTTTTTCGGGCCATTCTCTGTAAACCCTTGAGATGTTTATGTGTGAAAATCCCAGTAGATCAGCAGTTTCTGAAAAAGTGAGACCAGCCCGTCTGGCACCAACAACCATGCCAGATTCAAAGTTACTTAAATCCCCTTTCTTCCTCATTCTGATGCTCAGTTTGAACTTTAGCAAGTCGTCTTCACCACATCTAGATGCCTAGATGCATCGAGTTGCTGCAAT
This sequence comes from Rana muscosa, assembly GCA_029206835.1. NCBI lineage: Eukaryota > Metazoa > Chordata > Amphibia > Anura > Ranidae > Rana > Rana muscosa. The sequence continues at coordinate 194,816,915 of CM055122.1, forward strand.
GTGATTGGCTGATTAGCAATTTGTGTTGCCAACTTAGCAATTGAACAGGTGTACCTAATAAAGTGGCCGGTAAGTGTAAATCTATATACGTATATATACATGTGTAAAGAGTCATGCAATCTGAATGTACTATATATTAAAAGCCCTCTATATACATGATGAATCCATTAGTAGCAAACATATGTTAAATAACATTAAGGAAACAAAATGTTTGGCTGTAAAATAATAATGTTTTTGGATTTCATTTCAGAAAATGCAAATGGTTCCACTGCCTGAAAAAGCTTATGGGAGCTTCTTTGAAGGCGACTGCTACATTATTTTATCCGTAAGTATCAGCACTAGAGCATAAAATAAATGTGACATTGCAGTTTATATTACCAGATACACATTGGACCAAATGAAGAAAATTAGTGAGGACAGCCGCACTCCAATCCAACGTATATTTATTCAGGCAAAACAGGCACTACAAAAACCAGCAAAACTCAGGACAGCTGACGCGTTTCACACCAATTCAGTGTTTACTCATAGCTGACCTAACATTGGACCTAACATTGGTGTCACACCGATTTGGAAGGTGCCATTGCCGGCAATTGCCACCGATTTGGCATGGGATTTGACATGTCAAATCCCATGCCAAATCGCATCAATGTGAGCCAGGGCTAAATGCCAGAAAAAAAGGCACTGGTCTTTTTACCCCCAAGACCTTTACTAAAGCACATGTCTAAAATTGAACTCTGGGCTAAAGTAGTAATGTGACGTAGTAATGTGTGCGAATATGTCAAAGGTATGGCATGCATCTGATCACATGTGTAAGGCAAAAAATATGCTTCAAGAAATGTTTTGTCAGTAATATATGTGACAACTGTATTCAAAAACTTAATTTAAAAACATGAGTTTGACTGTAATGAAGATCAAAATGGCAATATAATGTATAACATAATTTACCTTCCAGTTGAAATTTATATTGTGTAGGTATTTATTTTTGAAGGTATTTATTTATTTTTTTATTTGAAGAAGGAGTCAAAAGGAGCAAAGTGCAGTGTTACAGGGGCCTGGAGGTACACAATGTAATGTATCCAGGAAAGAACTTACAAAAAAAAAAGGAAGAAATATCTATACATTTAAATATACAGGTGCGTCTCAAAAAATTTGAATATAATTAAAAAGATAATTTTGTTCAGTAATTCAATTAAAAAAGTGAAACTCGGGGGGTGCATGCGCGAGGCTCTGTATGGCGGACGTGTTCCACTAGAGCTCCGCACCTCCCGCCGCAACATCGGGATCATACGCCGTGCCTGAGCCGCCCCGCAACCCTGCTCTTGCCGAATATAATTCTCCGGAACGGCCACAGCATCATCTGGGATGGTTTTAACCGGCCATCGCGGTAAATCTAAACCCAAGCCGATCAAAGACGCCCTGGCCCGCGCCTCGTCCAAGATGGCGGCGAAGGCCCTGGCTAAGCAGCAGGTTACCTCACCAGACAAGCCAGAACAAGCCACCGCCGAAAGTGAAGATGAGGACAACATAGATGGTCAAATCAGCGGTCCCTCCTTTCTGCCTTCCCCAGGTATGTCCCAGGGTGATTTCCTACAGTTTATGGAAGCCATGCTACAAAAGGCCCTAAAAGCTACATCTGACCAGATAACTAGCAGGCTGTCACGTGAGATCAGGGAGCTAGGCCAGCGCACAGCAGACCTGGAAACCAGAGTAGACGATATAGAGCTTACACTCCAAGAACAGGTTCAAGAGCAGGCAGCCCTCTGTGATGAGAACAACATGCTCCTCTCACGTCTCGAGGACGCTGAAAATCGCTCCCGTAGATCAAACCTACGCTTGAGAGGTATTCCAGAAAATGTGGAAGACTTGCTATCTTTCTCAACGGCACTATTCCAAGAACTATCACCCACTATACCGATAGAACGCTTGGAATTCGATAGAATACACAGGGCCCTGACCCGCCGCCAGCAAGACGGGCCGCCGCGAGATATTATCATTAAGCTGCACTTTTTCCATACAAAGGAACAACTCCTAGCTGCTGCTCGCAATAAAGACACTCTCATGTTCCAGGGTCACACATATCAATTGTTCTCTGACCTAGCTCCATCTACGATTGCTAAACGCCGTGCCATGAAACCACAACTCCAGATTCTTCTGCAGCACCAACTTAAATACACCTGGCGCTTCCCTTTTGCTTTGCAATTCTCCTACCAGGGCCAGCAACACTCCTGTACATCACCGGAATCCCTCCAACGTCTTCTTGAATCCCTGCACCTAACTACCCCAGAGCAACCGGCGGAGACGACACTGCCTCGCACCCCCGCCCGGGCAGCAGCACATCCCTATATTGCTACTCCAAGGAGATCTAATCCTGGCCCTTCATCCATCCGTAAAGGCACACCAGCTCGCCCACCCAGGGACATTTCGCCGGGCCGACAAGTCTACTCCCCACGTTGAATTTACTTTTGTTCCCCTCATAATCACTTTTTGTTTGCCACCGGAGGCCCCTTGATTGAAGCTAACCTACATTCCATGACTAGATGATAACTCTTCAATCAAGTTAAAGGAGGACTGTCCCGTGATAGACACCCCCTACTGGTAAGAGGGATGTCTATGCAGTCCACCTACCCTCCTCTCCCCGGGGTTGCGGGGGCTCAGGCCCCATGTATCTTTTATATTTTCTTTCTCACCAGCAGGTATTAAAGGGAAAAGGAAGACGAGAGAAGAGAAAAATATTTTCCCCCCCCATTTTTTTTTTTTACCTTACAGTTCAGGGAAACCAAGAAGGTTATTTCCTTTTTTTTCCCTCTTCCTTTTCCTATGCTGTCCCCTTTTTGGGAAAATGTACTATAATTTTTGCACGACATTCACTATGTAACACTTTAGTTGGCACCTGTTCTCTGGCTCGCCGCATGTGCTCAGGGCTCTCCCTGGGCGCATGCGGGGACCCGGACACTACCGCCTATTTTTTGTCCACCTGTGCACAACTTTGGTAAATTGAATTGTTCTGAACGGTTATTTGTTTTTTTTCTCTCTGTTTGTTTCTTACTTTAAATGCATATAAGAGGATATATATATACGGATATACCCTACCTGAGTATTTGTGTATCCCTATACCATGTCTCCATAGGGTTAGTCTGGAGGTCTGTGTGACACCAGACAAACATAGGTTATATTGCAATACCTGCATAACCACTGTCTTTCCTGTTACTTCTTGATTGTTTAAATTTTCTAAAGCTTTAACCACAAATCCCCCATTAGCGGCGGGAGGCTGTCATTGCCGCCCCCTTTACATGGTGTGCACACTCGCGAGCCGGCTGGCTGACTGGCGAGTCTGTCCACTACCTGGTCGGGCGACCAAACCCCATTACTATTTACTCTATCTATTCATCCACTTGCCTTACAATTGTTACCCTTTCTTTTTCCCCTTTCTTCCCTCCTTTCTCCCTTGTATCTTCTTTTTTCCTGATCCGTGTCAGTGGGGCTGCGGGGCCCTTGGGACCCCTCTGTCTCATGTCTCATCTCTTTCCCCATGGCCCCCCTGAACATTCTTTCTCTTAATGTAAAGGGACTCAACTCACCACATAAAAGAGTTAAGGCCTTCCACACATTCATAGCATTAAAAGCTGGCATTGTGGCCCTCCAGGAAACCCACTATACGGCGCAAGCGACCCCAAAATTCTTTAGCTCCCGATACCCCCAAGTGTATACTGCCTCGGCTAATGTGAAAAAGTGCGGTGTACTCATAGCCCTTCACCAATCCCTCCCTTTCGTATTAACCTCAGAGATCAAAGATCCGGAAGGTCGTTACATAATTCTTGTAGGCACACTTCAAGAAGTGGAAACTACATTGGTCTCCTATTATGCTCCAAATGATAACCCGAATCCCTTCTTTTCTCACCTCTTACAGGTCATTAGGATACATTGCAGGGGCACGGTGATCCTTTGCGGTGACTCCAACTCAGTACTCCAGCCACATATGGATAAATCCCCATATGCTCCAGACCAGTATACTCCCTCCACACGTTTTAGAAAATTGCTGCAACAAGCCTCATTGCTTGACACTTGGCGGGAATGCAACCCAACAAAGAAGAACTTCACGTTCTACTCATATCCCCATAAATCCTTTTCAAGGATTGATCATATATTCCTTTCGGTTGCATCCTCCCCAATACTTGTCAACTCCTCTATACAACCTATACCATGGTCGGACCACTGTGCAGTGCTTACCACAATTTCCTCCCTGATCCCCCAAACCAGTGACCGCTCCTGGTGTATTAATGAAGCTCATCTTACCAACCCGTCTTATTGTCTTGACATTCAGGTGGCCCTCACAGATTACTTGCGTCATAATAATACCCCTGATATCTCTCCGGTTCTCCTTTGGGAGGCACACAAACCCGTAATACGAGGCACATGCATATCAGTATCTACACACCTCAAACGGGATAAGAAGCTCCAACTAGCCAATCTTGAAAAGGAGTTCCACCAGAACTATCTTCAGTTCCAGACAACCCCAACTGAGCCCCATAGGATAGCAATGGAAAAATCCAGAACTGAACTGGATCTGCTGCTGGCTGAATCGGCCGATAAGGCCATCCGCAGATCCAACCATACCATTTACACTAAGGCTAACAAACCCGATACTTTTCTAGCCATGCGTCTCCGTCGACCAGAACGGAACCATGTTCCCATCAGATTACGGATCGAAAAAAACACATACACTAGTAACCCTATCAAAATTCTAAGTGAATTTCGCAAGCGTCTGGAAGACCTCTATAAAGCTAAATCTACCTTTTCCCACTCCGCCGCTGACTCACTCCTTCAGGACACTCCTCTGCCCACTCTGTCGGACTCAGAACGGGACCCCTTAGAAGCACCCATTTCTACAGAAGAAGTCCTTGCAGCGATAAAAACCCTCAAATCCCATAAGAGACCAGGCCCAGATGGACTATCTGCCACATATTTCAAAAAATTTGCCACAACTCTAGCTCCCCTCTTAAGTAAATCGTTCAACGCCCTACTACAGAACCAGGTCCTTGGTCGAGACACGCTGACAGCAATTATAGTAATGATACCCAAACCTAACACTGATAATTCCCTTTGGTCTAATTTTAGACCCATCTCCCTACTTAACCTGGACATCAAACTCCTGGCTAAAATATTGGCACTTCGCCTCAACCCTTTCATCGGCAAACTAATAAACAAAGACCAGGTAGGCTTTATACCCCGTAGGCAGGCCAGCGACAACATCAGACGAGTGATACTCCTCCAACATATTGCAAAAACACTTCATATCCCAATGCACCTATTATCTCTTGATATAAGGAAGGCGTTTGACACGGTGTCCTGGCCATATCTAGACTACATTCTTAAACGCTGGGGCTTTGGCCCACATTTTCTACAGTGGATAAACTCCCTATATAATCAGCCGCAAGCCTATATTAGGTACTCAGGATTTCGCTCGGACTGTTTTCCTATAGCGAGAGGTACTAGACAGGGATGCCCCCTTTCCCCCTTAATTTTTGCATTAGCTATCGAACCATTGGCAGCTTTGATTAGAACAAACATTAATATTAAAGGACTAGAAATCGCTTCCACCTCACATAAGATCTGCCTATTTGCAGATGATGCACTCCTATTTGTGACATCACCCCGCACCACCCTTCCTAACCTTATTCAACCCTGGATAAATTTGCCTCCATTTCAGGTTTAGAGGTTAATCAAACAAAGTCTAAAGCTCTCAATGTATCTCTCCCACCCCACGAAGTCACCCACTTACAACTAAACTTCCCCTTTACCTGGTCTACTACCTCTCTCCCGTACCTTGGTATAAAACTGACCGGAAATCCGGCCTCTTTGTACCAAGCTAACTATCTCCCCATGCTGGCACAGCTGACATCTATCTTGGACACTTGGAAGCCTTTATGTGTTTCCTGACTGGGTCGGGTGGCAGCTGTTAAGATGTCCTTGCTTCCCAAACTCTTATATCTATATAGAGTCCTCCCAATCAATGTCCCCTCCTATTTCCACCGGATTATTCAATCTAGAGTCTTTAAATATATATGGGGCCTCACCAAACCCAGAGTCCCGAAAATCATCCTTCTTCGCCATAAACTACACGGGGGCCTGGGCATCCCAAACTTTGCCAAATATTACCATGCAGCCCAATTAGCCCAACTAGCCCTATTACACGCGCTTACTGAAACCCCGAAATGGGTTTCCCTTGAAGCTATAGACCTTTACCCGCTAACAGTTGATAATATTCTGTGGTTACCCCCTTCCGTCCGTGGTCATATTACCAACCCCATCACCCACCATTCCTTAAAGCTATGGGACAGACTACGCGACCCCTTTAAACTGATCTCTCCACACAACCCCCTATTATCCTTCTTACACCACCCTTCATTCTACCCTGCCTACACTCAACCCAGCACCTTTTCTTGCTGGTCGCAAGCGGGCATAACTAAAATATGCGACCTTACTGCCAACTCCACTTTTAAATCATTCTTGGATCTCCAATCCAGCGCCACACTCCCAGCCTCGGAATCTTTCCGCTACCTTCAAGTACTCCATTTTGTCAAATCAATAGTCGGCCCTTGCACTAGTCTGAACACCCAATCTCTATACGAGAAAATCTGCGCAGCAGACCCTCATGCCCCAGGCATTATATCTAGCCTATATAGCCACTTCTCCACACCATCAGCTGTCCTCCCTTTATATGCTACACAGTGGTCAAATGACCTAAATATTTCTCTTACTCCTGAAGAATGGTCCGATATTTGGGCCACTACTAAATCTTCCTCCCAAAATGTGGTAGCGCTTGAAACAAATTATAAAGTTTTAATGCGCTGGTACTTGGTTCCAGCAAGAATATCTAAATTTGTACCGAATTATCCCTCGAACTGTTTCCGAGGATGCAGTGACCATGGCACCCATCTTCATATCTGGTGGTCTTGTAAGATAGCACAACAATTCTGGAAGGCTGTCTTTCAAATGATTTCCACAATATTGCATGAAACAGTGATCCCTGACCCGGCCCTAGCACTCCTAAACCATATCCAGAGAGAATACACCAGAAATCAGATCAGTCTCCTCCTCCAGTTGACTACTGCTGCCAAGCAAACAATTGCCAAAGCCTGGAAAACCCCGAAACTTCACATAGCAGAAACAAAGAATAGAGTAACCCAAGCCATGATCCACAGCAAAATTGAGGCCACATTACTAGACCGTGTCCCTCGACACACTAAAATATGGACCCCATGGGTGGATAACTTTCTGCCCCCGGACTTTGATCCCAACCTCCTTATCCCATGATCTCCCATCTATCTCTACCTTTGCACGTGGTGGTCTCTTTGGCCACACCGCGGCCCCGCCGGCACCGTTCACCCTCCCCCCTTTCTCTTCTCTCTCTTCCTCTTTCTCCCCTGTGTGCCCCCCCCCCTCTCCTTACTCGCCTTTCCCTTTTCCGCGAATTCCGCTTGTACCTCTGTTCCCTTACTCCCTCAGCAAGAACAAGCCTTTGAGGCTGTGATTTTACATGTTTGATACCCTATGAACCTGATGTAAATGAATAATGTTACTTGTTGTCGCAGTTCTGGGGACCACCCCCGCTGATACATACTGATGCCACCGTGATAACACCCTCCCTGATATTGATCAGCGACAAATGATAGCACTTAATTCACTAATCTTCTGATGTTTTGTAATGGTTATTCTTTGTATGTATCGTGAATGATGTACATTCTCCATTTCTGACTACTTCTTGTTGTATTCTATATTATGTCCTAATAAAAAAAAAATTAAAATTAAAAAAGTGAAACTCATATATTTTATATAGTGATATATTTCAAGCATTTTTTTTTTTGATGATTATGCACTATACCAATACTTGGTCTGGGCTCCTTTTGCATTAATTACTGCATCAATGCGGCGCGGCATGGAGGCGATCAGCCTGTGACACTGCTGAGGTGTTATGGAAGCCCAGGTTGCTTTGATGGAGGCCTTTAGCTAGTTTGCATTGTTGTGTCTGGTGTCTCTCATCTTCTTCCTCTTAAAGCGGAAGTAAACCCATCGATTTAACAGTTTCAAAAAGCAGTTACATTCCCGGCATGCTGGGAATGCCAACTGTCACATTGGTTGTGCTCTCAACCAAACTGTCAAACCATCCAATGGCTGGTGTCATAACTGATCACATGTGCAGCATCATGGCAGTTGAAGATTAAACAGAGGCCAAGATGGCAGCTTCCTTGCCTGAAAATGATAGGAGGGTTTACTTCCACTTTAACCACTTCAATACAGGGCATTTTCACCCCCTTCCTTCCCAGACCAATTTTTAGTTTTCAGCGCTTTCGCACTTTGAATGACAATTGCGCGGTCCTGCAACACTGTACCCAAATGAAATTGTAATGTTTTTTTTCCCCACAAATAGAGCTTTCTTTTGGTGGTATTTGATCACCCCTGTGGTTTTTTATTTTTTGCGCTATAAACCAAAGAATTTTGAACAACAAGAACAACAATTTTGAAAAAAAAACACAATATTTTTTACTTTTTGCTATAATAAATATCACAATTTAAAAAAAATAATAATCATTTTTTCCTCAGTTTAGGCCGATACGTATTTTTCTACAAATTTTTGGTAAAAAAATCGCAATAAGCGTATATTGATTGGTTTGCGCAAAAGTTATAGCGTCTACAAAATAGGGGATAGAATTATGGCTTTTTTTTTTTTACTAGTAATGGCGGCGATCTGCGATTTTTTTTTTTTGTTGATTTTTTTTATTGTGACTGCGATATTGCGGCGGACACTTTGGACACCTTTGACACATTTTTGGGACCATTCGAATTTATACAGCGATCGGTGCTATAAAAATGCATTGATAACTGTATAATGTGACTGGCAGGGAAGGGGTTAACACTAGGGCGATCAAGGTGTTAAATGTGTGTCCTAGGGAGTGATTCTAACTGTAGGGGGAGGGGACTCACAAGGGGAGGAGACCGATGTGTGTTCCTCTGTACTGGGAACACACATCGGTCTCCTCACCTCTGACAGGACGTGGATCTGTGTGCTTACACACACAGATCCACGATCCTGCTGTGTTCACGGGCAATCACGGGTAGCCGGCGGACATTGCGGCTGCCAGGCACACGCATAGGGTCTCGAGCGCACCCCCTAGAAGCCCAGGACATCATATGACGTCCATCCAGGATGTGAGATCCCTCCTGCGGACGTCATATTACTATAGCCCGGTATTGAAGTGGTTAACAATACCCCACAGATTCTCTATGGGGTTTAGGTCAGGCGAGTTTTGCATTTCATTTGGAAATTAAGGTCCCAGAGTCTGGAGGAAGAGTGGAGAGGCACAGAATCCAAGTTGCATGAGGTCCAGTGTGAAGTTTCCACAGTCAGTGATGATTTGGGGAGCCATGTCTTCTGCTGGTGTTGGTCCACTGTGTTTTATCAAGTCCAAAGTCAGCGCAGCCTTCTACCAGGAAATTCTAGAGCACTTCATGCTTCCCTCTGCTGACCGGCTTTATGGAGATGCTGGTTTCATTTTCCAGCAGGACTTGGCACCTGCCCACAATGCCAAAAGTACCAATACCTGGTTTTACCACTTCCCTACCCAGCCATAGTCAAATGACGTCCACAGATGGGATCTCCCATCCTGGGTGGACGTCATATGACGTCCTCGGCTTTGTAGGGGGATATCTGAATGATGCCTGCAGCTTGAGGCATCATTCAGATATCCTTTTAAAGTGCCGGCGATTCTGTGCACAATAAGAATGATCATAGCGGCGGTTCCGCCGCTTGATCGTTCTTATAGGCGGCGGGAGGGGACACCCCCCCTCCCGCCGCCATCCGGTGCGTCTCCGGGCTCCCCCGTGCGATCGGGGACCCGGAGCGAATCTTCCGGCGTCGTTGGTGGGGTCACGTGATGAGCATAGAGATGACTGGTGACCAGATGGTCACCAGTCATCTCTATGATCGTCGGAGGCCCGGGCGCGATGTGATGACGTCACGCCCGGGTCTCAAATGTAAACAAAGCCGCCATTGCGGCTGTAAGTATGAGATCAGTGAAAAAATTTTCACTGATCTCATGCTTTCCAGCCTGGAGGAGAGATGTGGGGTCTTATTGACCCCGCATCTCTCAATAAAGAGAACCTGTTACACACATTCCTATTACAAGGGATGTTTACATTCCTTGTAATAGGAATAAAAGTGATAAAAAAAAAAAAAAAAAGTAAAATCATTGTAAAAAAATTAATAAATAAGTAAAAAAAAATAAAAAATAATAAAAAATAAAATTTAAAACGCCCCTGTCCCCGGTAGCTCGCGATCAGAAGCGAATGCACACGTAAGTCGCCCACATATGTAAACGCCGTTCAAACCACGCATGTGAGGTATCGCCGCGTGCGTTAGAGCGCGTGCAACAATTCTAGCACTAGACCTCCTCTGTAATTCTAACCTGGTAACCTGTAAAAAAAATTAAAGCGTCGCCTATGGAGATTTTTAAGTACCGAAGTTTGGCGCCATTCCATGAGTGTGCGCAATTTTAAAGCGTGACATGTTAGGTATCTATTTGCTCGGCGTAACATTATCTTTCATATTTTCCCAAAAAATTGGGCTAACTTTACTGTTTTGTTATTTTTGAATTCATGAAACCATTTTTTTTAAAAAAAAAGGCGTTTGAAAAATTATTGGCAAATATTGTGCAAGAAAAAATGTTGCAATGACCGTCATTTTATTCCCTAGGGTGTCTGCTAAAAAAACATATATAATGTTTGGGGGTTCTGAGTAATTTTCTAGCAAAAGAATGATGATTTGTACATGTAGGAGAGAAGTGCCAAAATAGGCCCAGTATTGAATAGGTACAAAAAGCCCTGTATTGAAGTGGTTAATGATCATGGTATTACTGTGCTTGGTTGGCCAGCAAACTCATCTGACCTAAACCCCATAAATAATTTTTGAGGTATTGTCAAGAGGAAGATGAAAGACACCATACCCAACAATGCAAACTAGCTGAATGCCGCCATCAAAGCAACCTGTGCTTCCATAACATCTCAGCAGTGGCACAGGCTGATCACCTCCATGCCACGACGCATTGATGCAAGTCTTGAGTGCATCCTATACTGTACATGGACATACTTTTCAGTAAGCCAACATTTCTGTATGAAAAATCCTTTTTTTTTACAGGTCTTATGTAATATTCGAATTTTCTGAGATACTGGATTTTGGGTTCATCAAAAATCATCAAAATTTAAAAATTAAATGCTTGAAATATATCACTCTGTGTGTAAATGAATCTATTTAAAATATAAGTTTTACTTTTTGAATTGAATTACTGAAATAAATTAACTTTTTGATGATATTCAAATTTTTTGAGTTGCACCTGTATGTCTCTTCCTAGAGTATGGCACAACATTACAGGTATAATTCACAGGTCTCTATTCATTTATAGTTCTTATGCTGTGACAATGGCCATTGTGCATATGTGACATTCTTACCACACCTCCAATTGTAAATCACATCATATATTTTAAATAGATTGAATCTTTTAGAGTTGTAGCTGCCTATTATCTACATTATCTGACAACTGTCTCAAACGCCTGTTTAAATTTGCCCTTAAAACAATTCAAGTAAGAATTTTCTTCTGCAAATTATATGTAATTTGTATTCCTTTTGATGTTGGCCTAATTCTAGTACCCATAAATGAAAGGTTAATCCTAGATTACAA